>CM031599.1:95453391-95530891 GCA_018398815.1 Conus ventricosus | reverse complement strand
TGTTTTTCCCTCCAACAAGGCCCTGCTTTTTACAAGGTCTGTACCTTACTTATCCCCCCTTCGCCCCACTCTCTCCCCATTTTTACAAAGTCTGTGCTAAGCTCTGACACCTGGACCTCAGTCTGGAAGCCCTTCTATTAGCATATGACCTACCCCTGTACGCATGCACACACACATTCACAGTTTTTTTCTGTCTGTTTTTTTTTTCTTTGTCACTTACACACTCATGCACAATACATGGACATTTTGGGCATGTTGCTCACCCAGCGGCTTATGAAGAAGACCTTTCGCATAGGAATCTTCTTAGTTGTCTGATATCATTTATATCAGTGAAATGTTTTGCATACATCTGTCACTTGATTTTTCATTCACTGATATTCAGTACATACTTAAGCTTCACAGATCTCGCATGTCATTTATTTCCTGAAGCTCATGCTCGATGATCCAGTGTCATACAAGTGAAATGTGTGCATTTTGTGTTTGAAGGTAATTTGAAAGTACATCTCCTGACACACACGAACGAGCGCCCTTGGCAGTGTGACATCAACAACTGTGATAAAGGCTTCCGTACTAAGGAGTCTCTGCGGCGCCATAAACTGTCACACATGGGTGAGCATCCTGTCAGGGAAAAACAGGTGGTGTGTCTGCCCTGGGTGAGGTGTTCTGATCATTGTTCAGTTAATGGCTACTGGTTGGTCTGTCCAATCTGTAGTGGTGTCATTGCCATGCTTTCAACATGGATGGAAAGGTCTTCGTGGTGAGACTTCACCCCAGTACGACTGCCTTCAGAGCCGTCAACATTTCCGTTTGGTTTTATACAGAACTCTATTCACAATTAGCGTAATACGAATTTATCGAAGGAAAGAGCAGCAAAAAGGTTACAGCTTATTATGTGCTCAGAAATAAACAGTACACTGGCTGGTTACGAGCCATCAGGTGGACAGAGACAAGTTCCTGTATAAGATAAAAACATGTTTTTGAATATATGTTCATCATAGTCAGCACAGTGATCTTCTCACTGAAAAGGAATTAAATGAATAAGTAAATAAATGCAATAAAAAAAAAAAGTAAATAGATACAAAGCAACAACAAGGAAGAAAGAGGACGAAAATAAATAAAGTAAGTAGATACAAAGCAACAACAAGGAAGAAAGAGGACGAAAATAAATAAAGTAAGTAGATACAAAGCAACAACAAGGAAGAAAGAGGACGAAAATAAATAAAGTAAGTAGATACAAAGCAACAACAAGGAAGAAAGAGGACGAAAATAAATAAAGTAAGTAGATACAAAGCAACAACAAGGAAGAAAGAGGACGAAAATAAATAAAGTAAGTAGATACAAAGCAACAACAAGGAAGAAAGAGGACGAAAATAAATAAAGTAAGTAGATACAAAGCAACAACAAGGAAGAAAGAGGAAGAAAAACATTAAAGAGAGGGGTGAGCAAACGTCCTGTAATGTATTGTACATTTGAGAGCAGAATTTCCTAACCAATAATTACTCTTACTGGAAAGAGTCATGTTTGCTCACTCCCAACACACACAAAACTGATTTGAATTGAATCAGAACTGAATTCATACACAGTCTCAAATTTTGATATATTTGTTGTATCGGCATGAAAAGTGGAATTACCTTATAAGAGAATCTGGACCTGAGTATAGTTCAGAAATGTTTACAACAGTGTTAGTGTAGATTATTGGATCTGAGTATAATTCTCAGAAATGTTTAGAACAGTAGTAGTGCTGACTACATGAAACAAAGTGGATGGTAGTGTGTACTCTGTTTCTCTTTCATGACCACAGGCACAGTCTGAGTCATTCACTAAATGACAATTTAACATATTTTGTTAAATAACTAACTCCAAAGCAAAGGTGACAAAGTAAAAAAAAAATTTGGTATAACGGGATTGTGAGCAACCTTGTAATGTTTAAATGCATGTAAGGAATTACAGGTTTTAATCTGATCTGGTAGAGAATTCTATAGTTGTGCGGTAGCAGGAATGAATGATTTTCAATATATTTCGGTTTTACATCTTGGGACAGTGCTCCAAAGGTCTGCGCCAGTGATAAGGATATACTTCTGAAACACGTTTAGGAACAGGATTCAGGATACATGCCCAGTGATTCATAGTACAGACCATATTAACTTCATGCCAACATTTTCTTCCTGTCGAGTGATGATTGCCAGATATTATTTGATCTTTAAAAAAAAAAAATGTATGAATTTTTGCGTCATTGAAGAGAGGGCTGATGACTTGATGGGGAGAGGAACTCGGGGTGTATAGCGGCTGATGATATAAACTGTTATTCTCTCTCTCTCTCTCTGTTTCTGTCTCTCACTGTTTCTCTCTTTCTCTCTCTCTCTCTCTCTCTCTCTCTCTCTCACACACACACACACACACACACACATACACACACACACACACACACACACACACACGCAAGCACAAAGAGCCAAGGAAAGTCCTTTCTTGGATCCAACATCTTCAGTGCTGGAGAACAGCATGAAAAAGCTTGTCCACAAGGGCATGGGTGCACTGTTTGTCTGGTTGCCACTTGAGATCCAGCAGCTCACTATTAATCCTTTTTTTGAATGCTGAAATTCTGTGGCCAAGTCTGTTCCTGTTAGATGTAGAGTAATGTAATTGAATACAAATGGTTGTGGAGTCTTGAAATTGTTGGTGACCGGCTGAAATTTGTATCACTAATGGAATAGTCACACATATATATATATATATATATATATATATATATATATATATATATAAGAGAGAGAGAGAGAGAGAGAGAGAGAGAGAGAGAGAGAGAGAGAGAGAGATGTAGATATTAGAGAGAGAGAGACAGATTTTAGATATCTTTCAGAACCTCTTTAAATTTCTGTCGTAGAAGAATATTTTCAGCTTTTTTTTTTTTCCAACAGGTATCAAGCCATTTTCTTGCACAGAATGCAAGAAAAAGTTTTGCAGTGCCTTCAGTCTGCAAGAGCACATGTCTCTGCACAACAACGAGCGGCCTTACTCCTGTTCCCATTGTCAGCGAGCTTTTCGCCAGATCAGCTGTCTGCGGCGCCATCTGCTGACACACTCCTCAGACATGCCACATGTCTGTGACGTGTGTAGTCGTCGCTTCTCCCAGGCTGTGTATCTGCGTTCCCACATGAAAACGCACACAGGTCAGTTGGTAGCGTTGGGAATGGGTCAGCGGAACATTTTGCATTCTGATCCTTTGTTTATCTGTTTTGATCTCTCCTCTTATTTATTTTTGTTTGTGGATGTTTAGAGTCATTCATTGTCAGTTGAAATACAGTTTGTCTGTGACAGATATCTTGAAACTGAATAATACTGGGCTGGACCATAATGGGAGAGGTGCATGTACAACTTTGCATATGATCTACATTAATTTAAGGCACAGTAGCACACTTACATGCACATGTTGGAAAAGGAACGCAAGCGAACGCATACACATTACATTATTTTAGTGATATATGAACACAGAATTATATTTGAGGTAAACACTGTTTATAAATCGGTACAATATTTTTTTTCTGATTTCAGGTGAAAAGCCGTTTAGCTGTGACCAGTGTAACAAATCATTTGCTCATGCATCAGATCTGACAAGACACAAGATAATACATTCAGGTGAGTTTATATGTAAAACACAACTACAGGTAATTATTTCAGGTGAAACGTGGTTCTAACTGAACTATACAGAGCCTTTTCAATATATGCATAATATACTCTCTCATCTTCATTCATGGGCAAGTATTTCAAGGTTCACTGTTGGTGAGGTGTTTGCATATCCCTCCATGTTTAATCCCACTTTCAAGGTAGCCACATTCCGTCTTCAGGAATAATGTCTAAACATGACACCAGTGTGGATTTTTTTTTTTCCTTTTCGTGTCGACCATCCCACCCACACACAATGGTCTGCTCTTCTTGAAAAGGTGGAATGGGATTTAATGTACATGCTAGATATTTTATATGAATGTTAATGCTCAAGACCTTGGTATACAGTCTCATCCAAAGGACTAACAGGGGATTTGAGTCTGCACAAATGTTAGTTGTCAGGAGTGGGAATCGAACCCAAGACCTTAGAACAAGAATCTGATGCCTTACCCTTTAGGCCAAACTAAGCCCCACATGCCCTGCACTGAAGTTTATGCATGGCTCTTGATCACACTAACAGTTAAACACCTCTGAGCTGGGACCCCCACCCCTACCCTTCCCCCCACCTTCCCATACACACACACACACACACACACACACACACACACACACACACACACACACACACACACACACACACACTCTCTCTCTCTCTCTCCTTGTCTCGTTATCAGTGCTCTTGCCTTAATGAGCAATTGTACTGGTAATGTTGCTTATAGCCCAGCCAACCGCAAAGGGCCGTATCGGGGCTGTCACCGCATTGAAGTCAACTCACAAGTCATTGAAAGAAAGAAAAACCAAACTCATTCACACAAATCTTTAAAGCACACCTTCCAAAAAACACACCGGAAATTTTGTCAGAAATCTTTCCTCCGTGAAATCCTAGATCAGATGAAAAATGGTAATCTCCGTCAGAAATTCAAAGATCACATCAGGTGGGACATCTCTGAACAAGGTTTTCATGGAGTTTGCTGTAAAGTGTTTATGTCTCACATTATGCAAGTGCCAACACTCTAAAAGAATATGTTTCACTGTGGGTGATACATGACATGGAATGAACCACAGAGCTTCTTCACCTTTTAAAAGATAAGAATGGGTGTAAAACGAGTGCCCTGTACACAAATGGCACAAAACTGTTTCTTCTTTACGGCCGCCTTGGGAACGTGGTAATCAACATCAGCTTAGTTCAAAACAAACCATCAGAAGAAACACTGCACAGCTGCTGAGTCACTTGGGAATCCTTTTGTTTATTTATTTCTTTGTTTGTTGATCAGTTGATTAATTTTTTTTTTCTTTGCTGTGTCCTTTTCAGTTTCTCTGCCATAGGCATCATTCCCAAGCCGCCCCTTCCATTTCTCTGTTCACACCCCCATCTAGGGAACATCTTGCAAAAATCAAGCTGCATCTAAGATCATCATGATGAAGCAAACTGCCAGAAAACTCAAGGCATTAACGCCGTGCTGTCTTGGCACTTCTTTTTTTTTTTTTTTTTTCTTCATGATGATCATTTAGAATGAAAATTATGCAGTGGAATTTGATTTATACACCCAGGAACCTGTACAGTTTTGGTGTATTTTGTACTTCAGTAGCAAAATTACAGATACACAGATCTGCTGTTGAGGATAAGACTTAACAATAGGGCGCTACTCTGTACTTTGTTTTTCATAATATATCATAATGATTATATTCCAGCAGCAGACTGGCCCATGATAAAGGTTCTTGCAGTTTTTGTCAGAAAATTTGATCAGCTCCATAGCGGATGCATTCATTATGTGGGTGAAAATTAAATGCCTGGTTCCAGTCTTTGTTTCAAGCCTACAATAGTCTTAACCCTGGGTATAGGAAGTTGGTTAGAAAGGGCATTTTTTTGGTCCCATCCTGGTGGTTTTCCAGAACAGATCTCCTTCAAGGCTTCCATGCTGGTGTGTACTCCATGTCTTTAGTTTTAAAGTGCATTTTATTTGCATCCTTATTTGAACTTTTGTTGGCAAGGCTGCACGCTTGTTCATTAAGCTGTGTAGTGTTGTTTGGACTTTGTCTTTTCATTCATGGTGGTTGTCTCCCTTGTGCAGGCTCCAAACCTTACAGCTGCAGCGTGTGCTCCATGCGGTTCAGCGACCCATCCAGTCGACGTCGCCATGAAAGAGAGCATGAGGGCTCCAAAACCTACTCCTGCCACCTGTGTGTCGATGGTTTCAAACGAGCCAGTCAGTTACGAGCACACCTGTTCCGCCGACATGGGGCTTGAAAGAGGAGGAGGAGTTTCAGGTGCAGGAGGGGACCCAGCCTGTGTGCTATCGCATCGAGCTCCATGACCCCCAGGCTGATGGCTCTGACAACACCCAGGGCAAAATGCTGGACCTGTCCGCCCTGGACCAGAAGAAGATCGTCAGCATCATCCAGAACTTGAATCGCAACATGGTGGTTCAGGAGGTGGAGGTTTCGGGAGAAAATGTGGGAGCTGCCGATGACAGCTCCCAGGTCAGTGTGATAGCCAGCGATGGTCAGCAGCCCACAGTGGTGGAGCAGATAGTTTTACCGGTGGAGGTAGTCACTGCTGACGAGAAAGGGTCAGAGGTCAGCAACAGCGTCGTCTCCACAGGTCAGATTGTGCAGGACGTGGGCTCTGCCTACCAGATCCTGCAAGGTGTGGAAGGTCAGCCCATCTACGAGGTCCACTACCAACCGATCCCTCCCACACAACAGCCGTCCTCAACCATCAGCATGCCAGCGGAACACACCGCGGCAACTTCCCTCTCTCAAAGCCCGGCCCCAACCGCTGGCCTGGAAATGCCGTCAGGTTTGGAGGACAGCTCTGGACCTGCCGCCACCACATCCAGCGCCGACCCCCCTTCCCAGTCTGCCCTTCCTCCCACCGCCGACTGTTTGAACAGTGACTTTGTGGGCAAACCTGATTTTGGCAGTCAGGAGTATTACGACTGGCTGTCCAGCTTCACAGAACTGTGTAAGGTGATGCCCGTGCCGCTGGAGGTGGAGCTCTTCCAGAGGATAAGCCAGGTTCATAAGTCGCTCTCCGATTTCATGGCATCCCCGTCTGGCGTCATTGCTGACAGAGACAACTTCAAGATTCTGATGAGTATCTCCAAAGACTTGAGTCACATTCAGAATGAACACTTGAAGTGCATGCTGCACAATCTGTCACAAGGGAACTGACCAGATAGGCTGAAAGCTCTTGTCCAGCTAGGTAGGTTTTCGTGTTCAAGGGTGAGGAAACGATTTTGTCTTCGCTTCTCCACTTTCCCTCGCCTCAACATTTTAGAATCACACCAGGTGAGTTGACATGAAAGCAGTATGCAGATTGGATGGTCGTATGACTCGGGTGTGGAACTCATACCTCATATTGGTGGTGTTTTTAGGTGTTAGTGCAATATGCGATAAAGAGTACAAAGTTACTGGAAGAAGCATATTCGACATAAAATCTGAATGCAAAGAGGAATTCCTTTATCTTGGTAAAAAAGAGTAAAAACGACAGAAATTGCGTAAGTCTTGGAGCATATGACCTTCATCTTTGTTCTGATTGGCTGAACACCTTCGCTGTACCATGTGTCATGCCTAAAACATTGAGCATATATAAATGGGTAAAAAAAATTTTTTTTTTTTTTTTTTTTTTTTGAGAATAATTCTTAGTGAGACCAACAAACACAAGGACAAAACAACAAGTTACAAGACAAAACACGACATGTTTTGACTTCATAGGTCTTCTTCAGGCAAGATAAACAATGTTCAGGACAATGAAAGTGAAGAACGAGCAATCACTTCTCTTCTCGTATTCAGCACAAGATGGGTGTTGAATGAAAACAAGGCTATTGGGAAGGGGACAAAGGGAGTTAATCATGATGATCATGATAATAATGATAGCACTAATAGTAATGGTAATGATGATGAAAAAATGTAAACAAGAGAGGATTACTACCACTTAAAGTGGTGATATGATGATAGTAGTGGTATGATAGTGGCTATACATACAGATGGGGAGAAAGGAGAAGGGTTAGTGGATACTCGAACAATGTGGTTGTTGTGACAACAGTGTCGGTGGCGATGATGGTGGTGATGATAATTGCATTGATGATGATGGTGGTAATATTCATAATAATGATGTAATAGTAATAATAATAATAATGGTATTAATAATGGTAATAGTGATGGTAATAGTAATAATGATAAAACTAATAGTAATGATAATTAATAGTAACACCAATAGTACATGTAATAGTGATAATTGTAATACTAAGAATAATAAAACTAAAAGTAATGGTAACAAAGATATTAACAATTGTAGTAATGATGATAATAAAGTAGTAATGAGGGAAGAGAGGAAGGAAGAGGGAGGGGGTGTAGGAAGAACAAAGAGGAGGAGGATACAGATTATGGGAAAGAGCAAATCTAATGACTATATTAATTAATAGTTATAATAATAAACATGATTATAACCATATGATAATGATAGTGATGATATAGAGGGCTAGAGAAATGGTAGGTTGGAATGTCAGCAATATAGTAATGTGTAATGATAATGTCAGTAGTGACAGTAAATACAGTAGTTGTAACAGTAATGAAGTTATAACAACAGTTATAATGATGATAATGGTAAGCATATTATTAGAATTGGTGATAGTGATGATATAATCATAATAGTGATAATGATGATGATATTGGTGATGCTAATACTAATTAAGGTAGTAAGAATAGTAACTTTCTTTTTTTTTCTTTGTTATCAAGTAATAATATGGTATGATGATGATAATAATAATGGTGGGAGTAATCTTAGTAACACTAATAGTTGGTGGAAAGGAAGATAATATTAATGATACGAGTAAATATTTATGGAGTGGTAACAACAGTTATAATGATGATAGTATTAGAAATATTAAAATTAATTATAACAATAATATTAATCAAAATAGTGATTATCATGATGATAATGGTGATGTTGAATGGAATGGAATTCAGGTAGTTAGAATAATAAAGCGTTTTGTTTTTTTTAAATGGTAAGATAAGATTATGTTGCTTATAGCCCAGCCGACCGCAAAGGGCCACATCAGGGCTGTCACCATGTTAAAATCAACTCACAAGTAAAAAAATGAATGATATGATGATGAAAGTGATGATAGTAATAATAATGATAGAAGTAATTCATTGTTGTTGCTCTGGCTTACCCAAATGGCCACACATGTTGAGAGTCAAATACCAAACACACTAGAGCAAGAGACTCGCCAACTTTGACATCGACTTAATAGTTACACTGCTGAAAGGATCATAGGTACTTAAGACCATGTTAGAGACAGTTTATGTGCAATGATTTCAAAGTTGTAATAGTTTTGGTCATAAGTAATGAAAGCAAATAATGGTAACGTCGCGGACTCCCGGCTGGGAGGTCGTGGGTTCGAATCCCATCAGAAGTCATGTGGGTTTTTTCTGCCCCGACCGGCTCCTACCCAGAGTTGAGTTTGCTGCGGACTCAGTTGGGAAGACTGGGACCACACAGTCGAGTTTCATCCACTTAATGGATGCGTTTCTGAGAGTGTTGCTCAAATTTCATGACCAACACTGCAGGTGCCTGTATCTCTCGGGCCTGGTTGACGCCGGGATATATTATGAAAGGAAGCGTAGAGTACAGCCCTGTCATGTAGTCTCAGACCGAAACGGAAATCCGTAGCATCATCTTAATCATCCTCATTCTCATCGATCAGCATAAAAAAAAAAATGTCTCAAATTCTGTGGCCCTTCATGCCCTGCTCTCATGGTGACCTCAATTTCGATGTCCTCTCCACGTCTGTGACCTTGGTTTGGTTCCGTCGAGGTCACCGGTATCGGCGAGTCCATGGGGGCTGTCGTTGGAGGGACGTGGTGGCGCCCTCCGGAGGGAGGGCTCACTCACGCCGGCTCCGCGACTAAGCAATTATTGTCGTCAGTAGGGGGCTTAGTAGGTGGTGTCCTGCATATGTTAGATCAGAACAGGCGCCACTGAACACCACCGAAGTGACTCGGCAGCAGTGCAGTGTCTCCTCCGGTGGGTTGCCTCTTGACGACTTGACATTGACTGCTTCCTGTGGATTGCCGGTGCCGGGGCTGCGGCGGGGCCGACCGGGCTGTGGCTGTGGATGGGGTGTCGGAATGGGCGGCGTGGGTGCTATGCCTCTGAGGTGGCGCAGAGAGTGGGACAGCAAAAAAAAAAAAAAAAAAAAAAAAAAAAAGAAGCAAATAATGGTGGTGTTTTATGTTTTGTCATATGTTTTGAGAACTCTTCAAATTACTCTTTTTCATGAAATGTTTTGGACATTCTGTTATCAATTTGTTAACTTTCAGTGCTACCAGAGGTTAATCTGACAATAAACTAGTTTCTGTCAATTGTGTGTGTGTGTGTGTGTGTGTGTGTGTGTGTGTGTGTGTGTGTTTGTGTGTGTGTGTGTGTGTGTGTGTGTGTGTAAAACTGTCAACCAAAATAAACTTCGTATGGCTAGTTGGATTTCTGCTTTCAGTGATATCATCTGTTATCTGCTGAATCCATTACATTCTTGGAAATGATGTGGAAAGTCTTTGTGCATGCTGCCCAGTATTTCTTACTTCATCACAGATTGAAAAGTATCTGATGAAGTCGACTAAACAAAGTCTTATGGGGCATGCAAGCTTCACATATTCAGCAGTTTTCAATCAAGAGCACAGTTCCAGCAAATGAACTAGACTATTGGCAGTTGGATACGTCAAGCATGTCATGTCACGGCGTGTGCACGTGCGGTTTGATGTGTCTCCATGCATCCACACACCAAGCTTTTCATGTTGCTGAGCACAGATCATCAGCTTCCCGTTCTGATTCACTGGATTCAGATTTCCAACTTTTAAACGGAATCTATCACCCAAGAGAAACGGGGTAGTTCTTGGCCTCAACAGTTTTTGTTTTCATGTAACATTTTCACATCATGATCCTTGGCAAGTGGATTTCTGGCTACTTTATAATCAATGGAATTTTCTTCTCAATGGCTTATATATATATATCTTTTTTTCCATTTACTACCCTTCGCTGGCTGCTTTGGGGGTGCTGTTGGATTCTTTTTTGAACCCTTGGTGATGAGAACACCACAGAATTATGGACTTTGGTGTGTCTCTATTTGACACCAAAAGCACAGACACAATCAGCCGTGTCTTCCTGATGAGTCCGATCCAGCGGACGAAAGGCCTAGGAGCAGGCAATACAAATAGATCTGTCTTTGAAGGAGAGTACGATGGTTCCCTCAGGCAGCTAGTGAAGGGTTTCTCATATTTATAATATATTCCCCCCATTTTCTTCATTTTTTTTTTTTAATTATTTTTTTTTTTTAAATTCAAATCTTTGTCAAGTCATTGCTGTAATGACTGAAGAATTGTTAACTTGCACTTGTTTTCTCCCACTGTTTAATTGTTCAGCAGTATATATATATATAAATAAATAAATGAATATATATATATATGTAAAAGCCATTGAGAAGAAAATTCCATTCACCAACAGAATGGTCAACATAGTTTCAGCATCAGGTGTAGGTGCAACAATGTATTGTAATCTTCAGCTTCTCTCTTAGAGATCATAGATGACGTGGTCAACCAATGCTGAATGGGATAAGTAATTACACGTACCTACACTTGCTCTGTGTTTATGGTATATACTGACTTGTCATTTTGCAGCTGACTGTGGCAAAGTTATGTGAAGAAACGGTGAAATATTTAGCACCCCAAAGCAGGATGCAATGCCTGCCTGAAGCCAAAAGAAAAGGGGGAAGTAGAGTAGTAGCAACTGCAGAGGGGAGGTTCATCACGTAACCCGGTGCCTCAAAAACCTGTGATCAGGGCTGAAAATACAAAGTAAGGAAGGAAGATAAGGGGAAAGCACTACAACCACTCATATGGGGGGGGGGGGGGGGGGGTTCTGGAACAAAATCACTTATTACACTACTTCTTTTGTATTCTGTTCTCAACGCATTCCAACGAACAACTTGCACTTCCTTTCATTTATTCAATTGAGGTTGTAACTATCTCCAAACATGCCTTAACAAATGTATGGTTGTGTTTTTTTTTTCCAATTTCTGTGTGTGTGTTTTTTTTTTCATTCTTGGGGGAAAACATTTCCTTACAGAATGTCACCTGGGAAAACCCCTTCGTTGCAAGCTGCTTATCATAAGCTGAGTTGTCTACATGTGGACAAATGTTTAGACTTCTTGGAGTGATAAATTTACCACATTTGACTCGTGGAAAGTTAAGACCCGCAAAATGGCTGACAAAAATCCCTGGGATGCCAGTTACAAGCACAGCGCACTGTTGATCTGTATCTGCCTACGCACTAGACACAGTCAAAGCCTATTTTTAGATAGTTTGTGGTAACCGACAGGACTGTTTAGTTTAGACAGGATCAAATTAGGAGGCATAGCTCTTTGCAGCATTCACACTTCAATGGGCCTTTTGTGGACATAGCCATTTTGAGAGATGTAAGAGCAATTTAGTTCCAATCATGAAATGTGCAGTGTGGAGTGTTTCAGTCGTCATGCTGAAGCAAGTTGATTATCTGCTAATTTATTAAAAGAAGAAAAACATTGTTCACAGCCAAGGGTTACTGGTAAAATATTGATTGATGGTGTCCTTCGTAAAAGTGTAATTTTTGTTTCATGGCTAGCAATGGTAAGTAAACCAAGAACACTGAAGCTGACAGCAGTGTTGTTGGAAACAAGCCAGAGTGCAAATCAACACGCAAAAACATGGTGTTTGAAACAGTGTTTAAAACATGACTGAGTGAACAGATGCCAGAGAATTGTTACACTTCCTGGGTTGAACAAGTCATCGATGCAAATGATCTGTGTTACTGGTTGAATGTACTTTTATTAAATCTACATTGATGTGTTATGATTTAGGTACCAGTGGTTGAAGTCATTCCACATCTATACAAAACTGCGTTCTGAAGGTCTATTCCAATTGACAAATACTGACTCTGAAATGACCAAGACATCATTTGCAAATTATGACACTTGGCTCTATGATTCTTCTGCATTGGTGCATGTGTCCATTCATTTCTTCCTTTGGTATTTTTTTTAGTAGGTAAGGTCTTGGTTTGTCAGCTTCTAAGCCACGCAACCAAGAATGACATTCCTAGACCTCCTGGCATGTTGATGATATCAAGTACGAGTAGTTTCCAAATTCACAAGTCAGTGTTATGAAGACAGGAATTAACTGCCTACCCGTGCCAACTCATGATTGTCCTGTGCATGTACAGTGGAATCCGTGTCCTCCCTTACTTTTCCACCCATAAAATGGTATCTTATTCAGTTCAGAGGTTAAAGACAGCACAAGCAGATGGATGGGTGCTGCCTTTCATCATGCTGTGCCTTGGACATGGTGAGCCTGACAAGGTCACTGCCCCTACACCCAGTAGGTTATGGGAACTTAACTCCCCCTCCTCGCTTTTTAAAAATATTTGTTTATTCCTTTTTTTTAACAAACACACACACATGAACATATATAAAATGAGTCTATAGTGGTCACAATGATGAAAGACTCTCATATCGAGGCAGATGATCCTCTCTGAAAGTATCATAGCCGGCTGATGACCTGATTCAAGGGTTCCACAGCGAGCCAGAACAGCTCTTGACCGACACCAGAGGCAGTGCATTTGTATTGGAGAGGTAAAGAGTAAGGAGGGAAGGCGGGGGGAGGGAGGAGAGGGTATATGCGAGTGAAGTCTGCGATGCCAAACTAGGAGCCATGTCAGTGCAAATCTGACTGGAGAGGGGGTGCTGGGGGCAGGGATGAAGGAGGGTAAGTGGTCACCCTCACCTGTTTCTGATTGCTCTTCTGGTGGATGCGAGTGCTGTCAGCTGTCTGTTTCCATGCCTGTGCTACAGCAGTTGGGTTGTTCTTGCCCTGGCATGCAGTCACTACATTTCCAGTGTCTGTATCATAAGAGGTGTGATTGTGCTGACCTGTGCTACAGCAGTTGGGTTGTTCTTGCCCTGGCATGCAGTTACTACATTTCCAGTGTCTGTATCATAAGAGGTGTGATTGTGCTGACCTGCAGCTAAATTTAGAGCTGTTACAAGCCCGACCATGTGTTACATGCCTGTTTTATGGTTAAGTCACTGGGAACGTTATGAAATATGTAAACGTGCAAAAATGTGTACAGAATAGGAAGAGAAAGTCCTCGAGCCATGCCCCTTTTTGCATAAAGGTAGGTCTGCATGATGACAGATGTTAAATTCCCCGAAGATGGAGTATGGCTGCCTTAATGGTGGGATAAAAAAGGGTCATACACACAAAACTCCACTGCCTGGCTATACAGGGAGTGTCCGCAGGAGTATCAGCCTGCGTACGCAGAAAGAAAGAAAAGAACAGATGTTAAAATATATTGGGAAAAATAAGGTTCATCACGAGTCAAATGGCTGAATTGGCCAACAGCTTTGCTTCAGCCTCCATGTCAATGTCCATTTTTAATAACCAATAGCCATGTATGTATGCTATGATTGTGACACTGTAATACAAGTTACACGTCCCCTACGATTTACCATTTCTACTCAGGCCTGGCCGACGCTGGGATATATTATGAATGTAAGCACGGAGTGCAGCGCTGTGAAGCACCCTCAGACCACAGTGGATCCCTGTCATCATCTTCATCACCCTGGTCATAGTCCTGTCATCATCTTCATCACCCTGGTCATAGTCCTGTCATCATCTTCATCACCCTGGTCATAGTCCTGTCATCATCTTCATCACCCTGGTCATAGTCCTGTCATCATCTTCATCACCCTGGTCATAGTCCTGTCATCATCTTCATCACCCTGGTCATAGTCCTGTCATCATCTTCATCACCCTGGTCATAGTCCTGTCATCATCTTCATCACCCTGGTCATAGTCCTGTCATCATCTTCATCACCCTGGTCATAGTCCTGTCATCATCTTCATCACCCTGGTCATAGTCCTGTCATCATCTTCATCACCCTGGTCATAGTCGTTCAGCATTAGGGAAAAAAAAATCAAATAAAATACACAAATTTGGTTGGTCTTCATATCCTGCTGTCATGGTGACCTCAAGTTCCGATCTTCTCTCCAAATCTCTGCCTTTGGTGAGATTCTTTGTGTTGGTGTCACCTGTGTCAGCAGTCATGGGAACTGGTGTTGGATGGACTGGTGAGATTCTTTGTGTTGGTGTCACCTGTGTCAGCAGTCATGGGAACTGGTGTTGGATGGACTGGTGAGATTCTTTGTGTTGGTGTCACCTGTGTCAGCAGTCATGGGAACTGGTGTTGGATGGACTGGTGAGATTCATTGTGTTGGTGTCACCTGTGTCAGCAGTCATGGGAACTGGTGTTGGATGGACTGGTGAGATTCTTTGTGTTGGTGTCACCTGTGTCAGCAGTCATGGGAACTGGTGTTGGATGGACTGGTGAGATTCTTTGTGTTGGTGTCACCTGTGTCAGCAGTCATGGGAACTGGTGTTGGATGGACTGGTGAGATTCTTTGTGTTGGTGTCACCTGTGTCAGCAGTCATGGGAACTGGTGTTGGATGGACTGGTGAGATTCTTTGTGTTGGTGTCACCTGTGTCAGCAGTCATGGGAACTGGTGTTGGATGGACTTGGTGGCGCCCTTCGAAGACAGCTCCTTTGCGCTGGCTCCACGACTACGCAATTGTTGTCATTAGTTGGGGCTTAGCAGGTGGGGTCTTGTGCATGTTGGATCAGAACAGGCACCCGCTGTACACCATTGCAGTGACGGCATAATTCAGTGTCTGCTCTGGTGGGTTGCCTCAAGACTGCTCCCTGTGGAGTGGAGTGCTACTGCTGCACTGGTGAGAATATCAAGGCGGAGGTTGTGGTGGGGGGGGGGGGGCAGGAATGAGCGGTATGGGTGCAATGCCACTGAGATGGTGCGAAAGATGAGACAAGGACAACGCTACCAACAGTTTCTCTTCTTTAAATCAGTAAATGAGGTTTCTGTGTGTCACGGACAAAAATAGAAAAACCGAATTCGTGATCAGTCGCCAGCCAGTTCAATTGGACGTAAGTCCAAATGCAAACATTCTGGTTCCAAGCAGACGACTTCGGTGTCGCGTCAGCCAATTAGGCACAGCGAAGAGGCTATTTTTAGTCCTCACGGAGACAGCACTGTCCAGCAGACAGACTAAGTGGTTTGGCCGACGTCTCAATAGGTCTGGCCAGACGGGTCTCGGCGCCTGGGTCAGACTAAGACAGCCAATTTGCAGGACCAGCGCCGACAGTTAAGTCAGACGTCGCCGGTTGAAGTAGGAAGGGGGAAGGTATTGTGTGGTGGGGGTAAAATCAAGCTAATTAATTAAATAATAAAAAAATAATAATAATAATGGGGATTTATATAGCGCCTTCCACGGCACAAGGCGCTTTACAAAGGCAGAAAAAATACAATTGCTAAATGTAAAGAAAAAGCATTGAAAAACGGCTCAGAAATGAAAAACAAAGGCTCTCTCCCATTATCTCCCACGCGCACACACACTCTCACGCACAGACACACAATACACAACAGCCGCAACAAGCACAAACTACTAAGCGATCCACAGAAGCAACAAGAGTCAATCAACTATCTGGTAATGACTGTCTTCTTAGTATTGTTTGAAAAGGTGGGTTTTCAGGGAGGTTTTGAAGGAAGAAAAGGTTTGAGAATGTCTTAAGTCATAGGGGAGTTTATTCCAGAGTTTGGGAGCTGCGTATGAGAAAGCTCGTTCGCCATGCTGTTTACGATGGGGACGGTAACTGGGAAAGCGGAAGGTCCTGGTGTCGGTGGAGGAGCGGAGCGTTCGTGATGGGACATATACTTGAAGGAGATCGGAAAGATAGGCAGGGGCATGACCCATTGACCACCACAGAGAGCAAGGCCAGTAGATGTGACTGTGACGATTTGAACGTCCAATGGAATTAGAAGGGAGGTAACCTTTTACAAGGCGGAAAAAATTCTGACCAATGGTACTCGCCCTTTGACAGACAGGAACGGGATAAGAAAGTGAGGGGAGTGAGAGAAGGGGGAACAAGAGAGGAGAGAAGAAAGAACCAGAGAGAGAGGGAGAGGTTCTGGGAGTAGGCTCTGACGAGAGAAGAGCAGAGAGATGAGAGGAGTGAACAGAACCGAGCTGAAGCATTAGCACCAGATAGAGTCTGCAGGGGAAGGACTAAGGAGAGATGTTGAGAGAGAGAGAGAGTTGCTAATCGATGAAGAGAAAAAGAAAAAAAAAGAAAAAAGAAAGCAACCATGTCCATTTGATAGAGCAGACTAGAAGGAGAGAGAGAGAGTGCAATGCGTTAATGCAGGAAGAGAGAGAGAGTGCAATGCATTAATGCAGGAAGAAAGAAAGGAGAACAGATCGATGTCTGGTAGTCACTGTTCGATCTGAACCAGGGTTCGACCTCATACCTGGCCGCGCCACTTTCATCAGCAGTCCAACCTGACCAACGCCAGCGGTCTAACCTGACCAGTGCCAGCAGTCCAACCCGACCAGTGCCAGCAGTCCAACCTGACCAGTGCCAGCAGTTGTGTTGTGACTGGTGTTTGTGAAAGTGACAGTGAAAAGAAAGGAAAAGAAAAGGAAAGACAGTGATTCATAAATAGTTTAAGATCACCTGGCCAGGTAAAGTAGAAATCTATTTATACCCGGGTTAGTTATGATGATTTAGATGAATGGTTTTTGTGAAGTTCAAGAAAAGAGAGAATGTTTTATATTGTTTGACTCCACGCGCATTGATGTTCTCTTCCATGATTATGTGTAGTAAAGTTATAGACTTTACTAGTGGTTTGATGTGACGAATGCATGATATATGAATGAGATTGTAAGCAAGCTGTGAGTGTGTTTGGGCTGTGCGCTAGTCCTTCCTCCACTGACATACCCCGAGGTTGACACTGTGCTCATATGCTTAAAATATTAGATGGTCTTTAAGATCATTATCCAACAGTTTTTCTTTTTAAATCAATAAATGAGGTTTCTGTGCTGATTAATGCTTAAAGTATTAGATGGAGGTCTCCAAGATCATTATTAGGAAGAGACTTAGTCACATTTATGACTGATATTTAAAATATGTCTTTATAGAATGGTATTTTTGATACATGTGATTTGTGAACAGTTTAAGACAAAAGACGGAAAATGGTGTTGAAAATATAAAAACCGCGGCACAAAAAATACTTGTAAATCAAAGCAAGCGCAGGACTGAAAATTTCACTTCTCCATCTAAAGTCTATGGGGTGGTAAATTCCATTTCAATGTATAGGATGCGGTCCAATGAACTTCAAAGAGGAATGGTTGTTCAGATTGCCTGACTTGATTAAAGTTTTTCGGGTAAGCTGCATTTGATTTTTGACATGCTTGGCAAAATAAAGTAGTTTCTAGAGCTGAAAAGAATAACAGACAACAGGACAATGCAGATGGGTGGGTTATCTACCATGCTTTCTTCTTGTATAGGCAGCAAGTGTGCTTGATGACTGTAAGTAAGTAGTAGCAATCTTTTGCGTGATGCATCCTGTACAACAGTCACATTAGTTTTATACACACACACATGCGCACGTACACACACACAGCACACACACACACACAGAGCACACACACACACACACACACACACATGTACAGCACACACACACACAGCACACACACACACACTCCCCTTTCCCTTTCAACCCCTCTCGGCTCCCTCTTATGCAAACGTAGGTTTGAAACCCATAAAATCATGTAAAGAAGGAAAGCAAAGTACAGACTGGTCTGTGGTCCTCTAGCAAACTTAGCAGATGCAGGAATTCCAATTTTGGAGACTATAGTTTTTCCTCAAGTATTTTTTTATTTGATTTATTAACACACCAACCCCACCCATCAGCAATGCTACTGACATGGTTCATACCATTTCTTCCATGTTTTATCTGACTGTGCTACAAAACTGAGCTTTGTAAAAACACACACACACACACACACACACATTCTTTTTAATTGAATTAAAAAAACATGACCTTGCATTGTGACCCCTAACACTCACAAAGTTGAAAGTCTGTCAACTGGTATAATACTTTTTCTCTCACAGTACAGAATGTGACAAATGCATTCAAATGCATTTACACCACTCAGACTTCACAATTCAGTCTCACTGAACACAACTGATTTCAGTTCCATATACATATGTATTTTCAACTTGAAGCATCACATGCAGTTTCTCATCAAAATCATGGTTTTATACATATGTTTATCTTGTATCTCGAATGAATATCTTATATCTTGAATGAAGACGATGACAACTTACTTATGTAATGACCAGGAGAGTAATGACAAAATTGAACTTTTACACACATTACCTTGCACACAAACATCAATTCAAACATTTGAATGAATATCCACATTCTCCATGACTGCTGTGTGCCTGGCACCCAAACCCCATGACTGCAAAATTAAATCCACACAATACAGGATTAGCGATATGAAAATTGCATTACCATTCAACATTTTACATTCAACATCCAAAATTATCTGATAAGATGGAAAAAACAAATTGCTATCTATCTATGTATATAAACAAGCAGGAAAAAAAAACCCACCTCACACACATCTTTTAAATACAAAAACGAACTCTTACATTCGAGTTGTTCTTTTCCAATCATCTTAAATATATGTAAGCAAGGTATTAAAAGAAGAGCAAAGAACACAAATATGAAATCTGAACAGAAGAGTTACTGTATGGAAAAGAAGAGGTGGTAAAATGACAGGCTAACAAGATTGGGGGATTTCTTTGCGCTCTGCTTGTCGAATATGTCAAGGGTTCATTTGTTTCATTCTCACTCTCTCTCCCCCTATCTCTCTCTCCTCTCTCTCTGTTTCAAGTCTATCACCACATCCAGATGGGGAAATAATAGTCCTGAAAAAGAAACAAACAACAAAAACATATAATATACAGCATTACTATCACGTGACAATATAACTGCTAAACTATCAATATCCTCCAGGCTGATCAAATTGGCCATGCTGAAGGTAATAGCTATTCCGCTTAATCACTGGTCAAAATTTCACTACAAAACAGTGTTGTCTGACCACAGCTCTCTCTCTCTCTCTCTTGTACACACAAAGTGGACAGTTCTAACAGTTTGTGGTGAGGAGCCAAGTTCACTGACATTGTCAGCAGGCATTTATCCAGAACTGGCATAAAAGCAGACGGGTGATAGGTGTCCATGCCATCTGGGGACATGGAGCACACATTTCCACTCATCAGTGGCTTCATTGAGGGCTAAGTAGTGGAAATGTGATGGTTTTTGTCTCGGTTTTGTCAACACAGGTTGCTGATAGGTCTTTCTTTCGTTGTCTAGGAGCTGTTTTCACAGCAGTAAGATCCAACAGACGCTCTTCCTTTGCTCTGGCATATAGGAATGCCAAAGGGCAACAATTCTGGCAGTCATCGGGTTAATCACCCCCAGTTTATAAAAAAGGAGTAAAAAATGTATTTACACACACACACACACACACACACACGTACACACACACACAGACGTACACACACAGACGTACACACACACACACAGACGTACACACACACACACAGACGTACACACACACACACACACACACACACACACACACACACACAGAACAATAAAAATTCCATTACAGCAAATACCATGGCACAACTGAGAGCAAGTGCCATTCCTGGGCTCAAACTCTCACTTCATCTAGTTGCCAGATATTAAGTTAAAAACAAAGGGGGGAGGCAGAAAGGGGCATGTTATCAATGCAAGAGTAAAACGTCTGAAGACTACATGGATCAAAATAGGTGAATGGACTAAGCAGTGTTCCGATTTGGTTGAATCGGAGGGTAATTCGATCACAATTTTTGTGAGTCATTTCCTAATTTCAGAAAGTCAACAGATCATTTCTTTCTTTTTCTTTTCTTTTTTTTTCTTTTTTATGAAAGAGGAGGATGTCATCCTGACATCATCATCATCTCATCATCAACAATGGCTTTACCAAGTGAAGCAGTCAAAGGAGACACAGCTGAGGGCACATATGAACTAAACAGCAATTTCATCTGCAGCAGGTTTTCAAGCTGTTTTTAAGAGTTACTGCAGAAGCAAAATTTCGACACAGGACTCTGCGTGTGTGTGTGTGTGTGTGTGTGTGTGTGTGTGTGCACTCATGGGCACAGAAGGGAAATAACTGGATTTTTTGCTTTATTTTGTCTGCTAATGGTGATCAGAATGTGATGTGATCAGGTGACCAGCACAGTTAATTTGAGAAATGATGTGCGTCACAGTGGCACAACAAAGCACAGCACAGTTGATTTAAGAAATGTGTGTGACAGTGACACACAAAGCACAGCACAGTTGATTGGAGAAATGATGTGTCACAGTGACACACAAAGCACAGCACAGTTGATTTAAGAAATGTGTGTGACAGTGGCACACAAAGCACAGCACAGTTGATTTAAGAAATGTGCGTGACAGTGACACACAAAGCACAGCACAGTTGATTGGAGAAATGATGTGTCACAGTGACACACAAAGCACAGCACAGTTGATTGGAGAAATGCTGTGTGTCACAGTGACACACAAAGCACATCACAGTTGATTTAAGAAATATGCGTCACAGTGACACACAAAGCACAGCAGTTGATTTGAGAAATGATGTGTGTCACAGTGACACACAAAGCACATCACAGTTGATTTAAGAAATGTGCGTCACAGTGACACACAAAGCACAGCACAGTTGATAGGAGAAATGATGTGTGTCACAGTGACACACAAAGCAATCTTTATATTTGATGAACTTCTGTTCTTCAGTTACGCACATATGTGGATCTTCGGGAATGCTACAAATGCAGAAAATGAGCAGGCAACAGGAAATTAAAACTTTTTGTTTTGTTAAAGGTATGTCAACAACAGTAACAGGAAAAAGGGAGTTAGTAGTACAGAATTTCCTGACAAGAAAGGATCCAATTCATGTTCAAACACACACTCACACTCACACACACACACACACATACACAACACACACACACACACACACACACACACACACACTTCATCCCCACCTCCCCTTCCCATACTGACTTGGAGACAAGGGATCAGAGCACAAAATGTGTTTAAAACCTTCATTACCAACATTCATATCTTCAAATACATGATGCTAACTTCTTTCAACAAACTGGATTTTGCTACAGAATTTCTCCTTATGAACAGTGGCTGCCAGTAAAATACAGAAGAAAAAAAAATGTTCGTGGATAAAAAGCAGAGTCAAAGAAAGTGAAAGGAAAAAAATACAAGAATTAATGGAAAATAAATACACTTTAAGTGAAAGCCGCCACCCCCACTCCATCCCAACTATCAGCCGAGATGGACAAGGGTTCCTGGCTCAAAATTGTTGGCAGGGAACATGATAGGTCCTCAGACAGATTCCTGCTCTACAGTTATTCCTGCAGTTATTTCACCTCCAAACTGTTTGTAGTTTAAGAGAGAGAGAGAGAGAGAGAGAGAGAGAGAGAGAGAGAGAGAGAGAAATCATCACAGCTCACAAAAACGAATCACATGATAATTAAGTAACATTCTTGATCAAATATTGACTAACACCTAGTTATGGAGGTGGTCTTTGGCCTGACAAAATTCACAGATACTCACAGAGTATGGAGTGGCAAAAACAGGATATAGCGGTTCAAGATGAACTGAATGTTATCTACCATGGTTACATATACCAGACCCCCCCCCCCCACCCCCCAGTCTCTGCGACTCTGCCTTTACACCAATTCAAGAAACAAAAACTGGCAGCTTACTACTGAGTATTTTCCTGTTCAGTAATAAAACTTGATCACACTATCGATAGAACCACATTATGTTTGATGAATGCTTGCAATTTGCCTCCTATGCTGCTTACTCTTAAAACATTGTGAGCACATGAAGATGTAGGTGAATGTTTCAAAGTTTCACCACTAGCAACAGAAATCAAATACATAATGGAGGTTTGTCTGAACTTTTGCCAGCTTTTTGTCATTATATCTTACATACAGTTTAAATGTAACTTCAAAAATGTAGAGTGTGCACAAAAAGCCATGACTCGGTTGAATTTGGGTCACACACATGTCACCAAGTATGATTTGCCCATATACAGGGACAGGAAAATCAATATTTGGGGCTGACATGGACATATCATCATTTGTAGTCTGGGTGAAAAAATCTTATTGCAATTTTTTTTTCTCTAACTGTTGGTTGGAAACTTGAGCTAACATTTTGTGCTTGCCATCTGATGACATCTCTCACACAGTCAGAAGTTCTAGCCTCAGATTGGCCACTGAGCCGTGATTGGTTGTGAATTTGAATCTTGCACAAACAATTTGCAGCTTGTTGTTTTTATCTGCCGTTCCCTTTGTTTGGTTCATATGACTTAGCAGTGAAAAACATGGGAATGCATGGCTGCCTTTAAGAGGCTTTAAGAGCCCAAAGTGGTTGACACCGATGGTCGCTGTGTGATGTGAGTTTTGAAACAGATGGTGATAGGGAAGTACTAAGACTAGAAATCTGTCAGATGTGATTTAATGTGTGTTTACTGGCACAACATTTAACTTCATCCAAATGTCCAATATCATAATGAGTACCTCATCAATATTACAATGAGGACCTCATCCAAGTGAGTGTCCATGGCATAAATGTGCTTGTAAGTTTGTAATTTCTGATTTCTGGGCTGTTTTTGAACAAATTTGTACAATACTATGAATATGTATTGACACAACTTTCCTAACATTACTATGTTAAAATGCATTTTTACCCTAGATCCGAGTCCATAATGAAACACAGTAAAGAAGGCAACCAATGCTTATGAGGATACAAGCTATTTACAAATGGATTTGTTTTAATCTCAGTAAATAAACATATACCCACACCCAAACATACATGCACATTAACACACACATCCATTTGTAGGCAAACGTATGAAAGTAAATGCATTACAAAACACTCTCTGCTAATTTCAAGCCTGTACATCTTCGAACCTGTTCATGGGATGCATTTTACTGTTACACTGCTCCACAATTGTTTTGCATCAGCCTCAAGACAGTTGTGTAAAAGTGATTTGCTTTAATCAAATAATATTTTCTTTTAGATTTAATTCCCACGGCATCAGACAACAATGTGCTGAACGTGAGTAACCACACCAGTGTCTGTATCAGACAACCACTATAGCAAATATGAAACCAGTAATGAATAAGTGATGCAAATCAATTGTGGAGCTGCATCTTTAATACACCATCTGTTGCTAAGCATACATCAAGCAGCAAATTAGCCTGAACACAATTCAAAATCATGGCCTCAGGTGATCATGTGAACAGAAGAGGCAATTTGCCTATTAGACTCAGATGTGATGAATACATGTAACAGCAGGATATCGGGCACTGGTGGGTGGGGAAGAAGAAAGGCATAAATTCCAACATCATCTTCTATAGATCAATCATCAAGCTGCAGATGAAACATGCCACATTTCTGGGGTGATAAAACAACAACAACAAAAAGACCTACTAAAAAAAGAAAAGAAAAGTAGCAATAGTCCCAGTGACCATATTAGCATCTCCATTTTAACCAATCACATTACTGTAGTGATTCTTGAGAAAAATCTTGTTCTTTTCTTCTCTCTCTCTCTCGTTTTGAAAGTTTTTTTTAATTATTACATAGCCAACCCTCCATACTCTTTTCAGGAATGTTTAACTGACAGGTACTAAAGTTTCATCCTAAACAGATGAGATTATCAAAAAAGATTATATCGTGATAAAGGAACACACAACAAAAGCATATGATGACCTGATAGCTGAACTACTGACATCCTTACGGCAGATAAAACAAGGCTATACTCAGACCGCCAGGCATACCCCTCGATTACTTAAGCACAGATTAAAAAAAAAGTGAAACAAACAAAATCACACACACACACACACATGGTAAAAATTTTAAAAAAAGGAAGTAGGCAAATAGACACCATAACAGTGTGTACAATTTTTATGACCTAGTCACGTGATTTACAACACACAAACCTGGCATGTCATGATTTGTGAAAAAGAAAACCAACACAGAATTTTACATGAGGCAGTCAGCACTGGCAGTCGCAGACAATGAAGTTCTCTGGTGTTTTGTTCTTTCTTTTTTTTTCTCTCATGTATCTTGATTTTTATCATACTGTTCCAAGTGATTCTGAATTTCTCATTTCTGGTTGTACAGTCTTGTCCATCTGTCGTAAGTTTGATCAACCCACGTCCAAACTAAATAGAATCTGTGTCATTGTTGCTGGACTGGAAGACATCCCATGTTACAAATGGTTAGTATTACTGATTTACTTTTCTCTAAGATATCGATTGAGAAAGCAAAAAGAGTATTAGAAGTTGTTAAAAATAGACACAAAAAAGACACATTGTGCCAAGACACAATCCCTCTTTCAATATTCAAACTGTCAGCTTGTTGTAGCAAGTAGTTTGACTTGTGCATGCCTAACTACAACAGGTACTTTTGCAAACCGCATTATGTAGCTATCATGGTTACCCTGAATTCCCTCCTTTCTGAAAATCTCCAGATGGAAGACAGTCCCTGGTCACCCTAGATTTGACAATGACCTTTACCAGAGAGCACACAGAAGATTAATTTCACCTAGTGTTATAATCACCATTCAGTTCAATTTCACCTAGTGTTATAATCACCATTCAGTTCAATTTCACCTAGTGTTATAATCACCATTCAGTTCAATTTCACCTAGTGTTATAATCACCATTCAGTTCAATTTCACCTAGTGTTATAATCACCATTCAGTTCAATTTCACCTAGTGTTATAATCACCATTCAGTTCACTGCTGAAGAGTATAATCACCATTCAGTTCACTGCTGAAGAGTATAATCACCATTCAGTTCACTGCTGAAGAGTATGAGGACAGGTGATGACTTTTCTAGAACTAGAAGGTCCAATTTGATTTATAGCGAGAAAGTGTCAACAAAAACAGAAAGTTTATCCGTTACCTGAATAATGAGTGCTGAATGTTCCAACATGAGCCACCAAGATGCTGTCATTTGGTAGTAGAGAATGGTCATGTGATTCCAAATCACATAAAATGGCATTAGACCATTCCCATTATTCCAAGGAAGATGTTCTTTCCCTTGATCCTAAACTGTAGGTGAGAAGCAGTCCATGCAGAGCACGGGAAAGTGGAGTTGACAAAAAAAGCTGACAGCAGAACTATAAATCAAATGTATACAAATCAGAAGGTAAAGCATTCATTCCCAGAACAATATAAGCCCATTTGTGGTTTCATGGTGTATGTTAAATTTACATTTTCTTTACACACACACACATTCTTAATGCCATTTAGGATGAACTGGATGTAACAACAAACACATATATAACAAAATAAAGAACAATATGACAGCAATAAATACGAGAGCAATAACAGTTTTCAAACTCAACACTTTGTGCTCCGAAAACTCTTACTGTGATGGATCACTGAATTTTTACCTGTTCTTAGCTGAACGGATACTGTGAAAATGAGACCACCATACCAAAAGCCATTGACCAGTAAGGTGTCTACAGGTAATGCAAGGAGTTTTCAGAGTTCTGTTAAAGCCCATGTGACTACACAGAGCCATATCAGCGTGGTCACTGTCACAGTTTTGCCAAGAAAAAAAAAAGACATCTATCTGTCAACAAATTAAACAATTCTTAACACAGTAGCTTAATTATTCACCTCATATGAATAATCTGAGCTCAGTGCATCAGTCATTCTGCTTGATTTGCAAACCCACATCTTTTGGACCGAAAAAAAAAATCAACAAAAAACATGTTGGAGGGGGAAAAATGTAAACAAATAAGATGAACTCCCATTGAGAAATAGTACCGAAGAATGGACATTTAGTGTCCATTCTGGATAGCGTTTACAATCTCCCTCACTACCCAGTCTTCAGGTTACGATGAACATGCTGGCATGTTTTAAACTGTAACCAGAAAACCTCTTGAGGGGTAACTTGGGAGAATGCAGACCTCTGCCAAGGTCAAACAAATCCTGAATACACACCAAAATCTCATGTGTTCATCCTTAGGCCATATTCCACTTTTGATTCAGAATTTTGTTTCATAATTTTGTATGGATACCTAACAGATATGAGTTATAAAAAAAAACATATTCCACTTTTCCATTACGTTCCATTAAAACTGATTCGGAATTTTTTTTCATAGTTTTGTATGGATACCTAACAGATATGTGTGAAAACACCTCTTAGGACTTGGTGAAAGTGATGAAAGGTAAACAGTCTTTCTGGAAGAACATCAAAGGCAAGTGCGCCACAATGGTAGAAAAATGGAGGGGAATATCAACTCTATGTTTGCTTCTTTGGCCAACAAATGTCTAAACTTGATACCACCTCCTCACAATTTTTTCCATGGTTGTTTTTTCATAGTTTTCACATTTCTGTCGCCAGAAAACATTCAAAATCTAAGATTCTAAGGACATTTGCCTACATTTTAATATGCAAAAATACATGTTTTCATACATAATCTTTATCTTATGACCAGTAAATAGTCAAAACCAAATTCCATTTGAAAATTCAGTTCTAAAATGTCTTGACTGATAAAAGCTAAGAAAAGGAAATAAAAACAACAAAGAAAAGAAACGACAAAGCAGATGGCAGAAAAAAGTACATGTAATTTCAATTCCAAATTTTTCAGGTGCATTTTATACAAAAGAGATCTGTGACGTCCCCACATAGCCATTTAGCAAGGATCTAGTGCCCCCAGTTCTCTTCAAAATGGCAACTTCCAAATTTTGCATCTTGGTTAACATTCAACTTGAGTACTGTGTGCATTAGCAAAAACTCTGATAATGGGCAGGTCAACTTTTACTCATCAACATAATCATGAATTTGTATTTGTTGTCAAAAAACATGACCAATCTGATCAACTTTACGCCCTATTTCTGCAAGCAAACGGACAATGATTACAGCTCAGACAATTTTGATTCAGATATGTACTTCTCACCCAATGCTGTTTTGACTCCTAGTCTGGGAAAACAGCCCTTATATCACTTATTAACAATCATCCAAAGACAGAAATTTTAGCTGTCTATGTTGCAAGACACTAAAAAGTGGCCTTCGATAAATGCGAAAAACTCACTCAATGGTTTGGCATTTGCCTGCAAGCTAGCTTAATGCCAGCAAATTCCTACAGATTACAACTGGGAAATGTAAGCAAACAACAGCAAAGATATGCTTGAATCAAAGAGAAAAACACACACACCAAAACTAAGGCTGATGATGAAGAGGTCAGATGTGTTTAACTGAAATTTAAGTAAATGAGTGAAAAGCAATACTTATAAACACAATCTTTATTCATCATGACACCATGAACAGAAAAGCAGCAGGGGCACCAGTATAAACTACACCCTGAATCAATAAAAACACATCCGACCCCTCTCGCTCAATACTTCAACAGTGCTGACACACCAATCCTCCCATTCTACATTTAAAAAAGAAACAAACAAAAAAAAACCCTGCAGGTTTTTTGACAGAATGGAAAAAATCAAGTAACAAGCAAGAACCAGAATTCTATATCTGCAAGCCTCAGCAAACAGTGACTCCTCCTTCAGCAGTTACTAACTTACTTGTTTCGTAATGACACACATAACACCTGATCTCTCTCTCTCTCTCTCTCTCTCTCTCTCTCTCTCTCTCTCTCTCTCTCTCTCTTTATAAGCATTCACAAAACAATTTCAACACATTCTTATCAACAAACATTTCTAACAAAAATGAATGGCATGAATGGCATGGGTGGTGTTTTAATCCTCTCACAAAATAAGCAAAAAGGATGAATAAGCAACATATACAACAACCAAGAGACTTTGTACTACAGTGGTTTCATTGAGAAATATCAAGATGATCGCAACATGAAAAGGACGAGAGTGAAAATGAGTCTCAAAAGAGAAAAGCATTGTAGTAACAAACTCTATACTTTCCCCATTTTTCTGAGTAGCTATCATCACTTTCTCCAGTTTAGTTTGTGGTGTGGTTTTTTAACAAGTAAATCACTGTCCTCGTGCCTGCAAGTCATGATTATTTAATACACATGTATTGAATGGTGATAAATGCTCTTTCATAATTTCAGACCAATTCACCAAGCCAGTGGAGACAAATTTAACACCGTTAGTTTGTACCAATGGGTCCTGGCAATGTACATACATAAAAGAACAAAAAAAAAAATCAAAAAAATCAGATGGCTGCTGAAGCCTTATCAAATACCAGAAATACTTGACAGAAAAAAAAATCAAACAGATTAAATGTCACCAATGACTCCGGGCCGAAAGAAAAATTTACATTCGTTTTGGAATTAGCAACTGTGTGTGTGTTTCTTTGATCTTCATGCAATCTAAAACTGGCTTTGATTCAGTGATTTGTTCAAAACTAGCTGTTGACTACGGGCCCCGACCAAAACATACACACCAAAATGATACTTAAAGCCCTTGTGCTACATGAGGGTCGAAAAATTAAAAGATGCAATCTCCCATTCCACACTTGTCAGTCTTGAAACAGGTCTCTCCCCACGTGATCATGACATCTGATTTACAAGAATATACTGAAGACAGTACACAGTTTAATTATCTATGTCTGTTTAGGGAACTTGGTACCATCCCTTGGATGGGAAGGTTCTCTGAAAGTAACAAGTAAACAGTCCTTGTTAATTAACTTTATACCAAGGTTCTCTGAAAGTAACAAGTAAACAGTCCTTGTTAATTAACTTTATATCATTATCAAATTTCAATCAACATCATTGTGGCATGTACCCAATCTACAGAGAATCACTGAGTAAAGACATATTCCATTCAGCACAATAATTCCTTAATTCATGGAATTCAGATTAAAAGATCATAAAACATTAAGAGGACAAAGACCATAATTTCTTTCAGACAAAACAAACACTGAAGTATAAAACAGCAACAACTCCGTTCTCCACATGCTCTTCCCAAACATTCATGAAGGTATATCACAAATGGATACGAGAAATCATGTGTGGGAATAATCTCTAAATCTGAGTGTCAACATCTATAGAAACTTCATCAAAGAAAAAAAAAAGTACATCATTTCCATTAAGGGTTCAAACTACATTTAAGCCCATGGATGCAAGTTGAAATACTTTTTTTTTTTAAATAAAAAAAAAAGGGAAAGAAAGAAAGAAAAGCAGACATTTTGGATTTGCTTTTGCCTGCTGCAGTAAAGGTGAAAAACACTTTTAGTTTATGTTTGTTGGAATAAATATATCTGCTAAATGTTAATTCACCAGCCAATCAAGAAAGACCTAAAAATAGTAATACCCAATACCTTGGAAGCAAAATGCTGACTGGTGCATGTTGACACACTTTACACAATCAAAACCCCTATCATTTGGGGGATCTATGGGAAACCCTCACGTACACACACACACATACACACACAAACCTCTCCCAACACACACACACACACACACACACACACACACAAACACCCTTATCCCAACCTCTCCCAATACACACACACTCACTCACACACACACACACACACACACACACACACACACACACACACACACACACACACACCCCTCCCAACCCCTGCCGATTTGGATATTTGTTCAACTGACACATCTCCCAACCCCTGCCGATTTGGATATTTGTTCAACTGACACATCTTAAGTTAAACAGCTTGTGGTATCTCCCTCTGTCAAAATACGTTTTAGGCAACCATCATCTATAATCTAAGACAAATGAAGGTACTCCTGCACAAGAGGTCATACTTTCACCTACATCCATCAGCTTGTCTGTCCGTCTGCAGGCAAGAACACGCAAGAACCACCACACCAGTTCTAAGAAAACTTGGTGGAAAAGATGGAATGTAGCCTGAGGACAAACCCATCCAAGTTTGGTGTAGATCTGTGGGACAGATCTGGTTCAAAGGGCAAATGAAATTGTCGTCATGTTTATAGCCCGGCTGAATCACAGGGCAGATGAAGGAATCCACTGAAATGAAACTGAAGTGGAAAGACGGAATGTATCCCAAAGATAAACCCACTTAAAGTTTGGTGTTGACCTGCGGAGGGGTTCTGGATTTCACAGCTAATTCAGGATCCCTTCCATCTGGGTGGAGGTCTGTGTTCTTGAATGTATGCATTCATTAATAACTATATAAATGGCTGGTTTTTTTTTTTTTAAGGTTCCTTCTAGCTTTCCTAAGTATATCTTATCATTCACAAAGTTCTACACATTTAAATCACAACCAAGTAATGAACTCAAGCACACAATAATCTATCACACTTTCCATGTAACATACACACAAACATGATTGCATACAATGTAAATCTACCGAATCAGTGGGCAAAAGGCATGGATCAGAATAAACCGAATTCAATGTTTTCAGCACTGCGAGAACGTAAACATAAATTATATCAGATACCTTGCAGGTGAAGCGTGCACCTGACAGATACAACTAGGATAGACACTACTGTACATGATTTTGTACATTGTTTCTTTGGGCACCCATGCGTTGGCGTGGGACATTGTTCCTCTCCAAATGAGTTTCAACATTGTTGGGGGGCACAGGCCAGACAGCTGGCGTATGGTGTTCATGGGGCTGGGGCTGCCCCTCCACACCACCGTCTTCATTGTGCTGCAGCCAGTCCTCATCCTCTTCCTCATTATCCCCGTCTTCGTCCTTTTCTGCCGTCTTTGGCTGGTTTTCCTCACAGATGATTTTATGACACAGAGGACATTTGTCTTGCACGTAAAGCCACTTGCGCAAGCACACAGCGTGGAAAAAGTGTTTGCACTTGGTGATGCTAGCTGTCTTCAGGTCCTGGTAGCAAATGGCACAGACATCACTGTGTGCTTCCAGCTGTTCTTGGGTGGCCACATCAAGAGCGGCAATGCGGGCGACAGCTCTTCTTCGATTGATGAACACCCGCCATCCTTCCTTCGCCTGGCACCATATGTTAAAGTATGCGTGTATGCACATCATCAACGCTCGGATGAACCTCCAGACTCGAAACACATTATCCAGGCCCCGTTGCAGAACAGGAAGATGCCAAAGAGAAACTCAATGGTATTACCAAATGACTGGACATAGTAGACGTAATCATCCAGCTTTTCCCAGAATGTTTCTTTGTAGGCATCGATCATGAAAAGTGTGTAAACAGTGAGGGAGATGAGGACTTTGATGATGATCTCCACGCAGAAGGCAGAGACAGCCAGCAGCCAGGTGCTGACTTCATGCTGTGACCAGAGGTAGGTCATCAGCCATGTGGGAAACACTACCAACACCACACACATGGCCAGGGGTCGCAGGTGGTTGGACACGACCCCTGAGCGAGATGCACTGACATTCATAAGCAATGGGTTGACCATGCTGTGCATAAAGTGTAGGATGGCTGTGGACAGAAGACAAAAGTTACGGTAAAGTCTCACCAGCCTTTTGTCAAACTCCATCCCTGTTAGGCCAGTCTGGAGTGCCAGAATGAAAAACAGCACTGAGGTGACTGTGCCAATATTGCGCTCCTCTTCATGGTCGATGCCTAGTGCCAGAGCCACAAGCACACCCAGGTAAGAAGTCAGTAGCGACAGCATTGATGAAAAGCCTAATAAAGCAACCCATGTCTCACAGCTCCCCGCCAACAAATGATAAAACAGGTCCAAATTCATCTCCCATGATCCAGACAGATCGACAGAAGAGGTTTTGATAAAGTGATGATACACAGACTCCTGCACAAACCCACCAATTAACCACAAGAGTCGAACCACAAACATGGTCCTTAACGCATTTGGCACCTGAAGTCTTACCCAGTGATTGGAAATGTAGTCGGTGAAACCTACATGGTGGAACATTGTCATTTCGATCCTGAGAACACGAGGCAGGTCCTGGACCCAGAAAACGAATGCCTGAAGCCAGTCACCAACCAGAAGCAAAAAGGGGAGAAGACTCGAGAGCAGCAGTGTGAGAGGAATGGAGTCAGGCAGAACACTATGTAGAACAGCATGTGTGAGGGGCAAAGTAAAGGACAGATACAGCAGCAACTGTACAAGCAATGCCATCCTGTTGTTGTTCTCCACTTGCTGGTAAGAAGGACGGCTGGTTCGCAGAGCAATGAATAACTGAGCCAGCGAGATCTGCACGACTGCACTGGCCAGCAGTATCCGAGGGTCGTGAGCCAAGGGGTGAGCTCGCCCACTCGAATTATAATTGAGGTTCAGGGTGAAGGTGGTGCTGCCTGGTGCGATGATCTTGGTGCTCCACACGTGAGACAGAACCAGCACACCCAGTGACAACAGGTAGCTGTAAGCCTCTTGCAGTTGCTGGATGGGCAAGCAGAACAGCACCGTCATGGCGATAGCCACTGAAACACACAGAACTGATGCCTGTCATAAGAGTTACTCTACAATCATTTCCAAGAACCAATCAAAACTTTGCTTCTAAAAGTAAAAAGATGAAGTAACATATGCTAATTCGAATAATTCAACAAGATAATGATGGTTTGCAAGTGGGATGGGATGCTCGAGTGGGAGATGAGGAGGATGGATTGGAGGAGTGGGGTAGGGGCTGAAGGGATGTGGTGTGATGTCTATAATATTAAAACAACTCTAAGATCTTAAACAAAGTGTTTCAAAGCAGGAAGCTAATGTTGCAAGATGAAGAGAGTTATGTAGCAAGCAAAAGACCAAACAGGGCCTTGATATCCACATGGAAGAAAGAAGATATCATGCCATCATTCTCAGTTGTAATGCAGAACAAAAATTAACTGCTTGGCCTTCATTTCATGTCAATCTGTTTAAGTTAACTTTTTTTTGGTTTTGTTTTGTTTGTTTGATCGGTCGCGCGCGCGCGCGTGCGTGTGTGTGTGTGTTTGGAGGGGAATGGGGGAAGGGGGTACCCATATTCCACGCCATCTCAGAACATTGCACTTCGCAGACATGCCACTGACTCCCACCCACATCCACAGCCTGGTTTGTCCCATCACAGCCCTTACAATCAACAGGAAGCAGTCAGTATAAATTTGTTAAGATGAGGCAACCCACCAGAGGATACACTGCACTGCCGCCGAGTCACATTTGAGGTATTCACTAGTGTCTGTTCTGATCCAACATATGCAGGGCACCACTCACCAAGTCATCTACAGACAATAGCTGTTAAACCCGAGCCAGAGTGAGCAGCTCTCCCTAGACAGGGTACCACCATTGTCCATCCAAGAACTCTTCCCATCAATCAATACCAGTGACCCCAACTGAACTAACCATGGGCACAGACGATGGAGAAGACACCCAAACAGAGGTCACCATGAAAGTATGGCTTTAACAAGGGCCATTGAATCCAAGACATTTTTTTTCTTCGCTGATTGATGAGGATAAGGATGATGCAGATGGAGCTACAGATGCCCATTTGGGTCTGAGACTGCACGACTTGGCTTTATTTTACTCTTGGTTTCATAATGTATCCTGACAGAAATGACTTAAAAGATACAGACACTCCAATAGTGGTCAGGAAATTAAACAAAACTCTCAGAGATGCATCCATCAAGAGTATACGAAACTCAACTATATGCAGAGCTGCCAAGGCCTTTTAAAATAGCACAAAGTGTAGCACTTCAATATTTCAAGTACATTATTCGGAATTTCAACATAGCACTCATAACCAGAAACAAGTTAAGACTAGAGTCAACAGTACTAGCTAGTCAAACTTCATTTTGCACACAACATGATCCCAGACAAAGAACTTATAAATCTTGCCAGTTATATGTAAATTTAACTTGCCATCCCCCCCCCCCCCCTCACCCCCCCCTAAAAAAAAGAAAAAAGAAAAAAAAAGGATAAGGAAAAAAAATGAAGAAAAAGAAACAAAAAAGGCCAACAATGAAACAAACTGGCAAAGCGGCAAAATCTTGATCATCTTTAGCAATGTTTGTTAGACTGCCTTTTTTGTCATTTCCTTATTCAACTTGGTCATTTTTTGACAAAACAAGTCTACAGTGTAAAGTAAAGATAGACCTACGTTGACTCACTTTCGTTTAAGCAGCTGCAGAGTCTGTGAAACACTCTGGGTTTTCTTTGTTTGTTTTTGTTTTTTGGTGTGTGTGTGTGTGTGTGTGTGTGTGTGTGTGTGTGTGTGTGTGTGTGTGTGTGTGTGTGTTTAAGCAGCACTGTGTCACAAAGAGTAGTAGCATAACACTGACAATGAAATCACAGCATGCTAACCAAAAGAGTAGCACTTGGCAGCTGTGTTTGGTCTTCCTAATTGAGCCCACAGCAAACTCAATTTGGGTGGAAGCCAGTTGGGGCAGAAAAATCCCACCAATAAATGTTCCTGATGAGAATCAACCCTACTATCTCCCAGCATCCACAACACTAACCATTTCATCATGGCGGCTGGTAATCTGGAAAGCTTGATTTACTTGGTTTTGATGCTTGCTACTAAATGGAGAGAAAAAAAAATAGCAGCCTGATGAAAACTTCAGTAGGTTTGCAAGCTTCTTTTATCAACTACTGAACTAGCCAAGATGGCTCATGGAAAGATTCAAATTTCTCAAGCCCTGTATGAGGAAATGTAAGGAAGAAGGGAGATGGGGGTCTAGTAAAAGAGGAAAAGTAGGAAACGGGGCTGGAGAGGATGCATGCAGGTTGACACTGTATTTATTTCCTTGTGTGTCCATTGTGTGTCAAAGTACGGATACACTGTGTGCATGCACACTTGTGTCAAGTTGAAAAATGGACTGGTAAAACTGAGTGATATCATTCTGCATGCACACTTGTGTCAAGTTGAAAAATGGTGGACTGGTAAAACTGAGTGATATCATTCTGCTGTCTACTCAGTCTATGTTGTTTATAGCTCAGCCAACTGCAAGGGCAATCACTTTGTCAAGATCATTCCTTTTAAAAGTAGCAAGTTTTGAGCTTTTTTCTTCTTCTAATACCATGCAATGAGCAGTGTAGAGCTTTTTTTTCTTCTAATACGATGCAATCCAAAGTATAGTCGTCCGGATGGGACTATAAACCGTGGTCTAGTCTGTGTCACATGCACTAAAGATCATACACGGACTCTAAAGATCCCGATGCTCATGTCCTAAGACGGGTGAGTACCGGCTACACGAAAATACACAATGCATGCAACCTGTGTGCCAGAATAGTCTACTTGAAGACTGTGAGCACGGGGCAGGTTAAACATCCCCATCTGGAAGAAGAAGAATCTAAATCTAGTAAATGGTGAATAGGCCCTAAGTCTCAAATCCGCACAAATTCAGTTTCAGTTCAAATTCAACTTTACAGACTGATAAAACTAGGACGTCCCGAGGGCCCCTGACATTTTTATGAGCTGAAATTCTTTATCAGTGGTTTCCACATATAAAAAAAAACAAGAAAAGAAAAACAAAACAAAAAACACACGCTTGCCCTGAGATTGGGCTTCCCTTCAGACCTCTGGTTCTCACGGTAATCATATTCTAGTCGGTCACTTATTACATCTGCTTCTTGCTCAAATTCACTTGTTAATACAATTACCCGTGTTCCATACATTATATAACACTTACGCGCTGTTAGGATCAGAATCCATAGAAGCACTTCACAGACATTTTCTCTTGCTTCGGCCTCAAACTGGAAACAGAAAATTCGGTCGAGAACAAGCAATGGGGGAACTCGGCACAGGATATCAACTATGATCTCTGTTCCACTTCGCCGAGACATTTTGCCTGTTGATTCTGAACCTTCCTCTGATCAAATTTTAAAAGATCTCATATTCTTTTATCATTCACACTAATGCAGACTGTTCCAGTTCTTTGATATTACGCCATTGCTGAATGCAAGTTCCCCGAAAGCGAGATTTCCGCTTCCGCTTTCGGGGTGGCGTGATGAAATAGGACAAATCATACGCTTGTTGCGAATGAAACGGTTTAATGTGGTTAAACCGATGGGTCAGGTCTAGTATACCTATGAGGATTCGAAGCAAACCAACACACACACACGCGCGCGCGCTCGAGCGCGCGTTCTCGCGAGCATGAATTTAAAAGAAAAGGTGAATGTGTAATCGACTCATTTTCAGGATCAGGATCAGATTTGGGGCGTTGCATTAAAACAACTTTGCCTATTCAGGCTTTTTACGCCCCTTCAGTTTTGGTGTCTGTTGGTCCAGTCGTTGACTAGCTCAGTCTTAGTTAGGCCTAACCATCAAAGTCATATTTTATTTTAGTTTTTGATTCATGTTTATCTATGAGGTTCTTGAATGTATTAATACTTATGTGCACGTTTGATGTTGATTTATTCCAATAATTGGTTACTCTGTTAGTAAATGTAAATTTTCCCAAATTAGTTCTGGAATATTGTTTGAATATCTTATCTTCACTGTTTCTGGTATTTATTGATCTGTGGAGTACAAAAAAGCATGCTTTGTCAATGTAATAATAACAATAATGATGACAATTTCTATAGGGCCCATCTTAACGTAGGCTACAGGGCGCTTTACAAACTTTAACAATTCAACATCTAACAAATATAAGCAGGACACACACACACATTAACACACACACGCATGCACACACACACAAAATTCTGCGTTCACGAGTCATAAACACGCGCGCGCGCGCGCACGCACGCACAGACACAAGCACGCACATAGCACGCGCGTGCGCACACAACAGACGCACGTGCACGCGCACACATACACACACACACTGGGACATAATGTCACATACATAAACACACTATATAACACGGTGAACAGCTCATTTTTACACGAGCAAAGTGTGCAAGTGACATGTAGTAATTTAGTAATATTTCAAGTGGTATATCGTCAGAACCAATAAAATATTAATATCTTGTATGTCTGAATCAAGTCCCCTCTTACTCTTCTTGTTTTAAGTGTTGGAAGTTGTAAATATTTTAATCTGTCTTGGTACCAGTAATCCTTTATACAATGAATCACCTTTGTTGCTCTTCTTGGAACCTGTTCTTGGGCTTCTGATTGTCTCTTTAGCATTGGACACCAGTTCTGGAACGGGTCGAACTAATGTCTTATGCAATTGTAAGAAAGTGTCCTTTTCTATAAATGTGAAGGCTCTTCTTATTATTCCAATCATTCTGTTGGCCTTGTTAACACTATTTGCAATATGTTTGTCAAATAAGTTTTTTGTCGAAAGACATACCTAGGTCTTTCTCTGCCTTACATTTAGATACTTTTTATTATAGTTTATACTTTTATTTCCTTGTCCCCAATTTTCATTATATAATCATTTTGTGGGTTTGATTTTCCAATATGAAGTACTTTACATTTTTCTGCATTAAAAATATATATAGGTTCCAAATATCAGACTTGAGGTACTAATGTTTCGATATCCTTTTGTAATTCCTGATGCGATTTCGGAGAATTGTAAATTTTTGTGTCATCTGCAAAAACTTTACATGTACTCTTTAGTTCAACTGGGAGATCATTTATAAACATCGTGAATGATATTAGTCCCAAAATAATGCCTTGTGGTATCCCACTAATAACATCGGCACTATGAGAGAAGGAACTGCCAATCCTTACCTTTTGAGTTCTTTTTGATAGAAAGTCTCTAATCCAACCAAGTGTATTGCCTACTATTCCATAAGACTCCAATTTCTTTAATAGTCTTCATGTGGTACCAAGTTGAATGCTTTTCTAAAATCAAAATACAATACATTGATCTATATTCTCTCCTTTATCTATCTCCTTTGTAAAGCCATTCATCACATCCAGCAGTTGAGTCACACAAGATCTGTTTTTACGAAATCCATGTTGTCCTCTTGTGCTATAGGTTGTGTGCATGTAAATAAGTTCAGCTCTTCTTTTTGTATGCGGTAGAGAGAGAAGCTTGACCTAGCCATTTTGTATACAAAAGAAAGGGCTTCACACCCTCCCGTCCAGGACAGCTGGCCCAGAAAGAGGGAGTGAGAATTGGGAGAGGGGGGGGGGGGGGGGTTCTGATTCACGACCATCTACCCTCCCACTATTGAACAAAAGGGTATTTCTGAACTGTTGCCACCTGAATCCTTATGATGGAAGGACAGTAACTGACAGACCCCACCGGTTTGCATTGTCCCCATACTCCCACTCCATGTTCTTCTCACATAACTGATCCCTTTCTCCTACTCCGCCACCTCGACCCCACCAAAAACAGCAACAACAACAACAACAAACAGCAACTACAACAAAGATCTGATGCCCCTGCAGATTAGTGTGCATGCCCACACTTCATCAGTGTTGTTTGTAGCAAGCCAACTGTGAGGAGTCTGTTTCATTTACCTCTTCATGGACATTTTGAATGAATGAATGAAAAACGTAATAAGCACGCCCCCCAAAGTGATGGCTTGGTGCCCTGACCTGTTGCGTGACATTCATAGGCTAGCTGAGGGTAATGCTCAACAGACTAGGCCTAATGTCTCGTGGCAAGTTTGTGTCCATAGGTGTGTGATGCACACGCATTCAAAGATTTCCCCTAATATTGGGGGCACTGAGAAACCCTGTAAAACTGATTAACAATGGCACCTGCTCAAAGTGTAGCGATGAACCATAGTGGTTTAACAAAATGAATCGAGACTGACGAGAAGCAAAACTGACAGTTAAAACAAATTAACTGAATTTCATGAACAAGTTACTCGCACCAGTTTCATGTGTTTTTCAGTGTCAACGTGTGGATTGGTGTGGTTGCTCAAGCGTAAGAAAAGAAAAAGATAGACGGGAAAGTGCCATTGGAATCCAGAGAACTGTGCACGCCCCAGGTAGCCTGTTCTAACATAACTTGAACTTTTCGGTGTTTGAGGCCTTAAGAGGCCTGTTCACCGTTCTAATATACACTATCTGGGTCAAAAAGAAACCCGACGTGCGTGGAAGGAAGAGAGTCATAGACTGAATCTATCTAGGTTGACAAACATTCTGGATTATATGTTGTCGGCAGTTCCTTCCAATGGGTGTCTAGTCGTGATTTGAAGATGTTGACTGTAGGGGCTGTTACTACGGAGTCAGGAAGACCATTTCAAACATCAATCACTCGAAGCAAAGACGTAGGGCGAACTATCTTTGCTCGAAGAGAGAAGTCATTTCCCCTGATGTTCAGTCTGTGATGAACTTTGGATAATTTCAGGGAGTATCCTCTGCTGTCCCTGTTGGTAAAAAATTCAAACTGTGATTTGTCACTCCGGTAATAAACTTGTACAAGTCGATCATGTCACCCCTTTTTCTTCTGTGCTCTAGGCTTGGAAGGTGAAGAGTAGAGAGATGCTCAGGGTACGGTTTATCTTTAAGAAATGCTAAAAGTTTAGTGGCCCTGCGCTGAACATCCTCTACATCCTGGCACAGTGTTTTGTGGTAGGGTTGCCAGACAGAGTGTCCGTACTCTAGTACTGGTCGTACCAGAGACTTGTACAGTTGTAGGAAAGTATCTTCAGTCAGGAAGTCAAAGGAGCGACGGATAATACTAACTACTCTATTTGCTTTAGCGGTTGCCTTGGCCACATGCTCTCTGAAATTCAATTTGTTATCAATGTAGACCCCAAGGTCCTTCTCAACGTCGCTTTCAGATAGAGTTGTGGTACATATCTCACCCTAGATGTTTACCTCAGTCATGTAGGACACAGCATCTGACTTCTTGCTCCCCAGTTTCAGAACATGGCATTTTTCAGGGTGGAATTTCAATAGCCATTGTCTTGACCAATTTTGCAATCTGTGTAGGTCTTCCAGTAAGGCATGTGTAGCTCCTTCATTGTCACTTCTTGCGAAAACCTTGGTGTCGTCTGCAAAAAGGTGTACAGTGTTTTGAATATGATTCGGCAGATCGTTGATATACAAAACAAACAGAATAGGTCCCAAAACACTCCCCTGGGGAATCCCACTTGAGACATTGGCTTCTTGTGACTGTGCGCTATTGACGACAACCCGCTGACGTCTGTTGTTTAGAAAGTCTTGTATCCAAAGTAATATCTTCCTTTTGAGACCATGAGCTTGAACTTTCGAAACAAGTCGTCTGTGTGGAATGCTGTCAAACGCTTTCTGGAAGTCCATGTAAACAATGTCAACTGAGCCTCCATCATCTAAGACCTTAGTCCATGTATTCATAACACAAAGAAGCTGGGTTATGCATGACCTCCCCTTTACAAACCCATGTTGTTTCTCACTGACAAGGTTGTTTTCTTCTAGGTGTTTGACAAGTTGCTCTCTTACTAATTTTTCCATTATTTTGCAGAGAATGCATGTCAGGCTAACTGGCCTGTAGTTATTAGCTAGCATTTTGCTGCCTTACTTGAAGATAGGTGTTACCCGTGGTAGCCGCCAGTCTTCTGGGATTTTTCCTTTGTTCAAGGATTTTCTGAACAGCATGGCCACTGGGGTGGCAAGAGCATCTGCAGTCTTGGACAGAAGCATTGGGTTTAGCCCATCGGGTTCCGGAGCCTTACTAGTGTTTAGATCTGCTAGCAGTTTTGTCTAACCTTCTCAGTATCTATCGCAAAGTCACTTAGCTCTTCATCGTAACTGCGCTCCTGTGGTTCCAGCAGGTCCCCATCCTCTTCTATGGTGAAGACGCTATGAAAGAATGCAATCAGAATCTCAGCTTTCTCTTGGTCCGACTTTGATTTGCTGCCATCCTCTTTTTTCAGGTCTGCTACACCACTCCTTGTCTTGGTTTTACTGTTCACATATGACCAGAAGGCCTTTTAACCCCTAAGATGCCAAGCACATAACTGCTCCCGGGCAGATCTCGAAGGTTAATGACCACCTCCATGGAAGCATCCCCATGGGTGTGCCAGCCCGTCTTTCATGACTGGAGAGCCCACCGGCAAAAGATACCACCACAGAGCGAACTCCAGCGCACATTCTGTAGCCCCGGTTGTTACCGCTTCGCTTTCTGGTGAAAACCGGACACTGCCATGCTTTCGTTAAAACACTATCTTATCTTGCCTTCTGAAGAGATTGCCAGTCTTGTCCCCTGTCCACATGACGTCTTTCTCTGTGGGTCAGTGGGTCTTTCCTCATTCTCACAGCAGTTGTGCGAGCTAGCGCGCGATTTGTGTGTATGTGTGTGTGTGTGTGTGAAAGTGTTCCCGTGGGCGCTCAGAAATACGCTTGAATGATAGTGTGGTGCAAAAGTAGGTCTAGTGTGAATGAAGCAGTGAACACGCACGCACACACACACACACTAACAATAACAACAGCAACAACAACACATACTCACTCACATACACACATGCATATACAGACGGACCGACAGACACGCACACACACATACGCGCGCGTACACACATGCACACACGCACGCATTCACACACACACACTTTCTCTCTCAAGCGCACGTGTGCGCATGCATGTATGGATGCATGTACACATCTGAAAATTAGGGGAAGCAAATAAGGCATTGTGCGTTATACATCCAGCGCAAAGATTATCTACCTTGTATGACCACATCGTGCTGTATCCGAATTCTCTCTCTCTCTCTCTCACTCTCCAGTCAGTACCACCCCCCTCTCCGCTCGTTTCCTTAATCCAACACCACAACATTCATTAGTCTGATATCTTTTGATCATTGATTGAGGGGCAAATGGACCAAGTTGAGGACCAAAAGATAATGTAACGTTATCAATACAGACTATCTGTCTAAATTTCTGTCTGTCTGATATTCTCTCTCTCTCTCACTGCATGATGGGACTGTGTGTGATTACGTCACACGCGCGCATGCTTGTATGTGTGTGTGTGTATGCGCGCGAGAGCGTGCGTTCGTGTGTGTGTGTGTGTGTGTGTGTGAAGTATAGTAAGGCTTAGCCTGCTATCAGCTTAGTTCCTTTCCAAGGTTAGGACTGGATGACATAAGGGGGATCAATGGTTTACTTGTTTACCTGTTACCTTTGGAAATAATAGATCATCATCATCATCATCGTCATCGCTATCATCATCATCATCGTCGTTGTCATCATCATCATCATCGTCGTCGTTGTCGTCCTCGTCATCATCATCGTCATGGTCGTCGTTACCCCCCCCCCCCTCTCTCTCCCCCTCTCAGAGTGATAAGGCTGAGCGCACTTGTTTGAGTGAGTGAGTGAGTGTGTGTGTGAGTGACTGCGTGTGTTCGTAGGTGCGTGTGTGCATGCGTGCGTGCTTGTGTGTGTGTGTGTGCGTGCGTTTGTGTGTGCGCGCGCGCGCGTTTGTGTGTGTGTGATCATCATAGTCGGCGGCGGCGGCGGCGCCGTTCCCTCCTCCCCCACTCTCTCTCTCAGCGTGATAAGGCTAGGTGCGCTTATGTTTGAGTGAGTGAGTGTGTGCGTGTGCGTGCAGGCGTGCGTGCTAGCGTGCGCGTTTGTGTGTTGTGTGCGTGCCCGGTTCCCCACTCCCTCCCCATCTTCCATGGACATAGAAGCCCATTGAAATCTATCGTATCCCCCCATCTCTCTTGTACCACTTTGACAGGGTAAGCGGGTTTATTCGATGGACGGGCCGAGAAATGCGGGTATCTTATCCGAATGCATCGCAGTCTTTGGGCTCCATAAGTCTGAGTCTGTCTTGGGATTATCATTATTTTTATTTATTAGGTGTTTTTTTTTTTTTTTTTTTTTTGCAAATCAGCTATGGATGGCCTTGTTTCTGAATGGTAGTTATAGTATGGCATCCGTAGGGGGCCGCAAAACAGAGAAATTGTTTGAAGGAAAAAATTGACAACTAAAGGGGACAAAATCAGTTGACGAACATAAATTTTCATCCGAGTCTGGAGGTCTGTATACTGATCCAACAATGACAGGTCTCTAGTATTCTTAAAATTAATCCTACAAAATAAACTTTCACTATTTTTGCCTTGATATAAAAACTCACTAGCTAAGTTCTTCCGAATGGCAATCAAGACTCCCCCACCTCTTTTTCCAAGTCTGTCCTTTCTATAAATATCAAAATCCTCCATTAGAAGCTCACTGCCGGATGTTCCAGTTTCTAGCCAAGTTTCTGTTCCAATTACAACACCAATGTTTTTTTCGGTGACTAAATTACCAAGTTCTTCCTTTTTCTTGGTAAGTGATTGGAAGTTTACGACTATGCATTTAAGTTTATCTTTTTCTTTTGATGATTTGGAGTTCGGTTGCACTTTATGATTTGGGATCTTATCAGTTTCAGAATCAGGGGTGGATGCAAAGTTAGGACAAAATTTCAAGTTTTCTTTTGGGGATCGGTCTGGTGAGATAGGGTCAAAACGGTTGCTTTCTGAGCTGCAATCTTCCATGGAATCTTCAAAAAGTCTCGAACTAAAGTTTGGAAGCCCGCAGGTAAAACACGTCCAAGATATATCACTATTACATAATGCTTCATAAACTGCTGAATTTAATAACATACATTTAGTGTGATACTATGTATTGCATTTCTGTCTATCTATAGATGTGTGTAATTCTTGCCTCGAATTGGGAAATAGGGGTGAAGCTTTGGGATCCAAGACTTCCCCCATTCCCAATCAAGTGAAAACAAAGCAACAAAACCCACAATGTGCAGCTGATTACTGTTGTGTGTTTGGGGTATGCAGTTTCCCTCTCAGGAACTCGCATGGTCTTGTTTGCTATGCCTTGCCTCTGGCAGAGGCAGATCCTGGGCCAGGAGTGTTCTGTTAATGTGTCACTGTTTACACATTTCAGGATTTTGGCTGGTTTCGGCATTGTTCAGCTTCAGGACATCAGCTGTGACAGCCATTGTTTGACTTGGATCTTCTGTGATAAGTAGCATTGTCGCTTTGTGTGTGTGTGTGAAAGAAATAATCAACCTTGTGTGTGTTGAGGGTACATTTCAGAATGGTTTCAATGATATAGAAGAGGTAATGGATTCAGTTTAACATCGTTTCAGTGGTGAAACTCCATCGATTGTTAATGTGATAACAAGCAATCAATTTTCCATATGTTTGAGGCAAAACATCTTGTGTCAGACATATGGTCAAGTTACTTTTTGTCGGCCTGCAATTGGGTTGCAGGTCTAATCACATTTTCACAACTTTATCTAGTCTGCAAGTTCTAGTCAAAGTAGACCAGAGCCATACTGAATTCTTTTGTTGCCATAGATTCTAAAATATAATGCAGTTTATTCCTTGTTTCCGTTTAGTTACAATTTTTGCTTGCTTGTTTGTTTTTGGTTCATATGACAGAGACAAAGATCTTGAAACTGCGTTACAGTGGACATTTTGCCTTTTAGACTGTCTTTGTATGTGTACGTACTGTGTGTGTTTGAGAGAAAGAGAGAATGTGTATGTAATCATCTGGATGCCATGTGATGACACCGACAGAAGACTTGATATAGGCAGCTGTAGAAACTTTCTATCACAAGGAAACAATACAAGCAGCCGTAGAAACTAAAGTCACAAATATTCAGCCATAAAAAGGCAGTGCTGAGAGTCAGGGACCTTTTATAACATTAACACGGAGTCCCAGGTCCCCTTAGAATTACAGAGTTGAAGGTCTTGGGATCCCTCAAGAACGACAGCCATGGACAGCCCAGTAGCGGTGCACAGCTGTTTTTTTTTAAAGCATCATAGAAATGTTTTCTCTTGTACAAAAATAAACTGCTTATCATTTGACGGTTGTGACAGACCCTGAAAACTTCCAAGACCTGTCCAGATTTAACTTTACAGAACAGACTTTTCCAGCTGCTGTGGAAACAAGTTTCCCACGATGTTTCCACTTCTCGGACTGTGTGGGCACCTGCATTCCATAACTGGCATTCATGTTCATACACACACACACTCACAGACACGGCAGGAACCTGCATTCCATAACTGGCATTCATGTTCATACACACACTCTCACATACACGGCAGGAACCTGCATTCCATAACTGGCATTCATGTTCATACACACACTCTCACACACACGGCAGGAACCTGCATTCCATAACTGGCATTCATGTTCATACACACACTCTCACATACACGGCAAGAACCTGCATTCCATAACTGGCATTCATGTTCATACACACACTCTCACATACACGGCAGGAACCTGCATTCCATAACTGGCATTCATGTTCATACACACACTCTCACATACACGGCAGGAACCTGCATTCCATAACTGGCATTCATGTTCATACACACACTCTCACATACACGGCAGGAACCTGCATTCCATAACTGGCATTCATGTTCATACACACACTCTCACATACATGGCAGGAACCTGCATTCCATAACTGGCATTCGTGTTCATACACACACACTCACATACACCCACATGGCACATGTGTACATAGTGCTGTTCCTGCCGGCAGAAGGCTGTTGCTCTGTGTTAGAAGGTGTGCAACAGACAGTATGACAAATGCCATCAGATGTATCTCGGTGATAGCCATGATAATAGAGCAGGTGAAACATTTTGGTTGGGTACCGTCATCAAGTTTATTCAATTTCATACAAGACAATGGCACAGGCAAAATAAACATGTGTCATGACACGGACAGACAAATACCCAGACTGGTAGGCTCTGCATTCAGGTTTGCTGTACATACTATGTGACAACTAATGTCATCTATACATGTTCAACAGGACAAGGTTATGCCAGTCTTGACCAGTAATCGTAACTCCTTGCCATATGTCCATTTCACTTTTCTTCTTCATCAGTCTTCTTCCCTTGTCACAGCCCACTGATCACAGTGCCTACGCCTACATTGTTGACATACTGGGTCCAAATGTGTCACAGTACTGAAGGGCAACAATAGGGTCACTCACTTAACAAATGTGCCACAGTACTGAAGGGCAACAATAGGGTCACTCACTTAACAAATATGCCGCTTCACATTCGCTCTGTTGCTACTTATAATCAATGGTTAGCAAGGCACCTGTTTGTGGACGGGCATTTGTTCATGTGCGAGCGCTATCCAGTGTACTGAGAAATCAAAAAGAATTTCTGGTGTGCGTATCAGGGGTGGAGTGGGGTGGGGTGACGGAGTCGCTCAACGTATTGATGGTGACAGAGGGAAACCTTGCTTCTCATTTAGAGTGGTTCTAAGAGTGAAAAAACATTGTAACTTACTCCCAGAAAGCAGAGTTTTAAATATGTCAGTAGCAAAGGTACCAGGCATTTGACACATTACAAACCACCAGGTCAACAGCCAAACTACCAATCACTTAACATGAGACAGTGACTGTGAAAACAATTTCAGGTTAAAAAAAAAACTGAGGCAAAAACCTTTTTTTTGTTGCATACATCACGTTGATGCAAGTCTGTACCTAAACGTGTTTCTCATATAATGATGCCCATCAGACAGATTTCATGGAGTTTCATACTTTTAACCCTATCTATGTGCAATGTGAGAAACACATATGCAATGAATTTAACATATATGGAAATGAGTTGGATACTCTCAATATGGACAATCAGAAGAAAGCCAAAGGAAAGATTCAGGAGGCTTCTGATTCCATTAGTCATCTACTACATCACATACAATTTCAGCAAAGCACTTACACAGCTACACCAAGATCGCTGTTTGTTACGTGTTCTGTCTGCACAGTTGTTTTACAGCTCATATGACAAACACCAGGCTGTGTCATCCAACACAGAAACAGACTGACATTTCAAAAAGCTGCCGTCAAAAACATTTCCACCGACTTGACATCAAGAGCAGGTCCAAAGAAGGTGATCAGGTTGTTTTTTTTCTTTTCGACACACTGTTCTGTGGTATCTGAAGTTTCAGTTTGCCGACGCAGCTGCTGGGGGCGATGTCCTTGCTCGGCGTTGTCTCTCCATCTCCAGAACACGGTTGAGGATCTGTGGACTGCAGTCTGACTGGCAGTGGCTCAGCGTGGATAGCCTGCACAATGTGAGAAGAATTCAGCCTTTCTACCTGCATACAGTCAACAGAAGACGTTGAGATGTGAACAGTTCATCTCACGAGCCATCATGTCCCCCAACCACAAAGGCCATATCAAAGCAGCCAGCAAGTTAAAAACAGAACAAATGATAAAAAACATATGGACCAAAATAAAATGATTAACCTTAAATCTGCATACTTAAAGATTCCCTAATCCATGTTCAATATTCGCATTCAGTTAGCTAACGGAAACACAAGCAGATCCAGCATGTACTAAAGTTGAAAACAGTGCATCACTGTCTAAATGATGGGGGTAAAAGCATTCAACACATGTACAATCTTCTTACAAAAACGAGACAACACTCATATAGCAGCCTGATCTCCAAAGCAGGACCAGGCAAAGTCAAGATGCAAACATTCTACTTCCTGCATGTGACAAGCACTTGTCACGCCATCAATCTGTAGTCTGCGCTGAAAATAATGTGTACATCCATAGCCTGAGGCTTAAAAAGACAAGTTGGTCTCAGTCTCAAGTCAGTGTGAGGTTCCAACAGTTGTCTGCACTTCATTTTCTGCCACTTCTACACATTCAGTACACAGAAATACTGTACAATACTTGGAAGGAACTCTTATGTACACCTACAGTGTAACTTGACCTTGCATTCATAAAAACCATACAATACTTGGAAGGAACTCTTATGTACACCTATAGTGTAACCTGACCTTGCATTCTGAACTATTTTCATAAAAACCAGACAGACCCTCCGTCTAGCTTTGCCTCCAAATCCAGATTCTTTTAGAATCAGACACTCATATGGGTGAGACAACTTGCGCCATACCTGACAAGGGACAGAAGGCGATGGAAGTCATTGATGCTCATTGCAGAGGGGTTGTCCTTCCTGGCTGTCACAAACTCTTCTTGCAGAGCCTGAAAACAAACAGATCTGTAACTCTTCCAAGAACTGCCAGACCTGCTGTTCTTGAAGTGAAAATGTCAACGTTTCATTACAGATATACATTTTCAGTTTACCACCTATCCCTATAAATAATGCCGAAGATCTTAAAATCAACAAAACTGATGAAGAATTCTCTTTGGCATTCTGTATACTATACAACACAGTACCATGGTGTACAATACAATAATAAACTATACCATATTTGGCAGATAAATTATCACACATATGCAAGCCTACTGTCTTGAAAAAGCAAATGACTGAATATCCAAGTTTTAACTATCAATACCCAGATGATGGTTGGATACAAACACAAAACAAATAAAACCAAACGAAACCCATTCAACGTAAATATGAACTTGAGAGCATGAATTCTAAATGAAAAACTAAATTGATAAAAATGTAAGCAACATTTAACAAAGTGACGTAAACAAAATACACACTGAGCTGCGCCTGTTCATTCCTGTCATACAAGCCCTCCAAATTATCAAACTCAAAACCTGGAGAATGATTAGTAAAAAAAAAAAAAAAAAAAAAGAAAAAAAGAAAAAAAGAGGAAAAACTGTCAAAAACATTTTAATGAACCACTTCCAAACAAAACACACTCCAGCCTGCTCACCCTGGTGTACAAACCTTCTGAATGTCTTCATTGACTGAATAAGAAGTCCCCCGACACACAGTCATGAAGGCACGCAGCTTGTTCAGCAACTCGTCTGTCAGCCTTGCAGAAAACTCTGCATAGTAGGCCTCCAGGTCGCCAGGGACTGAGGTGGGACGCAATGGCAAGTGAATGTCTTTTCTGCACACATCAGTTGTAAACCCTGATGAAAGCATGCAAAGAACACTGAAAAGAAAAGTCCATTCAGAACTCCAAATTTATGTAGGAGACCATCAAAAGAAAAGGAGTTAGAACAAACGTCTCACCATTTGAGAAAAACCCACCTAAAACAGATTACTGTGAAGAAAACCATCAAAACACACACACACACACACAAACACACACACAAAAGGGAAAACCAGCAAACTTACAGGTAAAAATGACTCTCCTTCAGACAGAACGAGGACAGGCACGTCTGTGCTGAAGTCTTGTGTGTGGTATTCAAAATCATAGGTCACTTTCTGCCACTGGATCAGGTTGCCCAGGGCCGTCACATTGTTCACACCTGCGAATAGACATGTGAACATTTCATACTGTCAGACATCATCACTGAGGCTGAAGACTATTATCTATCAAACCTCCTGTAGAAACATGATATTCAAACTGACAGACACCATCACTAAGGCTGAAGATTATTATCTATCAAACCTCCTGTAGAAACATGATATTCACAACACTGACAGGGCACTACTGAGAGTGCAGATCTCTGCCATGGTTGAACCGATCGTGGATCCGCCCTTTGATGCAGATCCCAACGAATCTTGCCTGGTTCATCTTTGGACATTTCGATTTTCCCATCATCCTTCGTTAAAATCGGTTCATCTGTTTTCATTCCAACTTGCTGAAAGGATCCATGATTCACCCTTCAATTTAGATCCATTAATAGCTTGTTCCTGTGGTCACGTTTTATCATTTCACCAAGTTTTGTTATAAAATTGACTCAGTAATTTTTGCATAAATCTTGTTGTGAAAAAAAAACAATGGCAGGTGAAGACAAGATGCAGTTGAAGTAATAAGACAAAGCAATACGAATACAACCAGTACCATGCTAGAGCTGTGTGGGACACGGAATTGTGATGCAAATGAACGACTGGAAATGTGAAAGGTGACAAACACTGTAATGGCGGGGCAATGTTGATCAGAGGCGACATCCCCTACCTTGTGTGTCTAGCTGGCCGTTCTCCAACGCCGTTTCGTCCAACACCAGGTGAGTCCCAGGTGACAGCTGCAGCTGTCCGCTGCGCAGTCGATTCACTTCATAGTCTTTGCGGGGCGACAGCCGCAAGGTGTTCATATTGCTCAAGGAAATAGGCAGCAGATGACTCTGGAACCAGACATTAGCTACTTCATGACCCCCTAAGCCTCCAGTAACTTAGAAAAGATGAGGAAAAACAACGTTTACACTCACAAAGGACATCTTAAAAAAGATTTAAAAGAACAAAGAAGTGGTACAAATGAGAACAGAGGATATCTGGCAGAAAAAATGATGGGATAGTGGTTCTCTAGCAGACAGACACAAATAGCACGCACACACACACACACGCACGCGCGCGCATGCACGCACGCACACACACAAATCTCTGAAAAACATGCAAAAACACACACATATAAATGTAAAATGATACACACGTGCACACACACACACTTCCCTGGGGTAATACATCAAAGATGAGGTTTGAAACATAAAACGACAAACTAGAACAAACAGCTAACAGAAGCTAACAATGCCTATATCAAACAAAACCGTATGCAATTCAATATCATCTATGGACCATCTTCTACCATGTATGCTCTAATCATTAAAATCTACATTTTCTCCTATACCTACTGTCACGAACAGGTTTTTGTCCAGGGGTAATATTCAGGTGGGGAGATCCTTCCTGTTCGTTTTTATTTCCCATCCGACGACAGAAACCCTAGCAATATGTTTTGGATCCTGTTTTCGTTATTTCTTGTTTCCAGTGTAGCCTTTCCTCCATCCTTCCCCCTCTATATAATCTGTTTTCATCATCCTCCTCCTACCTGTAACTGTCCACGGGTTTCCGCGAGGCCTCGCTGTGTCAGGTCTGACACGCATGCCTCAGTTTTTCTCGAGATTCTCGTGTCTACTCACCCTAGAATCTAGGCTGACGTTTTTGTCGCGGTGTCGTCTCTTGGCACTTTGCGAAAGTCCAGCCTCGAGTCGAAGTCATACCTTCTCCCTGGTAGCGTTTTCGGTTTCAGCTTCATTGCTGTTTGATTTCTTCGTTGAAATCTTCACCTCACCCTGGAGTGCTATCCTTCATTGGATTGGGCATAGGGGTTTTGGTGGTTGGCGACTTGGGAGCTCACTTCCTGCTAACCAGGGCTGGGGCTGTGGTCTCACGACCATTCTTTTCCTCGTCGGGAGAGTTGGGAGGCCGGTGTTGGAGACGCGGGTTCTTCAGTGAGCAGAGCGTAGGCACACGGCTAGCTTTTCACAAGCCTGTTGGTAAGTGACGTTTTGTTCCTTGAGATAGGCTTCTTTGCGTACTTTTCCCACGGTTAATGTAAAGTAAATCACTTATTCAAATTCTAAGGTGGAGGTCATAATTCTTTCTATCGTTAGTTTCTCTCTAAAAGTTTTGCGTGTTTTGCTGGTTTTCGTCTGCTTCTTGTGCAGGGTTGTTTTAGTTGTCCTGCTAAAAATCTCGTGAGTGCGAGGTATTGCCGGTCGAGTATGGCTCACGCATAGAGCAAAAGAATAAGTTTTCAATGAAATTTAATGGCCGTCGTACTTTCGTAATTTTCCAATACTATTTGCTTTTTGGTGGAGGCTAAGAGCCTAAGTCTTATTTTGTTGGAGAGTAAATTTTGACTCGTGAGGTGAACCGCGGTGTTTGGTTGAGGGCAAAATTTACCGGGGGTTGGGTGTGGGACACTCGTCCACCCTCTCTTCCAGTCATCGTTTTCTCCTCCCCATGTTTTCGTTCTTAGTTTAATGCATAAATATTTGTGTGCATGTTTGCGGGTGAGTGTTCATTATAGCATAATCCATTTTATATTTAAAATAGCAAAATGCCTACGGGTGATAGTTTGAAATATTTAGGTTTTTTTTATTTAAAGAGAAGTCTGCCAGTGGTTTCTCATCACCTGTCGATTCAATTCATAATTCTTTCTAAAATGTTCCTACTACCTATGTTAGTTTTGGATTGAAATCGATGGATAAATGTTAAGGAAGGTTGACTCGTGGCAAATTTAACAGGTTTGCATTAACATTTAATTAATTGAGATTAGGGCCTGTATCATGTGTGGACATGACTTGACCAATACAAGCCCTCTTTTCCTTACTTCAGTATTTTATTTTCGATGGACGCCTACTCTTTCTTATTGGACGGACCTCATTTTTCTGCTTTTCATTCTTCTATCTGCTGCTTTCCTCCCTCTTATCTCCCTCGTACACTCTTCTTTTCTTTGGCCCCGACCAACTGACCACTACCCTCTGACACTGACCAAACTGGAATCGTATTCCCAGCATGGTACTGACCCCAGCCTTAGGGCTTGTTTGTTTGCTTTTTTGGGGGTTTCTTGGTGGTTCGCGGTCTGGCTGATTCCTTTGAACTCCCGGGCCTACCTCCTCCTTGGCTGCGGTGCTGGGGAGAGCTGCTGAGGCGACGGCAGGGGGGGTGCTGTGTGCTCCCACTGACGGCTGGAAGTCCTGACTTCCATCAAGACATCATTGGACTTGGACTTGGTTGACACAAGATGAGTGTACTGGTCGGAAGTGTCTGAGTGGAGTGGTAGTGGTCCAGGCCCTCTGTCTCCTCTGCGTTTTGTTTTGTTTTTCCTTTATTTTTTTTTTTCTTTCCTGAAAATTCAGGCCCTGTGATGTGACCATATTTAGATTGTCTCTATTTCTTCTTTTCTTTCTAAGGGAAAATAGAGGTGTAATTTGGGGCATCCCGGGACGGGGGACTTAACTTTGTTTTCCTTTATTATTTTATTTTTGACCCCTATCTAGTAGTTAATCTCTCTGTATCTCGCTCTTCTTTCCTTCCTTTCTCCTGTGTTCTCTCTGCCCTCTCTCTTCTACCAGTGTTCCCACCCCACTTAGTGTGTGCAGTGTGAGTGTGTTGTAATGTGCAATAAATATTGTCTTTGAGTGTATGTCCTGGGTTCTTGTGCTTTGTGGTGAGTGTGGTATGGGTGCCTGACTCCACTCTCCCTGTGGTTCGGACCGTCGGGACCCCAGTACTTGACAATTTGGTGGAGATGCCGGGGAGAGTGGTTTAGTTGGGTAGTCTGCCACCTTGCTACGGGCGCAGGATCCCTTTGTCTCGTTTTGTGATTGTGTTTAAGTGGGAGGTTGGCTGGGTAGGGCTTTAGAGTGTAGGAAGCCCTTTTGGGGGAGTAGTGGGGAGGGGAGTGGAGTCGAGTGTCCCTCGCCCCTCTTACTGCTTATTGCATACCGCTGCTCTCCTCGCCGTGTTGTCAAAATTTAAAAAAAAAATAAAATAACCATTTGATTTTCTGCGGGAAATACTTGCGTTATTTTGTGTTTGCAGGATTTTTGCGATTGTTATTCTTCCCCTTGGGTGTTTAAAATCCGTTACACCCTGTTCCTCGTTTAGGTGGAAGAATTTACATGACCTTTCGTGTTTGATTTTTTTTGTTGTTGTTCCTTGTTTATATGTGGGACGCGTGAATACTCATTGTTCTTCTCCTGGGGAGTTGCTATTTGTGTCGATTATCGTTTGAAACTTTTTCCCCAGTTCGTGGAAAACGGTTGTGTTAGCCAGCTTTTGTTGGTTAGTTGAGTCGGTCGCCTAAGCAAGATAGGCCTTGACTGATCGACGTGGAATTGGATAATAGACAGGATTTCATCTGTTCTATAATCTTAAGAGTCGTCGTTCTCCAATCAGTGTGCAGTTGTTTCAGTCGGACACTTCTTTTAGAGTGTAGGCGAGGAGCCTGTCAGGTTATTTGGTTCCTTAAAGAAAGACAACGCTTTGTTAGATAGGTCTGACTTGGACGGATTTGCTACTTTGTTTTGGGAAAGAATTTCCAAACTGTTTGGCTCGTCATTGAACTTCCGTTATTTTGCCTTGGGAAACATACTTCGGTGATTTTGGGGTACTTGGGTTGATATCTCTAACTTTTATTGTTGGAAATACCACCCGTGATAGTCTTCTGAGACTTAGTGGGAATTCTTGGAGTCGTAAGAGAACTATTGTTGGATTGATATCCCCACATTGCGCCGTCCCATAGCAGTTGTGTTTCTTGATCACAGTACGTGTGATCTTTCACAGCCTTGTGTTTGCCTGTGTGGGAGCATTGCATGATATTTCCTCTTGGTTTTCTAAGTTTGGTCACTTAGTAGTGACAGTTCTCCAAGCTGGGTGTTGTATTGTTGCACATACAGTGGAACCTGTATTCTTCCTCCGGCTCGACTGTTGTCCACCTTTCGGGCACCTTTTTCCTGTTGGTGTTTGTTTCCCCCGTCAAGTGACACCAAACCATGGATCCTTCTGATACCCGCCCTACTACTCGCTCTATGTATAAGAAGATTAATATCGTTCCTGGCTTAGACAGTCCTGTAGTGCAGGCGACTATGAGTACTACCACTCAAATGGTTTATTCCTCTGGTGCTGCCACTCCCCCGTCACCGTCACTGCGGAATCTGGATTGGCAAAGACTCCCTAGGCATGCACTCTCCTGTAAGAGCACCAGACTTCCCTTCCAGGACCCCAAGCCGACGTATGACCGAAGAAGAGACCAAGAGGTCCTTTCCACCCGTCCTGGGAAGTCCTTCCTCCCCGTTACCCCATTTCTCCGCGTTTTCCCTTGGACCCTTCCTCGCCTGGAGACTGGAAAAGGAGGAGAGAGAAGCGAAGGAAAGGAGAGAGCGGGAGGAAAGAGAAGCCAAAGAGGAGAGACGATGGAAAATGGAGATGGAGGAGAGAGACTAGAGAGAGAAGAAAGAAGAGAAAGGGAAGCTCGAGAAAGGAAGGATCTAGAGTTTGAGGCCCGTCTGGAAGAAGAACGTCAAAGGCTGAAGGAAGAACTCCTTAGTCAGCTACGCCCTGTTGGCGAATCGGTTCAACCCCATCCGGGAGAAGAGACATCCTAGCCGGGGGAGAGGAGTTCCCTTTGGCACCACCGAAACTCCGGATGCCTACCTTCAGCTCGGCTGACAACATCGATACGTACATCGAGCACTTTGAAGTGATGGCCGCTGCATATAATCTTTCAGACGAAAAGAAGGCACTGTACCTGATTGCTAGCCTGACTGGGAAGGCAAAAGAAGCTTTCGTGGACATTCCGCCGGGTACTTCTTACCAGGACCTGAAAGCTGCCCTTCGGTCTCGCCTACATCTGACTCCCGAATCTTACCGGAAGAAATTCCGCACCATGAGGAAGGATTCGATGAGACTTTTAAACAGTTTGGCGAACGCTTGAGACGCACCTTCGAATATGGATCGAGGCTTCGGAAATGGACACGAAGGACTGTCTTTTACTCGAGCAGCTCTCCAATTCCGTATCACCGGATCTGCAATTCAAGCTGGGAGAGTCGCAGCCGAAGACCTTCGCCCAGGCCATCAGGATCGCCGAAGCCTTCGCGGACGCCAAGCGTCACTTTCGTCAGCCCCCGTCTGGGCCAAAGGGAGAAGGAACGCAAACAGGAGGATTAAAAGGAGCCTCCTCCGCCGAGGCAGGAAAACCCTCTTCCCGAGGAGTGTCTGGTCCGGAACCTCGGGCTTGCTTCCTCTGTGGGAAGCGCGGACATGTCGTCCGTGACTGTCCGCAGAGGAAACAAGGGGGCAAGTCCGGGTGGTCTCAGAGTCACTGTCTCCTACGGGGAGGATGAGGTGACTACCCCAGAGTGCCCAACTTTCCCTTCCGTCGTGGGCCAGAAGATAGTCGAGGCAATCCGCGATACAGGTGCGACCGCCATCTTCGTGGATGAGGAACTAGTGCCCGAGGACGCCATCCGAGGACCATCGTGCCACGTAGCCGGGGTGGAAGAGAACTTCCAAGCATCACGAGATCAGGTCCTTGTTAATATCTCCACCCCTACTTTGAAGGCAAAGTTTGGGCCGTTAGCTCTCAAGAAACCAGCATATTCTCTCCTCATTGGGAATTCCGTTCGTTTTGAGAGTGGAGAACCCCGACGGATCTCACCTGAGCTCCCTCCAGACGTGATTGCGGCCGTGATTACACGTTCTCAGGCCAGGGAGAAAGAAGCTTTAAGGCCCTTACTAAAACCCCTTTCTCAGAAGCAGACGGTCACCCTTGAGCAGGATACCATCAAGTCGCTCCAGGCAAAGGATCCCACCTGAACAAGGTTCGACTGCTTGTGGAGAAGGGGGCCCAAGGCGACTGGGGAGAACACCATGGAGTTCGTCCGACGGAAGGGGCTAGTACATCGCCGTTTCGTCACTCCTACTCTGACAGCCACGCAGTTAGTGGTGCCCAAGGCACTGCGTAACACCGTGTTACGACTGGGGCACGACACGCCCATGGCAGGACACCTAGGAGCCCGTCGTACTTTGGAGCGAGTCAGCAAGAATTTTACTGGCCTGGTATTGCCTCTGACGTCAGGAAGTATTGCCGGACATGCGACGCGTGCCAAAGGACGACGCCGAAAGGATGTAACACTCGTGTGCCTCTGGGAAAAGTACCCTTAAATCGGTACACATTCGCCAAAGTTGGTGTGGATCTGATCGGTCCCATCGTCCCAGCTTCAGCTCGTGGTCACAAGCATGTTTTGGTGATGGTCGACTACGCTACGAGGTATCCGGAAGCAACACCTTTGAAGAGAATTGACGCCGTGACTGTTGCAGAAGTACTCTGGAACATGTGGACTAGGACTGGAATTCCTGATAAAGTTCTGTCTGACCAGGGGACCCAGTTCATGTCCGACGTCATGTCAGAGGTGTATAAGCTTCTCCAGATCCACAAGGAGGTGACCACGCCCTACCATGCTCAGGCCATTGGGCTCGTAGAGCGATTCAATGGTACTCTCAAGCAAATGATACGCCGTCTAGCGCAGGAACAGCCCAAGGATTGGGATCGATTTTTGCCAGCTGTGCTATTTGCGTATCGAGAGGTGCCTCAAGAGAGCTTGGGGTTCTCGCCATTCGAGCTGCTCTATGGTCGCACGGTGAAGGGACCAATGTCTGTTCTCCGCCAACAGTGGACCTCCGACAGTGCCCAGCAGGAAGTCAAGACACAGGCGGAATATGTGCTCGACCTCAAAGAGCGGATCGCATCCACCTGCGAATTAGCCCACAGAAATTTGGCCAGAGCGCAAGAGAGGTACAAGATGTACTATGACAGGAAGGCTCGCCAGCGATGGTACGAGCCTGGAGACGAAGTCCTGCTGCTGCTCCCGCTCCACCATAACAAGCTACAGCTATCCTGGCAGGGTCCCTTCCCAGTTCTCAGGCGCGTGAGGGACTGGGATTATGTGATACGTGTGCGCGGGAAGGACAAGTTGGTGCACGCCAACCTACTCAAAAAGTTATGAGCGCCGTGAGCAATGCCAGGCTGGTTTCACCCCTATGGTGATTGAGGAGACTGCAGATGTGCCACCGTTGGAGTTTGACATTCCGTGTTTGGCTCTTCAACAAGAAGAGACATGGGAGGACGTCAAGATCTCCAACCACTTTCGGAGAGTCAACGAAGTCAAGTGCTGGATCTGTGTAAGGAATACCAAGACATCCTTACGGACGTTCCGCTGAAGTGCAACCTGGGAACTTGTGCACTTGATCTAACCCAGGAAGATCCCGTCAGGGTCAAACAGTATCCTCTACCTCATTCTCAAATGGATGTGATTAAGAAAGAGATACACTCCATGTTGCAGATGGACGTCATAGAACGGTGCAGTTCTCCCTATTCGTCCCCCATACTTCTGATACGCAAGACCGACGGCAGGATGAGGTTCTGTGTAGACTTCAGGAGGCTGAACAAGATCTTGAGATTCGATGCAGAACCGTTGCCCGAGATCGACAAGATCTTTGCACAATTAGCTCAGGCGCGGTACTTCTCTAAGATTGATCTCGCCAAAGGCTATTGGCAAATTCCTATGGACCCTTCAGACCGCGGAAAAAACTGCGTTTACCACTCCAGAGGGACAGTACCAGTTTAAAGTCATGCCTTTCGGATCAAGACGGCAGGAGCTGTCTTCAGCAGGATCATAAGGATGATGCTGCAACCCCTCAACCTGCCTGAGGCTCACAACTACATCGATGACCTTCTGCTGGCAACAGAACATTGGCATCGACTGTGGAGGTTATCCAGCTCGTGTTTGCCCGTCTCCGACAGTGTCAGCTAGCTGCAAGGCCAACCAAGTGCCAGATAGGGGAGGCCGACATCGAGTTCTTAGGACACGTTGTCGGGAGAGGTTACCTCCAACCGGAACAAGACAAGATCGACCGTGTAGAGAGTGCAAAACCTCCCAGAACGAAAAAGGAGCTTCGTTCCTTCCTGGGCCTTGTCGGCTATTACAGGAAGTTCATCCCTATTTCGCGGATATCGCCAAGCCCTGACCGACAAGACCTCAGCCCGAAAGCCGGAGACCCTTTTGTGGAGTGACACGGACACTGAAGCTTCAACAGTCTGAAAAGGGCAGTTACCAGCCAGCCAGTCCTGCAGCTCACAGACCTGAGTAAGCCTTTCGTCCTGCGGACTGATGCTTCCAACGTAGGACTTGGAGCTGTGCTGTTACAAGACCAAGGCAACGGTCTTCTCCCAGTGGCGTATGCCAGCAAGAAATTGATGGGCGCTGAGAAAAATTACCACACTATTGAGCAAGAGTGCCTTGCTGTGGTCTGGGCTACAAGACGGTTCTATCCATATTTGTATGGGAAGGAGTTTATCCTGGAGTCGGATCACCATCCCCTCCAATACCTCCACAGAATCCGCCCTGTTAGCAAGAGGCTCATGGGTTGGGCCATGGAGCTTCAGAGTTTAGCTTTTCAGTTCCGTCACATTCCGGGAAGGGACAATGTAGAGGCAGATTACTTGAGTCGGATAGAGTGATCAATTCCTGAGTCCAGTTCTTGATAGCTGCTTTCACGTGCTATGGTTGAAGGTGTAACCAATAGTTGTTCGCGACTTGGTGTCGCATCCTGTTGCCTCTCGGTTCGCTGTTCGCATTATTGTAGTGTTCACTGTTTCTGTCATAGGCTGGGATAGTCTATGCCTCAGTGGCACTAGACTTTTTCGTCGGGGGGTGTTGTCACGAACAGGTTTTTGTCCAGGGGTAATATTCAGGTGGGGAGATCCTTCCTGTTCGTTTTTATTTCCCATCCGACGACAGAAACCTAGCAATATGTTTTGGATCCTGTTTTCGTTATTTCTTGTTTCCAGTGTAGCCTTTCCTCCATCCTTCCCCCTCTATATAATCTGTTTTCATCATCCTCCCTCCTACCTGTAACTGTCCACGGGTTTCCGCGAGGCCTCGCTGTGTCAGGTCTGACACGCATGCCTCAGTTTTTCTCGAGATTCTCGTGTCTACTCACCCTAGAATCTAGGCTGACGTTTTTGTCGCGGTGTCGTCTCTTGGCACTTTGCGAAAGTCCAGCCTCGAGTCGAAGTCATACCTTCTCCTGGTAGCGTTTTCGGTTTCAGCTTCATTGCTGTTTGATTTCTTCGTTGAAATCTTCACCTCACCCTGGAGTGCTATCCTTCATTGGATTGGGCATAGGGGTTTTGGTGGTTGGCGACTTGGGAGCTCACTTCCTGCTAACCAGGGCTGGGGCTGTGGTCTCACGACCATTCTTTTCCTCGTCGGGAGAGTTGGGAGGCCCGGTGTTGGAGACGCGGGTTCTTCAGTGAGCAGAGCGTAGCACACGGCTAGCTTTTCACAAGCCTGTTGGTAAGTGACGTTTTGTTCCTTGAGATAGGCTTCTTTGCGTACTTTTCCCACGGTTAATGTAAAGTAAATCACTTATTCAAATTCTAAGGTGGAGGTCATAATTCTTTCTATCGTTAGTTTCTCTCTAAAAGTTTTGCGTGTTTTGCTGGTTTTCGTTTTGCTTCTTGTGCAGGGTTGTTTTAGTTGTCCTGCTAAAAATCTCGTGAGTGCGAGGTATTGCCGGTCGAGTATGGCTCACGCATAGAGCAAAAGAATAAGTTTTCAATGAAATTTAATGGCCGTCGTACTTTCGTAATTTTCCAATACTATTTGCTTTTTGGTGGAGGCTAAGAGCCTAAGTCTTATTTTGTTGGAGAGTAAATTTTGACTCGTGAGGTGAACCGCGGTGTTTGGTTGAGGGCAAAATTTACCGGGGGTTGGGTGTGGGACATCGTCCACCCTCTCTTCCAGTCATCGTTTTCTCCTCCCCATGTTTTCGTTCTTAGTTTAATGCATAAATATTGTGTGCATGTTTGCGGGTGAGTGTTCATTATAGCATAATCCATTTTATATTTAAAATAGCAAAATGCCTACGGGTGATAGTTTGAAATATTTAGGGTTTTTTTATTTAAAGAGAAGTCTGCCAGTGGTTTCTCAATCACCTGTCGATTCAATTCATAATTCTTTCTAAAATGTTCCTACTACCTATGTTAGTTTTGGATTGAAATCGATGGATAAATGTTAAGGAAGGTTGACTCGTGGCAAATTTAACAGGTTTGCATTAAACATTTTAATTAATTGAGATTAGGGCCTGTATCATGTGTGACATGACTTGACCAATACAAGCCCTCTTTTCCTTACTTCAGTATTTTATTTTCGATGGACGCCTACTCTTTCTTATTGGACGGACCTCATTTTTCTGCTTTTCATTCTTCTATCTGCTGCTTTCCTCCCTCTTATCTCCCTCGTACACTCTTCTTTTCTTTGGCCCCGACCAACTGACCACTACCCTCTGACACTGACCAAACTGGAATCGTATTCCCAGCATGGTACTGACCCCAGCCTTAGGGCTTGTTGTTTGCTTGTTTGGGGGTTTCTCTGGTGGTTCGCGGTCTGGCTGATTCCTTTGAACTCCCGGGCCTACCCCCTCCTTGGCTGCGGTGCTGGGGAGAGCTGCTGAGGCGACGGCAGGAGGGGTGCTGTGTGCTCCCACTGACGGCTGGAAGTCCTGACTTCCATCAAGACATCATTGGACTTGGACTTGGTTGACACAAGATGAGTGTACTGGTCGGAAGTGTTGAGTGGAGTGGTAGTGGTCCAGGCCCCTCTGTCTCCTCTGCGTTTTGTTTTGTTTTTCCTTTATTTTTTTTTTCTTTCCTGAAAATTCAGGCCCTGTGATGTGACCATATTTAGATTGTCTCTATTTCTTCTTTTCTTTCTAAGGGAAAATAGAGGTGTAATTTGGGGCATCCCGGGACGGGGGACTTAACTTTGTTTTCCTTTATTATTTATTTTTGACCCTCATCTAGTAGTTAATCTCTCTGTATCTCGCTCTTCTTTCCTTCCTTTCTCCTGTGTTCTCTCTGTCCTCTCTCTTCTACCAGTGTTCCCACCCCACTTAGTGTGTGCAGTGTGAGTGTGTTGTAATGTGCAATAAATTTTTGTCTTTGAGTGTATGTCCTGGGTTCTTGTGCTTTGTGGTGAGTGTGGTATGGGTGCCTGACTCCACTCTCCCTGTGGTTCGGACCGTCGGGACCCCCCGTACTTGACACCTATTAAATGTCTCTGGTGGGCCTGTGCTTGTGCTGCAGCAGCTCTATGCTGGATACGGTTGTGCATGTGTGCAGCTGGAATGAGTGGTGTGGGAATCATCCAAACGACACGGCATGCAGGACAAAGCAAGGGGCAGGGGGGAATGGGGGTGGGATTGAAGTTGTAAGGGAGTTAATTCCCCTGAAGATGGAGTATAGAGTGGTGTGGGAATCATCCAAACGACATGGCATGGAGGACAACGCAGGGGGCAGGGGGGAATGGGGGTAGGATTGAAGTTGTAAGGGAGTTAATTCCTCCGAAGATGGAGTATGGCTGCCTACCTGGCAAAGTGACAAAAACCAAACCAACCCAAAACTGCCATGAAATGCAATCCTCTCAGCTGCACACTGCACTCCAAGACCTGGGGTATCTCATGAGTGTGTATACATTTGTTTTTGTTTTTCTCATTCATACATACCCACCCCAAACAAGAGCCATATTCCTATCCAGCATGAAAAATGCCCAAGCCAATCACTGAATCAGGATACCCCTTCAAAGTTTGTGAGCAACAGGGAGATAAATCCGTACCTCTCTGTTACTTGCATATACCTTAAAAAATTTCAAAATAGTATTTTTTGTAACTCCATAAAGAAAAGTGAGAGTATACTCAGAAAATCTACATCCATTAAAGGCAGAGAAGGGTCATTGTGGAATTTTCTATCACAGCAGCTGCACAATATATACTTTGCCTGCTGAAAACCTCACTTTCAGAGTTCAAAAGTTCACTGTGTGTGTGTGTGTGTGTGTGTGTGTGTGTGTTGATAGCATACATAGCAAACAGGTTTACACCTATACCAACTTTACCCTCTTCTAAGGTGTTCAGATGGGGAATGCAACAACACAAAATGAAAAGACAGGTGCTCACCTATACCAACTTTACCCTTTCTAAGGTGTTCAGATGGGGAATGCAACAACACAAAATGAAAAGACAGGCGCTCACCTGTGTGGTAAGAGCAGCTATCAGCTGATGCAGGAGAGGAGCCAGGCCCTTAGTGGCAGGTCCTGTCAGGTTGACGGCCAGTTTGCCCAGCGGCATCACATCAGCTCTGGCGTACCTGTAGCGACACCACCGATTACAAACAGTCCCAAGGAGAAGCTCGGCTAATTATTATCAAGTCGCATCCAGCACCTTGATCACCCCCATCGCAGGAAGCGCTACAGCTCGGGAAAGAGCTGCAAATCTATCTAGACATTAATGTCACTGCCACTCACCAACACACTTCAATGTAATATGAGAAGGGGTGCATTTGAACAGTCTCTATCATAATTATAGTAAGCCAAGGGGTAGAGGTGGGAGATAAGATGACTGGAAGGTACAATGAAGGTGGAAGAAAATAAAGACAATGAAAAAAATGTTCACACAAAAAAGACCCCCCCCCCCCCCCCCCCCCCCCCCCCCCCCCAAAAAAACAACAGAGAAAAACTGAGCTACTGAAGGAGAATTCGGACAAGGTGGGGATAATTATATGCTTGTCACAAAAATAAATACAGGCATTATGGACAGAACGATGTCAAGCTCAGTTCCGAAGAATGTGAGAACAAGACTAGCACAGTATAAAGAATGTGAGAACGAGACTAGCGCAGTATAAAAAATGTGAGAACGAGACTAGCACAGTATATAAAGAATGTGAGAACAAGACTAGCACAGTATAAAGAATGTGAGAACGAGACTAGCGCAGTATAAAGAATGTGAGAACGAGACTAGCGCAGTATAAAGAATGTGAGAACGAGACTAGCGCAGTATATAAAGAATGTGAGAACGAGACTAGCGCAGTATACAGAATGTGAGAATGAGACTAGCACAGTATACAGAATGTGAGAACGAGACTAGCACAGTATACAGAATGTGAGAACAAGACTAGCACAGTATACAGAATGTGAGAACAAGACTAGCACAGTATACAGAATGTGAGAACAAGACTAGCACAGTATAAAGAATGTGAGAACGAGACTAGTGCTGTATAAAGAATGTGAGAACGAGACTAGCGCTGTATAAAGAATGTGAGAACGAGACTAGCGCTGTATAAAGAATGTGAGAACGAGACTAGCGCTGTATAAAGAATGTGAGAACGAGACTAGCACAGTATAGAAAATGTGACTAGCGCAGTAGAAAGAATGTGAGAACAAGAAAACTGCAGTCGCAAAGAAAGAACAAAATAAGCTCAGGACTGGGATAGTGGGGGTTATTCAGGAGGTATAGGTTTCTATATATGTGTTCATTATCATCACAATAACAAAGAGAAAGTGAGAACGAGACTAGCGTTGCACATGAATAAAGGAGACAAGGGGATACAAGCACAATACTCACACATTGGAGATGAGGTGGTACAACAGGAACTCTGCAGCCAGCTGGTCCCCAAACAGGGCGTGCTCCAGAACTGACAGCAGCTCCGCCCTGGTGGCCACGGCTTCCATTCGCACAGCCTCCACCACTGTCAACAGCAACAGGCAGACTTCTCGAAAACTGTGACTGACTTATCAGCGCAGACCTTCTAACAGAACAAATAGACATCAAGAAATCGACTACTGTACTGTTTAGGAATGCCACAGTCATACACATGAATCCCAAGACGTCCTTAAATACATGAAGATCTTTAACATGAACAACCAGTAGACCAAACACAATATAAGCCGCAAAGTAAACACGCTGCTGCGTAGTATGAACTTGCCAAATATTTCTACTACATGGAATATAAGGTTGCAAATATATACATTTAATGATTAGATGCATTCACAATATTTCAGAAAATCGAATAAAAATGGTGGTGGTGGTGGGGGGGGGGATATTATGTTCCACACTTGGTTTATACAATTACCATGTCAAACCCATGCCAGCTATCATATTTTGATATGGCCCACAAACGTCAAATTCTACACAGAAACTAGACCAGGAAATTCTTCTGGCAAAAGCTTATTCTTTGTTGCTTTTCTTCTGTAGGCTATTGTTGCTGGTGGTAAAAACAACAAAACCTTTGTATTCTTAGTAAATGTAATCTTTCATTTTATCAGCGTATTATTTTCTGTTTGCGTGGCTATCTTTGGTCATGTAGAAGACCATCATTCTTACGTTCGTTTTACTTATATCTATTCTAGAATCTGTCAACAGGCTTTTATAACTCGACTTACTCATTAGATGTTTTTATAACTCGATTTAGTCATTCCCTTAAATCCTGTGTTAGGTCATACCTTGAGGAAAAAAACACACACACACACACACCACAAGGGACCACTTTTCCCCCCTCCCTTTTCAGCATGTCAATTAGAACTCCAACTAATATTCTGCCGCTTGTCATCGCATTCATTCACAAGCAGGTTCCCACCTAAAATCAATGTCTCTTCATTGTCCTATGGCTCACTGTCAGTCACTCTCAAGCAAAAGTATGCCACAGACTGAATCTCTGTCAGGCCAAGGAAAAAGTGACTGTGACCTTGATCTTGTTGACCGATGTCTTGAGGTAGGAGGGGATTGTTGTGATTCATTTTGCGAATCAGCACAGCATGTAGACGTGGAACGAGGGATGGGGGAGGAATGTGCACAGCTCGTTCAGCGGCACTCATGGTCATGTCCTGTCTGCAAACAATATCTTCGGCGTCAACTTGCTGGATGTAAAGATAATGCCAATACGTTTCATGCAAAATATGTATACCACTACAAGACCCATCACCTTATCTGTCTTTATGTCTTACTTCTCTCTCTCATTAAGTTTTTCTAGAAATAACAAACACATGTAGTGTAAACTACTTCTCTCTCTCATAAAGTATTTCTAGAAATAACAAACACATGTAGTGTAACTGCTGTTAACTGCCCTTCTGTGCACAACTCCTCCTCACGGTAGCCCACAATCCTGTGACACATCATTTCTCTTACACTATGATACTAATTACAACCTATGAAAATCCACTCCTCTCAATTCTACCCAGCAAGCTGTCAATAGTATAAAACTTATTTTTGTGTGCATAATCGTTGGGGAGGAAAAAAAAAAAAAAAAAAGCAACACTCTATTTAACAGAAAAAACAACAAAAAAACTTGCAGACTAACTTGAAACGCTCTCGACTTCAAACAGTTACTTTGGTCATCTTTTATTTTCTGCTGAACGTCATTTTTCTTGAAGTAATAAAAGCTTTCCATTTACTGTATACAACATACCATCAGACTCGTACAAGTGATGAACAGAAGTTCTCAGCATTTTCATCAATAATGAACTGCTGATCAGTCCTGTAACGACTACTCTTTGCAGACAATTTTCATGACATTTTCAGGGACGCTGCATAGAGTTTTTAAACTGTATTGAAACACATAATTACGAAAATGACCATGTCATTCTTTCGTCTCTGTGTGACGGATATCAACCAAGACTAAAAATTACAATCTACTCCACATAAACTTACAAAAAACAAACAACAACAATTTTTTAAAAAATAAGGAAGAAAATCTACTCACTCATCCTGATCACTTGAAAATTCTGCCATGGACGGATCCACCGACAGAATTCCCACCACTTCAATCATGTCGTTCACCTTCAGCTGATCTTCATCCTCATAAACCTGAAAACATTCAGTCCCTGTAATTCTACAGACACAGGCAGACTCAGCAGACAATATCACGTTTATTCTGAAATGCTTTATTGTACAGAAATAACAACATTAACGCAGTTGAAAATCATTCCATTCTGAAGTTAGAGACGACATTTTATTGTTTTACTGAACACAAACAATACAAAGTTAATCGCCTATAAAAGCCGTTGTGATAACATGAACCTACATGAAGTCTATACCACATTACGTATACATCAAAAGTAAAAAGACAACCACCTGTGTATGATTACTACCACTTTTCCCACCTTGACAAGACACGCTGGCCCTTGTTCTCCAGGCAGAGGGAAGTTCAGGTCAGGGAGAGGAGGACTGGCTGTGCCCTCCGCCTCAGCAGCTGGCTGGTGACCTCCCCCGTTCATCGACGATGTGTTCTCGGGGCACGCTGCCCCGTTACCTGGATGATTCCCATTCGTTAACTCTTCCATCTCACCATCAGCCTCCGTACCATCCTCGTCCCGTGCACGCTTGTTGCGACTCGCCGGAGATGATGATGTAGAAGGAGTGGAGGGAACATTGCACTGTTTTGCATACAGCTGCCGGAGTTCAGGAAATGAAAGCTTGCGTGGAAATTCTATTCCATAATCAAAAAGCCTTTCTCACTGTTAGAATTAAATATTACAAAAATCCCAGTTAAAACAAAACAAAACTATTTTCTAACAACAATAAAACAGAACACCATATAACACTAAACTTTATGCATATGAATCCATTCACATATTCTTGCGACTGAAAGACAAGCACAGAACAACTGCGGAATTGGGAAATGGTGTAATTATAAACAAATTAAATTAAAAAATCTAAAGCAATATCACCACAACTCACCACTGTGGAGAACATTCGGTTCTAATTACTTCTGTTTCTCCCCCACCCCCTCCTCTTTTTATTTACCTTACGCCTTGTTTTTAACAAATGTGAACAGATCTCTTTCCTATTTGCTGCCTGCATCTTTTCTGAAGTTCCTGGGTAGGTTTTCATTTATGTAAGTTCCTGTTTCTGGGTAGGTTTTCATTTATACAAGTTCTTGTTTCTGGGTTGTTTTCATTTATACAAGTTCCTGTTTCTGGGTAGTTTTCATTTATACAAGTTCCTGTTTCTTGGTAGGTTTTCATTTATACAAGTTCCTGTTTCTGGGTAGTTTTCATTTATACAAGTTTCTGTTTCTGGGTTGGTTTTCATTTATACAAGTTCCTGTTCCTGGGTAGTTTTCATTTATACAAGAATTGTCACAGGTTTCTGTTCAGTTCCTGCTTGTAAAACAAAAAACAAACAAACAAACAAAAGAAAACATTAGATATTTCAATAATGCATATGTCCAGCTCACTTACAACAGACACTGTCAACTAAGGGTTTTTCTTTCTTCCTGTGCTGAATTCTAACTTTTTATGAAGACTGCAAGTGTCACTTCAGCTGCACAAAAATTGTATTAATTGTAATGAAGTCATAAAAGATCTTACTATACACAGCACTGATCACCTTATTTCAATGGAAATGCAGCAACATTCATTACATGCTCTCAACCCTCCTTACTCTCTCTACTAATATCAAAGCTCCATACAAACATTTTATATCTTTTTCACACACCGATACTCCTGCGGACACTCCCTGTACAGATAGGCAAGGATTAATCCCATCTTCCCAACAAAGGAAATGAGTTCTGTGTGTATGACCGTTTTTTATCCCACCATTAAGGCAGCCATACTCCAACTTCAGAAAGGTGCATGCTATGCGTAACATGTCCTCCATACAAACGGCCAAACTGGCCTTCTCTTCCGAAAGTTGATGGGATTTTACGTGTGTGCAAGATGTTATGCGTGTGTTCATACACGGAACCTCAGGTTATAGTCTCATTCGAAGGACTGTATGGAAAAGTCGGAACCAAAATTAATTCTGAGGGGAAAGTCCCCCTGTACCGAAACTGCCCGGCAGAGATTCGAACCCGCAACCCCAGGCTTACGAGTCCTGCGCTCTACCACTGAGCTATTCAGGCCCCCAACATTTGATATCAAAATCCACAACTTTCCATGGAGATTCTGAAGGATCATTTCTCCCGCTTTCAAAATTCTTTGTACGCAAACTCAGTGTGCTGAATGGTTCAAAAACAATTTCTATCACAACGGCTGCCAGATTAATCAAAGGACCCTGATGCCATTCTCCACTATCCAAGGATTTGCACTGAAAGGTGTTGAAATCATCACAGCTGAGCTAAAGTTAGGGGCCCTAACTTTTTGTTGAACACATCATTGTCATTTTGCGCAACAGCTGAAAGATTTTTTTAAAAATCCGCAATACTTTCACAAACCCTTTCAAGATTTTCACAGACCTCAGTCATTTCTTAAAGACTTTTCAAAGACTTGAAAATGGCATTCCCATTCTAAAAAAAACATTCAGTTTGTGCTAATTCTGACCTCACAGTTGACCCCAAGCGGACTCACTTTGATCAGGCAATTTACAGTTCAGTCCAGTGACCTGTCGATCTGTCACAAACTGATCCGCCCATCTACCATCTTCCTGTAACCTCAATTCTGAGGGTGGCACCACATTTTGTTTCCATGTGGGTTATCTGGGGGCAGTTGAGCATTAAGACAGTGTTTTGACAGTCTTTCCCTGCTTCCTCTGGCGTCATTTGCTATGCACTTTGAACAGAATTGAACCTATTTAATTTGTTATAACCTTGTACCGAGTGTGACTGGTCCTGGTGCTGCTGCATTCATAAGGACTCATCTATGTCTACTGCACATGCGAGTTTATGATCCATTCAATGTTCACTGGAAATACAAGCGAGTTACCAAGTAGAAGAAGAAAGTTCTTGAGAATGTTTGGACTTATGTTAGGATCTTCAGATTTCAGGGGAGTGATCGCAACTGTCAACCATAAATACCAGCTACACACAAACACATGGGCATCAAACTAAATTCACTTCTAGACTTTCAAGCATAGAGTGTAGGATTTGGATTTGCAGTGCTTTTCTTTCTCTCTATTTCCTTTTTTTTCTTTTTTAACCCTCTTGTACTGTTTCTCTGACTGCAAACTTCCCCTAGATTTCAGATTCTTTTACAGGTTTCAGCCTAAAAATGGGTATGTGTGATTATTAACTTATGGGGAATGTATGTGAACCGCTAGGAGAAAGAAAATTGGCAGACAGTTTCAGAAGAGCATGCACTTCACTTTGAACTCTATTTTGTCTGTCTTAGAGATATAGGTCGTGTCACTGTCACCAAATTGTCACCAGACACGTGAAATTTTATGATGACAATCAAGTTTACAGCATGCAAGTATGCGCAGTCACCATGCTGATGCAGGCTGTTAGTATAAGATGAAACCTGAGGCCTACCTGACGTAAACCATCTGCTGCCTGGCAGTACAGGTCCCACTGGTTGTCCCACCAATGTCATACAAAACTTGTCACATGTCACACACAATACTATAAACGAGGGTCAGGTGCGCCCTTTGCAGCTTGTTTTTGTCTTGTATACCTGTTTCTTTCATTAGTAGCAGTCTTAAAAAACAAAGAGGAACAAACAAAACGAAAAAAACAAGTGGTGTAGCAGTGTCAGGTAACGAGTGAGCCGGCCCAGTGGGTTCCTGAAACGGACGCACCCCTGCCGTGGTGTGTGTCGCGGGCCTCCATTTTGTCTGAAGCGCCGCCAGTGGAACATTGTATTCCGGGTCGCTTTGCACTTCACCGTCTTCTTCAACACTACTACCTACTTCTATATCACTTTCATTCTCCATTTTTCTTTCAAATGTCTCCACTTCTCCAATAATTTGATCCAACTCCTCTTGCGAGTAGTCGATCATTTCTTCATCGTTAGTAGCAGACGCCAAAGCAGCCATTGTGAAAGTCGGTCGGTTTCATTCACAAACTTACTCGCTGTGTTTGCCCCTTTTCTCAATGAAGACGCGCGGTTCCATCACCCCAAAATAGTGCCAACACATGACTGGACCATGCCCGAGTCTTCCTAGTTACTGTCTGCTACTCTGCGTGTCTACACACATGATAACTGCGTGATGGAAAATTCCTACGGACAGATCCCGGTAGCTCCCGGTACGGGAAGAACAGGCGCCTGAAGTTAACTCCCGGATTCTCCCATTGCAAGTATAAGAGGGTTAATACAACCCTAGAGTGTCTAAAGGTTTATTAAAAATAAAAGAAAGTTTGATATGTTTTTTTTTTTTAAAGGAAAGGGGGTGGTGGTAGTGGTGGTGTGTGTGTTTAGCAAAAATATTAAGTTTCTAGCCACAAAGGATACAGATTTGACCCATGTCGCCTCCCCCGGCACAGGGACGCAGTACAAGGTCTGTCTCTCACCGGTCACGTTGCTGGGATCATCCACAAGAATCTGTTCACCTGGCTGTAGAAAAGTCAAGGCCTCGCTGTTAGCTCATAATGCGTTGTAGGAATGCAATTTTATACAGTAATATTCTTATATTATTTAGTCACCTTGAAATCCAAATTCTTTTATATGAATGTATGCCATATGTGACAAAATGGGTGATGTGACAAAATCATTGTTTATTTGCTGTGAATGTGTATGACCACAAACTAATTTCTCGAACTGAGATAATAAAGTTTACTTGACTTGACTTGACTTGACTTGACTGTACATGAATTGTGAAGTGCCTATCACATAACCGATCTAACGTAAAGCAAGAAAGCATTAATTATGTTGACAGGTTTGAGAACACTGCATTTTAAGATTTTCCTTCAAAAAATGTTCAGGGCATCTGCAAATCCATTTTCTATATTTTCATAAAGATACCTTCCTGAACATTTCCTTTTTCATTCTGTGGATTTCGAAATACTTGGTAACTCAGCACAGAAGTGTGTTAATAAACAGTGGAAAATAAGAAACCAAACAAGATAAACAACAACAAAACAAATGTAGCTCAACATTTCTGGCATGGCAAATTTTTCTAAACATTGTAAACCATATGGCCATGTTCTCTCTTCCCCTGTTTCTATTTTCTTCCAATCTGACAACCGCTTTCTCCTCTCATCCTTTACTCTAATTCTTTTTTTCCACTTTCGCTTTATTGGTTTCGCTTTTTTTGGATGCAGGATTGGAAATATTCCAAAGATATCAGCATGACTATAACAAAACTAAAGCAAATCTCTTGTGACTCAATGTGCAGGCATGAAGTTTGGTGAAAAAAGATACTGCTTAAAGCTGATCAGTGCTCTCCTGCATATCAAATTCACACAGTAGATGCATTTCTACTGTGTACACAACTCATACTTAGAATACAGAATCTCTTCCTCTCACAAAAATGTTCAGTTCATCACCTGGGCGACTGAAACCGTGAACTAAATTCACATGATAGCTATTCTCCCAAGACGAGCTGGGACCCTTAAATTTCAGCCGCCATACTAGGAAGGTAACTCACTGCGCATGAAGCCACGTCTTTGTAGCGACCTGTGTGCCAGGACACTTCTCCTGATTTCCGATTGGTGACCTTGTATCGAGCAAGATACAGTTCCGGGTCGAACATGTCCTGCACCATGCATCGGTATCGAACCAGGGAGCTGGCTGCTATTTGGTGCAAGGCTTGGGAGTTGATGCTGGAACCTGAAAAAAACAAAAAACAATTAATAATGATTCCTGAATAAATTATTATTATTCTGGCTAAAGAGTTGGAAAAAAAAAGTCTTAAACCAGAAGCTTGATATTTGAAATGCCAAAACTAGCTGCTTCTCTTGTGGTAGTCCGAATTCAAGAGCCATCCAAAGGTGCAGGAGGAATCCTTGTTTTTACCTGGTGCAGTTATACATTTCCTTCTTTTTTTTTCTTAACTTAAAAAAAAGTCTAACCTCTTGAACTTGTCAGCACAGCAGCTAGTTCCTGGTATGCACAGAATGATGTCACACAGAATGATGTCACACAGAATATCTTTTTGCTCAACTGAGCAACATTTCTGTCACGGTAACTTTCATACATCAAACAGGGCTCCCAATGACGCACATATGTGCGTCCATGACGCACTATGAGCGAAAAGGACGCACTGACAAAACGTGTAGCGAGTCCTGCGGGACGCACTACAAAATCAGGCAAACCCCAAAACGTGCCGCGGTCACTGATCAAAGCTGAGCACACCACAAGCTTTGCGCGCGATTGCCTGCCGTCAAATTCAGGACAGCGTGTGCCCGCGAAAGTACAGTAAGCCGAGAAGCTGCGTAAACACTGATAGGCTCGCCTTGTGGCCCACGTCACTGAACGGTTACTCAGTCGACCGGCTGACTTTTTCAGACTGTGGCGCCCGCCGCCACTAATTAACCAATTCGATGACTCACAAGTTGTAACAATCGCGTGCACAAGCCTAGGCGAACGAAGCAGAAAGGAAGTTCACGGCTATCGCATCTCGCAAATATGTCGTTGCTTCAGTGGTTGGGCGCTCCTAAAAAACGCAAAGAAACATCTTCTGAAGATGCTACAGACAGTGAATCGTCGATTCCTAAAGAAATACCTACAGCAACACCACCTAACAAGAAATGTTTTTTTTAAAAGAAATGTTTTCAGAGAGAGAGAGAGAGAGAGAGAGAGAGAGAGAGAGAGAGAGAGAGAGAGGAGAGAGAGAGAGAGAGAGAGGTTCATTTACTCTGAAATGTTCAGATTATCAAGCCGATAATAAAAAAAGCAAGAAATGCTACATTTTCTGTCTTGGTTAATTTTGTTCATGGGGACTCTCTATACCCCCTCTGGGACCCTCTATAGCATCAGTGAAGGAGTCCCTGGGACCCCCTGTCTGTCAGTACAAATGGTAGCCCTGTCAAACATGGATGAGCCTCTGAAAGTGTTACTCAAGTTTCCCAACGCTACTAAAGCCCACTCCAGCATTTGTTATGAAAGGAACTAGGAAGCAGAGAGTGCAGCCTTATCATCAAAGTCACCTCAGACCAAATGAACCCCACAGCATCAATCACTGTCATCGTCGATGATCAGAATGTCCCATTCTCAATGACTGCTGACATAAATGTGTTTGAGGACTTCCGTCGATGCACATTTTATGCATCAAGATGTACAAAATACCCTTTAAAAATACATTTCAAGCGTTGGTCGGCCGAAAATACCAGTGACTTCAGCATCCTTTGAAATTCTGCTGTGTATATAACCACAGCATATCAAAGTTTGTTAAATGAACCAGCAAATCATTTTCAAGATTCTCCCCGTTAGTGTAAAACCAAAAGAGATGCCATTTACATCTTGACACAGACAAATGAATTACCACTGTGCAGTGCATCTCATTTCTCATGTAAAGGTAAAGTAAAAATATGACACACGAGCTAAGCAATGCGACAGACCTACAAAGACAAAATGGTGATGCTGGATATACATGACTGAAATGTAAACAGAACGATTATAAACTCAAAAGATGCCTCTTCAGACCTGCACTTTATGGGGTGGATGACTGCTTAGAAAGAACAGCCAACAGAAGCCCTCGTTTCTTTTTTTTTTTTTTTAATCTGTTTTAATATCTTTTTTCATTTTCTTGAACAATGAAGTAGTTCTTAGGGACTGTACGTTAACTAGTTCATACAACTAAAATGCAAAATAGTTTAATCATTATAATAATGGTCTGAGTTGAAAAATTTTAGTCGTGACTGATCAGTTGTGACAAGTGTGGCCGTTAGTATGGATGACATGTTACACATAGCATGCACCTTCCCTGAAGTTGGAGTATGGCTGCCTTAATGGTGGGATAAAAAACGGTCATACACACAAAAGTGTCAGAATCTTCAACTCGATGAAGGTGGACACTCAAAGAAAGAAGAAGAAGAGTCGTTAATTCTGAATTAGGTAAGGATACTAAAAACACCATGGTTTTCATGATTTCACTTCAGGCAAAAAGCAACAGAAAGTGTGCGTTACGTACCCATGCCAAGGCCTCTGCAGACTTGACCTGTTTGGCAAAATATTCTTTCACTGTGTCAGTCTCTTTGGCACCAGCAGGCAAACGGTCTGAAACAGAATGGGTAAGAAATTCTATTTTCTTACAACAGCCCAAAGTACTCATACATTCTTTACTTGTAGTTGTATTGTGTGATGCAGCACACATGTTCCTGATGAGAGGAACCACTTAAAACCTGGTAAGTTCTTTGGGGCAACGGTAAGCCTTGTTGCTTTCCTTCATGCCCAAACCAAGTTGATACTAAACGTTTATGGTGCTGCCCTGCAGCTGGTTATGTGTTATAAACATGTTCCATTTAGCTTGACATTAATGTGAATATTTCAGGTCACCAATATATTTTTTTTACTGTTCACTTTATGTTTGTCAGCAAGACATCATTTTGTTACCAACATACAATTAAAACAGAAGGCAAAAAAGTCAGGGAGTGGAACGCTATTTTAAAATCATTTTCTGCACAAATACTCCATTGCACCATAAATGAATGGTGAATCTTCTGTACTGACCAAATAAAAGGTTGGGGCGAGGGATTGAAATGCATAGGCAGGCTCTAAAATATTTGAAGAGGATTCAGCACAATATTTGTAGGAATGGGTAAATATTGCGCCGATACCACTTCTCACATACCTACTACACGTCTTTGCAATGTAGGCAGCATGGTATGGGCGAGGTCCGAAAATGACGCTGTTTATTAATTATTCACCCACTTATGGTAGCATAACTTAGTGTGCAAAAGTTCCTGCATGCCGACTGGCCAAGGTAAATAATGTGTGGAGTTAACAGTAACACAATCATTTTAATTTCAAAATGGAGTGACTGACGGCGGCGAACGAAGCAAGATTAGGAATAGAGTTTGTTTAAAACTTACCGCCAATGACATTGACAAACAAAGCACAAGACAAGACACGATGCATTTCAACCACTTGGGTCTTCTTCAGGCGAAAAAATAAATCACATTTAACATGTGGGACAGTACAAACAACGAAAAAAGAAAAAAGAATGAAAAATGACTTATCCGTTCTTGTCCATGTGTTTGGTGGGCGGAAATGACATGCGGCCAGGGGGATTATGGGAGAGGAAACGGAGGGGGGGGGTTGCGTCAGGGGAGGTGTGTGTGTGTGATATGATAGGGTTGTGTGTCCAGTTTATTGGGATGGTGTGATATCTTTGTGATGGTTGTGGTAATGGTGGATTGATAATAATGGTAAGGGGGAAAAAAAAAAAAAAAAAAGGGGTTGGGGGGGGGGGGGATTTAAGGGGAAGGATAATACAAAACTAAGATTAAATAGATGGAGGGTTGCTGTAACTACTGTATGAAGTGAGTGAAGGGGATGTGGTGGTGGTGTATGTAAGTGTGTGTGTATGTGTGTGTGTATGTGTGTGTGTTGGTAGGGGATTTTGCCAACTGGTGTGGAAGAGGTGAGTATGTGTGTTTGGTTATTGTTGGATATTGATGCCTTGGAGGTGTAGTGTGCCCAGTTTGGCAATGAGATGGGATTCTTGAGTTGTGCGTTCAAAGCTGTCACTCTGTGACTGCCAGAGTGCCATGACTTTGACATGGTCGACCATGTCAAAGTCATGGCACTCTGGCAGTCACAGAGTGACAGCTTTGAACGCACAACTCAAGAATCCCATCTCATTGCCAAACTGGGCACACTACACCCCCAAGGCATCAATATCCAACAATAACCAAACACACATACTCACCTCTTCCACACCAGTTGGCAAAATCCCCTACCAACACACACACATACACACACACTTACATACACCACCACCACATCCCCTTCACTCACTTCATACAGTAGTTACAGCAACCCTCCATCTATTTAATCTTAGTTTTGTATTATCCTTCCCCTTAAATCCCCCCCCCCCCCCTTTTTTTTTTCCCCCCCTTACCATTATTATCAATCCACCATTACCACAACCATCACAAAGATATCACACCATCCCAATAAACTGGACACACAACCCTATCATATCACACACACACACCTCCCCTGACGCAACCCCCCCCCCCCCTCCGTTTCCTCTCCCATAATCCCCCTGGCCGCATGTCATTTCCGCCCACCAAACACATGGACAAGAACGGATAAGTCATTTTTCATTCTTTTTTCGTTTTTCGTTGTTTGTACTGTCCCACATGTTAAATGTGATTTATTTTTTCGCCTGAAGAAGACCCAAGTGGTTGAAATGCATCGTGTCTTGTCTTGTGCTTTGTTTGTCAATGTCATTGGCGGTAAGTTCTAAACAAACTCTATTCCTAATCTTACAATCATTTTAATTTCCCAAGTGTGCCTTCAACTCAGCAACCTAAAATCCATAAATGGGACCCATTCAAGCCCTGTAACTTAGAAAGAAAAAGTCCAGAAGCTTAACTTTTGTGAGTGTCTGCTGAGTTTCACGTGGATTACTTCATACTGTAGTACCTTTTCTTGCCTAAAAAGTTTGAAGCCCTGAGACTGAGGACAAGTATGGGACAACAGCTGTTGTTACTAGTAGACCTGCTGTCACCAACTAATCACCACTGGCTGTGACCTTTGTTTTGCGCAATACTTGACCCCGTTTTGCACTCATGTATCTTAAGCGCATTTCAATTATGTCCATATGTCAGGTACATATCATTATAAGGGTGAGCTTGAAACATTCTTTTTGTGGAATGTCTCATTGTTTGTTGTGTGCTCTGTGTTGGCGTTTGTGTTAGGCGATTTGACGTCATAAACAGCATTCGTTTGGAGTTGTGGGCATGAAATTACCTCCTCATATGAGCAAAGTTGTCCTGCTTATTCCTTACTTGTGTTTCAGCATGTTCTTTTTCAAGTCAGTTCTTTTTTCTCAGATGTTTGATCGAGATCACTTTTGCACTATTTAATTGTAAATGTGTTGTTCTTTCTGATAGTAGTGTGTATTTCTTATTAATCATTTATTCAATCATTCCTAATTTTAGACTAATCCCCGAAGTAAATTATTCCTTGAACCAGATCAAGCTCAGGAATGACCAGAACTTCTTCTTCCTAAAATACTGGTTCACTCAAAAACGAGTAGGTCACCAGCGCGCCCTGACCCACGACCTGCGATGCTCCAACAGGGGTTCCACTGACTTTTTAGTTTTTGCGTCAAGAAACGCACGCCTCCGCAAAAATTGCGTCAGCGCTGAAAAAAATGCGTAACAAAGTAAACTGTACTCACTCCCGTCAAAACAGCTCTGAATCACGCGCCTTAACACGGCTGAAGTGCAGAGCAGCTCGCTGCAGGAAAGCGTTTTCCGATTGGAAGATGGCACCATCGCAGACGCGGGAAAGAT
>CM031599.1:95430891-95450891 GCA_018398815.1 Conus ventricosus | reverse complement strand
GAGTCTTTATTTTGTTGTATATATAAATAAATTTATATATAAAAATAAAAATTATATTTTATATTATATTTTTAATAAAAATTTATAATTATAATATTAGATCAGTATTTTTAAAAGGCCCAAAAAAACAATTTTTTAAGTGGTAAAAACCCCTTGGGGGGCAAATTAGTTAAAAAAAAGAAAAAAAGAGGAATCTTTAAAAAACTTCTAAAAAATTTGTTTCGAGCGCGTTGCCTGTATCAGGATGGTTTTTGGTTTCCCCCACCGCGTTTATATCGTGTGGGCCCCTTTGGGGCGGTTTTTTGCACGTGGGGGGGTTGGCCTGCATGTTTTTTTTTGGGGGGTTTTTCAGGTTTTTGTTTTGGGTTTTTTATTCCCTAACAACGATTTATTTTCCCTCAGTTGTTTCTATTCTTTTTTGGGGTGTTTAAATTTGCAAGTGGGGTTTTGCTAGTTTTAACCATTTTTCATTTAAAAATGGGTTGCACCTTTTTGAAACTTTGCTTTTGGTGATGCCTTTTTTTGATTTTCCAGGAATATTGTAGCTTGTTTTTTGCGCTTTAAATTTTTCCGATTATTTGCCAGTTCTGTTTGGTTTTTTATTTTTTTTTTACTAATGACATTTTGGGGTTTGCTATCGGTTTTGAAGTGGTTTTCAGTGTCCAAAGTATGTTTCTTTTTCATTTTCGATGTCACTGTAGCCGGATACATGTTGTTGTAAGACATTTTTTTTTTTTAGGGCACTGCTCCTTTCGGGTGCAATTGAAAGTTTCCTTTCTTCACCCTTTTTTGCTGTGTTGATTTTATTTTGTTGGATGCGTAAATTTAGGTTTTTGAGGTTGGGCATCTGATTCGATATTTGACGGTTTTTGTTAAATTTTTGGACTTTGTGTTCTTTTGGAAAATGAAGTTGTTGGGATTTTGAAGAATTCTTTCCCTTTTTTGTTTTGAGTTTCCCGTCGTATGGGGGGTTATCCTTTGGGTTTTTTTCTTTTCCTTTTTTTTCTTGCTTTTTTTTGTTGTTGTCTGGGTTGTATTGTAATTGTAATTGTATCCACTTGTTTGTTGCCTCGGTATTCTACTGCTGAAATTGTTGCCCATCTCCCTGCATGACGGGGTTTTGATAGTCTCTTGTTTTCCCAAAGGGTATGGTCTTTAAACGTGGTGGAGGGTTTATTTTGGGGTGTGTAATAAAAGGGTTTTTTGGGGTTTTTGTTGGTTTTTTTGTTTGTTGAGATCCATGTTAGTTAAGTAGTTCACTACCTTTTTGTTTGCTTAAATGGAAATTTTTTTAATTGTGGTTTTGGAAGTTTTTGCATAGTTTTTCTTCTTGTTTTCGTTTGGTTTTTTGGATTGTTGGTTGTGCAAAAGGGGCCATCATCTCTGTTAGTCCGACTTTTTTTCGAGTTTTTCTTGAGTTGGACGCATGAATAGCCCGCCGTTCACTGTTTCTGCACCATCATATGATCCCATGGTTAGTCGAATGTTGAGTTTCTTTTGGTTTCATATCCAGGTTTATTTTTGCGGGTTAGTAAGTTTCTTGGTGGGAGAATTTTTCCCATTTTGACCCTGTTTTTTTCTGTGTGGTTATGGCAAACTTCAGGGCTTTGGTGAGTAGTTCCTCATCTATAGATGGGTAAAAATTACTATGTCAAAAGTGATGAATACTGTATTATTTTGTTTTTTTAAATTTTTTTGAACCATTGGATAACTTCGTTGTGTTTTCCAGGGTTGTTTTCAGAGTTTGTTTTACGTTTTTTAAAATTTTTTTTTCCCCAAAATTTTCTTGTTTATTTTGCCTAATTCAATTTGGGGGGTTTTTATTTTACATGTTGGATTTTATGAAATTGGGGCTTGTGGTTTTTGGTTTTATAAAAGTTCTTTTTTTTGCTGTCGCTTTTCCTGTCACTTGGTCTATGCGCTCTCAAGTTCTTTTTCTTTAGTGCGGATATGTCATTATATTTTTGTCACTTTTTTGTTTTTTTTTTTGGGTTTTTTGTCAAGGATTGAGAGTTTCTTTTTTTCCCATTTTGTGAATTGAAGTTTTATCAGCCTTCACAATTTTTTTTTTGTCATTTTGTACTGTTTTTTTTGTTGTTTTAGTGTTGTTTGGAAACCGTGTTGTTTTTTTGAATTCAATTTTGGGGATATTTTTTCTTTTGATTTTTAAAGGGTTTCTTTGTCTTGGCTGGTGGTGTTTCCCCCATATTTAAAAATCGTAGGTTTTTTGTCTGAATTAGGCAAAAAAGCAAGAAAATTCTGGAAAAAATAATAAAGAACGAAAAAACAAACTGATAACCTCGGGAAAGAAACATACAAAAATTTTTCCAAATGGTTAAAAAAAATAAATAAACAAAAGAAATACAGATTCACACATTTGACATAGAAACTTTTACCCTCTATAGATGGGGAACTACTCCCCAAAGCCCTGAAGTTTGCCAGAAACCAACAGAATAAAGGGGTCAAAAATGGAAATCATTCTCCACCCCAAGAACATTACACACAGCAAAAATAAAACCCTGGACGGGAAAAACCAACAAAAAAACTCAACATTCGACGTAACCATGGGATCATAGTGGTGCAAAAAAAAACATGTGAACTGGGGGGGACATTCATGCGCCCAAACTCAAAAAAAACTCGGAAAAAAAAGTGGACTATCAGAGAGGGCCTTGTGCACAAACCCAAAAAAAAACCAAAAAAACCATCGAAAAAAAAGAAGAAAGAACAGCAAAATCTTCCAAAACCAAAACTTAAGATTCCCTTTTGAAGCAAACAAAAAGGTGGAACTATTTAGAATAACACTAGAGAACTATAAAAATCCAACCCAGCTTAACCGCCCTAACCAGTTTGGGCGGTTTTAAGTGGGGAATTGGCATTTTATAGTTCTTCCTAGTAAACCCTACAAAAAAAAACTACTGGTAGGATTATCCTTTTCAATAAATTTACAAAACTTTTCAATTTTGTTTTTGAAAAAATTTGCGTTTTTCCTGACCTTTTCTTAACACTTTTTTCACGCAAACATTCTCAAATGGTTTCTTTTTTTTCATGTGAAATAAAACTACAGTCTTAACTGTTCTCAAAGTTTTTTAAAATCCCCCAACTTATCCAGCATGATAAATTTTAAAAAAACGAAGAGCAGACAGACAAACAAACCAGGTAATGGTGGGGGGGAAGGCGGGCCCGGGTCACACCAGTTTTTAAAACATCATTTGGGCCTGCCTAAGGAAGAAAATTTCCCCACCCCCCGAATCTTCCAGCATGGAAATACAGGGCCCCTCATTAGGCTGATGCCTGATTATTAATTTGTGGGTTGGGGTCATGACTTGGCAATTTGCTACACGGGGCCCCGGCCATGACGCTCTAGACCCAACCCCCCAACCACGCGCGCAACCTTTCGGGTTCGTGAATTGTGGCAGGGGATCAGGCACAACGGGTACAGTGGTCCGTGGGGGTCCGGTGTACCTGAATTGCTGACGCAACCTTCGCACAGCACGCGGGCTCGCGGGAAGCAAAGTAATCATTTTTTTGCTGACACAGTAACGAATTTGTCAAAGCAATTTTGTGACTTATTTTACCTGGCAACCCCCATTTACTTTTGGTTTGGGGGACCGGGGGGAATTTTTTTCTTTTTTTGTTGAATAAAAAAAGGTTTTGGGAAAATTTTATATTCGTGTTTTGGAGACATGCAGTTAGTTTAAAAAATGTCGGATCAGGCAACAACACCCGGGAACCCCAAGAACTTTTAAAAAGTTTTTTGGCCGATTCCATTTAAAAAAGAACTTTGGAAGAGCAAATAGCGAAAAAAGAAAAGGGAGTTGAAAAGAAAAAAGAAACAAAGAGGAAAAAAGAAGAAAGAGAAAAAAACTAAAGGACAAAAATTAAAAAACATTGTGAAAAGAAACAAAATTGAAAGCTGCTCTTGATGAATTAAAAAACACTCAAGGGGGTGTAGCAGAGGTTCACAAGACTTTAAGGGTAATTTTTATTATTATAATTTTAGTTTTTTTAAAAATTATAGCATTTTTTTTAAAAACTATTTTAAATTTCGAACATCCGTTTTTATAAAAACAAAGGTGCGCGCACACACCCCCCCCCATGCATCCCACTCAAGTCACTTCAAAGTTCTTAACTCAATTTCCCCAAAAGTCACCTCTAATTTTCTCTCAAGTCGTCCTAAAGCGTCCTAAATCACCAATTTCTTACTCAAGCACTTCTAAGTTCTTACTTAAGTCATCCCCAAGTCATCCCAAGTCACTTCTAATTCTTACTCAATCACCCCCCAATCATTTAAAGTTCTTAACTTAATCCCTTTAAAGTACAAAAAGTTCTTATTCAAGTCAATTTATAATTTTTTTATTAAGTTTTTTAAAAAGTTTTATGATTGAAATGGATAAAAAATGACCTTTGTTGGTGGGGTTCTGGCATGCTTTTTTTTTTCGGCTTCTTTTTAGGGGTTTGAGATTTTTTTGGTGTTTTGTTTTTTGCTGTTTTTGTTTATATATTTTTATCCCGTAATAACCCCCCCAGCAGAAAGGGCGCTAAAAAGCGAAAAACTTTTTTTAAGTTAATATCCATGAAGCTTTGGTTTTTATAGGTCTTGAATAACTTGTTTTGTTCTGGTGTTTTATAGCGGCTTGAAAACAACTGTGGCGTTGGCGGTTTTTGTTTTCTTATGAGTTATTTCTGCGTTTGTAACAATTTTCTTTTCTGTTCCACTCTACTATCTTTTTCCTGCTGAAAACGCGCCCAGGATGAGGGGGGCCTTTTTCGGTCGCTTTCTCCCCTGATTCAGTGTTTTCTTTCTGCTGTTTTTCTGGCTCGGCATTTTGAAGGGAAACAAAATCTTATGTTTAAAAGTAATTAATCCCCCCGATCCTTACAATAAATGTTCCAAATTTTAAACAACCCCACCCTGGGGAATCTAATGACTTTTTTAAAACTGGTTTCCTGCGTTAAATCATACAAAAAGTTTTGTTCAGAATCAAAGGCACAAATTTATTTTAATTTTTAGTGTACAAACAAAGAACGTTCCCCGGGGACATTTTTTTACCATTCTTGATCCCATTTGCGTTTCTCCCTGTTTGATACTTTACAATGTCTTGTGGTGACTTTGTTAAATCTGTTTCTATGCGAATTCTTCCCGGGGAATGTTTTGTTTTTCCACATGCTGCCAAAAAAACCCCTTTTCCCTTTTTTTGGACAAAAAGTTTGGGCTAAACTTACATTTGTGTCAAAAGTTCGGGGAAGGGTTTTGGCTACCTTGTGGCTTAGTGAATCGATGCCATGTTTTTTTTTTTTAAATTTTAAAATTATTTTTTTTTTAAAAATGAGCCCCAAAAAAAACGTTAAACCTAGTATACCTTTCTGTTATTGGGGGGCCTAAGTGTAGGATCACAATGCTCGGAAAAACCCTGTTAAAAAAAAAACCGGCAACTTGGCAAACTAGTTTTGAAGACTCACAAAGCTATTGCTTTTTGCAGCTTCATTTGCTACGAAAGTTTTTTCTAGTTAAGCAAGGAATAATTCCGACAGTATCAATAGAAAATTTAAAAAAAAATACATTTAAAAAAAATGGCTTACCGTAATTTGAAGGTGGCCCCAAGTGTAAACCCTTTGCTTTTAGGGGAAAAGTAATTACGCTTTTTGTAAACTGCGGGAGCCCCGGGAGAAAAAAAAGAAAAAAACAAAGCTAGGAGCAACTAGCAGCTGCACAAGTTACTTTTGAAAACAGAAATTGAGCATTTAGATTTTAAAACGAAAAAATAAAAAACGGGGACGCAGCTTACACATTTAAGAGTAAAAGCAAAAAAGAATAATTTTGTAACAGGCAAACCAATCGAGACATTGCCCCCCCCCCAAAATTCAGGACTTTTATCAGCCTTTGAAAAAACAAAAATCAAGAAATCTTGTTTATTGCTTTGGTATAAACCGTTGTATTTTTTTGCGAAAAAAGGGCTGAATAAAAATAAAACAAAATCTATTTTTCGCCAAAAGGATATTGGAGGAACAGGGAAATAAAAAAGCAAGCCAAGGCTGGAGTCAGTGAAAAAACAGCAAAAAAATGGTTTCTAAACAAGCGTTTTGGGAAAAAATTTATTTCCCGGACCTAGACAAAACAGAGACCAACTTTGTCAACACAACCCCAAACGCACCCACAAATGGATTTTTATTTTTTCCCCCAGATACGATTAAAGAAAAAAATTAAGTACGCACTTACAGTCATCGACAAGTTCAAGATAAAAAAGCAGAACCTTTAAACACAAAAGAGTGCTTCTGCTGTTGCTGTTCCCCATACAACGATATATCAAGAGGCCCGCAACTTTACCCTCGATGATTAAAGTCATGAAAAAGGGAATTTAAAGGCCGAGTGAATCAATTATTGTTAAAAAAATGAGTTACCATTAAAAGAGGCATTCCAGGAGTTCACAGATCACAGGCTTTGGTTAAAAATTTTTTCAAACATTTAATTCCCGAAAGGCTTTTTTCCTCCCAGATCAAGAGAGCTGTTGACAATTTCGCAAACAGAATGGGTTAAAGACTCCCCTCAGTTCACGTTCCAATGAAAAATAAAGTTTTAAAAATTAACGGGGCAAAACCAGTACGAGCAATCAAAAAAAAACAAAAAAAAGCTTTTGAAGGAGATCCAGTTATCCAGCAAATATTCCCTTTGGGTTTTAAAAAAAGTAAGGTACCTTTTTTCCCGGGGGGGGAACAGAAGGGGGACACCGATCAGGGCAATGATCCAGTTTGGAGTGTTGACCCCATATGAAAAAAAAAAGAATTTTTAAGATGAATCCGCCTTATTATTTACGAGAAACTGACACAAAAAAAACAACCACCCCCTCAAAGATTTTTTTGTGAAGGGAAAGAACGCGTTAATCCCACCGAACAGTTCCTTGCTTAATTAATTTTTAATTTACATAAAAGGAAAAACCCCAAAAGGAAAGACAGAACAAACAAGAATATAAAGAAGAGACCTGGAATTAACGGAAATAATTTGATACAATTTATTTTTAAGGAAGCTTTATGAGGTTCACGGTCATGGAAAGGGGCCCAGATCCCCTACAACCCAAATTCCCAAATTTTGATCATCAGATATGGGGAAAAGAAAATCTTAAAAAAAAAAAAAATTAAACGCATCAAGCAAAAAAAGGAAAAAAAAAATTTGGGATGAGGGATTACGTTTATTTTTAGTTTAACAAAACTTGGGGAAAAATATGAAAAAGGTATTTTTTTTCCCGCCCCAATCCCCAAATTTGCTATGAAAACTCTGGTTAACAAAAATCGTTTTGTGTTTGTTTTTCTATCTAATGACTTTTTTGTTCAACGTTGTGTTGATTCATGTAGATTTTGATTTTAGTTTTACGTTGTATGATGAAAAGTTTGTTTATTAAAACAATGTTCTTTATATTTGTCATGCGTTTGTTGACGGCACAACACTGCGAGATTTCCCTTTGCCTTTTTGATAGTTTTCTCCTGGCTCAAAATACTGTACATTTTTTACCTTTAAACCCCAAAAAAAACCCTTGTCACCCTTCCAGAATTCATCCTTCATCTTCCTAAAAACCTTCTTGTTAACGGTTGAATTTTTTTTGGCAAAGGCAAATTTTGGGGTTTAAACAGATGGTGTCGACACCCGCATGCCCTTTAGCATTTTCTATTTTCCATGTCTTTATAAATTTTTCAGTAGGGATATTATAACAAAACTATCTGTTCTGTTGTAAAGTACTCTGGACTCAGGATCAAGGGTTTTTTTTAAGTAGTATAAAAAATTCTAACAAAAAAAGCTTTGATAATTCTAAAACAGTAAAACCCAATAAAAAGGGGGCTTTCCCAAATTTTTGACTTTCGTTTTTTATCATTATGCCAAAAAGCTGATCAGAAGTCTTCTAAAGCCTGATAATTAGGTTTTTGGTTAGCTTAATTGCTTCTTTCCCCTTTTCGGGGGCCAATCTAAATATTTCGTTGGGCGGATTCTCCACATTTTTCCCAAAAAAAAACTGTTGTTCATCAGCTTTGAAAAAGTCTTTCTCTAAAGATCTGTGGTTTTAGTTCTAAGATCGGGGTTCTTCAATGTTGGTTTCTGAATTTTCCCTTGTTTAAAAGAAATTTACGAAACAAATTAGCTTTAAACCATGTCTTAATTTAAAATTGTAGAAGTCTGTAATGCAGACTAATTTTTTTTTGTCGGGAAAAGTTGGCACAATTTGGGCGGCTTTGTTTTTGACATCTTTGACTTTTGCGCTAAGGGGGATGCTTTATAAGGTCTGGAGTTCCTGGGGAAAATTTTAAAAGAAAAATCTAGAATGAAACCGCGCGTTGTCGGCGAAAAACTGTAAAACAAATTTAATGCTCCTTGAATTTTTTTGGATCCCCTTCTGTGGGCATTTAAAAATTTCGTAATGGAAGGGAATTGCGCCATAGTTTCATCCAAACAGATTGTTTGTTAAAACATAGAAGTTAGACCTTTTACTTGGTTTCATAGTTGTCCAAGATTTTTTTTGTTTGCTTTACTTTTAATGGTGCACGCCATAAAAATTCCCCACGAAAAACCGTTTTCAATCATCTAAATCTTTGGGTTTTTAAATTTTAAAATAAATCAATTTTACTCAGTAAATTTTTAAGAAAGCTTTCCCAGCTCATCCGGGGCCAGAAATGTAATGCGGGGGCCAGACATAATGTTTCAGCAGGTCTTTTTTAAATTTTTAAAAAAAAGTCCCCCCAAACAAACATTATCGCCATCAAGTATTCATCGTAGTCTCCCATTTTTTACACTTAACTTCTCCCACGTTTTGGGGCATGCCGGTAATCAGAATCACTAATGTCCTTTCCTCTAAAAAAAAAAGAACCGGGGCTTTTGAGGAAGTGTGTCTCGCAAACCTTTCCCAAAAACTGTTCTTTTACTCGTAAGGGAAACGCCCCTTTTCTAACGTGTTGGGTCAAAAATTTCCCGTTAGGGCAGGACTTTAAGGACATAGCCAGTGACCCCTAATGAATCACATGTGGGTGATAAACAAAAAAAGACATGTTATTTAAAAATGAAAACATGTACTTTTTTTCCCAGTTGTGCAATGCAGTTACCCTGAAAAACGTCGGTTACTGCTTTGCCCCTTTTAAAGGTCGTAACCTCGCAAATTGGAAAAAAGATGGGCAGCTTCCACTTCGCTGGATCAAATTTAGTTGAAATTGAGTTTCGTTGCTGCTCCTTAAAATTTCGCTTTGTTATATGGTCTCTTACCCCCTTGGGCCCCCAAGGCCCTGTTGGATTTACCCTCTTTGGGGGTTAGTTCTAAACCACAAAACCGCAATGTGTGGCTGAGTCATACTTTTTTGTTCTTCATCCATTTGATTTCAGTAAGTTTAATTATTAGAACGGCATTAAAGCATTGCTGCATGGGGTTTTTTTAAGAATATTTTTGAGCATTAGGCCCCCCTATATAATTCTGGTTCTGAATGGGCGCCTCCACCTAACAAATGATAAAAACAAATGAACAAACTGAGATTACTCTTTAAACGGGTTTTTTTTAGGTTTCGTGGGGTTGGGCCCCCCCATAAAAGGGAAAAATAAGCGACTCGAAGTCTGGCGTAAAAAAACATATGGATGTTTTCAGCCTTTCCAGTTCTTAAAACAAACTTTTTATCCCGGTGGGGGGGGTAATTATTCTGTTTACAGCCAAAAAGGGCTATCACATGTTTTATAGTTCAAGCGCGGCTTGAAGGATGGATTCTTGTTAAAAAATTTTCTACAGAATTTGTTTGTGCCTATTTTTTTAAGTATGCTGTTAGTCTCTCATTGGGCGTATCAATGGGAATGTTGAGACAACCCGGGGTTTGGCAAAGACATCAGCAGTAAGTCAACATGATTTTTTGGTCTGGTGCACCAACGTTGGGCGTTCTTAGACACCTTGATGGGCTGTTTGATTTTTTTTTCTCAGACCATGGTATACATTAACAGTTTTTGGGTTGTTTTGTTCTTAAACTGATCAAATTTTATTTCCTTTAAAGGGGAAAGGGTATTCCGCTAAAGTTTTAAGTCATTTTAAAGTAAAGGTTTTTATAGTTAGATACTTTCTTGCTTTTTTTTCGGACTTGAGCGCCTTTTCAAAAAAACAAAAAACATTTTTTTCTTTTATTCTTTATGTTTTAAAAACTGCCTTTTTGCAACTAATGCGGGGGCAGCGGAATTTTTAAGACTTTTCCTCAATCGGTTCATCTTTAGTTTTTTTAATCTGTCTCTAGGATTTCGCCCTCTGACCACCCAGAGCCTCCCTTTTGGTTCTTCAGGGGCTTCATCAAAATGTTTAAGCGTTGGGCTGCCCAACCGGGGTTTTAAATCATTATGAAAAGAATGTCGTTTATGTCGAGACCCAGATTCTAGATTTTCTTTATTTTTTTTTTATATAGTCGAATTAAAACACTAAAAAATTTCTTTAAAATGGTGGGGGGTTAAATTTTTAGTTTTCCTGGGGAAATTGAGAAATAGCATGAAAACAACCTTTCCTGTCGTTTGTTGGTCAATGACTTTAGATTAATTATTTAAAGCTTTTTACAAACGCTCTCCCCCGGCATTCCTTCAAAACAATTCGTCTGGGGCCTTCATATATTTTTTATCCTCTTAAATTGTCTTTTTCAGTTGAAACTTTTTATTTAAATTTAAAAAAAAAAAAAACAACGACACGACTCCAGGGTCGCTCCAAAGCGTCAAATCGAATCAATATCAAAAGGTCTTTTTTTGCTTTTACTCAAAACTAAAATATAAACGCCTTTTTTATGTTGTTAATTTTTCGAGTTTTTTAAAACCGAGTTTAATGTCTCGTTTTTTTTTTTTAAACATTCCTTTTTTACTGATCGTGCGGCGTTGAGAAAAAGTTGCCCTCGCCTTTTTTTGAAATCAAACTTTTGTCTTTTATAGTCATCAAAATCGGCCTTTAAAACACAAATTTTCACCTGATGTTTGAGTCAACTAGCGCTTTTTTTATTGTCATTTGAAGGGAACAAGTTTAGCTGTTTTGTTGAAACCCTAGCTGTGTGCTTTGGAGTTTGTTTTTAAAAATTTTTTCTAGCAGCACTTCCACTTAAAGAACACAGGCCAAAGTTAAAGACAAAACCCAACTAAGGTAAAGCTGCGGGTGGGGGCCTTCGCCTGTTTTCTAAAGGGAAACCCCCCGTTGTTCCTGCGAAAAGGGGACTCAAAAACGATGCCCAGTTTAAAATATGTAAAAAGCATTAAAGGCAGCAGAATCCTTCGTTTGGTTTTTTCTGTATTTTGAAAGGTCTTGCTTGTACTTGCTGCATTTGCGGGAATGTTTTTTAATTAAAGGTTTTTATTCGGGGGGTTTTACTATCCCTTCTCTTTGGCGACTCCGGTGCTGTAGGCCATTTGGGAAAAAAACCCTGAACAGACATGTTTTTTTAAAATAAAATAATTTAGTATTTTATACTTTTAATCTGTTTCTTGAATTTCGCTGCGATCAATATTAAAAAAAAAAATGTGCATTAAGGGGGGTTTATCGCCTCTTTTCTTTTTTCAATTTGAAGGGTTTTTTACGTCTTTAACCGTTCGCCACTTTTCCCTGCAACTGATTATCCCCTGTTGACCTTTTGGGGCAATCCTTTTAAACCGTTTTTTCGTTGAAAAAAGTCATCGAGTTAAATTGTGAAGGTGTGATTTTGACACAAGGTTACTGTTGGATTTTTTACACCTACGCCCCCCCAAAAAACAATTTTTTTATTTCATCAAAATGCGATAAGGAAGCCCGCTTGCTAATTTGGTTAGGACTCCCTCAAACGAAAAATTGTACTTTTGTTTTTTTAGGATTAATAAACTTTTTACTTTCCCCTTCGAAGGGGTTTTTCATCTTCACACAGCAATAAAAAAACCTTTAAGGTCTTGCTGCGACACTAAAAAATAAATTCCATATAGGTCGGCCTTGCTTTTGGGGTTGTATGATGAATCACTCTTTCGTAATATTTCTAATTTTACGATTTTGTTTCAACAGCCTTGCTAAATTAGGGTTTAACAACGTCAAAATCAAAAGAATGCAGGAAATTTTACTTTGCTTTTGGTTTCGTTGATCTGAAAAACACGTTTGTATTTTAAAAGTTGTTCATATGACAATCGTCTTTAATGCTCCCTTTAAAAATGGCCATGCGTTTTAACAATCAAAATCTAAGGGAATGGAAAAAAAAAAAACATTTTCCCTACGCAAAATTTACGCCCCCATACTTTTTGCCCGGGTTTTTTTAGCATCTGCGGGCGCCATTCGTGTTTTAGTGCTTCTTTATTTTCATTCCTTGAAAAAACAAAAAAGGGGCCCCTTTCCTTTTCCCCCTTAGCCTAGATCGAATAGGTTAAAAATTGTCTGCTTGTGTAAAGAAAAAAATTCTTGCCCCCCAAGTTTTTTAAAAAATTTTCTTAACGATTGCCCGTCCCCGTTTGGGGCAAATGTCCTGTTTGGGTCTGTTTCCGATTTGGTTCTATTTTGAAAGTAAAGTTTGGGAGGCCTGGGCACAATCCTTTACTGCTCCTTTGGTCTGGAAATTTGCAGTAAGAATTTGTCGATTTAATAGTAATGGGGTTATTTGGAACATAAATTCCGTTTATTTCCCTTCACACCAAGGGGCTCTTTCAGTCTTTTTATGGGGGGTCAAGAATTGAGCCATATGCTTTTTGCCCCTTTTTATAAAAAAAATTAAAAAGTATTTATTTTAAAGAAACAGGGCAGGCATTGAAAAGAAGATTAGATGATTTTTTATCCCGGAGCCAAAGAGTGAAATGACTCCTTTTTACACAGCATCACTCAGGGGGTCCGTGCATTGTGAAATAACAGAAAGAAAGGGCTGGGGGATTTTACAAAAAGTTTAGGCCCAGAAAAAACCCCAAAATTATAGACCCGGATTTTGAATTTGATGATGGCCATTTTTATGTGAAAAAAATAAAGGAAAAAAAAGTCCAGCTTCAAAAAAAAAACAAATTTAAAATTTCAGCCATGGGTACAAATTAAAAAAAAACCCTTGGGGGTGGAAGACGAAATCGCCTTGGCATTACTGAACCAGAATTAGATAGGGAGGGGTTTTGCTAACTTTAAAAAATACAACAAGAACCCCAACAGATAACCAAATACAAAACATGGAACTTCAAGATTTAAGCAAAAAATGAATTAAAAAATGTAATGAAGCAGAAAAACCCGTTTTTTAGAAAAAAACAGATTAAAAAAAAAAAATTCGCGAACCCAGATAACAAGAGAAATTTGAGGCCCTTGATCGTGCTGTAAGAAGCATCGGGCGTTTTTTTAAACAATTTTAGCAAAAAAGGGGTGAACTAGAAAAGGTAAAAAAAAAGAAAAAGAAAAACTGTTTAGGCTGACGACGCCAACTTTTGGGATGATATTTAAAAAAAAATAAACCCAAAGATAAATAACTTGAAGAACTGAGATTTTATAAGAATAGAAGGGCGGGCGGGTCTACTAACCGAGAACAATTCGAACTCAAGTGACAGAATAAGAAAACAAAACCAAAGAATTTTATAGAAAACACAAAGCAGCAGAAACGAAAACGAACATTTTAAGGGGCAAGGATTTACAAAAGCAAAACGTTTTTAACAGCCTTAGGATTTGCAATAAATACACGGGGGGGGGCATTTCAGGCGGCGGTGGCAAATCCCTACCTCCCCCGCTCGCCCCATCGCCGCCTGTAAAATCTGGGTAAAAAAAAAGCTTGTCATCTTGCGGGCTTTTTAAAAAAATTAGCCAGTAAAGCCATGGACGCTTTACCCGGTTTTTTGGGGGTATTGTTAGCTGGCTTTTTCTACTGCGGCAAAGTAGTTGGTTTATGGCCGGCACTTATGGACATTGTTTCTTAATGTTGGGTTAATATTAGTAATAAAGACCAAAATCCTAGGGGGATTAAAACAACAACAAGTGCTGTTTTTTTCATACATGGGCATTTTTTTTTTGGACTTCGGACTTCATGTTCTTCTGGTCTTCAACGGTCTTTGGGCTTTGGGGGCCGCGGGGATTGGTTACTTATTCTTGGAGGGTCATCTTGTTTTTTTACTGCTTGCAAATTTTTCTGGCTCGAATTTTTTTTGTTTTTTTCCCACTTTCTTTTATTGCCTGCCACAAGGATTTCATTATTGTATTTATTATTTTAAACCCATCGGGGGCCCCGAGGTAGAAGGCAGCATGTAAAAACCAGTGCCCAACACAAAAGTCTACCCTTGATCTTGCGTATTTTAAAACATTTTGATACCTTTTAATATTGAAGGTAAAAACAACTGTAGAATTAATGGCGCCTCTAAAATTTGCTAAGTATTGTTTTTGTGCGTCAAACCCGTTTGAAGGATCAGTTATGCTCGATTTGTTTGTTTCTTGCGAACCTAGCAAACACCCCCAAAAATAAGTACGAACAAGCGTTTATTCGTTCTATTCCTGCTTTGTTAGGCCCTTTTAAGTGTCTAAAAAAATGTTTTCCACGCTGTTTTTGCTCTTGCTTATGGGCCCTAGGTGAAAGTTTGGGCCCGAAAAAAGATTGTAAGGAGGTTCCAGTATACTTATACTTTTTGTGCACGCCCCAAAAAAAAGGGGGGCCCAGACCCTGATTTAAAATCCCCCTTTTGTCTAAAGTTGTCTTTGCCTTATATTGAATTCGTTTTCAGATTTCCCTTTTAAAAGCCTTATGTCTACGTTTCTGAAAGGATTAAAAAATTTTCAATTGGTAATGGTGGTTGCAGTTCATCAAAAAAATTGAAGGTGTAATAAAAAAAGAAATCGTTTTCACTGACCTCCCAAAGGATCGGTGATTTTAAAATGATAGCATAGATTCCCAACCCAGTTGATCACAAAAAAAAAGCAAAGTTAACTGGTTCTGATAAAACGCATGGTGACCCCGAACCACACTTTCGCGATTAGTTTTTTTTAATGGGGGGTTAAGATATCTGTTTAAAAAGGAGTACTCCCTTTTTATGAAATGTCAGTCTGGGGGCACAAAATGTAAGAGTATCAGTTGTTATATTTTTTAAGATTGTATGCGGGCCCAAAATATTTTGCATCAGATAATTTTTAAAGCGCCAATTTTTTTTTCGTTTTTTAAAAAAGTTTGTAAAAAATAACAACTAAGCCGTCCTTGTTTTTTTGAACTTGCTTTGATAAAAATTGCGGAAGAGAATGGTCGCACTTCTGAAAAATTTTTTTTAAAAAATGTTTTGGTTTAATATAAGTGAAACCAAGAAGAATAATAAGAAAAAAAGTTAACAAAACAGGGGCCATAGAAGCCCGTTAACAATCCCGAGGTTATTAGGGTTTTTGGGTCACTAAAAGAAGCAATGGAAAAATTGACATTGCCTCAAACTTAAAAAATCGAATCTGAAAACAATGTTGGGGCCCTTTTTAAACCTGAAAAAAAAAGAAGTAGGTTTTATTTTTATAAAGAGCTAGGCTAAAAGTTAGGGGTTTGCAACTAAAAAATCAACCCATTCATAGTTTTGGTGTTTTCACCAAACAAAAAAATACTTTGAGGGGGAAAATCCGCTCGATCTGCATTAATTCATTACTCTAGTTTTTTTGGTGGTGAGCACTGGGAAAAAAATTATATGATGGAAGGCCCCAACGTTTTTTTTTGATTTTTCCCTCGGGGGAAAAAATGATATTGCGATTTTGAAATTATACAAATTTCCCCAATTTACAGTTTTAAAAAAATTTTTTGGGGGAGGGTCGGTCATTTTAAAATAAAAATCGCAGACAAAACAGGGAAAAAAGTCGTAAAAAAAGGGTAACCTACACATTTTTTTTGGAAATAAAATATTTGTTTACAAAACTGGGCGGGTTTGGGCCAAAAACGGGGGTTACTTTTGCGCCTGTAAGGGTTAACCTTTAAAATTTTTGACCTTGCAGACGTTTCGGGGCTTTAAAGAACGGTGAGTAGGCGCTTTGTATGGTTTTTTAGTACACTAAAGATTATTATAAAAAACCAAAGAGGTTGGGGACAACAAAAAAAATTTTTCCTAAACTGAACAACTACGCAATGAGAAGCAAATAATTTGTGGGGCCCGTTGAATATAAAAAAATTGAAAAACCCGACGCAAAGGCACTTAGAACCCTTTTAGAAAAGGGACTAAAATTTGAAAAATTTTCCCCCCTTTTCATTTTATTTTTTTTGCCCTCAAAAAAGTTTCAGAAAAGCATTCAATCTGGCCCCTTTTCTGTAAGTCTTATCCGGACGCTGTCGGAAAGGATTGAAATAAACCCCCCGATGGGAAAAAACATACTCCTCCCAGAAAGAAAACGGTTTTTAAAAAAAGCTTTTACAAAATTACAGTTCTTTCCAAGCAAAAAAAAATTTGGAGGGGCACGTTCACAATGATATTTGAAATTTCTGGTCTTTAAAAAATGTGGAGAGGGATGGAGTTGTGGGCGTTAGTGGGCTTCCTTATAAAAAAAATTATATTATGGCCAAAAAATTAGACTTAAAAAGCTTAAAGTTACCCTCGTCGTTCTTCACATGGTGAGGTATTAAGGTAAAAAAACAAGCAACAAAATCTTTTTGCTTAAAAGAAAAAAATCTTTCAGAAGAAATTTATTAATCTTTCCATTTAGGGGCCCCATAGGGGGTTTTAATTACTGAACAGGGTTTGACGGAGATATGAAAAAAAAAATAATGGATTAAAAATTTAAAATTTTGTTTTAAAAACTATGGGGCAAAAAACTTTGGCGTCAAGCAGATGTTAAAATTTATGAAAAAAATCCCCCATTGTTCACTGATTTGTGGACAGATGGTTTTGGAAAAAAAAATATTTGTCCTCACCTATACAAACAGTTTTTCGCTATAATTTTGATCAATTGTGATTTTTGTCCAAACTTGAAGGAACAAAAATACAGATAGAAGGGTTTTTATACGGATGATGAAATATTTTTTGTCCCAGCAATAAACTGATAGTGTTTAGAATAATTAAAAAACTGTTTAAAGGAACGAACACTATTTATTTTAGATGACTGTTCGGCAGAAAGAGACATGTTAAAAAAAGAAACCTTTGTAAAACTTGTTTTTAGTGGAAGACATGCTGGGAAAGTGTGGGATTTTATTCGAAATATAACACCGTTTTAAAAAAACTTTAGAGAACAGTTAAAGAACCCGAGTTTTATTTCACATGAAAGACCGAAATCATTTGATGAAAAATTTCGTGAAAAAAGTGTTATGAAAACGATCGGAAAAAAGCGGATTAAGCAAAAACAAAAATTAAAAAATTTTTAAATTATTTTGAAAAAAAGATAATTTAAAAGTATTTTTTTTGTAGGGTTTCTAGGAGAGAACATAAAAAGCCAAAACCAGCTTTAAACCCCCGAAACTGGTTTGGGGGGCGGTTTTAAACTAGGGTTGGCAATTTTTTTGTTCTTACACGGATCTAACAATCACAATATAAACCATACAAGAAACCCAACGATACACCTCTTTATGTACAACCCAAAAGTAACCCTCCACCATCTTTTTAAAGCCTACCCCCAAAGGCAAAAACAAGACTTCAAACCTTTCATGCGGAAGAAATGTTCAACAATGCCGTAGAATCCAACACTCAAACAATGGGTAAATTTCAAATTTCAAAACAAACCCAGACAACAACACAAAAAAAAGCAAGGGAAAAAAAGGAAAAGAAAAATCATATGGTAAAACCCCCCTACGAAAGGGAAACTCAAAACAAAAAAATGGGAAGAATTCTTCAAATCCTAACAACTTTATTTCCCAAAAAAACACAAAAAAAGTCCAAAAAAAATTTTAAAAAAAACACTGTCAAACATCGTACCCTGTAGCCCCAAAAACCCCAAAAACCAATTGCGCACCAACAAAAGAAAATCAACACAGCAAAAAAAAGGGGAAGGAAAGGAAACTTTCAATTGCACCAGAAAGGAGCAGTGCCCCTAAACAATAAATGTCTTCACAACAACTTGTAACCAGGCTACAGTGACATCAGAAAAAAAGGGAAAAAAAAACATACATGGGATCATGAAAACCACTTCAAAATCAGATTGCAAACCAAAAAACAGTCATTTTTTAAAGAAAAATAAAAAACCAAACAGAACTGACAAATATTTCTGGAAACTTAAAGACGCAAAAACAAGCTACAAAATATCCTGGAAAATCATAAAAAGAGCATCACCATACAGCAATGTTTCAAAAAGGTGCAACCTATGTTTAACTGAAAAATGGTTAATACTATGCAAACCACACTTAGCAACTTTAAACACCAAACAGAAATAGTAAACAACTGCAGGCATAAATGGAAATCGTTGTTAGTGAATACACCCAAAACAAAAACCTGAAAGCCCCCAAAAAAACACGTGCAGCCAACCGCACGTGCAAACAACCGCAAACGGGAGCCCACACGCAATATAACATCGGCGGTGGGCAAACCAAAAACCATCCTGATGACAGCGCAACGCGCTCGAAACAAATTTGTAGATAGTTTTAAGATTCCTCTTTTTACTTGTTTTAACTCTCTCTCTCTCTCTCTCTCTCTCTCTCTTCTCTCTCTCTCTCTCTCTCTCTCTATATATATATATATATATGTGTGTGTGTGTGTGTGTGTGTTTGCATAATGTGTTTGCATAATGTATGTGTACATATATATGTATATATTTATATATATGTATATATTTATACATACACACATGTATGTACTAAGTCGTAAAAGAGGGACATCTTAGAGGACTAGTCGGTTCAAATACCATTTGTTGTGGGTTGAGATGTTTGTTGATTAGGGGTTTCAATAGAAAGCATTAAACTAATACGCAAACTGAAGCACAACATTAATCATCAGCGTAGGAGCCAATATATTGAACAGATTAATGTTTTAGCTGACCGCGAAGATTTTTCCAGGATCCTGTATCTTGAGAGATTTAAGTAATTCACGGCGCGCGCGCGTTCGTGTGTGTGTGTGTGTGTGTGTGTGTGAACAGAGAGAGAGAGAGAGAGAGAGAGAGAGAGAGAGAGAGAGAGAGAGAGAGAGAGAGAGAGAGTGGCGAAGGAAAGGGACTGGAAAGATGAGTGTGAGAAATAATGTCTGTATGCTTTGTCATTTTGACTCCACGTGTGAACAAAGTGAGCCTATACAATCACCATGTTCAGGTTGTCCCTGTGTGCGTGCGTGCGTGCGTGCGTGCGTGCGTGTGTGTGTGTGCGTGCGTGCGTGCGTGCGTGCGTGGTGCGTGTGTGCGTGCGTGCGTGCGTGCGTGCGTGCGTGTGCGTGCGTGCGTGCGTGCGTGCGTGCGTGCGTGTGCGTGCGTGCGTGCGTGCGTGCGTGTGTGTGTGTGTGTCCCTGTGTGTGTGTGTGTGTGTGTGTGTGTGTGTGTGTGTGTGTGCCAGCTTGCGGGCGCGCCCTTGTCTGCCTGTGTGTGTGTGTGTAGGTGTAGTTTTGTCTGGAGCGAGTGGAACACATTTTGACCACGGACACACAGACAGACAGACAGACAGCATTCTTCGTTCCCATTCTAAAAGTACTCCCTGTTCTCGTAAGCTGACGGCAATGCACACCCCTTTGCGGATGTAGCCTACCAGTTCGTTACACGACCACGCGTATGGCACGTGTTGTCCGTCACAGAGCCACTTACAGTTAGTGCGCGCCTTCAGCAAAATTTCCACGCACAGAAGATGCTGGCTACCGTACTTACCCGTATGCCGGTGTCGCGTGAAATCTGGGAACGTGATATCTGGAAGGCTTCTCAGATATCACAGATTTTTTGGGAACGCGTTCCCAAAATGTACTGTGATATCTGGGAAGGCCCGTGATGTCTGGGAACGTGGTCTTCAGAGCTCGAAGGGCAGAAAGAAGACGAAAAAAGCATGGATTTTCGAGATAAGGTAGGAAACATTATATTTAGGTGCAATTGAGATCTTTGGCCTTCTTGTCACTTTTTTTTTTCATTAATTTTTTTGGCATGATTTTCACAAGTTCCCAGATTTCACGATTGGAAGTTCAGGAAATCTGGGAACGCGTTCCCAGATATCACGGT
>CM031599.1:95380819-95422607 GCA_018398815.1 Conus ventricosus | reverse complement strand
GCAGAGCCCCTCTTGATGCGGGATGTTGGTGTATAGTGAAGTAACATCCATAGCAACAGAAAACGGTATTCAGTGTCTTGTGGGAAGACGTATTTGTTCAGGATCTGTAGAGCGTGATTGGTATCTTTCACATATGTTGGCAAGGATTATACAAGAGGCTGAAACAACTGGTCAAGGAACTGGGAGACTTGAGCTGTAGGGCAGGAGCAGGCTGAGACAATAGGTCTGCCTGGGTTATCAGGTTTATGAATCTTTGGCAGTAGATAGAATTTAGATGTACGGGGTTCTTTAATGATAGCTCTTGTGGCTTCGTGGGTAGAATGTCTTTGGAGACTAGTTCTTTGATAGTTTTCCTCACTAGTGCGTTGTCTTGCTTAACTGTAGAGGTTTTAATGGGAATGTAGTTTGTTGGGTCACAGAGTTGACGTCTGGCTTCCTTTTCATAGAGGTCTTTATGCCAAACCACCACAGCTCCTCCCTTGTCTGCTCGTTTTATAATAATGTCTGTTCTCTGTTTCAGTTCACTTAATGCTTGTTGTTCAGCCTGAGTAATATAATATAAGATTGGATCTTTTCATAGGAGATGGGTTCAGCTGGTTTATTTCTTGTTTGCTTGAGGCAGGGAACAGTAAACAATAAACAGTAAACAAGTGGGCTAACTTTTGCTCCCATAAGAAGCAGGCAATCAAATATATCTGCCTTCAAAAGGGATTACGATGGTTCCCTTATGCAGCTAGTGAAGAGTTTTCATATCTGTAATATATGAAGACAGTTCAGTTGTTGGCTGCGCTTGCTTTTTTCCCCACTATTAGATTGCTCGTCTATGTATTTGTCTGACTTTATTCAAGATTAAAAGGCTGTGCCAGTCTTGAATAAAGTTACTCTGTGTTAGGTTTTCTTACGGGGGCAAAAGTTACCCCACTTGTTTACTGTCTCTATAAGGGTGGATGATAATTTAATATACCCAGGCAAACAAGTTAAGTTTCTCGGTGTAATCTTCCACTATAAAATTTTTGGAGTAAACATATCATCCGTTTGATGGAACACAACCTTCCGAAATGCTTGATTTGTGTGCTGATCTCGGAATCGTCTCTGCACCTGTCGTTCTGTCAGAGTAGCATCATAATCCTTAACCATTCCCGTGTCAAAACCAGCGACAATTTTGTCAATAGCTTGCTCCAGACTTGTGTCGATGTCCGACGGGTGGATTTCTGGGCCCCTGCTGTTACACTTCGACAGATTGGAATGCAAACAAAGAAGCGTATCCTGAATATGCGACGTGTCATCATCATCTCGAGTCGGCTTGATGTGTTCCTCCTGTGCTGTGTACTGAGTTAATCCAATTCGGTGTCAGACACGGCCAGTTCATTCGCGACACAAGTGGTACCGAGACCAGCTCCAACCTGTTCATGTCATCTGTTCTGCTGCTTCGATTCAAAGATGAATCTTGTACGAGCCCTACAACACAAACCATGTTATTACTTGTCCTGGTGCTGCCCGCGCCCCGCACGCACCACATGCAATCTACACACCAGCACCTTACGAATACGGACAAACACGGTGCGAATTAGTTTTTCGGCGCAACACATCCCACCGCTTTGCGCGGGGCGCGCTGCGCACCCAAACAGACACTCACACAATACACTCCCCCAAAACCCCACAAACCACCACCCACAACAAAACACACACACACACACACACACACACTCTTTTCCCCTTCCCCCCCCCCCCTTTTTCTTCTCTCTCTCTCTCTCTCTTTTTCTCTCTCTCTCTCTCTTTTGACACGGGAAAAGACACCCCAACACCCAAAACCCCAACACACCCACACAAAACACACACACACACACACACACATCCCCGCACGCACGTCACAACCCCCACCCACCAAAACCAAAACACCACACCACAAAACACAACACACACCCCAACAAACACACACACACACCACCCACCACAACCACACACACACACCCACAAATGTATTATAAAACCAAAAGTTTTTTTGTACTTCGACGCGACCCATAAACCAGGCTGCCCCACACTTTACATTACACTGTCAAATTTAATTCTAGCCAACGAGTTTCCCAATTACAGATACACAACCCCATTTTCCACCCTTTGGGAAATTGAAATTTTTCCGCCAAAAGGTAAAGTCGCAAATTAAAAGGTTTAAAGAAAAAGACATTTGTTTTAAACAGGCCCAAATGAATTCTTTTGTTTTTGCCAAATCCCAAAAATTTTTCCTTTGGGCCCTCCCATTTTATTTTGGGCCATCAAAACTACCCCCGTTTTAATAATTAATAGATGACAAAATAATTCCCTAAAAAAGGAAGCTTGAGCCCGGGGGTTATTCTTTTTATGAAAGCATTGGCTCCCCCCTTTGGGAATTTTGTGTGTGCGCGCGCGCGCGCGCGGGGCCCCGCATGTGTGGTGTGTGTGGGGTGGTGTGTGTGTGTGTGTTGTTTTTGTGTGTGTGTTTTGGGTGTGTTGTGGGTGTGGGGGTTTTTTAAAAATCCTAATTATTCCTCTTTTTCCCCCCCCGCCCCCAACGAAAACCTCATCTCTCTCTCTCTTGGCTTTGTTTTAAAATACACACACACACAAAACCCACACCAAACACACACCACCACAAACACAAACACACACACACACCCCCCACTTTAGATAAAATTATAAACGGACAGCAGACGGGATAACAAAAAAACGTTTCAGATAGCGGTTGTTGAGGGATAGACAATTTGATAGCCCAAATAGAGAGAAGGCAGACAAGTATCTCCGACCCTCTCGGGAACCCCTTTCCCAGGTTCCGGTTATTTAACGCGTTTGACAAGTTGCCCAAAGTAGTGCGATATTCTCGGGATTCAACATTTTTAAAACCTGCCCGCCCGTCTTCCTTTTTGTGTGTGTGTGTGGTGTGTGTGTGTGTGGGGTGTTTTGGTGTGTGTGTGTGTTGGTGTGTGTGTTTTGTGTGTGTGTGTGTGTGTTGGGGTTGTGGGGGCGCCCCGTTGGGGGGTTTGTGTGTGTGTGTGTGTTTTTGGTGCGCGCGCGCATGTGTGCGTTATGTTTTTTTTAACGCCAAAATTTTCACGAGAAATCCGAAAATTTCTAAGCTTTTTTTCATGTTGTGATTATGTGAAGAATGAGCAAGTTTTTTAAAAGGCTTTTGCTGTCTCTGTATACTGAAAGGTTAGGGAAAAGATGTTTGCTGAAAATAAATTTTTAAATTTTTTATCGCGATTTTTAGTTCACAAAAACCCCCCCCCCCCACACACACACCACACACACAAAACACCAAAACACACACACACAAAACCTTTAAAATTTTTATATCGCCCGCCCCCCCCCCTTGCAAAAAAGGGGGAGGGGTTTTGTGGGGAAATCCCCCCCCCCAATTTTCGAAGCAAGGTTGGGTGGTCTGCACTTTTGATGTGTTTCTCGGGGGGGGGGGTTTTGGGCCCCCTTAATGGATTTGGGGGGCCCGTGTCTTTTCCCCTTTTGAGCAATGGAAGAGAAAGAGAACCCCGGGGATTTTTCTTTTGGGGAAAGGAAAATTTTTTAATACTGATCGTTTTATGATTTCAAACCCTTTCATTTTCAAAAATGAAAATAAAAGGGCGGGGAAAAAGTAAACAATAAAAATTTGGGGAAAACCCCTTTTTTTTTCCCATAAAAAAAACCTAACCGGGTTTTAGCTTTTATTCAAGCCCTGGCAAAACCCTTTTAAAATTTTGAAAAAAGTCGCAAATCCCAAAGACGAAAAATTTCAAAATAGGGGGGGAAAAAAAAAAAAAAAAAAAAAAACCAAGCGCGGCCCCCAAACCCCTCCGTCATACAGTGATGACTTAGCAAAGATTTGTTTTTAAAGGCCCGGGGGCGGGGGGGGGGGAGGGGGGGGGGTTTAAAGTTAAAGGAAATGGGAACCAAAAAAATTTTAAAGAAAATATATTTTTAAAATATTTAAAAACTTTTTGGGCCTAGCTGCATGGGGGAAAACCATCGTAATCTTTTTTCAAGTTTACTCAAATGAATTTTTTGCACAATTGTGTTCGCCAAGGTTTTTTTCTTTTTTTTTCCTTTTTTGGTACAATGATGAAGAAAGGGTCACGTTATTTGTTGTTGTTTTTTTTTTTTTAAACAAATTTTTCGTTTTTTTCCCAAAAAGCAATAGTTCAAAACATCAATTGTTTTTTTTACTAAAAACAAAACAAAGAAAAAATCCCCTTGTACATGCGCTTTGACAAGTATTGCTGAAAAAAAGCTCGGTATCTTTAATAAAAAGGTAAACCCAAGCAAGTAATCCGAATTTAAACATCAAAAAAAAATATTTTGTTGTTTGATAAATAGCAGCTCGGGAAAAAATTCTGTTCGATTACATTGTAACTTTAAACGTTGTTGCCAAATTTAAAAAGAGTTTGAAATTGGGGGAAGCTACTTTTTTTTTAAAGAAAAGAGGGAAATTTTAAGTTTTTAGTCAAAAAAATTTTATGGAGTCCTTCGTGTTTTAAATTCAAAAAATTCGTAAAAACACTTTATCAAAGTTTTTTTCAAATTCCCACGCTTTCTAGAGTATATCAGAAACCTTTGGGAAGCTACTAATAAAGGAAAACGGGGAATTTTTACACTAATTTTAAGATTTAATTCTTAGTGAGTTGCAAAAAAAAAAACAAGGAAAAAATGGAAAGTTTTTTTGGCAAGAAAAAAACAAAACGCGTTTCGACCTCAAAGGTGTTTAGGGAGATAAAAAAACGTGCGGGAAAATTTATGCTCGAGCCGGGGTACTGGTTGGGGGGGGGGGGGGGGGGGGGGAGATTGAAAAAGTAAAGTAGGGAAGTCTGGCAAACGGGCTTTGAGAAAAGGGGGAAAAAAGCTCATTTTCCCCACTTGCTTTTCCCCCCATTTTTTGGGCGAAAAGGCCAAAAAAGGCCCCTTTTTCCTGTTCTCTGACATGAAAGGGCCTTCAAAAACCCAAAATTTTTTAACGATTATCTAAAAAACAGATTTCTGTTTTGGGTTTATTTTTTTTTTAATACTAATTTACAAAATTTAAATTGTCAAAATTTCCCTAGGTTCGGGTTTGGGCGATTTTAGAATCGGTTTTTTTCCCGGGTTCTCTGACAAGTAACATTTAATAAAAAAAAAATTTGGGGGAAAAAAGCTGAACATACCCCAAAATTTTTTACGTGGGGAAAAAAGCGGGCAGCGCTGAAGCCCCTTTTTATAAAAAACTGGTAACCCTTTTAAATTGTAGTTAGGGCCTCCAAAGGGACTTTGCACTACCCAAAATTTATTTTAACGCGTGAATGGGCTGGCGTTTTAAACCAACGAAAGTTTTTTAAAATTTGGGGAGGGCTTACATCGCGGCTCTGCCCCGTCTTTTCCCATTGTGGTGTTGAGTTGTGAAGTGGTTTGGGGTTTTCGGGAGACTTTAAAATTTTGGGTTTGGATTGGGGGACAACTGTAGTGTGGGGACTTTTTTTTGCTGTGTGGTTTTAATTATTTGATATTTTTAAAAAAAATTTTAATGGCAGCCCGCTAAAAACTTTTTATTGTAGAAAAATTTTAAAAATACAATTTTTTTAACTAAAATTTTAGCAAAAACCCCCCCCCTGAGAAATGCCCGGGGTTTTTTTTTTTTTTAATTTTTTTTTGCAGGCGTCCTTTGTGTCGCCTTTCCCTTCAGGGGGGAGGAAACCCCTGGAGTATTTTTTTGCCCTGGGGTTTTTTGGTGGGTGGTGGGGGCCCTCGGGTTTTTGGAAGGGCTGACACGGTCTTCATTCTGGATGGGGGGGAACTTGACCCCCAGACTCTGGTCTCACCGAAACTCAAACTGTGGGGGCCCAACAAAATGGGGGAAGGCAGCCCTAAAACTCAGAAAACTCAAACCCCGAAAGTGTGACGCCGGGCCGGGGGCCCAAAACCAAACCCCCAAATTTGCAAATTTGTTTTTTTCCTTTATATTTAAGTTATTTTTGGTGGTGGTGCAATCCACGTGTACGGGGGAAGGACCCCCCCATTTACTTTTTGGGATGCAATCGAAAAAAGCTGTGGCGCGACCCTTGGGGAAGGTGGCCGTTGTTTTTTGGGGCGCAAATGCTGCGTGTGTTATGTTTAGCGGCTGTGCGGAAAGTAGGGTGTGTGTGTGGGTGTGTAAGTTTTGTGCGTGCGTTGTGTGTGTTGCATGCGCGCCGGGGTGTGTGTGTGTGCACACGCGTACGTATGTGTGTGGGTAAAGCAAGGGGAAAGGCCTAAAGGGCCCCCCCCCCCCCCCCCCCCCCCATGCTACGGGCCCGGGGGGGTTTGATCTGTTTTAAATTTGAAAACACCAAAAACGGTACGTTTACCCCAAAAGGAAACCCTGAAAACACACCCACACACCCAAAAATACACACAGCTTTTTCGCTCCCCGTTTGGCCATGAAATTTTTATGCCCCCGGGAAAAATTACCCCCTCATTCTACCGGTCTTTTCTTTCTCTCTCTCTTTCTGGTGGGGTGTGGGGGTTTGGGTTCTGGCGGGCCCCCCATAGTAAGTAAAGGGTTTAGTGGTAGCCCTATCACGGGTTCCCCCCGGGGCCCCCTTACATTTTTAATGGGGGGGCATGTGTGGGGGTGTGTTTTAAGTTTTTTTGGGTTTCCCCCCCCCCCCCCCCCGGCGCAAAGGGCCGCGTGTGTTCTTTTTTGGGGGCTGTGGCTTTAATTTATGTGTGGGGTGTGTGTTTTTTGCGCGCGCTTTTGTGTGTGTTGTTGTTTTTTGGTTAACGTCTTTTCCTTTAATGTTTTTTATTAGAAAGGGGGAAAACGCGTGTGTGTAGTGTGTGTGGGGTGCGTGTGTGATGACACATGTCACCCGGGCCCCGGACAAAACACGGGTTTAAACACAAAATGGGGACGCGGGCCAAGTTCACAATGGCCACTAAAATTTTTAATCGTTCTAACACCCCCAAAGGGGATTGGTTTCGCGCTTTTTTCCCCTTGGGGCCCTTTTTTGGGAAAAGTGTATCCTTTTAACCCACTTTTTGAAGGGACTTGGTTGGAAAAGGGTTTAAATTTAAAGTAACCTTTAAGTTTTTTAAAATTTAAGTTACCAAGGGGGAGTTTTTAAAATTAAACCCACCCCAAGTTTTTAAACCCCAAGCCACTTCCTTTTTTTTATTAAGTCACTCTAAATTTTTAAATTTAAAGGGCCCTTTTAAAGAATTTAAAATTTTTTTAAATTTAAATTTACTTAAAGGTTCTTAATAAGTTCTTGAAAAATTTTTTTTAATTAAGTTCTTGATTAAGTTCCCTCAAGATTGAAATTTAAAAGGTTCGCCCTTTAAGTAAAACCCAAGTTCTTTTTCAATTTTTATTTTTTAATTCCCCAAAAAAACAAATTTTTTGTTTTTTTTTAAATAGTAAATGCCCTATTATATTTCCCCACCCCCCTAAAAAAAACGCGTCATCTTTAAGGATGTCTTGCTCAGCGCTTTGGGGGTGAAATTGGTTTCGGGAATAGATCTTTTTTAAATTTTCTTTCTCCAAGCCCCCGCATTGATTAAAATTTCTGGTCTTTGGAAATGTTTTTATGGGCCCCTTGTTTTATTTTTTTGGGACCCCTTTTTAAAATTACGCCATGATTTATTTTTATTAAAAAATTTTAAAAATTAAATTTCTTAAAAATATTATTCCATCTGAAAGGGAAAATAAAAATTGATCTTTTGTTGGGGGACGGTTCGGGGTTGCTGTTGCCTTCTGTTTTTTAGAGGTTCAGTTTTTTTTGATTGCTTTTGTTTTGTGCCTTTGTGTATATATTTTTTCCCGTAATAATCCCCCCAACAGCGCAAGGGCCCCAAAAAATTGGGCAACTTTTTTAATTTCCCCAATATCCCATGAAGACTTGGGGTGTGTGGGCCTTGAAAACTGGAGTTTTTTAGCGGGGCATTAAATTTCAACTTTTTCTGGGCGTTGGGGTGTTATGTTTTCTTTATGGTTTTATTCTGTAACTTTAAATTTTTTTTTGTCTGTTCACTCTGCAAAATTTTTTTCCTGTTTAACACCCCCGGGGTGAGGATGTTTTCCTGGTCCCCACCAAAATTCAGTGTTTTTGGGGGTTTTTGGTTTGGGTTTAAATTTCTACGGGTTTCAGTGTTTTCTGATTCTGCTGATTTTCCGGTGGGTTTCTTTTTAAAGGGAAAAAAAAACCTAATGATTAAAAGTTTTTTACCCCTTGTTTAAGGGCCCCGAAAAACAATTTTCCAAAATTTTCTATAGTTTTAAATAACCCTAGGGGACTCTAAGACTTTTTTAAAAAAAGGGGGTTTCTTGCGTTAAATCATACGTAAGTTCTTGTTCAGAATCAAGGGGAAAGAAAATTTCTACTGTTTAGTTTAGTGTAAAAAAACAAAACCCTTTTTCCCCACATTTTTTCACCATTCAGACCCAGCTGCGCTTCATACCTTTTTTGGGATATTTTTAAAATGTTTTTCCCGGCGGCATCTGTTGAATCGGTTTCTATCCCTAATTCATTTCCGAGGAAACTGTTTTTTTTTTCCAAACCCCGCCCCCAAAAGTATACAACCCCCTTTTTTTGGGGGCAAAACAGTTTTGGTTTTTCAATTTGGGTTTCTTCTTTAAGTGGGAAAGGTTTTGGGGCTGCCTTTTGCTGAGTAAAATCATCGTTGTTCATGTTTTTTTTTAAATTTTTAAAATTTTTTTTATTTTAAAAAAAATTGGAGCACCAAAAAAAAACTGTTGCAAACCTTGTATCCCTTTTGTTTTTTTGGGGTTTTAAAGGTTTTGGTTTAAATCAATGCTTGGAAAAAAGCTTGTTAAAAAATTTAAAACCGGCAGATTTGGCAAATTGGACTTTGAGGTTTCCCCAGCAAAGCAAAATTGCTATCATTGAAAGCTTCGTTTGCCAGGGAAAAGATTTTTAGTCAAGCAAGGAATAATTCCAGACATTTTAAAAATTTTGTAAATTTAAAAAAAATTTATAAAAATGGCTTCCTCGTAATGATGATAGGCGGAGCTGGGGGTTGAATGCGCTCGCTTTTTAGGGGTTTTAAAATTTACGTTTTTTAGTAAACTAGGGGACGCGGCGAGAGAAAAGAAAAAACACAAGCTATGGGAAAACTAGCGCAGCACAAGCCCCTATAAAAAAGCAGAGAATTGAGCAGTTAGATTTTTTTTAATAACACACTAAAAAAAACAGGGACATGAAAGCTTACACATTTAAAGATGTTGATAAAAGCAATAAAACAATATTACTTGTAACAGGCAAAACCATCGAGCCCATTGCCCCCCAAAAATTTCAGTGATTTTTATCACCCATGGGAAAAAAAAAAAGGAAGGCAAAGAAATCGGGTTTTTTGTTTTTTGGTATGCGTTTTTGTATTTTGTTGCGAAAAATATTGGCTGATTTAAAAAAAATTGAAAAAAATTATTTTTTCCCCAAAAGGATTTTTTTGGGGGGAATAAAGCAATTAAAAAAGAAAAGCCAAGAAGTGGGTCGTGAACAAACAGAAAAGAAGGGTTTATCTAAACAAGCGTTTTTGGCAAATTTATTTACCGGGCCCCTTGACGTTTAAGGACCAAACTTTTTTCTTTACAATACGAACGCCCCCAAATCAAAATGGCCCTTTATTATTTTTAAAACCCTGATACGATTGGGCCCAAAAAAAAGTTTTTTGTACGAAATACAGCCCATTAAACGTAGCTTAAGTTTAAAAAATTGCGGAACCATTAAAAACAAAGAGTGCTTTGCTGTTGTTTGTTGCTATACAAAAAATATCCCAAAAGGGGTTCCTTTTAACTTATTGGCTTTTTTTAAAGTCGTTTATTTTGAAAAAAAAGGCCAAGTGAATAAATTTTTGTTAAAACATAGAGTTACCACCCAAAAGCCCCCTTTCCCAGGAGTTCCGATCACGGTTTTAAAGTTGAAAATTTTAAAATTTTCGTTAGCTGAAAAAATTTTTTTCCACGTTTCAGGAGCTGATTGAAAATTTCTCGAAAAAACAGAATTGGGTTTAAAAGATCCCCCTTCTTTTTTGCCCCCGCAATGAATAATGAAAAAATTTTAAAAGGGGCCCTAAACCCATACAAGAAATCAAAGAAAAACAAAAAAATTTTTGGGGGAAGACCCAGTACACCCAGAAAATATTCCTTTTGGGTTTTAAAAAGTAAGGGACCTTTTTTTTCCGGGGAGAAGAGAAGGGGACACTCCCCATTAGGGAAAACCGCCCATTTTGGGAAATTTGTTGACCCGTATATAATTAAAAAGAATTGTAAAGATGAATCCCCGGGGTTTTATTATTTAGGGGAAAATGACACAAAAAAACAAACCAGCTCCTAAAAGATCTTTTGCGAAGGAAAAAATGCGAAAATTGCCAGACCAGTTCCGCTTTAATTAATTTACGTAAACATTTTTTGGTTTTTAAAAGGGAAAGGGCCCAAAAAGGAGGCAGAACAAAAAACAAAAATTTGGAAAAGGGGAAGGAAAATTTAAAAATAAATTGGGGAAATCATTTCATGCGTGTAATGTATTAAGGAAAAATTTTCGGGGATTAATCAAGGGCTGCTAAACCCATCCAATTCCCCCTAAAAATAAAAACCCCCAAATTGGGGAAAAAAGAATATCTTAAAAATAATAAAAAAATTCGAAGGGCTTCAAGGGCAAACATGGGGAAAATTTTTAAAATTAAATTGGGATGAAGCTATGTTTGTTTTTTATAACAAAAGTTGATAAAAATTTTAAAAACCCCCCTTTTTTATGCGGTCTACCAGTGCCCGATTGCATTTGAAACTCTGGATTAAACAAAAACTCGTTTTGTTTTTGGTTTTTTCTAACGACTTCTTTGTTACAACTTTTTGTTTTGGGTTTCTAATGTCAATTCGATCGAAGTTTTACGTTGTCAGGGAGAAAAGTCTTATTGCCAAACAATGCTTCTTTTTTGTTATCTTGTGTTATGTTTGACGGGCACAACGTTGCGAGATTTCCCTTTGCTTTTTTAATTTTTCTCCTGGTCGAAATACTTTTCATTTTTTACCTTAAACCAACAAACTCCTTGTCACCTTTCCAGAAAATTTTCATCCTTCATCTTTTTTTAAACCTTTTTATTAGTAATTGATGAAATGGGCGAATTTTTTGGAAACCCGGACGGTGTAATACCACCCTCCCATCCCCTTTAGCTACTTGGGTTTTCCCTTTGTTTTTTATAGTTTGTTTCTAGAAAGGGATATTTATAAAAAAACTTTGTATCTTGAAAAGCACTCGGGGACTCTGGTAGGGGAGGGCTTAAGTGTCTTAAAGAAACTCAAAACTTTAAAAAAGTTTTGATAATTCAAAAAACAGTAAACCAAAAAAATTCGGTTTGTCCAATTTGACTTTTTTTTTTTTCATTTTTATGAAAAAAAGGGAAATCAGGGAAATTTCTAAAGTCCTGAAAAATTAGGTTTAAAAGTAAAGTTTAAATTTGGGCCCCTTTTTCCCTTCTGGGGGACCTTTTGGACACTTTGCGTTGTGGGGTTTCCTTTTTTTGTTTCCAAAAACCCTTTTTTGGTTCATCAGCTTAAAAAAAGTCTTTTTCTGAAGCATCGGTGGTTTTTGTTCTGAGTCGTGTTTTTCATGATGTATGGTTTCATGAAATGTTCTTAAACAAAAGCTTTTTTGGTTTTTGAACTGCTTTTCAATTTCAAACCATGTTTTTAAAAAAAAAGGTAGAAGCTTTTAATGACGGAAAAATTTTTTTTTGCCGGGGAAGATTAGGCAAAATTTTAAGGTGGTTCCCCTTGGAATTCCATCTTTAGACTTTTGTGCTAATGGGTAGTCATTATGAGGTCTGGAGGCCCTGAGGTTTTCTAAGTCAAAAATTCTAAAATAAAACCCAAACGCTGTTGTTCAGGCGCTAAATTTCCCCAAACACTTTAATGCCTTTTGAATTTTTTTGGAAATCGCCCCCTGTTTTCTTTTTTTAAAGTTACGTAAAGGGGGAAGTGATTGCGCCATTCCCCAAACCATACAGATTGTTTGCATCTAAATCTTTAGATATTTTGCCCTTTTTACTCGGATCTTTGTCTCCAATTTATTTGTTTTTTGTTTTCGAAAATGATGCGACGCCATAAAATTTCCCTCCAGGGCAATCCTTTTTCAATCATCGAATCATTGGTAATTCGAAAATTAAATCTTTCTGTACTCATTTAAACTTTAAAAAAGCATCCCAACTACCCGGGCGCAAAAAATTTAATGCGCTGGATCCGGGCTGAAATGTTTCAGCGGGTCTTTCTAAATTTTAAAGACGTCCCGAAACAAAAACCTACGTCCCCCCTTAAAGTGGAGTCTTGATGTCTCCCATTTTTTTTACCCCAAACTTCTTGCCACGCATTTTGAGCATGCGGGAAACCCAGAATCACTGGGGTCCTTTATCTAAAAATGAAAAGAACGCGCCTTTAGGTGGAAGTGTATCTTCATAAAACCCTTTCCCAAACTGTTCATGTACTCAAAAGGGAAAACCCCTTTCTAAAAAGTTTGGTTCAAAAAATTTTCCGTTATTGGGCAGGATTTTAAAGGACTTTGCCTGTGACTCTAATAAACCCAAATAATGTGTTGTTTAGAGTCAAAAAAAGACTTGTTTTTTTGAAAAAAGAAAATTGTCTTTTTTTGATAAATGGGGCCAATGCATGACCCCTGAAGCATGCCCACTGTTTTCATTATAAAAAGGGAGAGTCGAAACCCCCGAAATTTTTATGAAAGAATACAGGCAGTTTTCCTTTTTTTTCTTGGGTTCAAACTTTATTTAAAAGGTTGCATTTACTGTGCGTTTGCTCCTTGAACTTTCCGAAATTTGTGTTCTGGTCTTTTTCTGTTGGATTCTCTGCGTTGTTGAGAGCCAAACCCCCAAAATCCAAACCAATGGGGGGGCTGAGTCCTTACTTTTCTTGGTTTCAGGCTTTCTTTTTTGGATTTCAGAAAAAATTCAGTTTAAATTAGAACATTTCATTACGAACTTTCTGCAGGGCTTTTCTAAAAAGTATTCTGCGGCTTTTTTGGCCCTTAAAAATTTCTGGGGGCTTGGGCGAAATCCGACCGGGACAAAAATTGAAGGAAAAATGAAAAAAATTCTGTGATTATTTTAAGACTTTTTTTCGTGTTTTTGGGGGCGCGGGGGGCCCTTATAAGGAAAAAGGGTTTTTTTTAAAAGGGCCCTCCCGTAAAAAAAACATAGGGGGGAATTTTGCAGCGTTTCCAGTTTTTTAAAACAAAATTTTTGCCTTCTGGGGGCGTAATTAGTTCGGGATTACAGTCTACAGAATTTTTTTCAATTTTTTCTTATGTTCGCTCGCGGCTGCAGAGGGGCTTTTCTTGCTAAACTTTTTTCCTACAGTTTTTCTTTTTTGGTCTTTTTTTTGAAGTATGCTGCTTTGTCTACTCTTGGGTTGTTCAATGGTTTTGCGGTAGCCCGCTGGCAAAAGAAATCAGTATTTAAGTAAAAATGGTTTTTTTGCCTGGCCCAACCTATTGTTGGGTGTTTTTGGGGCCCATTTAATAGGCTGGTAGATTTGTTTCCTATCCCTTGTGTAGACATTAAACAGTTTTGGGTTTTGGGTTTTTTTTCTTCAAACGACCCAATTTGGTCTCAAAACGGGAAAGGATTTTGGGTTTGTTGGATCTTTGCTGTAAGGTTCTAGTTAGTCACCCCTTCTGCGTGTTCGGGACAGGGATGGCCTTCCCAAGAAAAACACCAATGAAACATTTGTCGTCTAAATTTCTTTTTTGTTTAAAACTCCCTCTTTTTAAAAAAACCAACTCTCGGGGGTAGCAGAATGAAAGCCTTCCCCTAAATGGGTTTGCATACTTCCCTTTTTTTAATCTAATCTTTTAAGACTTCCCCCCTCTGCCCAAACCCAAGGGCCTTCATTTTAGCTTTTTACGGCAGGGGTTCAAACTGTGCAAGCAGTTCTTTCTCCCCAAAAACCGGGTTTTTAAGTATTACGAGAAAGAAAAACCGGTTGTTTAGTCGAGCCCCAGACTTCTAGATTTTCTTCATTTATTGTTACATAGTAAATTTTAAAAACAGCAAAACATTATTTTAAAACTGGGGGTTATTTTTAGTTTACTTGGAATTTGAAAAAATAGCATAAAAACACGTTGCCGTACTTTTGTTGGATAAATGCTTCTAGACCCAATACCCTTTCAGTGCTCTTGATAAACGCTCTTTCTGGGGCTTTCCCTTCCCAAAAAAATTTTTCATCGGGGCCCTTCTTAAAATTTAGCCATGCTGTTTTTCTTTTCTAAGCCAAATATTTTTTTTAAATTTTTAAAAAATAAAACGGTTAATCAGAATCAATAAAAAAGGGTTTTTTTTGTGTTTGGGAAATCATAAAAAAAGTAAAAAACCCCCTTTTCGATGTTGTTACTGGAGTGTTTAAAACGGTTTAATTTTTCTTTTATTTTTTTTAAAGCTTTCCTTTTTTATCTGCTCGGCGTCTGGCTTTTGGGGGAAAAAGTTGTCCTCGCCCTTTGTTTTTTAAAAAATCAAATTTTGTTTTTTTTGTCATAAAAATTCGGCCTTTTTTAAACGTTTAAATTTTATCCGTGTTGTTTGAGTCAGCTAGTGCTTTATTTTTTGTCATTTTTGGGAACAAACCTAAGTTTAGCCGTTATTAGTTAAAACCATAGCTGTTGCTTTTGGAGTTTTTTTTTAAATTTTTTGACAGCGCATTTTAATGCTAATGAACCGGAACCGAGAGCAAAGGGGAAAAACCCTTAGAGGTAAAGTGCGGGTGTGTTTTGCCCGTTGCTAGGGCCCTAACTTTTTCCCTCCCGTTGCAGACTTTTTGTTGATGCTCCAGTATTAAATATGTAAAAAGCATTACAGGCAGAAAGAATCCCCTCTTTTGGTTTTGCTGTTTTTTTAAAATGGTCTTGTCTTTTTTTGGGTTGCATTTGTTTTAATTTTGGGTTTAAATCTAAAGGGTTTTAGGCTAGGGGTTTTCTACTTTATTTTCTGGGGGCGGCGCTGTGGGAAACTTTTGGGGATAAAAAGAACAGAATGCTTTTTAAAAAATTTAAAAATAATTTAGTTTTTTTTAAAATCTTTTAATCTGTTATTTTCAATATTAAAGTGCGCACATATATAAAAAAAATGTACAAAAAGCGGTTTTTCGGCTTCTTTTTTTTTATAAATTTTAAATTGTTTTATTCCCGTCTCTCACAGTTCCCCCGCTTTTGAAAAACTGTTTCCTCTGTTGAATTTTGGGGTAAAATTTTTTAAACCCCGTTTTTCGTTGTTAAAAAATCACCCAACCCAACTTTTGTGAAGATGTAAATCTTTAGAACAAGGTCAACTGTTGGTTTTCTACACCCTCCCCCCTTCCAAAAATTTTTTTTTTTTTCTTAAAAATGCTGATGGGTTTTTAAGCCCGCTAGCGTAGTTTTGGGTTAGGACAAACCCTCAATGAACTTGTATTTTCCCGTTTTTTTGGGTTTAAAAAATTTTTTTCATTCCTTTTTTAAAAAGGTTCTTCATCTTCGCCCAGCAAAAAAAATCCCTTTAAAAACGATTTTGCTGCGCCACCAAAATTTAAAATTTTCCCTTTATAGCGTTGCCCGGCTTTGGGGGATAGGGTTGTATAAATGAATAAACCTTTCGTAATTATTGTAATTTTGACTGATTTTGTTCCCTCAATCGCCTTGTTTAAATTTAGGGTTGCTAACAACGTCAAATTTAAATTGAGTTTAAAAAAATGCTGTACTTTGCTTCGGTGTCTGATGATTGATTAAAAACCCTTTGGGGTTTTATTTAAAAAAATTAGTTTTTTTTGGGCATCTGGGCTTTTTTAAAGTCCTTGAAAATTCGGGCATGCGCTTTTAAAAACTCAAAAACTAAGGGAAAGGAAAAAACGATTTTCCCTACCAAAATTTAAGTACAGACTTTTTGCTGCTTTTAGCATCTGCGGGGGGTTGCGGGGCCTATTCTAAGTTTTTGTGCTTCTTTTATTTTCAATTCCCCGAAAAGCAAGATCGGCCCTTTTTTTCCCCGGGTTTTGCCCTTTGTTTAAAATTTGGTTAAAAATATGTCTGCATTGTGTAAAAAAAAAATATTTTTTTGCCTAAGTTTTTTTTAGAAAAATTTTTTAAGATTTTCCCCCCCCAGATTCTGTTAAAAACTGGCCTGTTTGGGTTTGTTGTTTTAAGCGAGTTTATTTTTAAAGTAAGACGTGCAGGCCGGGGACAATCACTTCATCCGCTCCCAAGGGGCTGGAAAATTTTAAAAGTAAGAATTTTTCCCCATCTTTTTTTGAAGGATTATTTGGAAAAGTAATATTCCGTTTATTTCCCCTTTACGCCAAAGGGTCTTTCAGTCTTTTATGCGGGTTCAAGATTGAAACTTTGGGTTGTGGCATTTTTTTATAAAACCCAAAAAAAAAAAAAAATTAATTTTAAGGAAAAAATGGCAGGCTTTTAAGATGAAGGTTATGAGGTTTTTTTTCCCGGAGACGACATGAGTGAAAAGGAAAACTTTGGGACAACTCGCTCGGGGCTCCCCTTTGCGGGGGGGAATTAACAGAAAAAATTAAAAAAAAAAACAAAAAAAAAATCCAAATTTTTAAGGGCCCCGATTTAATAAAAGGGGTTTAAAGGCCAAGGGAAAAACCTTCCCAATTTAAAAAACCTTAAAAAATTTTTTAAAAAAGGTTTTAAAATGGTTTACCAAAATTTTTTTTGTTGAAGGGAGGGGAAAACCCAAAAAACTTTTTCGAACTTTAAAATCTATAAAACCAGGAATTCAAAATTTTTAAAAAAAGAAGTAAAATTTAAGGAACCAAAAGGTTTTTAGGGAAAACGAAAAACAATTTGTTCCCTTTTGGCCCGGGTTAGGGGCCCAAAAAGTTTTGGGGTCCAAATGGGGTTTTAAAAAATTTCAAAACAAATGAAGAACTTTGAGAAAAAAAAACCAAATACCAAAAAAAATTTTGGGGTTCGTTTTAAAAAAATCACAAAAGGGAAAAAATTTAAAAGAAAATAGAAGCAGAAACGGTTTTTCAGAAAAAAAAACAAAACGTTTAAAAAAATTAAAAAATTTTTGTTTTTGGGGAAAAAACGGTTACGTGTTTAAAAACCATTTTGAGGCGGGGAAATTTTAACAAAACCCTTTAGGGAAAAACTGGGTGGAAATTAAAACCCTGAAGCCCCCTATAAAAAGGGGAAAAAAAAACCAGGTTGACCCCTTGGGTTTATTAAAAAAATTAAAAAAAAGGCTAAAGATCTTTAAAACCAAGGGGGGAAAGGGGTTGAGCTGGCTTTTTTACTCCAAGGGAAAATTCAAACCAAGTCTTTTACAGAATAAAAGGGGTTTTAAAAAATTTATATAAAAAATATTTTTAGCCCGTTTTTTAAAAACACCCGTTTTTTTAAACATGGGTTTCCAAATAAGGGGAAACGGTGGGTTTAAGGGCCTTTGGTTTGGGGAATTAATTATTTTGGGGGGGTATTTTTTTTCGGGGCTTTTGGTCAAAATGCGTTTTTCCACCCACATTTTTTCCAAAAGAATTTAAAGTTTTGGGTTTTTTTAAAAAAACCCGGTGTTATCGGGAGTTTATTAAAAAAAAATTTTCCGGGGGGCTATGTCTCTTTTACCTTTTTTTATTAAGGGGGGGGGTTTTTTGGTTTTGGCTACTCAAAACAAGTAGTTTTTTGCCAAAAACCCCTTTTGGGAAAAGTTCTTAAATTTTTGGGTTTTTTAGTTTAAAAAAACAGTAATCCCAAAGTTAATTCCGCAACCTGTTTTTCCCTTTTTAAAAAGGGCTGGGAAAAATGTTGCCAGCTTTTTAGCTTTTTGGGTCTATTTTGGCCCTTTTGGGCACGGGGGTTGGAGAAAGATTTTGGGGGGTTTATTTTGTTTTTTTTGCCCCAATTTAAGGGGGGCCCCAAATGTTTTGTCCACTTTTGTTTTTTTAAAGGTTTCTTGTTTTTAGTTTTTGATTTTCCTTTCCCGGGGTCCCTTTTAAAGGTTCATGTTTAAACCGTTTCCAAAGGAAATTTTCTTTTTTCTTTTTGGGAAAGGGGTTCATTTTTGGGCCTTTTTTTCTTTAAAAGGGTAAAAATGAAATTAATGGCAACCTTTAAATTTTTAAGTATTGTTTTGTACTTTCCTAAAAAAGGTGATTTTTTCCAAAACCAAAAGCAAAAAGTTTTTTTTTTAAGGGGTTCTGATAAAAACCCTTTGGCCAAATTTCCGGGGGGTGGGGTTAAAAATTTTTTTGGGGGGATGTTTGTCCCTTTTTTAAACCGGGGGGGGTTTTTTTAAGGGTTAATTTTTTGGTTAATTTTGGATAAAAAAAAGGGGGAATGTTAACCTTGGTTAAAGAAAGGTGTCCATCCCCCGTTTTTGGGGTTTTTAAAACAGGAAAAATGGATTTTTTGGGGGGTTGTTTTGTTTGGGTTTTTTTTAAATTTTTTTTAGGGGGGTTTTGTTTGTGCGGCCCAAAAGAATATTTTCTTTTGTATATTTCAATTTCACTATTTTTAAATTTTTTTTTTAAAAATTTTTTGTAACAAAAACAACTCAAGACCCCCTTGTTTTTTGAACTTTTCATTAATTAAAGAATGCGGAACCAAAACGGTCGCGCCCATGAAATATTCTACCAAAATCGTATGGTTTAATTAAGCAAAGCCCAAAGGGGAAATTTAATTTGATTAAAAAAGTTAAAAATAGAGGCCCAAATTTGTTTGCCCCCGTTAACCCTACCTGATGGGTTTTTTACGGGTTTTTGCTTTGCTAAAAGAAGCAATGAGTAACTTCGACATTTCTCTCAATTAACAATTTCGAATCTGAAAACAATGTTGACCTTTTAAAACCGGAAAAAGAAGGAAAAGGGGGGACTATTTTGTTTAAAGAGCTTGTAAAATGTTTGGGGTTTACAACTTTGGCCCAAACATAGTTTTAGAGTTACGTCAAACAAAAACTTTATGGGGAGAAAAATTTCCCTCGTTTTGCATTAAAATTCATTTTTTTTGTTCTTTTTGGGTGAGTGAGCCCCTGAAGGGAAAATTATTTTTGAAGGAAAGGGCCCCCAACTGTTTTTTTAAAAGCTCTTCCGTCAGGGAAAGCTGATATTGCGATTATGAAAATTTTTCAATTTTCCCCAATTTTCGTTTTAAAAAATATTTTTTGGGGGGTCGGGTCTTTTTTTAAAAAAAAATCAAAAACAAAAGGGGGGAAAATTGGGAAAAAGTTTTTAAACCCGAAAATTGTTTTGGAAATAAAATAATGTTCTAAAAAATAAGTCCGGGGGGCCCGAAGAACAGGGGTTACTTTTGCGCCTGTAAGGTGTATAACCTTAGAAATTTTTTTGACCTTGCAGAAGTTTCGGACTTTGAACAAAATGGTGAAAAAGGCGTTTGTATGGTTTTTTAGTTCAATTAAAATGGGTGTTTTTAAAAGTAAAAAGGGGTTTGGGGACAGCAAAAAAATTTCCTTTAAACCCAGAAAACTGGGGCAATCTAGAGGCAAAAAGTTGGCCAGTATGAAAATAAAAATTTGTTCGAAAAACCCGACCCTTTAAATGGGGGGACTTAGAAAAAATATTTTGAATTTGGGGCATAAAAATTTTAATTTATAAACCCCTTTACATATTTTAGCCGTCCCCCAAAAAAAATTTCAGAAAAAACATTCAAATTGGCCCTTTACAGGTTTTAAGGGCTTATGCCGGACGACCCTTTTTTTGGAAAGTTGAAATAACGCCGTTATGGGAAAAAAAAAAGTTTCATTCCCCCACAGAAAAAGGGAAAAAAGTTGTAAAAAAGCTTCTACAAAATTACAGTTCTTTCCAAAACAGAAAATTTGGAGGAAACGGTTTACAATGTTTTTTGAAATTCTGTCTTTTAAAAATTTTGGAGAGGGATGGGGTTGGGGCGTTTTGTGAGTCCTTTTTAAAAAAAGGGAAATTTAAAATTTTTGTGGGCCCAAAAATTTGAGTTTAAAAGCCTTAACTTTTCCATCGTCGTTTTCCAAAGGTGAGGATATTAAGATATTAAAAAAAGCAACCAAAAACATTGTTGACTTAAAATTGAAAAATCTTACAGAAATGAATTGGTTTTTTCTTTCACATTTTGGCCTCATAGGGTTTTTTTATACGAACAAGTTTTTACGGAGAGTTTGATAAAAAAAATTTAATGGATTAGATTAAAATTTGTTAAAAAAAATATGGGGTTAAAATTTTGATAAAAACCCCTCTTGTTCATTGGGTTTGTGGGCGACTGGTTGTGGGGGAAAACAAAATTTACCTTTACAATTTCAAAAAAAGGGTTTTTTGTTATAATTTTTATCAAAATTGTGATTTTTCCCCTCCAAAAACTTAAAAAGGGAAAAAAGATTTCATGTTTGAAGGTTTATATGGCGGCAATGAGTATTTTTAGTTAATCCTTGCAAAAAACTAGTGGTGTTAGTAAATTTTATAAAGGGGTTTGAAGGAACGCAAAACACTCTTTTTTTTTAGATGACTGTTCGGCAGAAAAAGATATTGTTAAAAAAAAGAAAACTTTGTCAAAACTGGCTTTCAGCGGAAGACTGGGTGGGATAAGGGGTTTGGATTTTTTGCCGAAATAAACTCGGTTTTAAAAGACTTTTGAGTCAGTTAAAAAAATTTTAGTGTTTTTTCACATGAAAGAAAAGAGGGCTCATTTTTAAAAAGTTTGCGCGAAAAAAGTTTTTATTGAAAAAGTCAAGGAAAAAAAGGGTTAAACAAAAACTAAAAACTGAAAAGTTTTGTAAAAGTATTAAAAAAAGGAAAAACCCCACACGTAGGGCTGTTTGTAGATAATCGTTATTTTTTGGGTTTTTGAAGTTTACTTGTCAGAGAAAAAGGAAAAGGCGGTTTTAGGCCCTTTCGGCCCAAAAAAATTGGTGGAGGAGCCAAAAGGGGGGGGGGAATGGGGCTTTTTCCCCCTTCTCGGTTTTCATTCTTTTTTCTTGCTGCAGTGCGCGTTGGATATCCCAAACCCCAGAGAGCCAAATGGTGAAAGGGCGACACCCTTAGGGAAGGGGGGGGAGGTAGGGGGGGGGGGGGGTTGGCGGAGGGGGGCGGGAGAAAAAGGGGGGTAGCGTGGGGGGAGGGACAAATGTTTCCCCCGGGTTTTTGAAGTTGGAAGGTTTGGGTTAAAAGGGCCCGGAAAGAAGGCACAGGAGAAGTAACTGATTATCAAAATATTTCAGAAAGGGAAGTACTTTTGATCCCCCGTTTTCTGCTTTTGCCCGGGCGTATGCCATAGGGCAAAGTCGGGCCCTAAACCGCATGTCTCAAATTGAAAAAAAGCCCTTTTTTTTAAAGTCAATTTTTGAACCCGATTTTTTTTTTCGTCAAATTTAAAACGTTGCAGCCTATTTTCGAGATCTTAAAAAAAAAAAGGGGCTAAACTAAGAAGTTTTTAAATTTCCGGAAGTAGCGGGATGATTAGTTACATATCTTTAAAAACTTTTTGCCCCTCCCTTTCCCCCCTTTTTTCTTTTCGGCCAACCGGGGAGGGCGGAAGAGTCAAATTTGCCTTTTTCTGTTCAAATTTTTTTCTCCGCCTCCTTTCAACCCTTTACTTTTGTACACACAGTCCCTCACAATGCAGTTTTTCTTCGTCTTTTTTTTGTTTTTTTTTTTGTTTTCCCCATTTTCTTCTGTCGGGTTTGTTTCTCTCTGTGCCGTCCTCAACTGTCTCAGGTTAGGGTTTTTTTGATGGGGCGTGATGCGGGTTTGATGTCATGGAAAATGTTTACGACGGGGTGATGCGTTTTATATGATTTAAAAATTTGAAAATACCCTGTCTAGGCCTTTCCTAGGACTTCAACCCAAAAAAAACAGTCAGGCAGTCAATCAAGAATGTACCAATGGAAAAAAGGGAAAAAAGATAAGTATGGGGTGTTTGGGGTAAAGGAATCCCGGACAAAAACAACAAACAAAAGTGCAAAGCAAAGTAAAGTACTCCCCGTTTAAACGTGAATAGCGTGGGATATTCCCTTTAAAAAGGGGAAAACCGTTTTTGGGGCCCTTTTTTGCGTTTTTAAAGGCTTTAAAGGGGAAAAAATCGGGGCCCTCCCTGTGACCTATAAAAGAAACATACTTACAAATTGTCAAAAAAAGATCGGCCCAGTCCTTTCTGGATATTCCAAAAAAGAAGAAAACCGGTATGGGCCGTTACAGCCTTTTGTAAAAAGGGTATAACGGTTAAAAAAAAAACTTTAGGGAAACATTCCCGGGGCCCTTTTTGAAAAAAACCTACAAAAAAATTTCCCGAAAGAAAGGCCCCGTTGTTTTGTCTGGAGGAGTGGAAAACCCCACAGCATTTTTTTGTTCCCTTTTTAAAGTACGCCCTGTTCATTTAAAGGGTGGGAGTAAAAAAACCCCATTTTATTTTTAAGGGTGGCTTTGGGTTTTTTTTTTTGCGCTGAAAATGTTGGCCCTTTTTTTTGAGGTCATTTCATGGGTGGGGGTCTTTTTTATGGTTTTTTTAATGATGCACTTTTTGAATCGATGCTGTTTTTGTTCTTGTTCTACTGTCGTCTTCGCAACAACAATAACGAACCTTTGGAAGGGGGGACAATAGGGAATTCTCTCTCTCTTTTTTTCTCTCTCCTCTCTCTTCTCTCTCTCTCTCTTCTCTCTTTCTCTCTCCTCTCTCCCTCTCTTTCTTTTCCTTGCAAAAAAAAACCTTTGCGAAAGGGGGCACCCCACAAACGTACGCCCCGCGCAAAATGTTTTCTGTGAAATGAAAATAACATTTAATCAAAGAACGAAAGTTTGTTAAAAAGATAGTGTTTTTTGGTCTTAGATTTTATCATGTCTTTAAAAAGAGAGGAGGAATCAAAGAACGAAAAAGTCTTGTTTAAATACGTGTTTTTTGGGGCATTATTAGTTAAGTGAGAGAGAAAAAAGGAGAGAGAGAGAAATTTCCGTACAGGCTCGGGGTTCTTAAAAGACCAACCTTTGTTTTCCTTTAGAGGGGGTTTTTGAGTGTGTGTGTGTGTGTGTGTGTGTTTTGTGTGTGTGTGTGTGTGGGTGTGTTTTGTGTGTGTGTGTGTTTTGGGTGTGTTTTGGCGCGTTTTGTGTTTTGTGGGGCCCTGTGTGTGTGTGTTTGTTGGCGTGTGCGTTTTGCGTCGTGCGGCGTATGGTGCGTGCCCCCACGCATGCGTGAGTGGGGTTTTTGCGTGCGATGTGTTTTGCTTACTTGGGATAGTAGCAGAAAGGGAGTTTGCGTTTTATGCATTTTCCCCCGATTCTGTGTGTGCGGTAGTTTCTTGATGAATAACCAAAAATTGTAAACCCTTTTTTTGTCAATGTCCGTGCTTTTTTCCAGGTACGGGTACCCGTTCTTTTTTTTCTGTGTTGATTTACTGCACATTGTGAACAAACCGCCTTTCTCGTTTCGGTATTGATGCTGGGGATCGCCCTGGGATGTTTTTTGGCTTGGGTCTGTGGTAATGTTTCACGCGATGGTGAATGAAGCGAGGTGGAAGGTGCGTACTGTTGGGGGTTTTTTTGGGTGACGGGGGGGGAGTGTCTGGTGGCTTTTTCCTGGGGGTTTGTCTGTCTGTGCCCTTTTTCCCTCTTTGTATCATGTTGTTGGGGGGATTGTTTTAGCCTTTGTTCATTTTGCCCGTTTTCCCCTTTTAAAAGTCTGTGCGATTTTTTTCAGGGGCTATGTGCACGCGCGGTTGAAAAAAATTTGTTTTGTTCAAACGCCAAATTTAAACCCCAAATTTATACATACAAATACTTATAAAACAGGGTACACAGAAAAGCGCGTGCGTGCACACACGCACCCCACGCCGCACACACAAAACCACACCCCACACCACAACACAACCCCAAAAACCCACACACAAAACACACACACACACAAAAACAGGGAGAGGAGGGGGGAGAGAGAGAGGAGAGTAAAAGGGCTGTGCATAGATAAAGGAAAAAGAAAAGAAAGAAAAAAAATGCGGGTTTATAAACCCTACTCCCAGTTTTTTCCCAAAACCCCTTATAAAAAAGCCCGTGCTTTATGAGAAAAAGAATAAAGGGAAAATTTTAAAAGGGTTTTTAAAAAGTTTTTAACCGATGTACACTTTTGAAACTGGTTTTTAGTTTCCCCCAATGGGTAAAGCCCTTTTACATGGGAAATTTCAAACCAAAATTTGGGCAATATGGCAAGGGGTTTAAAGGTTTTTTTTAAAGGTCAGATTTTGAAACACTGCATGGAAGTGCCAAATTTTTGTTTTGATGAAATTTTCTTTTCATAAAATTTCATTAAAAAACCATTTATATAAAAAAAAAACGGCAGAATAAAAAGGTTTTTAACGGGTTTTTTTAATCAAAATTTTCGCATTAAATCACCTACATATGGACAAAAGGGGTCCCATTTTTTCACAAAATTCATCCCAACCGTTATAAATTGGCCAAGTTCTTTTGAGATATTCTAAAGAAGAAAAACCGTTTCCAAAGGGCCCTTTTCAACCGGAGTTAAAAACTATAAAGGGGCAAACTAAAACATCAGGCATTTATTTGGGGGGAACCCTTTAAAGCATACCCGCTAATTTTCTTAAAAGGGCGGCCAAGTTTCTTTCTGGATATTCCATAAAGAAGAAAAAACGTTACAGTCCCTTACAGCCGTTAGTAACGGTTTAAAAAAGGTAAAACTAAAAAAATCGGGGGATTATTCGTGCCCTTAATTTACCATACCCACAAATTTTTTTGGGAAAATCGGCCAAGTACTTTCGAGTTATTTCCCTTAAAGGGGTAAAGCGTTTTCAGGCCGGTTTCAGCCGTTTTGTAAAGGCTGTTAAAAGGGGAAAATAAAAGGTGGGGTCATTTCCCTTGGGCCCATAAGAACATACCTTTTTTATTTTCGGAAAGGGTCGACCCAGTAGTTTTGTCTGGAGCGGTGGAAAAATTTTGCCCCCAAAAACCCAACACACCCCACACACACACACACCCCAACTCACACACCCCGGATTTATTCGGGCCATTTTTTGTACCCTTTTTTTAAGAACTGGGGGTACAAAAAGGGTTAAAAAGCACGATGGGTTTTGACGCAGGGAAAAAAATTTAAAACGCTCTTCCACCTTTTTTCTAGCTGAAGGAGAGAGTTACGGCGCGGGAGAAAAAAAGCAACCCAAAAAGGGGCGAAACAACAACAATGATAATAATAATAAATTTAATTTTAATAAATTAAATTTATAAAAACAACAATAAAAAATAGTAAAATAACGACTGCCCGGCGGAGGACCTTTTAGAAAGTAAAACTTCAAAGGGGCAAAGAGGGGTCTGAAAATGCCTTGACATTTTCTTCGACTTTTGGTTTTTTTTCTTTTGATTTGGAGTTGAGGGCGGGGAGAACTATGTCTTCAAATTTGGGGGCTATACAAGGGCTAAATGAGGGGGATTGCCGGTGGGGGGAATTGTCTTCAAATGGGTCCCAAAAAGTCTAAATGACAGGAATTTTCAGGTGCCCCGGGGGAAAATCAAGTTCTTCCCGCCAACGGCAATACCCCTGCGGGGGGAAAAACGGAGAAAGAAAAAAGAATTCGTTTTTGTGGTAAAAACCCTTCTCGGGGGGTACGTCACTCTCAAATTTTTGAAACACTTTTTAGGGGAACAACCCATTAAGGAAAAAAATTTAAATGAGAAAAGAGGGGAAGAGGGGTGAGGGGAGAGATAAGAGAGAGGGTTTAGAGAGGAGAGGAGGAGGGAGGGGAAGGGAGAGAAGAGGGGGAGAGAGAGGGAGGGAGAGAGGGGGAGAGATGAAAAGTAAATAAGCAGAACACAAGGAACAAGGGGGAGGAAAAAATGAGAAAATACCGGGGTTTGGGGAAAAAATTAATACGTTTTTGTTTAAATATCGATCGCTTTTTGACTTTCAAAATAAAAAAATTTTTTTATCATTACAAAAACAGTTTGAGTCCGAGAAATATGGGATTTGGGCATTTTAAAAACTTTCAATAAAATTTTATTCCCAACCATTGCGATTATTAATTTTAGGCATACGAACAAATTTCCCCACAAGGGGCCCGGTTTTGGATTCCCGAAGTTTCAAACATATAACAAAAAAAACCCCGAAAATTTCTCCATTCCCTTGCACGGATGTTGCTCTGTAATTTTCAAGGGCGTAAATCGGGATTTAAATATAGCAAAGATTTAGACGGGTTTATTATTTTCAATGGGGTTACCCGGGGATTGGGTTTTTGCAGTATTCTGGCAACGCCCCAAACCCAAAGTTTAAATTTTTTTTTAAAGCATAAGCATTGGATTTAAATACAAAATATCGGTGAAATATTTTTAACCCCGTATACCCAAAGACCCCCAAAACCAAAGTGAATTTTGAAACACAGTTCCCCTTTTTCCCCTTCCCCAAATCCCCATGTCCCGGGACTTGTACCCCCTCCCCCCTTTCCCCACCCCCTCCCGCCACTCCCCCCAACCCCATCAAACCACCCCAACCCCCTCCCTGCCACTCCCCCCACCTACAAAAACCCCCCCACCCCCTTCCCTTTCCATCCCCCCCACCCCATTTTAACCACCCCAAACCCATCCCCGCCAAATCCCACCCCCCTCATTTAAACTACCCCACCCTTTCCCCCCACTCCACCCACCCCTTTTACCCCCACCCCACCCCCCTCCTGCCCCTCCACCCCCCTCTCAAACCCCCCCACCCCATCCCCGCCACTCCACCCCCTCATCAAACCCCCCACCCCATCCCTTTCCACTCCCCCCCTCATCAAAAACCCCCCCACCCCCTCCCCGCCCCTCCAAACCCCCTCATAAACCACCCCACCCCCTCCCCGCCCCTCCCCCACCCCATAAATACCCCCCCCCATCCCGCCAATCCCCCACCTCATACCAAAACCACAACCCCACAAGTATGCGCGTTTCAAGCACACTCACCCCCAAACCCCCCCCCCCCCTCCCATCTCTCTCCCCAGCATTTTAAAGGGTTAAAAAAAGATGAAGTGTAAAGGGGGAGATAAATGGTCGTAAGGAGAAAAAAATGGATGACAGGGAAAGAGAGGGAAAGAAAATGAAAAAGGTTGGGGGAACACGAAAAAAGGGATAATCAACGGAAAAGACAGAAAAGGAAATTTTCTAGTACAGGATCTTCACAAAATGCGGGGGGTTTATAAACCCCCCACACACACGCACGCAAAAAGCGCGCGAGCGAACCTACACACACAAAACACTCGGGGCGCACTCACAAAACACACGCATTCACCACACGCGCAGTTTCTCGGGGTACAGACAAAACACGCATTTTGAAATACAAAAAAAATAAGACAGGGCTAATGTTTTTTAAAAAGCCAAAGGCCATTTCGTTCCGTAACTGTTTTTATTTGTTAAAAGGCATAACAAGGGACATTTGCTTTATAAAAAATAAAACCAAAACGGGGGCTACTGAAGGGGAAAAAGCCCTTGTCAATGAAAATAATCCCTCAAAATGCCGCTTCAAGAATCAGTCTTTTTTCCCAGCTTGTCAAAATTTAAAATTTCCCCTCACAAAAAAAAACAAAAAAAAATTTTGAATCCACACTCATTTTATTTCCTTTACAATATGGAATGTTGTTCCCATATCGGGGGAATGGTGTTTCATTTAATTGGCCATAGCAAGGGTTGGGGAAAAAATCTTGCGTCCCTTTACCGACCTTGCAAAGGGTCAGTCGCAACAGGGTTTCCCTTTTTTTTTTTTTCTCAAGGGACAAAAAAACGGAACTTTAAATATCGATTAAAAAGGGTATTTAAACACAACATACTCAAACCCTACAAAAAAAAACCCCAAAAAAAAATAAAAAAAAAAAAATTAAAAAAAAAAAAAAAAATTAAAAAACCCCCGCCCTTGGGTTTCTTCCCCCTCTTTCCCCCCCCCTTTTTCCCCTTTCCCCCCTCCGTTTCTATCACACACCACACACCACACACACACACACACACACACAACACCAAAACATCACACACCCCCCACACCCCACACCCCCCACACACAACACAGCTGATATCATTTTCATTTATTCACAATTTCATTATGTTGCTCGATATTTGAAGGGCGTTTCAAAAGATGGGCAAGGACCCCAAAAATTAAAAATTAAAACTTCGCCAAAGGTGTATTTCCTTTTTAGGCCCTTTTTAAAGATCTGCCCGAAACACTTTTTTCATTTCAACAGTTTATTTTTTTTTTTTTTTTTGGTTTTTTTTTTCCCCCCACATTCCCGGGTCATCAGAGGGGGGCGGGGAAAAAAAAAAGGCACCGGAAAAAAAACGGCACCGGAAAAATGGCCCCGGGGGGAAAAAGGGACCTGGATTAAAAAGGGGATCCGGTGATTTTTGGGCCCAAAAGGGGGTGACCACGACCCAAAAAACACACACACCACCCCAAAAAAGTAGTCATCGGGCTTTGAGCGGCCCTGATTTCATGCGATATTAAACTCTATTGGGGCCAAAATCACAGTGCAGGGTGGGTTTTATCACCTCAACCCCAAACGCCCGGTGAAAAGTTTTAAGAGCTCGGTATGGGGCAAAATGTTATAGAGACTCGAAAAAGGTAAAAATTTTCTGTGGAAGGAGACGTTTAGCTCTGCTTCCTATCGGGGAATTTTACCGGGAAACACTGGACTTTTAGAAAAAAAGTTCCCCCGAGGGAATGGAACCCCCCCTCGAAATATTCAAAAAAAAACTTAAATGTTGAGGAACATTTTGAAAAGTTGAGCGGGGCGGCTCCTAAAGGAAAAGGAAAGTCATTATCCGGGCCCCACTCCATATTTCCCCCCCGCCATTGGGGTTTTCCCCCAAGTCACCTTTGGGGGGAAAAAGCGGACAAAAAAACCTATGTGAGGCGTGGGTACAGGGTTGGGAAAAGTTATGCGGTGTTTCTTCACCCTTTCCCTTGGAAGTGAAACTGGTGGTGAAGCAGAGAGTTGCAGCACTTTCCGCACCCACTCCTCAGCAAATTAGGGGGGGTCCTCACCCCAGACGCATTTAAACGCGTCTACTGTCGAATACAGGGCGTCTCCGGAACTTGGGTTTTTGGAAACGAAGGATGGATCCAAGTCTGTGGAAAATTTCTCGAGGAGAGGACACAACATTTTGATGGAAGCCGGGGCCGGGGGGAAAGGACTTCCTTTAAATGTGATTTGTTTGTTTTTTGTCACATTTGTTTTTCTTACACGTTTTTCACCCTTTCTTGGGTTTTTTTGACTTTTTCACGTGTTTTTTAAATGCCTTTAACCCAAGGGAAAATTGGGACTTTTTTAAAGGGGAAAGTAAAATAAAAATCCTTTTTCAAAAATTTCTCAACCCAAAAACCCCTTATTGGAAAATAATTTCATCACAAATCGGAAATTTTAAAGGTGCCATTTTTTTTTTCCCCTTTTTTTATTTCTATTTTTTTGGGTGCCCTTTTTTTCCGGGTGCCATTTTTTCGGTTTCCCCTTTTTTCCCGGTTGGCCCCTTTTTTTCACTCTTCGAGAGACCTACTCAAAATTAGGCTCTATGCTGTAAAGAAGAAAAACTTTCGTTTTTTTGAATTTGGAAGGGGGGGACTTTCCCAACAATGGCAATCATGGATTTAAAAAAAAATTGGGTTTTGGGGAACCGAAGGGTGGAATTTTTGAAAAATTTTTTCGATAATGGGAAATTATTGGGTTTTGGGTTTTGTTTTAACAAAACCTAAAATTTTTTCTCTTTAACCTTTATAGATGGCCCCCCCCCCCCCACCCACCCCCCCAAAAAAAAAAATGCCAACCTCCCTGTTCATCTATTAGCTTCCCCCCCCTCTATCACCTGCTATCCCCGACCCCTCCACCTCTTCAATCAAATTTTCCCCCACTTCAATTTCGTTTTTCGCAAACATCCACACACACGCACCACACCAAAAATGCGCATACGCGCGCGCTCACACACATATTTCATAGGGGGCATATTAAAAAAAAAATTTTAGAAACATTCTCTTCGGACTCTATCCTTTTCCTCCATCCTCCCCCCCTATCTGTCACACCCCTCTTTCCCCCCCTCCCCCCTGCCCATCCTCCAACCTAACTCCCCTATCTTACTCTCCTAAATCTCTGTCTGGTTTTGTCTCTGTCTGTCTATCATTAAAATATTACCATCTATCGATTATCAATCTATCCCCCATCATTCAAGGGAAAAAAGCTTCTCTCTTTGCCGGCCTACCCCACTTTTTTTTTGACCCCCCATTTTTTTTCCTTTTTCGTTTTTTTTTATTCCTTTTTTTTTCTCCCTCCCTTTTTTCTTCTCTCTTTTTTTGTGAGAACATATTTTAGGAGGGAACCTTTTCTGCATTGAGCGTTTAAGTATCACCCCCCTCGCACCTTCACAGATAAGCTCGAACATCCCTAAGAGCATCCTTGGCACGAAAAAAGAAATGCAAGGACAGCAACAGGGGTGACTGAACAAGGGGTCAAAGGAGAGAAACTCTTGCAAGGGTGGAGAAAACATTGTCTCGCAAATCGACCTGGTCCCCAATGGGGTTGACCTTGAGGCGAAAGAGAAAAAAAAAAGGGATCCACAAGGAAAACATGAGGAAGGTCCAGAAGCGAGACAACATATTCGTATATATGTGTGTGTGCGTGTGTGCGTGTGTGTGCGAGTGTGTGCGAGTGTGTGCGAGTGTGTGCGAGAGTGAGTGAGTGAGTGTGTGTGTGTGTGTGTGTGTGTGTGGGTGTGTGTGTGTGTGTGTGTGTGTGTGTGTGTGTGTGTGTGTGTGTGTGTGTGTGTGTGTGTGTGTGTGTGCGTGTGTGTGTGTGTGAGTTGCGAGTTTATGTGTGTGTATGCGCGTGTGCGCGTGTATGTCCTGACCGTGCACACGTAATTATGTATGCAAGCGTGTGCATGTATGTTTCTGAGAGTGCGTGTGAGCCAACATGTATTTGTGTGCACGTGGGGCGTGTATGTGATTTTATGCTAAATTTTCCGATATCTTAACTGATTTTCAAATATCATGGCATTGGTAATTTTGATTGTCTTTTTGGCAATACTTGCACACATTTTTGCTATCAAAATTATATATTTAATTTTCTTTAGGTTCACTGCATCGTAACGTTGCTCTTCTGCTTTCCAAACAGAACATCAACCAGAGATAGGATACATTCATGTCGCACTGTACTAGTATAAATTGGCAAATGTATTTCCAGAAGTATCTAACAGTTGGACATTCATAAAAGAAATGCTCGATAAAATCGATTTTGTCAGTGCAATAAGAACATTTTTTATCATCACACATTTTCATATCAACAGTTACAAAGACATCATATGCATAAATTATCAATAAGATGTAACAAATGTGCTTTACAGGCACCCTTCATCATATGGCGTTTTGCTGCAATATTTACGATGGCGTACCAAGGTAGGCCATAGCAAAGGTTGGACACCACAACGCTTTTTTTCTGCACAGATTATCAAGCACTGGTGATAAAAAAACAAACACATTCACATACCACTGACACTATCAAACATTTGCAGTCCCACAGCCTCGCTTCACACCCATTCCACACTCCCTCGCCCCTTTCCCTCCTCCCCCCCTCCTTACAGAAATGAACACCCACACTATATCTCTTTCATCCCATTCATTCTCTCTCGCCCCCACCCCCTCACAGAAATCACACACAAAACACTTTCTTTTCCTTCCCATTCACACTCCCTCGCCCCTTTGCTACCTACCTCTCACACACTCCCTCTTCCTCTCTCTCCCATCCCATTACACTCCTCGCCCTTTCCCTGCCTCCCTTGCTGAAAATCACACTCCACACACACACACACACACACACACACACACCACACACAACCACACAACACACACACACACACAACACACACACACACACACACACACACCACACACACACACACACACACTCACACACCACACGCACCTCTGCGAGTCTACACACCACACACATATAAAGATGCATATCATTGCATTCTTCACAATACATTATGGTGCTCCGATATTTGCAGGACGTATCAAGGAAAGGCCACAGCGAAAATTGAACAAATAATCTTCGCATTGGCATATTACTTGATGGGCCCTTGCAAAGATTCTGCACAACACGATCCATTTTTCATATCAACAGTTGCAAAGCATTATAATAAGACAATATCAAGATAGATGTAACTAAAACCTGCTTTACAGACCCCTTCATCATATGCTTTTTGCTGCATATTTACGATGGCGTACCCAAGGCAGGCCCATAGCAAAGATTGAACAGCAAATACTTTTTTCTGCTAAGAAAAACATTTGGTATCTAATAAAAATAACATACCCAACCGACACCATCAATCATATTTCCAATCCTTACGCCCTCTTACAACTCTTCACACTCCCTCGCCCCTTTCCCCTCCACCACACACTTCCATTCCCACCACGCCCTCGTCCCTTTGTTCCCGCCCTCACTGAAAATAACACACACACACACACACACACACACACACACACACACACACACACACACACACACACAAACAACACACACACACACACACACACACACACACACACACAACACACACACTCGGAGATAAAAGCTGCATATCATGCAGCTTCACAATAACATTATGTTGCTCCGATATTTGCAAGGACTATCTAGAAAGGCCCAGCGGAAAATTGAACAAATAATCTTCGCTTGGCGTATCGCCATGATAGGCCTTGCAAAGATCTGGCAGCAACACATCTATTGTTCATAACATTACAAAGCCAATATAATAAAGGCAATAAATTATCAATAAGTTGTAACAAATTCCTTTACAGACACCCTTCATCATGGGCGTTTGCTGCATATTTACGATGCGTACCCAAGGTAGGCCATAGCAAACATTGGATAGCACAACACTTTTTTTTCTGCAAAGATTATCCAGTAAAAAACATTGGTGGTGTAAAGAAACACACTTAGCACTGCACCGACATTACACATTGCAACCAACAGCCTCTCTCCATCCATCCCATTCCACTCTCCCTCGCCCCTTTCCCTCGCCCTTTCCCTCCGACCCTTCCTCACAAGAAAATCATCACACACACACACACACACACACACACACACACACACACACACACACAACACACACACATACACACACACACACACACACACACACACCCACAACACACACACACACACACACACACACACACCACACAACAGGCTCTCTTCCATCCCATTGCCACACACACAACTTTCCTTTCTCTTCTATCCCATTCACACTCCCGTCCCCCCCCCCCCCCCCCACACACACACACTTCGACCCTTCCTCTCTCCACACTGAAAATCACGGGCGCACCACACACACACACACACAAAATTTCTCAATGTAAAAGAACACTTCAAAATGTCGCCGCCAGATGACCTTTACGACGAATCAACGACATCAAAGGGACAGATCCAAGCTGCTTCAAAAGAACTGGTCAGTACGTTTCAACAATCCAAGAATCAGTTCCAAAGACCAAAGTTGTGGTGATAAGATTGCCCCCTGTTAAAGACAAACTCTTGAATGTAGTCTGGAAATGTTTCCACGCATGTCTACTTTTCTGACTTACCACAAAAACAATGTATCGGTCCTCAACACATGAAAACATTCCCAGCTCAAATCAAAAACCTCAGGCGAGATCCCATCCACCCATCCAACAAAGGTACCAGTGTACTGCAAGAAATTTGGGGCGACATGTCCCACCGGCTCTTTTGGGAACGACCCACCAGAAAATCCTTTCCGAACGAGGGCAGGGAACGAGAGGCACGAGACAAACCCTCAAGTGGTACATAATCAGTACGATTTCCCTGTCGACTACCAGTACTACAGAACCTCACGCTCCTGGCAGCTCCAATCAGCATCTTGGAATTTTAACAGATTCTATAACCGTTTGGTGACAATATTTAAGTTAAAACATTTGTGTTACTTTTCAACAGAAGCCAGATGATGACAGTCGTTCTATATTTCCAGTGGAACTGTAATCGTGTTAAAAAACTTACTTCAGTTTTGAATACCACATTCTTCAAGTGATTATGACATTCATGCTTTACAGTCTTTAAACGTTGAGCCAACAAACTTCCTAAACTCAAAACTTTACTATCCACCCCTATACATTGTAAAAAATCTACTAACAAGGTTCAAACTGCTATTTACATAAACTGCTTAAATTACTCTCCGTATAATGCATTGGATATCCCCAATAATACTGAAAGCTCTTTTTCTAATGCCGCATTTATCAAGATTAACAAGGAAACCAGTGTATTGTTAGCTCTGTATATTATCCTAACGGCCAACCTGCGGACAGTTCAGATTGGGGGATAAAACCTTTCGTTCCTTGACTAACAAAAAAGTTATTGTCCCTAGGATACTTCAATGCGCATGCTCCGTTTTGGGAAACCTGGATGTTCTCAAACCAACTTGTAATCGTCTGGTTTGAAATAATATTGGATTTCTGGCTTAGGTCCTGTTAAATGATGGCAGCGTTAACCAGAGTACCGATGTGTCTACTCTTTTAATAGACCCACTGCTGCTATTGATTTGACTTTGGCATCACCAATTTAGCAGTCTATGCATGCTGGTCTAACCGGTGAAGATACCTTTGTAGTGATCATTTGTCATATTATTTACAAATTAATGAAAAAAGGGTATGGTGAAGATAAGGAATATTGACATATAAATTCCCAAAATTTTCTTACAACAAAGCTGATTGGGTTGCCTATCAGTCCTCCGTGTTAATAATGGACCACAACAGTATACACTATGATGATATTGATGTGTAGTACGACCATCTGAGCAACGCTATTTTATTAGCATGCGAAAATTCGAATGCCTAAGTGTAGTAATAATGTAAAGAAAATAAATACTCTGGTAATGGAAGGTGAATGAAGAATTTGCAGAAGCAGGGGCTCTGAAGCAAAACAGCTTATAAAATATGGCTAAGAGACCGGGAGATGAAAATTTCATAGAAATGAAACGTGCTAAAAAATATTTCCAACAGAGTGATTGCCCAAAGCCAAACGGGTCTAATTTTTCCGGTTTTTGTCTATCCTGAAATTTCGGATTCAAAGAGATACATATGTGGAAAAAAGTCAAAGAAAATGCAGACTAGATTTAATCTGCCAACATTTCCCATTAAACTAGAAACAAGTTGTAACCAACAACCAGGACATAAGCAGAGGCGTTTGTAAAGGTATTCTCGGAAAATATTTGTTGTCTAATCTAAGTTCAGACATCCAGTCTTACAGAGAAAAAGAAGAGGACAATCCATATATGCAGATCCCGTTCCAGACCAACAACACTATTTAAATGCTCCTATCTCTATGAAGAAATTCGGTGAAACACTAGAATCCTTCTCTTCCAACAAAAACGCCGGTGGTTTTTGCTGGTATCTCATACCAGTTATAACCCACTTGCCCGAGACCTGAAGGTGTTACTTCACTCATTTACCAAAAATGTTTTGCAAAAATGAAACTCTGCCAAGCAGCGGAAGAGGACATTGTGATACCTATACCTAAAAAAGGTAAACCTAAGGTCATCGGTGAAAGTTTATGACCAATAGCTCTAACCTCAGCATGCGGGAAATTGTTGGAAAAAATTATTGAAACAGCGTCTTGGTGTATTACTGCGAAAAACGAACATAATCCCAAATAACCTAAGCAGGTTTTCGAATAGGTAGGTGCACGATAGATCAATCTGGTAAATGAATTACAACACCAATTAACAAACTATTTGCGCGACCGAAAAGCAACATTAGCTATTTTTTTTCGACATAAAAAAGCGATGACAGTGTTTGGCATGCACGTCTGCTTACAATTTAAAGAATATAATAAGTGGGATTATTATATCATATAAAAATGTTTCTTTAAGTGGAAGATTCTATTTGGCCACAAAAATAGCAAAGGTCTATTTCTTCTTTAAAGACTTAACATAGGAATTCCACAAGGTTACCGTCCATACACCCTTCTTGTTCAATATACTTATTCATGACCTTCAAATCAAGATCCATAAACATACATTTATTGCAATATGCTTGAATGATATAGCCATTTGGTGAAATACCAGTATTAGAAAGCACACAAAAAAGAGAGCAATAAATATGTTTCAAAAAATATATCAGCTGGACATAGATAAAATCAACAAATATATGACTGAAAAACGGCTTTCATTGGCTGTAGAAAAAAACACAATTAAGTTCTTTTCAAAACGGGGGAAAATCCTAAGCATTTTGCCTCAGCTAGTTTAAATGACAAAATGTGTGTTAGAATATTCACGAAATGGTAAAATTTCTGGGTTGACCTTAAATTTGTAAATTAAACTGGCGTTTACATTGAAAAAATCAATGACCACAAGACAAAGGCTAAATCTACGAAAAAAATAATCAGTGCACATCCATGGGTCAGGATACCAAAACTCTGTTACATTTAGCTACTATTTAGTTCGATCAAAGCTTATTTACGGGCAAGTGGTTTATTTTCAATGCCCCAGAACCCTGTGAAGAAATTACAGTCAATTGACAGTAAAACTGTTAAGGTAGCACTCGGTGTCGCCGTACACACGAAATTCGTTTTAAATAACTTATAAAGAAGCGAACTTTTTACCTCTGTCAGATCACGAAAACTGGCAACGGCTAAATATCGTTGCCAGAAGCCTACATGTTTTTCCAAATTCTGGCAATCATGATGTATTAGTAATTTCTGAAAAGGACTATCTAAAAGAGATCACACCCTTACCCTCTCTCCTGCCTGTTTGGGATTATCCAAAGGAAATATTTGAAAAATGTAACATTGAATGAAATTATTTCAATAGGCCCAATAGTTTCAAGCATACCTCATAGGGAGCATATTCCCAAGCGAAATTCGATATAAGATTACACTGACATGAAGAAGGTTGAAAGCATTAATATTCTGTCATGTGAAAGCAAAAGAACACCTTGAAACCGTTTATTATCATATCATCTAAGATTTTTACAGATGGCATCGATTTTAGACTCGTAGCAGGTCAGGTTTTGTGATTCATTGCTGAAAGTTCCGTAGATCTTTTTTCTCTAGGGACAAGGGTTCTCCATTATTACGGCAGAACTGTATGCTGTTTTCTTATTCTTATGCGTTGATTTTTATGAGTACGATAAAACTGCTGTCTATAATATACTTTTTTGCGTTGATTCTAAGGCGTTCTATTATAGCTTGCAAAACAGGGATCAAAAATAAGAAAAGATTTACTTTTGAAATAAGACATTGACATACAAGGTTTATTAGCTGAAGAGGAATTGGGGTATCGTTTGCGGGATTCCATCACACTGTGGGATATCCGGAATGAAACATGCAGACTAAATATCTAAGATGGTTGCGTTAAGAAAAAACACTGAAGTAATTTAAAGCTTTAGACGTACAAGAAATTAATTCGCTATTAGAAAAATGCGTGAAAAACAGTGAACACCTCCAGAGAAGTTTGAAAGCTTATCATGTCCACCTATCTCCTCCATAGATATTTTTGTCATCTTTTAATATAACAAGTTCGTCGTCTCATGTGTGGAAACCAAGTTTTCAACAAAAATAAGCATGTGATGTTCAAAATCTTTCTATCATGGACCATATTCTTTTTCATTGTTCAATATAACTTCATTGTATAAAGAATCGAACGTGATGTGACTGTACACGATGCTATCAAAACAATAACCCCACAAACCAGACATCGGCAAATAGCAAAATGCTTACCATGCAATCCAAATTAATAGATTTTAATAAACGCTCCCTTGATTTTTTTTTTTTGTTAAATCGAATATCCCAAGTGTGAACAGACGCTAATTAATGAACTCACTCCCTTCACATAATGTGCCTCGATATTTGCAAGACGTATCATGGAAGGCCACAGCGAAAATAATCTTCGGAATGGCTATCATGATAAGGCCCTTGCAAAGATCGCCGCAACACTATCCGGTTTTTCCAGATCAACAAACATTACAATGAGGCATATATGAGCAATAAAGATGTACCCAAAGCTGCTTTAAAGACCACCCTTCAACATTTTTTTACTGTGATATTTACGATGGCGTACCTAAGAAGGCAGGCCATAGCAAAGATTGGACCGCACAACACTTCTTGTTACGCAATTCTATGGGAGCTGTTGAGTGTAAGATATAACCACTGGCACTTATCAAGAACATTAATTTTTTGCCGTCCCAACACTTCTCTTCCCTCCCATTCCCTCCCTCTTCCCCCCTCCCCTCCCCCTCCCCGCCCTCCTTCTCCCCCTTCCCCCTCCCCGCCCGCCCCCTCCCAGCCCCGCCCCCTCCCCCTCCCGCCCCGCCCCCACCCGAACGCCCCCTCCCCCTCCCGCACTGCCCGCCTCCCGCCCGCCCCTCCCCTCCCCCTCCCCCCCGCCCGCCCCCTCCCCCACCCCCCGCCCCCTCCCCCCGCCCGCCCGCCCCCTCCACCGCCGCCCCCTCCCCCCTCCCGCCCCCTCCCCCCTCCCCCTCCACCCTCACCGCCCCCGCCCCCTCCCCCTCCCGCTCCCGCCCCCTCTCCCTCCCCCGCCTGCCCCCGCCCCCTCCCCCTCCCGCCCCAGCCCCCTCCCCCGCCCGCCCCCTCCCCCTCCCCCCCGCCCCTCCCTCCCGCCCCCGCCCCCCGCCCCCGCCCCCTCCCGCCCCCGCCCCCTCCTCCACTCCCGCCCCCCCCTCCCCCCATCCCGCACCCTCCCTCCCCCCTCCCAGCGCCCGCGCCCCTCCCCCTCCGCGCCCTCCCCCTCCCCCCTCCCGCGCCCGCCCCCATCCCCGTCCCGCCCACCTCCTCCCCCCTCCCCCTCCCGCGCCCATCCCCTCCCTCCTCCCGCGCACCGCCCCCTCCCCCTCCCGCGCCCGCCCCCTCCCCCTCCCGCCCCCCCTCCCCCTCCCCCTCCCGCGCCCAGCCCCCTCCCCCTTCCCGCCCCTCCCCCTCCGACCCTCCCTCCCCTCTCCGCGCCCGCCCCCCCCTCCACCTCCCGCCCCCATCCCCCTCCCGCGCCCGCCGCCCTCCCCCTCCCCCGACCCCCCCCGCCCCCTCCCGCGCCCGCCCCTCCCCCTCCCGAGCACCGCCCCCCCCCTCCCGCCCCCCTCCCCCTCCCCCTCCCGCGCCCGCCCCATCCCCCTCCCGCCCCCGCGCCCCTCCCCTCCCGCGCCCACCGGCCATATACTCCAAAGCGCCCAAGGAGATACCTTGCCCCCTCCCCCTCCCGCGCTATACATCAGGTACAACAATCCAGCCAATCAGCTATACATCATGGACACAATCCATCCCAAACAGCTATACATATGGTGACAACAATCCAGCCAATCAGCCCTACATCACGGTACCCAATCCAGCCAATCAGCTATACATCATGGTCCACAATCCAGCCAATCACTATAACATCATGGGACAACAATCCAGCCAATCACTATACATCAAGTACTACAATCCAGCCCAATCAGCTATACATATGGTACAACCAATCCAGCCAATCTGCTATACATCATGGTACACAATCCAGCCAATCAGCTATAACAATCATGGTACAACAATCCAGCCCAATCAGCTATACATCTTGGAACACAACCAGAAGCCAATCAGCTATACATCATGGTACACAATCCAGCCATCACTATACATCCTGTTACACAATCCAGCCAATCAGCTATACCTCATGGCACACAATCCACCAATCAGCTAGACATCATGGTACACAATCCAGCCAATCAGTAGAGTGAGCTCATCCAGATCATTAACATTCCTCTCCAAACAAGCACAATCTTGTGCTGAAGTTGAGAAAGGTAATGACTGCTCGTTCTACTTCGTTTCTCCAACGGTCCGAATGCTTTTTATCTTGTCTTAATAATTGGAAACCAAGAATCGTTCAAACGAATCGCGTTCGGTTTGTTTATCATGAATTTCCGTGCTGACTGTCTCCTGTTAACCCGCCTTTCAGCATTAGCAACATCATGACTGCTTTGCTTGCAGCGCCATTTCCCATACTGCAATTTCTGCCTGTGTGTGGCTTGGAGGCGTTCTCTGCTTGACTCTAAAAGAAGGTTGGTACATCCCCTTGATAGGACCTTTCTTGTGCATAGAGACCAGCCAGCGCCTGAACAACCATTCGGAACTGAGTTGTCAGGAGAAAGTTGTTGCGCTGGATGCAGGGTGTCACGCCTGCATCCTTCCGACCTCCACCCAGGCAGAGAACGCCAGCCCACCCTCTGTTTGTAGCCAATAATCAGGAAATGTGAAGGCGGAAAGATTATAGAGAAGTGGTCTTGATAGTTTTCCCTTGTCTGTTATTGAAATTTCTCCGTGCCTTAGCATAGAAAAGGGGTATTGAAGAATAAGAAAATATTCTTAAGAAAATATTCCTGATGTGGTGCGGAATTGTTTAGAGATGTCAAGATCTTTTCATTTGTCAAGACTGGATTTCAGACAGTTGCGTTCACAATACACTAACTGCTTTTACAAATGTACTTTTTGGTTCACCTTGACAAGATCGTGAACATTAACCAGCGTCCTCTCCTAAAATCTTTGGGATAAAGGCGGACTGGATGCCATATCTGCCTGTTTTCTCATCAAGAAACATCTACCATGTGCTCGGATACCCACCTATTCATGAAATCGCCTGATCCCATCATCGGAGATGCTTTATACTCTCCGTGACTTAGGCAGGGACGAGTAATTCCACCACTGCCAAGCAAAACAAACGTAGTCCTCTATTGTTGGTGTTTCATTACAGTGGAGGCTGCAAAAAGTTCTTCCAGTCTTTTTTAGCATTTAAATCAGCCTTGGCTTTCCAGTCAGCCGGACGATGAAGAGTCTTTCGAATCACTTGTTGATTAACACCAGTCCGCCGTAGCGAAGTGGTTATCATCGCGGCTCCCGCTGGGAGGTCGCGGTTTCAATCCCAGCAGAGTCATGGGGATTTTAACTGCCCGACTGGCTCCTAACACCAGAGTTGAGTTTGCTAACAGGCCTCAGTTGGAAGACTGGGACTACCAGTCAAGTGTCATCTACTTAAACGATGTGTCTCTGAGAGTGTTGCTCAAGTTTTCCTGACAACACTAAAGGTGTCCATGGATCTCTTGGGCCTGGTTGAGCTGGGATGTATTATGAATGAAAGCATAGAGAACAGTCCTGTCATGCAGTCTAAGACCAGAACGGAAATCCATACATCATCCTTCATTATCCTCATTCTCATTGATCAGCATAAAAATCTCAAATTCTGTGGCCCTTCATGCCCTGCTGTCATCCCTGACTTCACCATGTCCTCTCCACGTCTGGCATTGCTTTGATTCGTCGGGTCACTGGTATCGCGATCCATGGGGGCGTCGCTGGACGACGTGTGGCGGGGCTCCAGAGGAGAGCTCACTCATTGCCGGCTCCGGTGGCGAGCAATTATAGTCATCATAGGGGGCTTAGTACGTGGTAAAGAAAGGGGTGACAGAGACACAGGGGTGTTTGGTCCTTCATTGTGGTGTGCGTCAGTAAGAAAGGGGGGTGATAGAGACACAGGTGGTTTTGTGTCCTTTCAATGTAGTGTGCTTCAGTAAGAAAGGGGTGATAGAGCCTCAGGGTTGTTCTGTGTCCTTCATTGTAGTGTGCTGCAGTAAGCAAGGGGTGTAGACACAGGTGTTTGTGGTCCTTTCTTTGTAGAGTGCTTTCAGTAAGAAAATGGTAAGACAGACACAGGGTGATTGTGTCCTTCAATTGTAGATGTGCTTCAGTAAGAAAGGGGTAGACAAGACACGAGAGTTTTTTGTCCATCCCTTGGTTGTGCTTCAGAAAGTGAATGGGAGACACAGGGACACACATGCGCCTTAATTAACAA
>CM031599.1:95318127-95380719 GCA_018398815.1 Conus ventricosus | reverse complement strand
ACAAAAGGACACAAACACCCTTGTCTCATCCCCCTTTCTTACTGAAGCACTCACAATGAAGACACAAACACCCTGTGTCCATCGCCCCTTTCTACGAAGCACTACAAGGACACACACCGTGCTCTATACACCCTGTCTGGTTCTCTCACCTTTCTTACTGAAGCATACAATGAGACACAAACACCTGTGTCCATCACCCCTTTTACTGAAGCACACACAAGAAGACAAAACACCCTGTGTCTACACCTTTCTACTGACGGACACAAAGACCTTGTCTCTACACCCCTTTCTTACTGAAGGACCAAACCCGTGTCTCTATCACCCCTTTCTTACTGAAGGACACAAAGACCTGTGTCTCTATCACCCTTCATACTGAAGGACACAAACACCCTGTGTCTCTATCACCCCTTTCTTACTGAAGGACACAAAGAACCCTGTGTCTCTATCACCCTCTTACTAAGCACTCTACAATGAAGGACACAAACACCCTGTGTCGCTATCACCCCTTTCTTACTGAAGCACTCTACAATGAAGGACACAAACTCCCTGTGTCTCTATCACCCCTTTCTTACTGAAGGACACAAACACCCTGTGTCTCTATCGCCCCTTTCTTACTGAAGCACTCTACAATGAAGGACACAAACACCCTGTGTCTCTATCACCCCTTTCTTACTGAAGCACTCTACAATGAAGGACACAAACACCCTGTGTCTCTATCACCCTTTCTTACTGAAGCACTTACAATGAAGGACACACACACCCTGTGTCTCTATCACCCCTTTCTTACTGAAGCACTCTACAATGAAGGACATATTGATATTCCATTGAAAGAAACTGGGAGGTACTTGTCCTGATGTCTTTTGTTGAGAGTGCAGACAAATGTCTGAAGGACTGAAATACAGATGGAGTTGTTTGTTTGTGTCCTTCTCTGTTGTTAAAAACCGTGAGAGAGGAGAAGACGGTGATGGCACTATCCCATTAGTGAGGGGACAAAAGAAGGCGGGATTTTTTTAAATCGTCAGGCCAGGCGAAAACAATTCCCAGGCGATTCCTGAATAGTGGGTATCAGAGCCAGGTAGACTGTATTCTTGATGAGAAACAGAGCAGATCTGGCATCAGTGCGCCTTTATCAAAGATTTTTCTGGAGATGACGCTAGGTAGCGTTCACGATCTTGTCAAGGTGAACCGAAAAGTAACATTTGTAAAAGCAGTTAGGGTATGTGAAACGCAACTGATGAAATTCAGTGTTGACAACTGAAAAGATCTTGACATCTCTAAACAATTCCGCACACACAGAAATCTTTTCTTAAAGAATATTTTCTTATTCTTTCAATACCCCCTTTTTTCTCTAAGGCACGGAGAAATTTTTACATAAAAACAAGGGCAAACTATAAACACTTTTCTACAATCATTCCACCACATTTCCCGTTCTTGGCTACAAAAAGGGTGGGGTGGCGTTTTTTCTGCCCTGGGGGAAGGACAGGGGCGCCACCCACCGCAGCACGACCTCCCACCCACAATCCAGTTCGAAGGTTGTCAGGGGGGCTTTCCTGGTCCCCCAAGCACAAGAAAGTCCTTTGAGAGGGATAACAACCTTCCTACAGCAAGCAGAGAACGCCTCGAGCCCCCACACTGGCCAGAAATGCAGAAAGGGAAAATGGGCACTGCAAGCAAAGCAGCCATGATGTTTCTAAAAAGCTGAAAGGCTGGTTAAAAGGAGAAAGGCATCAGCAACGGGAATTCATGATAAACAAAACCGACGCGATTCTTTGAAACGATTCTTGGGTTCAAATTTTTAAGACAAGATAAACAGCATTCAGACAGTGAAAACGATTTTTGGGCAAATTATTAAGACAAGATAAACAGCATTCAGGACAAATGAAAACGATTCTTGTTCAAAAATTTTTAAGACAAGATAAACAGCATTCAGGACAGTGAAAACGATTCTTGGTTCAAAATTATTAAAACAAGATAAACAGCATTTAGGACAGTGAAAACGACCCTTTGGGTTTAAATTATTAAGACAAGATAACAGCATTCAGGGCAGTGAAAACGATTCTTGGTTCAAATTATTTAAAACAAGATAAACACATTCAGGACATGAAAACGATTCTTGGTTCAAATTATCAAGACAAGATAAACAGCATTCAGGACAGTGAAAAAGATTCTTGGTTCAAATTATTAAAACAAGATAAACAGCATTCAGGACAGTGAAAACGATTCTTGGTTCAAAATTTAAGACAAAAATAAACAGCATTCAGACAGTGAAAACGATTCTTGGTTCAAATTATTAAGACAAGATAAACAGCATTCAGGACAGTGAAAAACGATTCTTGGTTCAAATTATTAAGACAAGATAAACAGCATTCAGGACAGTGAAAACGATTCTTGTTCAAATTATTAAAAAACAAGATAAACAGCATTCAGGACATGAAAACGAAATTTTTGGTTCAAATTATCAAGACAAGATAAACAGCATTCAGGGCAGTGGAAAACGATTCTTGGTTCAAAATTATCAAGACAAGATAAACAGCTTTCAGGACAGTGAAACGATTTTTGGTTCAAATTATTAAGACAAGATAAACAGCATTCAGGACAGTGAAAACGATTCTTGGTTCAAATTATTAAGACAAAGATAAACAGCAATCAGGACAGTGAAACGATTCTTGGTTCAAATTATCAAGACAAGATAAACAGCATTCAGGACAGTGATAACAGCATTCAGGACAGTGATAACAGCATTCAGGACAGTGATAAACAGCATTCAGGACAGTGATAAACAGCATTCAGGACATGATAAACAGCATTCAGGACAGTGAAAACGAAGAACGAGCAGTCACCTTCTCAAATTCAGCACAAGAGGGCGTGTGTGGAAAGGGATGTTAATGACTGGAAAGAGTCTCTCTCTCTCTCTCTCCTCCCTTCCTCTCTCTCTCCTCCTCTCTCTCTCCCCTCCTCTCTCCTCTCTCTCCCTCTCTCTCCCCCTCTCTCTCACTCTCTCTCTCTGGCTCTCAAATAGTTTATGAATAAACAAATTTTACCCTTCCCTCCTTCTCTCTCTCCTCCCCTCTCTCTTTTCCCCTCTCTCTCTCTCTCTCTCCCCTCTCTGCACAAACAGTAGATGTGAGAAAAAGGGAGGTAAAACGAACCAAACTTTCACGGGTTTAAAATATACGTGTGTTCAATCACATAGGCCTAATCTTTTTCTTCAATGTGCGCGCTCACACCACACACACACACACACACACACACACACAACACACCCCACACACACCCCACACACACACACACACACACACACACACACCACACACACACACACACACACACACACGCATGCACGCACACACGCACGCACATACTCACACACAAACTGAAAGTTCATTTGGCTTTGAATTCAAAAACCAAACCTTCAGTGCATTGGCACATATTCCCACTCCCGGCCCCCCTCCCAAATACACACACGTACACGTACAACGTACACGCACACACACACACACAACACACACCACACACACACACACACACACACACACACACACACACCGCGGCGCGCCGCGCGTCGGCGCGCGCACGCGCGCGCACGTACACCCCAAAAAACCCCTCTCTCTCTCTCTCTCTCTCTCTCCTCTCTTCGATCAGGTTATAGCACTACAATCACATATATTACCCCTTTTCGCACAATTCAAACGCATTTATTGAAAACCAAAAAATTGTACGTCGCCTTTGTGGACTTTTGAAAGGCTTTTGACTCCGTGAATCGAAACATGTTGTGGAATTAATTTACGGAAAAGGGGGGGGGAAAGGGCAAGCTTTTTTAAGGCTCTTCGGGGTGTCATGATTCTTTTTTAGAAATGCGGGGCGTGATGGGTGTTTTTTAATTTCAGATGTTTTTAAACTGCCCCAAGGAGTGAAGAAAGGGTTGTTTTTAACCCCCTTATTTTTTTTTAAAATTTTTTTTTTTTAAAAAAAATTGCAGTGAAAAAAGGGTGAAAATGGAAAAATGTTTTCAGATGACCCCCGGAAACGACGAATTTTTTCTTATGCTATTGCGTTTGAGGGTAATTGTTGTCTAAAAACCTGTTGTGGTTTTCAAAATTTTTTAAAAAAAAATTTAAAAAGGGCAAGAGCAATCGTTTTTTTTTCAAAGGGAAACCCCTTGATAAAACTAACTTGATGGTATTTAGAAAGGGGGGAAAACCTCCCCCCCGTCATAAAAAAAGGTTTTTAAATGGCCCCAGTGGGGGGAAAAGGGGTAACAAATTCCAACAAATATTGGGAAAATTTTTTTTTACAAAAAAATTTTGATTTTCCCAAACGCAGTAACCAGAGACTTTTAAAAAAGGGGAAAAAGGGTGTTACAGAGATCTTAAACTTTGCGCAAACTTAACTCAATTGATCCAAGAAAATTTTTTGGAAACTTTTTGATCCCAAAAATTTGGGGACCCAAATTCTTACATATGGGGGCTGAAATATGGGGCTCACCAAAAACAAATTTTTAAAGAAAAAGAACATACTTTTGGGAAAAAACCTTTTTAAATGCCCCCTTTAAAACCCTTCCCGAAAACGAAATTTCTAAGGCAAAAACCGGGCAGATACCCTTTGTAAATTAGTCAAACATTAAAGGGATAAAATACTGGCTAAAACGGGTTGGGTTTTCCTGCCTCAAACTTTGTAAACGGGCCCCTTATAAAATGTTGCTGAATAGCATGAACGGGGGAAAAAAAAATTGGAAATTTTTGTTAAAAAATTTTGACAACTCAGGGGTTTTTGGGGGAATTGTATGGATGGGGGGGGAGGGGGTTTTTTTGGTTAAAAGAAAATGGTTTTATTCAAAATATTCAAAAAAAACAAAAATGGTTTTTTAGCTTCTTTTTTTCCCCTTTTTTTGGCCTTTCCCTTTTTTAAAAAAGGGGGAAAAAAAAATAAAGGGGTTTTATGCTTTTAAAAGAAAATTTTCGAAACAAAAAAGTATTTTTCCCTTAAAAACGAACAGATGGCAAAAAAAATTTTTGTCTCTCCAGACTTAGAAAAAGGACCACTTGGTCTAAACGCCCCACAAAAGAAGGTTCTAAAATTGATTAAACTACCCGTCACCCAAGTCCATTTTTGGGGCCCCTTTAAGGGAGGATGAGTCGCATTTTTTGTTTCTTTGAAAAAAATTATAGTGCCGTACGGGGAAAAGTGTGAAATTTTTGAAAAGAATGTTGCCAAAAATCGGGACATTTTTTGGAGTTTTTAAAATTTAATTTATGATGATAATCAGGATATCACTTGCAAAAATGGTTTGCAGGGGCTTTGGGGAAAAGTACGATCAAGGCTAGGGCACTAAAATTTAAAACGACTTTCGAATGAAAAATAAAATGCAACAGGAAGTAGTAAAATTTTTTTGGGTAGGGTTTATTTCCCCCCATTATTTTCCCTTTTTTTAAAAAAATATAAAACCGGTTTGGTCAAAGATACTGGCCTTTTTTGTTTGGGAAATTCAGGCTTTCAATTGAATGTTTTTTTTTAAAATTCCTGTTACATTCGTTTTTTGAAATTTTATTTTTGTTGCACCCCCCAGGGTCACAAAGGCTTTTAGCTAAAGAAAATTAAACTTTCGGGTGTTCAGTTTTCCGGGGTTTCTCTCCTCTCTCTCTCCCCTCTCCTCTCTTCCTCTCTCTCCCCCCTCTCCCCTCTCTCCCTGTTTCACTCACACACACACACACACAAAACTACACAACACAACACATCACAACCCCCAAAACCACACACCAACAAAACACACCCATAACACACACCCTCTCTCCTCTCTCAATCCTCTCCCTCCCCTTCCACCTCCTCCTCTCCCCTTCTCCCTTCTCTCTCCCCCTCTCTCTCTCTCCCCCTCTCTCCCCTCTGTTAAAACACTCACAAGAAACGCACACACGCACGCACGCACGCAGGGCAAAACATCCCTTCTGATTGAAAATTTGCCCCCACCCCAAAGCATGTTTTATTTAGAACAAAGCCCCCAAAAACCGAAAAAAGAAAAAGAAAGGGAAAAAAAAAGGCGGGATGAAATACTGTTTGGGCGGGTTTTGTGTCCCATGATTTTAAAGCACAAAAAACGGGAAAAAGAAAGAACACAAACCCCCGATCGAAAATGTGTGTGTGTGTGTGTGTGTGTGTGTGCGTGCGTGCGTGCGTGCGTGCGTCCCTGCGTGCGTGCGTGCGTGCGTGCGGGGTGTGGTGCGGGGCGTGCGGCGTGTGTGTGTGTGTGTGTGTGTGTGGGGGTGTGTGGGGTGTGGGGTGTGTGTGTTGTGTGGTGTGAGTGTGTGGTTTTAAACACACGCTTTTTGGGATGAAAACCAGGCGACAATTTTGGAAAACAATGAAAAAAAAAAAAGGAACGAACAATGATCCTCTCCTAATGACGGGCCAGCCAACAACGACCCCAACTACACACCTAAAATCGAAAACGGAAACGAAATAAAATACAACGAGGGGTAGCATCAGTAATGAATCAAATTCATTTCAAAAGTAGGTACCGCCCCGGTGTTAGGGAGAAAAATTGACTCCGTAGAAAATTGACCCCCCCTTTCTTTTTTCCCCGGAAAAAAATAAAACCTTCAATTTTCAAAGGGGGTTTTGGAGTCAATATTCTACGGAAAATAAGCACACCCCGGAAATTTGACTCCTTCGTAGAATATTGACCCCATGGTTAGGGGAAAAATATTGACCCCCCCGTAAAAAAAATGACCCCCGGGCCCAATTTTTTAGTTGCTACAAATGTTTGTTTTTGTAATATATATATATAAACAAACTTGAAATTACATCCATCCCAATATTTTTTTTAAAAAACAACCCCTGTTTAAATTTAAATTTTTTGTATTTTTGTTTCGTCGAGGAATTTAAAAATTTTAATCTATTATTATTAACTTTAAAGGGGTATTAGTGGTATGCCCTTAAATTGCCCTGTTAGTGTAAAAGGGCACTTGTGACGGAGGGGGTGCTTTTGGGGGTTTTAAGCCACGGCGCTTTGAGGGCCGCTCCAATTCCGAATAGAAATTAAACCACTTTTTGGGGGCCTGGTCAAAGTCCTTTTCCCATTGGGGCAAAGTTGAAAGGGAAACCCCAAAAAACCCTTCTTTTTGTCGGTTTTAAAAATACGTTTTCAGACTGTGAAGTTTACCAAAAAAAGCGCATAAAGACGGGGAACCCGTCGCAGGTTTTAAACACCCCGGGGAAAAGGGGGGGGGGGGGGGGGGGGCCCAAAGGCATTAGCGAGTCGGGCCCAAATGCCCATCCCAAAAATGTTCAGAAACCCGGGAGCTCTAAAAAAGGAATCAAAAAATTTTTATGTTTTTTTCAATAAGATTTTCCTCAGACTAGTTTTAAAAACCCCAAAAAAAAATTAAAAAATTTTTTATTAAATTTTAACAAGGGTTGCTTTTGAGGAAAAGTTTTCAGATTTGGGGTAAAAAATTTTCATTACGGGAACCCTTTTGCATGTTTTTTTTGAAAAATATGCCCTGCCCTAAAAATAAACTAGCAAAATCGGCTCGGGTAGCATGCAGGATGGGTACAGCCATGTTGGTTTTTCCCCCTCCGCATCAACGGGTCCCTGTATTTTTTAATTTTGACATTTTTCGCAGTGGGCAGGAGGGTCGGGTCGAAAGACCCTCCACAAAAAAAATCCCGGGAAAGGATCCTGGGCCCGATGATTGACTATGGTCTGAACCCCCCTTCCTTTTTTGGGGAAACCAAATTTAACATCCAAAACGGCCCCAAAACAGAGACATAAAACCATCCCTTCCCTTTAAAAAGACAAAAGGAAAACGCAACCAAAACCATGAAATAAATAAATTTTTAAAAAGGGTAAAAATCAATCAAACCAACAAACCTGCAGAAACTGTCCCTGTAAAAAAGCTGTAAAAAGAATTTATACATAGATCTATCGCATGGAGACCTAAATTGCTGTGCAGATTCTAATGCGTAAAACTACCAAACAATCCAGTTAGGGGTGCTACGAAAATAAAACCCGGGGGGTTTCTTTAATCGGGATTGAGTAAAAATATGAACATTTCGAATAAAGAAAAAAAAAAACCCCTTTGCGTTTGAAGGGGGGAAAGCCCTGTCGCTATAAGGTTTAAAGGAAAATTTAATTAATTTAATATAACCAAGAAAACCCAATTTAATTTTTCTCGGTGAAAAATCTTCTCCAATAAATTTTTTGGGAGTAAACAAAATTTACCTTGTAGAAAAGGGCTAAAAAAAATTTGGGTTTATTACTTGTTTTTTCTCTTCCCTCTGTTTTAAACGGGGGACTAATCTCGTCTTTTCGCTTCTGGGCTATTTCCCTTTTAAATTCTGTCGTAGGGGGCCAAGAATTTTTTTTTTCCCAGCGGGGAAAGACAGTTTTAACACAAGCAAAAACCAGGGGGCCCCTATTGACTCGTTAGCCTTTAAAAAATTGCATTAGGATTTCCCCAAAGGGTTTTCAATTGATTGATGTACAAAGGCTGGTGTGTACCCAAAAATTAAAACCGCGGGCTAAGTTGGGGCCCGTAATTTTTACAGTGAGAGCTAAACCACCCCAAAATTTCCCAGTAAGGGACAAAAAAACTGGATGGAAGTACTTTTTAAATTTTAAAAAAAGAGATCAGTAACAAATCGGTATCCCATTCCCTAGGTATTATGTTTCCCCCCCATTGTTTTCGAATTTAAAACCTGTTCTCGATGGAATTGCCAGGTTCCATGTTTTTTAAAAAAACCCTTCGTGGTTGTCGGGGCGGGCCCTAAAATAAATCGACACTTAGGGGAATCTTAAAAAAAAAAAGATAATCCTCTTTCCCTATCATCCTATGCCAAAGACTGGAAGTTTAAAAATACGTTCCCCAAACTACCCCTTTTTTAAAGGGGATTTTTTCCTTTTTAGTTTCCCTTTCCGATTTTGGGGGCTTTCCCTTTCGTAATCCCAAACCATACTTTTGGAAAAAAATTTCCCCATATTACAAAAGGATTTTCATTTTTTACACAGAGTTATTTGCCATTTTGAAAGCACTGGGTTTTCATACTTGACTTTCCTGTTATACATAACAAAAACTTTTTACAAACGGCCCAAAAAATCGCCCCTTCCCGGCTCCGCTTTGGGTCAATAAAAATCTACGTTCGGATTTGGGTTAGGGGGGAAAACTTATTTCTAAATTCATCATTTAATAACCCAGGGAAATCGTGTAACTTTTTTGGGGGGTTTTTCCGGGGCACCCCCCAGTTTACGGGGGCAATGTTTAGCAAAACTTTTATGCAAAGGAAGCGCAAAAAAAAAAACTGATTTTTTTAAATTTGGGAAAATATCCTTCTTTCTTAAAACGAACAAACCCCCTTCTGAAAAGGGTTCAATTGGAACATAAGACAGAATATTCAGCTCGGGGAACATAAGACAAAACCCATTCAGCTGGGGAAGAAACAGATGGATATGATCAAAACCAAAAACCCAAACAAAAAAGTTTAATCCCCCAGGGCCAATCCCAAAAACGTAACCTTGTCCATAGGCTGGGGGTTTAAAGGGTTTTGGTTGGGGTAGGTATTTAAACGGGCCCCTGTTTGGGCATGTGGTCAGACCTCGTTATCCCGCTTTTTTTTAATTTGACTGTGCTATACAAAAAATTTCACTTTCAACCTTTTCATGATAAAATAAAAGCCTTCAAGCTTCCCGCTTTTCCCTAGTTTTTTTTCAACCCCAGTTATGAGAAGGGGTTTTGGGAGTCTGGAAAATGCTGGCTGTTTACTTATTAAATCTCATCCATTGGAACTTTTTTTTTAAACTTTTCCACCGCCCCCCCCCTCCTCCCCTTTTGCCCCCCCCCCCCCTGCCCGTTTTTAAAAAAAAAAAACCAATTCGCAAATTTTTTTAAATGTTAAAATTTTTTCTAGGCATAAACCATATCGTATGTTTCGGCGTAGAGAAAGGGCTTTTCATTCCCCCCACCTACTCCTTCCTCCCCTCCCCCCCCTTTCCCCCAACCCCATATACAACCTAAGCTTTTCACTCTTTACGGACTAATGCCCACCATTTTCCATATTTTTGATGACCCCTTGACTCCCATGTATTGGATATACATGTGGCCCAAACAGAACGTTTCCCCGGGCAAATTTTCACTAGGGGGACAGACTTTAAAAATTGAAGACAACAACAAAATTTGTTTGTTTTTTCTGGATACCAGTAATATATGGGCTCTTAGCGGTGTTGGGGTGTGTGTGTGTTTGGGTGTGTGTTGTGTGGTGTGTGGGGTGTGTTTTGTGGGGGTGTGTGGGGTTGTGTGGTGGGTTGTGTGTGTGGGTGTGTGGGGTGTGGGTGTTTTGTGTGTTGTGATGGTGCTTGTTTAGTATGCGTGCGTCGTCCCGGCGTGCGTGCGTGCGTGCGTGTGTGTGTGTGTGTGGGGTGGGGGTTGTGTGTGGGGTTGTGGGGAGTGTGTGGTGGTTGGGTTGTGTGTGGTGTGTGGGGTTTTGAGTGTTTATGCTTGTGTAGGTGGGAAATTTAAATTTTGCCCCACGGCTTATTGCTTTGTTTTTTGGAAACGAACGAACGAACGAATTTTTAATGCTTTTAAAGGCTGAAAAACCCCTTTAAAGGGAAAAAAACCCGGTGCGGGGGTACAACAACAAAACGCGGGCTTTGCTTTTGGTTTCATAAACATGGAAACCCAGCCCTGTCCTTTCTTTTTACTTTTCATGACGAAAACGGAACGAGAACATGTCACTGGTAAACCCCTGTCAGTTCTGTAGAACCCACGACACCCCCGGTTTAAAAAAGGACCGTCCTGGACGTTTGCAGCCGCCATAGAGCACATGCTTGGGTTTTCTGCAAAAGCCGGTTCCCCTTGGGGGGGGTTGGAAGGGGGGGGGGGGGGTGGGGGGGGTCGGGGGGGCTTTTCCGAAGGCGGCCAATTTAACCATTCCTCCCCATGGGCAAAGTGTTCCCCTTTTTTTCCCTGCTTTCAAGCTAGAATCAGCAATCGTCTTTCCCAACACGGATCGGGAGGAATTTTTCTAGAAAAACGTCCCTCTTATTCACACAGCAGCACACCCACTTTTTCCGTTTGATGGAACAAAGACCTTCCCCAAATGCTTTTATTTCGTGCGGATCTCGGGGAAAAACTCTGCACCCCGGGCGTTCCCCGGGCAGAGTAGCATCATAACCTAATCATTCCCGTGGGCAAAACCAGCGACAATTTTGTCTTAGGGTTTTCCCCCCAACTTGTTTTCGAAGTCCGAAAGGGTGGATTTTTTGGGGCCCCGCTGTTTCCCTTTTTGGGCAGATCGGAAAGCCCAAAAAAAGAAGCTATCCTTTAAAATGCGCCCTGTTTTCCCCAATTTTGGTGTCAGGGGCCCGGGCCCTTTTTATTCGCGGACACAAGTGGTACCGAGACCAGCACCAACCTGTTTATTCGTCTGGTTTTGCTGCTTCGATCTCTCTTGAACCCCTCGGACCCTGGCTGCGGGGCTTCTTTCCCGTTTAAAGAAAATTGGGGTTTCTCCGGTTCAGCCAGGGTCCGCCATTTTTGTTGACAAAAGTGTGAAAGGTGCTGAGTAGAGGTTTTTTTGGGGTGTGTGTAGCCGCGCGGCCCCGCATGGGTGGGTGTGTGTTTTGTTGGGTGTTGTGTGTGTGTGTGTGTGTGTGGGGTGTGCGCGTGTGTTTGGGGGCGTGGTTAAAAACGGTGGGTTGGGGTGTTAAGGGGTTTGGGGTGTAAAGTGAGGGTAAGGGTGTGTTCGTATTGAAAAATTTTTATATTTTAGTATGTGCCCTGTGTTTTTTGCGTGTGTGTTGGGGTGTGCTAAGCGCGCGCAAGCGCGCCCCGTATGTGTGTTGGTTGGGGGGCGTTGGGGGCGCCCCGCACCGTGCCGGGGCGTGTGTGGTGTGGTGTGTGTGTTGGGGTGTGTGTGTGGGGTGGTGTTGTGGTGGTTAAAGTGTAGGGGCCCGCGCGCGCGTGTGGTTTTGTGTGTTGTTTTGGGTGTGTGTTTGGTGTGGGTGTGTGGGTGTGGTGTGTGTGTGTGTGGTGTGTGTGCGCGCGTATTTTTGTGGTTAATTTTGCTTTTTAGCTTTTAATGAAAAACTTTTGGTTTTTCTGTTCATAAGTTTTTCCTTAAAAGTCAAATACAAAACCCTTTAGGTTTAAACGACAATAAATTGGTTTCAGTCAGTCATTCCCGAATTATTTGGGAAAAAAATTTTTCCCACCAAAGGTCCTCGGGGTTCAGTTTTGGGGAAAAGGTCCCCTGAACGACATGGGTGTTTCCAAAACAAAATGACCGGGAAAAAGTAAACAGGGGAAAAGTCAAACCAACAGAATTAAAAAGAGTTTTGGGCACAAAAAAAAAGGAAAAGTTCGAAGAGACGCAAGAAGTTTTTTCCCTTTTTGGGGGAAACAAAGAAACTGTTTTTTCAAAATCGACAAGCGACATCCTGCGGTTTTCCCCTTTTTTTACAAGGGAAAACAAAGGGCGAAGCCCCTACTCAAGGGCCCCCGCCCGTCAACACGGGGGCCCCCCCTGGGGGTGAACAAACAAAATACCAAAGCATCCATTTCTCTATTTTTTAACGGGGTTTGATTTTCTTTTTCTATCGGGCCCCCCCCTCCCTGCCCCCCCCCCCCCCTTTTTTTTTTTTTTTTAAAAAATATACTTCACAAAACAACCCTGCTTAAAACTACAAATCTGCTTTAAAAAACGCAGCTTTTTACCAAAGGGGAAAAAAAAATAATTTTTTGTGTCTGGGGAAAAATGGCTGAAAAAAAGGGGGAGGGAGATTTTTTTTTTCCCCCCCACAGAAACGATAAAAACTTACTTCTCTTGGGAAAAAAACGGTTTTTTCTCAAGAAGGAAAAAGACGACCAAAATTTTGTTTGCAATCCTGGGGTACATTTCAGCTAAAAAAAAAGTATGTCCTGCCAGCGTCAATTTACTGTGGTTTTTCCCAAAAACATGGTACTTAGGTCTTTCCACAAAATGACTTCGATATAACTTGAAATGGGCCCCCGGGGTTTGGGGTGTGTGGTGTTTGTGTGTGTGTGTGTGTGTTTTGGGTGGTTTTGGGGTGTTTTGGGGAAATTAAAAAAAAATCCCAGGGTCGGGAGGGGAAAAATTGGTAGGGGCATGTGACCAAGGGCAAACAACTTTTTTCTTTGGGGCAAAGCCTTTGCTCTTTTTGGGCAAAAGCGTTTTTTTCGGTTTTGCTTCATTTTGTAAAAATTAAAATGTTGAAAAAACCCCAAAGTCTATAAACAGCCAAAAATGGGACAGATTTCCCAAAAACCATAATTCTAGAAGTTTCGAGCCCCAAACCCTCTTTGTTTGAAAATTTTCAAACCAAAATTTAAGGGAAATAAAGTTTAAGTAAATTATTGTGTCATGCTAAAAAGACAGAAGGCCCAGAAAAGTTCACCAACCCGCGCGCGGCACTTTTCTTTGCACCTCCATTTTGAAAAGACAACCAAAAACTGTTCGTCCCTGACCTGTGGGCTAATTTTCCCCGCAAAACTTTCTTTAATGAGTTAATCCCAAAAATTTTTTCACAGGGACACACACACCACACACACACCCACACCTACAACACACACACAACCACACACACACACACCCACACACACACACCAACACACAAAACCCCACAACACACACCACACAAAAACCCCCACAAACGCGCACACACACAATTTAAAAATTTTTTTTTTTTTATGAAAAAAGGGAAAAAAATACCAGGGAAAATTTCTCACAATGCTTTTTTTTTTTGACAGTTGAATGTAGTCTTGGGAAATCCAAACCAAATTGAAAACCCCCCAGCAACCTCTGTCTCTTTTTCTAGTTGGGCTGTCTGTCCCTCTGTCTGTACGAATTTTTTATGTGGGAATCGGGCCCAAGGCCCAAAACCCGGAAAACTTGTACAAGCCAAAAACACAAACCCCTGTTATTACGCTGTTGGGGCGCCAAAAGCAGGCCCCCCCCACGCCCCAAAACAAAGCAATGTGGGACGCCAGCACACATGCAAAACTTAAAACCTACAGACAAAACACGGCTGCGAATTCAAGTTTTGCCGCACACACAAATACAAAACGCGCACACACCAAAACACACACACACCCCCACACACCCCACACACACCACACACACACAAACACACACACCACACACACACACACAAAAAGCCCCTAAAATAAAAAAAAGTTCTGAACGGCGACGCGAACCCCCATCAACCCCGGGTTTCGCCCCACATACATTTCAAACCGGGCAAAAAACATTCCAAACCAACGAGCCCCCAAAACCCAAGAACACAACCATTTCCCCTCTTTGTCAATTTGCAATATTATTTTCCAGCAACCCAAATCATCTTGGGAAAGAAGCAAATTTTAAAAACGGGCCAAATGATTAAAAAGGGCCAAAAAAATACGTTTAAATTCTAGCCAAATCCCAAAAACTACCAATCAACCCTTTTAAAAAATTGGCCAAAAATTTCGGCCAAAAAAATTTAAACAATCAATTTAAATTTAAAAAAGAAATAATTCCCTAAAAATGAAGCCTAAGTCCGACTGGGGGGCCCTTTTTTTCTGGGGCCCCGGGTTTTCTTTGGGATATGTACGCCAAAAGGAACAGCCCGCTTGAATGTGATTTTAAAGCAAAGCATTTTCACTTGGGAAAGGGAAAACCCTCTAAAAAGCTGTTTCAGGGTGCATGCCTATCTTTTAAACACCCCCACACACACACACACACACACACAACCCAAAACACACACAACCCCCACCACACACCCACACAAAAACACAACACCACACCCCACACACACGCACGCACGCACCACGGGACGCACGCACGCCCCACACAACACCACACCACACACAACACACACCACACACACACAACAACACACACACACAACGCCAATAATGAAAGCCGCTTTAAAACGCCACACATGCCCCTAACCCCCCAAAATTTTAAAATGGCCCGAGTGATTCCCACCTTTCACTCACAGCCCTTTTCTTTTTTTGTGAGGGTTTTTGGGTTTTGAAATACAACGAACCCCCCAAATTTTTCCCCCAGATCCGTTTTAAAAAATCCCAAAAACACTTTGAAGAAAAATTAAAAGGGGCCCTTGCAACTTTGGCTTTGAGTAAAACCCCCCCCCCCCCCTTTTTTTTTTTTTCTTTTGCTTTTTGGGAAAGGTGATAAATTTTTTGGTTTCAAAATAACCCACCAACTTTTTGTTGAGATTTTGTCCAATATTCCCGGAAAAAACCCCGAGAAACAACTACGAAGGAAAATTTAAAAGGGCCCGTGACTTTCACCTTTGGGCCCATAGACCGATCTTTCTTTTTGAGCCCTGACGAAAGTGGAAAAAATGTACAAGCAACCACAAAATCAATTCAAGATCCCTCCACAGTTTACGAAAAACAGCTTTTTTTTTTTGCTTTTTTTTTTTTTTGGGGGCACGTCATACAAAAGTGACAAACAAACGGGCGGACAAAAATTTCCAGAATTTTCCCAAAATGCAAAAAAAATTTACACAGGAGTCATTTTCTACGGAGTCAATATTCCCGAACCATGGGGGGCAATATTCCACAGAAAGGGGGGGCAATATTCTCCGGGATAAGGGGTATTGACTCCAAAACCGGGAGAAAAACCCGAACGGTTTATTTTTCTCCGAGAAAAAAAGAACCGGGGGGTCCAAAAATTTTCTCCGGGGTCAATATCTCCCGTAACACCCCCCCCCCTCCTCCCTCCCCTCTCCTCCTCTCTCTCTCCTCTCCCCCTCCCCTCCCCCCTCTCCCCCCCTCTCCCCTCTCTCTTTTTCTCCTTCTCCCCGTTTTGGGGGCTCATAGGGGGCCCCGGGGTAGGCCGATAAGGCACACTGATTTCCCTTTTCTTTAAAAACGCGGCACAGAAAGATCCATGTTCATTTTTATTAAATCATATTTTCTTTTAAAGTTCCTTTTTTTGCGGGAAAAAACCCCCAAAATCAGTGCTCTAAATTTCAATACACATTTTGTGGAAAAAATTAACAGAAGTGCCCCAAAGGGAAAAGGGAAAAAACGTATTTTTCACGGGCATAAGGATGTGGGGCTGGGTGTTTGTCTAGGTGGGGGGGGGGGGGGGGGGGGGCACAGAAGAAAGCCCCTCCACTCCATCCCCCCCAACCCCCCAAAACCCCCCCCCCCCCCCCCCCCTTCTGGTGCTCACAAGGCCCGGCCTTTTGGCCATGGGGCCCGGGGGTTCCCGGGACTCCTTCCCCCAGAAAAACCTAGAAAGGCCCGGAGACACAGGTGTTTGGCCAGAGTGGGCCCTTCTTTCACACCCAGGATCAGACCTCCAGGGATCTCATACTACGTGATTAAGAACACTACGGAATGGTTAAAAAATCTCCCCAACTGAATAGTTCCGCAAGAACAAAAACAGACGGCCCAAAAACGACAAATAAGGGGTTTATTTTAAAAAACCCCAAACCCGCCAATTTTAACAAGTGTGCAAGTTCGTTTCATGCCCATAAGAAAAAGTTCCAAAACAAAATCAAAAAAGGCTCCAATTCACAGAGAAAAGTTAATCTGGGTCCCCTTTTCAACAACTCAGGGGGCTCCAGTTGCTAGGGGGTGTGTGGGGTGGTGTGGTGTGAGTGGGGTGTTGTGAGTGTGTTAGTGTGTGTGTGGTGTTGTGTGTGTGTGTGTGAGTGTGGTGTTTTCTGCTCTATCGCCCCGGTTGTCATTCCCGGTTTGGTTAAAAACAGTTCAGTGCCACATGGGGCCCTCCCCCCAATTTTTTCTGAAAAAAACCCCACCCTTCCCCTTCGTGATTGTGGGGGTGATGGTGGTAGTGGTTTTAAAAAGAGAGAGGGTAGAGAGAGAGAGAGGGGGGGAGAGAAGAGTGTGTGTGGGGTGGGGTGTGTGGTGTTGGGGTGTGTGTGTGTGTGCGGTGTGCCGGGCGTGCTGCGTGTTTTTGTGTTGGTGTGGGGTGTGTGTGTGTCCGGGAAGCGCGCATGCGATGGTTTTGGGCAATGCGTGGGTGCGTGCCAATTTTTTCAGGTGAGAACAAGCTCTGGGGGGGTCCTCGTCTAGGGGGGGGAGAGAAACCCTCCGTGATAAGAAAAAAACGTTGTCTCTTACCCAAATTTTTCCCCCTTCCTCCTCAATGTGTCGAAGCACCATCACCTACAAAATTTTTGCCCCTTCCTCACCCAACGCCCTGCCAAAACACTAGCACCCGTCCCCCCGCCCCTTTTTCCCCTTTCTTGCCTTTTCTTTTTCCCCCACTGTTTTTTTCGCTGCTTTTCCCGTCTAAACCCGTCTGTAAACTTTTCACTTTGGGGGTAAATTCCCCCTCCATGTCAAAAGATGCTTTACTTTTCCGGCACACGGGGCTTTTCCGACACCACACACACGCACAAGCGCACAAAGCCCACACAAAACCCCACACCACACACACACCCAAAACACAACACCACACGTGCGCGCGCGGGGCTCGCACGCACGTGCGCGGGCACACACACACAAAAACCCACAAACACACACCCCACACACACACACCAACACAAAACACACACAAACAGCACGTCTGCAAGCGGGGTGTGCGTGCTTCCCGTGTGGGGTGTGGTTGGGTTTTTGTTTACAGTCCCATTTGGGGTCCTTTAAGATAAAATGATTTGATGGGCCCCTGTGGGGGGGCCCCCATTTTAGAGACAATCAGAAGGGGTGGGGGGGGGGGGGGGGGGGGGGGAAAGGGGGGGGGGGGACTAGCAAATTTCCCGATCAGCCCCGGAAGGGGGGGGGGGGGGGGGGGGGGGGGTCAGGGGGCTGGAGGTTGGGTTTTTTCCCAATATTTACTTCTACTTTCTCTTTTTTTGGGATCTATTATGTCACATGGTGTGCCCTTGCTTCTTTTCCCTTTGGATCAGAATGCCGGTAGTTTTTTAAACATCACAACCGGCTTAACTATAGAAATCGTCCGAAACCGGGTGATGGGCGAAAAACCCCCCAGGGCACCCAAACCATGTTTGGACAAGTGAAAAGACAGGTGTTTTTTTCTAATCCTTTTTTTTTGGTCAAATGGGGGCAGGGTTTAGGCCTTGTTACCTGACACGAAGGGCTTTTTTTACGTCAGCGATTTTTATCTTTTTGATTAGCAAACCCTGTCAATTATTCGTTCATTTCGTTGAAAATTTTTTGGGGAAATTTTTATTTAAATAAAATTTCCCAAAATCATATTAAAATCAGGTCAGGGAAAAATTTGGACAACCCAGCACAACAAAACAGAGCTTTGAAAAGTGTCCCTTTTTTCATAACCCGTTAAATTTTATTTAAATGACGTAAAGAAACAATGTGCACTTTTGGGCCCAAATCCTTACGACCTTTGGGCTAGACACTTTTACGCACGTCAAGGGCGGGGTTTTTTTCACGTGGGTGCGAAATTCGTTCGCATCGGGATGTTCATTCGGGGCCCTCCAACCATTGTAAAGGGCCCAAACACTTTCTCTTAGTCGTTGGGGAAAATCGTGTTTCACAGCCGTCGAGTTTGGGCGTATCACATGAATCTTTTTGGCATCCAATCACTGGGAAGCGGGCCCTTTCCCCTCATTAGTTTTGGGCAAGCCACGGAATCATCTGGGAGCCAAACCCCCGCTTTCCCTTCCCCCCGAATTTTTTTCGATTCACTCAGACCACTGCCCCACCCCTGGGGGGGAAAACACGGCTGCCAGCGGCGAGTGCAGAAAAACAGACCATGGGCCCGGGGAATTTCCTCAGGGACCCCCAATACGGTGCCTTTTTTCACGCACTGGGGTGGAAAAAGGAAATGTTTTAAATTTGCACATTGTATTTTGTAATGGCATGTTTTTATAACGATTTTTTAAAGGGTGGGTGAGGAGGGGCTACATGCAGTTTTGAATCAAAACGCTCTTTGGGGTGGAAAAAATTTTTTACAGGGTTTGGGCCCCAGAAAAAAGTCGAATGGGCCTTGGGCAATTTTAAAGGGGAACATTTACATTCAATGCTGTAAGATTTTGATCAGGCGGCTTTAACTTTTGACGGAAAGAAGCGCAGGAACCCAAACAAACGGGGAACAAATTCCAACTCGCCATACCTTTCCCGCTGAAGTCCAGCAGGGTGGCAGATTAGGGGTTTTTGGGGGTGGGGGGTGGGGGAAAAGGGGCCCTGTTGAGCAGGTTCTTTATTTCTGCCCCCCCCCCCCCCCCCCCCCCACACTTTGCATTGTTCCCCCCCCCTTGCATTCGTCCCCCCCCCCCCCCCCAAAACACCAACACACCCCGCCCCCCTTTTCCCCCGCCCCCCTCTGCCCTTTCTCCCAAAACCCAGGGGCACCTTCTACCCCAAATTTTCTCCCCTGTTTCCCAAATTGCCCCCCAAAATTTTTTTTTTTTCATCCCTCATTTCCTGAAAAAGGGGAGCTTTACAACTTTGACCATCTTGCTGCAGAAGACAGACCCTTTTCCTGGGAAGGGGGAAAACAGTTTTCCATTTTGTTTTATTAATTTGGGCTTAACGGGCTCCCTCGGTTTGAAGGGCCGATAACAGAGTTTGGGGCACAAAAGGGAAAAACCCCCCCCACCGCGTTCCCTTTCCCGTCCCTGTCTTTTTATGCGGGGTTTTCCCAAACGATGGAAATTTGAGGGAAGCTCAGGGTGGCAGTATTTGACTGCTCCCTGCTCAAAACATTCTCATTACGTAAAAAAAGAACGAAAAAAAAGTTAACCCCCTAGTTTTTCCCCACTTCTTTCGCTTTTCGACTTTTTCCCTTTAAACAAGTGAAAATCAAAGTGTGCCTGGAGTCCATCCCAAGGGCACGCCCCTGTAAAGTACCGCGTATGTGAAAGGGGTGCTAAAAAAAAGCGGGGGGTTTCCCCCCCAAGGCAGGAGATCAAACCCATCCTTAGGGGCCAATCTACAATTTCGTTTTTTCCAGTTTGTTTTTTCTTTTGTAATTAAAACCGGGGAATCGAATTTACTTGGGATTCCTCTGTGGTGGTTTTGTTTTGTGTTTTGTGTGGTTGATACTTGTGTAATTTTCAGTTCCGCCACAAAAAATCATTTCCCCCCCCCTCCTTAAGGTTTTTGGCATCAAACTTTACTTAAACCTTCTTTTCCCCCCCATGTGCAATTTTTTTTTCTTTTTTTTTTTAAATTTTCAAAAAAATTTTAAAAGGGTTTGACATGGGTGAAATTCACTATCCCCCCTCATCCACACAAATAAACAATCCCCTAAAGGCGAAACTTTCCAAAAACTTTCAGTAAATTTTCCCTTAGGCCCGTAATAATTGGGTTAAGTTAAAATTGTTACTCAAAATCTAGGGAGGCCCCAACCCAAAAATTACAAAGGGAACTTTGGTTTCGGGGTAAACCCCCGTCAAATTTTTTTTTTCCTTTATTCTAATTGGGCCAACCCCGTACCGCAGGGTTTCGTTTTTTTCTCCCCCCCCCCCCCCCTTTTTTGTTTTTTTTTTAGATTTCGACCAAGTTCCAAACCCTTTAGAAAAAAAAAAACAAAAACGGTTAAGGATCCCCTACCCAATCGTCCGTTTCGGGCCCGTGACCCGCCACAAGGGTTTACCGTGTCAAAGGCACGCATGGGTGACGGGGGGTGCCTTCCAAATTCCTCCCGCCCCGGGAAAAAACCTTGATCGAGCCCCCGGCCCCCCTTTTGGGGGTTCTCAGATGGGTGGTTTCCGCTTCCTCCGGGGGGGGGGGCAGGGGGGGGGAAAGGGGGGGGGGGTTTGGGGGGGGTTGGGGGGGGGGGCAGTCCAGAAAGGCCTTTCTTTCATTTCCCAAAAAACCAAAATAAAAATTTTTCATTTCTTTAAATTTTCGATCACGCTTCGGGTTTTTTGTTTTGGGTTTTTTTTCCTTCGGGGATTTTCTTACGAAGCGAAACGGTGGGTTTGTGCGTGCTGTTTGCGCGCGCGCGTGCCCCTGCCCCCTTTTTATATACCCGAGGTTTGGGGGAAAAGGGGGTCTAAATCTATGAACGGTTTAAAACCCCGTCTGGAAAAAATTGCCCGTGGGAAAACCAAAAACGCAATTTTCATGGCCCCCGTGCGTCCGTTTTCTGATTGTAAAACAGACAACAGGCAATTGAGTTTGGGTTTAGACAAAATTTTGGGGTTTTGACGCTAATCCAAAACCCACAACTTTGGGCCATAATTGGCATGGGAACAAAAATATTGCCACCTTTTAACTACCTTTTCCGTTTTCAAAAATTTTTTTTGAAACACCCCTCCCCAGACCAAAGCAGCTTTCCTTTACCCCCCCAAACACGGAACTTGGGAAACTTTACTTACCCCTAATTTTCAATCAGTTTGGCTTCAGTATTTGGACCATTCCCAGTTTCCTTTTGGGTGTGAGTACAGAGCTTACCCCCCATTCCTTTTTCACACTGTTTTCTCAAGTTCCCTCCTAAAAAATTTTTTCCCAACTCGCCCACCCCCAGACCCCCCTTCCTCCGCCCGACTGTAGAGCTTCTCTTCCACAAAACTTTGTTTGCCAGTACATTGACTACCTGCCCAGAACACAAACTTTGTTTTGCCAGTACATTGAGCTTAATCTGCCCAGATAAAAAGTGTTTTGCCAGTACATTGACTTACCGCCCCGACCCCGAAACTTTGTGTTTGCCTTACTTGCCCTTACCTGCCCAGATACACAAACGTTTTGCCAGTACATTGACCTTACCTGCCCAGAATACACAAACTTTGTTTGCCAAAACTTGACCTTCCTGCCCAGAACCAAACTTGTTTTCCCAAACATTGACCTTACCGCCCTCCCCGAACAATACTTTGTTTAGGCCAAACAATGACCTTACCTCCCAAACACAGTTTTCCCATCATGGTTACCTGCCAGAAAGAAATTTGGGTTTTGCCAGTACTTTAACCTTAACTGGGCCCAGTAACACAAACTTTTTGGTAGCAGTACGGGGATTTACCGCCCAATACACAAACGTTTTGCCAGTACAATACTTAAATGCCGCCGCTGTGGACGAATTTGCTTGGGTCTTCTATCAAGCACCGCAAATTTAAAACTATCACTACTATTCCCATTGATATTGGTTAAGGGGTTCTAAGCAGCAGAACAGTTTTTCCTTCCTTCCCCGCGGGGAGCCTCTCGTCCAACCGTCATCACGTTTCTAAGACTTCACTTTTATGGAAGTTCCAGCACTGTAGAACCAAAGCAATTCTCTGCGGACGCCGTTTTTGCCTGGACTCACGAACCCCCCGGTGTCCTCGACTGTTGGAGGGGGAAGGCGCACTCTCCCTCCCATCCTCTCTCACCGCCCCCCCCCCCCCCCTTCTTCCCCCTTCTTGTGCATCTTACTAGGTGTGGGTCGGGTTTCCCTTTTTGATTTTCTTCTGTTTCCGTGAGTTTGGGGGGCTGGCTGCGATTTCGTGTGTTAACAGTAAATGCACTGCGACTTGGAAGGCATGCTTGATGCAGTTGCCAAAAGTAAACTAGCTGATCTTTTTCCCTTCTGGTGGAAAAAAGGGCCCCCGACCCCCCCGCAGTGACTAGTCAGCCTTGTTTTCGCCTGATTAACCCGTTGACCTGCCTGTATTGGAGGAAACGGTGAACAGGCGGGGTTTTTCGTGGTTCAAACCCTGCCCAGTTGTCTACCTCTGCCATGGGTTATAGATAGATAACGTCTTTTGGTATAGCTTACTCACAGGTTAAAAAACATTTTCACCGACCCACCACGACTGATAATCCACATGGGGCCGAGAGATTTGAGTTGGTAGACAGCATGGAAAAGGGACGACAGACATCCTGGTCATGGATTTCGCTAAAACATTTGACGAGGTAAAAACGTCTCCTCTTCACAAGCTTTACCACTACGGCATCGGAGTGAGGTCAACCGCTGGATCAAGGGATTCTGTCAAACCGACGTCAAGCGGTTGTAGTGGAGGGACCCAATCAGTATGAGTGAAGTCAGGTGTACCACAAGGATCAGTTTTGGGACCTTGCTTGTCTTCCTTAAGAGCCGCCTGACCCTTTACCTTGTAGGCTGTTGCTGACGACACTGAGCTTACAGGTAGTCGATCCCCTGAGACCGACCAACCGAGGCCCCCCGTTGGGGAAGAAAAGCGCTTACAGATTTTCACCCCAGGGGGAAATGTACTTTACCTTGGGAGGCGGCGACCCCTCCCCTACCAGTACAAGCTGCATGGACACACTCGACACTCATCAGTCAAGTATCTTGGCGTCACCATGAGAATGCATCAGCTGGATTCTCACATTGATGCCATTACTTGAGAGCAAGCAGGATGTTGGGATTCCTTCGTCGGAACTTGAAAGCTGTCCCCACAGAGCTGAGAGAGAGGGCTTACCTGACATTTGTCAGGCCCCTTTTGGAATATGCCAGCTCTGTGGGGACCCACGTACAGAGGAATGTGGACAGAATGGAGGCAATACAGAAAGGGCGGCTCACTTCATATTGAACCGCTACCACAACAAGTGTGAATAACATGCGTTCTCGACTGGATGGCCCTCCCTTCAGCAACCGGCACGGTAGCACGTCTGACAATGCTGTGCAAGATTCGGAACATGGTCGCAGTCGGCCACAACCAACTTCATCCAGCTCCGTCCGCCAAAAAAGAGGACATGACCAACAGTACTCTGCCATCCAGTGCCGCACACAGTACCGCAGAACTCATTCTTCGCCAGAACAGACTGGAATGAGTTGCCAGCAGAGACTGTGGCCGCCCCCACTCTAGACACCTTCCAGTCAAGAGCGCAACTGCTGCTCTGATTTTTTTTTTTCGCCGGGCGAGCCCCAACCTGAAAAGTGTCAGAAAAATCAAATTGATTGTGGACGCTCAAAGGAGAAGTGATAATAAGCACGTCCACTGTTCATGTCTGTGAAAGGGCATCCTTTGAGAGTGCCTTGGAAGATCCGCGAACTAAAAGGGCTGTACGAAGACACCGATGAACAGCAGTGCGCTTCGCCAGGAGTTATGTCGGAAACCAAGGTCAGGATTCAAACCAGTGTCATGAACATCCACGCTTAACATTCATGCGAGGATTGTATACACGCTCTCGATGCTATACGCCAAAAACTCGGCTTGCCACCCGTAAACGCAAAGAGGAATGGGAAAGTAAATGAAAAAAAATTGCCCTACAAACTGGATGCATCAACAGAAAAGCGCATATTGGAGCACTAACCGGACACATTTGAAAATATTTATTGAACCCATAGGGACACCTATGGTATGAAACAACCAAAGGTCAACACACCCTCAAAAATCCAGACGCCAGCGAGAGATGGATAGCATTTAGGAAACGGATGCAGGTTGCCTCATCAGCCGAGGAGGATTACAGAAGCCCTGGAAAGAACCGAAAGCACAAAACGGTGCCCTTAGCATAGTATCAGCAAAGATGAGGGGAAAAAAACCCAAGAATGCTTCTTCTTGCAGGAAAACAAAAACTGGAGCAGCATCAGGGAAACATATTTTAACCCTCCGAGCGAAACACTACTTGAAATCAAGGACTTGACTGCGGCCTGCATCACCATAGAAAAAAGAAAGATTAATACCATACGAATAATACAATGAAAGTGGTTTTATGCTTGAACGTCGGCTGTATAACAATGTTCCAATAACTGAGTGACTCCAATATAAACTGATTAGATAAGATGGAACTTGAGGATCAGCGCCCACATGGATGACTGATGGCGTATACATTCCAAAACAGCAAAGCTCGATTGACCTCAACTCCTTCAGGACGTCACTATCTAATACAGACAGAGCGGCCGGGTTGACTAAAATTAATACATCGCAGGAAAAGTTCCTGGATTTGTCAGTCAGGAAGGAAGCATCCCAGAAATGTCTGGCTGGGCAGAACATGCCACTAGTTTGGGAAACCATTTTAAGCTAAGACGGTAAAGGGGACATCGACGTGTTGTATTCGATCTGATAATTGGTTATGGATCTAGATGAAGATTCGGCTGGCCCTCGAGTTGTATTATATCCGAAAGGAACATCCCAAAAATGCTGAAAGAGTACTTCCTTGGCTCTCAGTAAGGTTCTCCACAAAGGAATACACAACATATTGTTAATCTAAAAGTAGCAGTGCAAAGGGCTGTGGAAGGTTTGTGTTGGCAAAATCATCTCGAAAAACGGTCATGAGCGACACAGATTCAGACCTCAGGATTGGACATCAAAATCCCCCCACCGCCCTGTACCCTCCTGAACGTTTTCAAGAATACAGCAGACCGCAGTAGGGGGAAACGGGACTGGACCAGGCGATCGCTGACGGATACTTTCTGATATGGTTGATTGGCCCAGTCTCCACACATGTCAAACTGATTAGGGGAAAGGTCATTCAATCGGGTTTGAAGTATGATACGCTAAAACATTGGATAAAACTAGTTATGCGTATGATTTGAATCGTCTCACCTCTATCTCTTTTAGTTTCATATTTTTGTTATATATGAATAAAAAAATTTCATATTAAAAATATGAAAAAATAATGGACCAGGTTTGACTTCATTCGGCCCTTCCTGGTGGCGCGCGTCCCCAGGCTCACACGGTCAAGCTTGAGAACTAGAACTCATTAATGTTATCGTTTTAAAACCCGATTTTTGTATGAATGGGGGCTTTGTCCATATTTACCACCAACGCCCCTCCACCACCTATCAGAAAGGAGATCATTAATAGATGCTCTGAATCATGAAGTGAACGTCTTTCTCGTATATCTTTTACTGGGACAAATGTGAGTATAGCCTTGATTCAACGTGCAGCACTTTTTTTAACTCAAGCATGAATAAATTTCGAATTATTCATACACCGATAAATTATTCATACACCGATCTCTGGAGGGCCTCCCGCCGGATGGCAGCCTTCGTCAGTGCATCGGGGGTTCCTGTCTGAGCGAACGAACGAAGAATAGACCGATAGACATGTCGGTTCACATGCCTGTTTATACAGTTTTACGAACGCAGGGTAAATTTAGCATCAAAGTGTTCATAGGCATCCTGTTTTTTTTTTTTTTTTACAAATGCCCCTATTGACCTTTCTTCCAGTTAATGTAGTGATTGTATTAACATTGACCCTAACCATGAAGACACCGACTAACGTAGATTCCATATTTTTTGCAGCGCAGCACATTCTCAGTGAATTTAGCAGTTCTGAAAAGTTTCATCAGGTCATTTATTCCTTCCAGATGGTTGGCCGGAGAAGCAGCGAATGATTTCCGGTGATCTCGTGAGAGTCAAAAATGTCAAGGTTGTTATAGAGCCTTGTTTTTCAATTTGCCCTTTGTGCCTTTCTGGCTTGTTTACCGAGGATTGAACTAAGAAATGCGTCTGGTGTTCAGATCCGACATGATTTCGATCACTTGCCTCTTCTTGATGGCAGTGCTGAATCTGTGGAAGGCCTGTCTCGAGGATGCGTTCAGAACTACTGAGGAGGTTACTGTATTAACTGTGAAGTCCGGTTTTCAGTTTGTCGTCGATGTGTTTGCGAAGACTATTCTGAATCGGAGTTCGTCATGGAATGGTGGGGGTTTCTGGAAGTAGGATGCACGTTGTGCTGAGCCTTCCTTCAGTTTTATCAATCTGTGGAATACAGCTGGGGATGTTCAGACTCTTCGATCCCAGGTGACCTGTCATCTTGGATGGTGGGTCGTAAGGACGGGGGGGGGGGGGGGGGATCTTGTCTAGATGATGCTGTTGGTTAGGTTTTAATTGCTTGTGCAATTCATATTCTGTTACAATTTATATCTAGTTCTGACAAAGCTGAAGACGTGCAGGTCGCTATGTTGCTGACCTGTGTGGATATGGAACTTGTGCTTTGTGTCGCTGGAGACATCAAAGACGTGTCTCTGGCGTGTAGCATTCACATCATGAGGTCGGAGTGGATCTGTTTTTTCATGGAATCCACTGTGTGGTCACGTTGGCTTAACAGGACACCCACTGCCAGAGGGTGGTGAAAAGACTGAAGGTCACAGGCATCAGATCTGGTGTAGGGAGCACAAAGCCTCTGGCCTTTCTGTGCCAGGCAGGGCTGCTCCGGTTCCCGGTGTCGGGTATCCGTGGAACGAAGCTGCAGAACAGCGGTACCAGAGAGTGCTTCAGGAAAGGTTTGTTGTTCCTGAAGGGTTTCCTAGTGATCACCTGGTACTTCTGAATATCCCTTACCTTGAGTAATGGGATAACAATGTGGCTCGTACTTTGACCTGGGGAAAAACTGGACGTCGGGATTCTGTGGTGTTCTAAAAGGGGAAAGCAAATTTTCCCAAAGGTCGTTCCTGGTGTGGTTATTCCCAAAGTTCGGGGAACCCCTAAGGAAAAACTCCCAGAGGGATGTTTTCGGGAAATGTTTTTTTCCTGAAATTTTTTCAAAAGTGATCACGGGGGAACATCTGGTATCCCTTCCCTTTCGGTCATGGGATCAAATTATGGCTCTTTACGAACCTTGTAAAAACTGACGCCCGGGGACTCTTTGGATTCAGTAAATTCGGGAGCTAGCTCTACAAGTCTTTTCCCTGGTCTGTCCCAAAAAAGTTTTTTGGAACCGGACCCCCCATGTAATTTCCAGGGGTTTTTATGCTTCGGGAAAAGGGATTTGTTGTTTTTGAAGTTTCCCTTGTGATCACCGGGTCCCTTGAGTATCCCTTCCCTTTGGGAGTAATGGGGGTAAATATGGGGGCTCATACGTAATGGAACTGGGGTCAAAATTCTTTTGGTAGTGAATCTGGGGGCTAGTTCCCAAGCCCGTTCCGGGTGGGGAAACCCCGCAAAGGAGTTGGAACCGCCATTTGGAACAGACCAGAAAAATTCCCCCTGTGCTTCCCCAAGGGGGGTTTCCTCTTCCATGAAGATCCTTCAAAAAGGGCCCCTGAAAACGTGTTCATTTTGTTAGTCACTGGATAAATGTGTTTTTGTCGGTTTATTGTTTGGGGAGGCAAGATGCAATACATCTGTAGGGAAATTTGTCTCTTTTACCTTTGGTTTTTAAACCAATGTCATTCTTTTCCCCTTTGGACCGGTTTGGGCCCCCCTTTTTCCCCATTTGTTTTCAAAAGTATTTTTTGGCGGGTTTCTTTAAAGGTTGATTTTTTAAAAGTGGAAGATTAAATTTTAGGGAACGGTTTGCACCCGGGGCCAAATAAAATTTTGAAGGAATCGTAACCTTTTCTATTCCGAAAGCCTGGGGGGTTTGGCACCAGTTTTTGGGTTAAGGCCCCAGGTGGGGGGAAAGGGACTGATTTTTGTTGGGGGAAATTACAATTCTTTAAAAGGGAAACGGGGGGGTCCCCCAAAAAGGTGGGCCCGAAGTTGGGGAAAACGGGCCTGCCAAATTTTTCCTGTACCAATTTAGGGGTGAAAGTTTTCCCTGGAGGGGGTCTCATTTGTTGGAAAAAATCTTAGTCCCCAAAATTTTGGGGAGGGAATGGCCAAAGGGGTTGGCAGGAAGAATAACCCCCGGAAAAACCCAAGGTCGCCATAGCTTAAGTGAATTTGGTTTTTTAAAATTTTTTCCTTCTGGTTTTGTTCCCGGGGTTCCTTTGTTAAAAGGAAAAAATCTTGGGAAATTAATGGGAAACTTTTTCCGGGGGTTTTCCCCTTTGAAAAAAAAATCCCAGATTTTTTCCCTTTGGGGGGGGGGGGGGGTTAAAGGGTTCAACCCCTTAAAAAAATCTTGGCAATTCCCCATAGAAAGGTAGGGAAATTTTTTTAAAAAATTTTTGCCATTTGATTTTTTTTCTAACATGTTAAAAGTTTCTTTAAAAAAAAATTTTTTTTGCTTTGGGGGAAATAATCAAAACCCAAAAGAACGTTTGTAAAGGTCTCCTTTTTGATTTGAAGTTTCCGGTTTTTCCCTGGGGGTTTTTAAACTTTTCAAATTTCATGAAAAAAATGGGTTTTGATTTTCGGGTTTCCGGGGCCCCGGGGGGGGGGGGGGGTTTTAAATTTCTTTAAACCCCGAAAAATTTTTTAAATGTGTTTTAATTTTTAGGGGGGTTTTTTTTAGAAATTTTTTTTTAAAAAGTTTAAAATTTTAAATTTGGTTTTTAAATTTTTTAATTATTTAAAGCAAAACGGTTGAAAAAAGGGGACGGCGGGTTTGGGTTTTGGGCATGGAACCCAAAAGAAAAGGCTCGGAAGGGAAAAACGGTTTCCGGTAAATTTCGGGACTTCCCAAAAGGGTTTAAGCCCGGGGGGAAGCCACCAGGTTGGGTTTTTCGTTTCAAAGGAAAGGTTCCCGGAGGAGGGGGTTCATTTTCCTTTTTTTAAGGGGGTTTAAAAAGGGATTTCACCCCAAGGGAAAGGTTTTAGTTTTCCTCGGGAAAATTTTTAGAACTCCACCCGAGGGAAAACCAATTTAAATTTGGAGACAACACGAAACGGTCAAAGGGAAAACCCAGGTTTTGGGGGCAGTTTGGGAATCACGAACGGACTACAGCCCGGGGGAGGACCCCAGGTTGGGGTTGACAGTTTGGAGCCCTCACAAACAGGACTACACCCAGGGGGAGACCCCGGATCAGGTTGACAGCCGGAGAGTCACGAACAGGACTACACCCCGGGGGGGAAGACCCCAGGTTTAGGGGGACAGTTGGAGACATCCAAAACCGGACTAAACCCCGGGGAGCCCACCGGGAAATTGGGTTTAAACAGCTTGGGGACATCAAAAAACGGACTACACCCCCAGAGGGGGACACCGGGTTAGGTTGACAGTTTGGGGGCCCATCACGAACGGGACTACGGGCCCAGGGGGGACACCGGGGTTTTGGCTGAAAAGTTGGAGACATCCCAAACCCGGGAAACTACAGCCCCATGGAGAACCGGTTTTGGCTGAAAAGCTTGGGGGACATACGAACAGGACTAAAACCCAGAGGAGCAAAAAGATAAAACAAAGAGGGCGGCCGGGGGGCCGCCAGGAACGGGACGCAAACCCGGGGGGAAAACGCGGGGAACCCGAAATGGAAACCAAGGAGGGAACGAGGGGCAGATGGAAACCCGGGGAGACGGGGGGGAACGGGAAGCAAACACCCCCAAAAGAAAACCCTTTACCAAAACAAGCTAAGGGAAACAGGGGCCGCTAAAAGAGTTACGGGGTGGAAACCCTTTTGCTTTTTGAAAACCCCGGAATTTACTTTTGGGATTAACGCTTTTTTTTTAAATTTTCTGATTTTCCCTTTAACGGGTTTTTGCAAGGGCAAATAAACCTATTCTGACAAGTCTCACCAAAGTTTTGCCCCAAAACAGAGGGAAAATTTTAAATTTGGGGGGGACGGGGATAGGGGTTTTGGGGAAAAAAGAGGAGGGGGGAGGGAGGGGGAAACAGGAAAAGGGGAACGGAAAAAATTTTTGTGTAAAGATTTTAATGTACGTGACGGGGCCTGAAAATTTGAAAAGACCCGGTCATTCTCAAATTTTGGTAGCAGCTTTTTTACTGACAATTTTGATGTCTGAACTTTTGGGGAATTTTTTGCTTTAATTTCGAAAAAATTTTGGGAATTTCCCAGGGACCGGGGTTATGAGAGGTAAAACTTAAACGGGGGGTTTTTCCCAAAGTTTGGATAAGACCTCCCCCAAAGGCCCGTTACTTATGCTCATGAAAAAAGCCCAAATGAGGGAAAATAAAGGCAATTTCCATTTTAACTCAATCGATTTCGCAGTACGTGGGGCTGTGTTTGTCCCCCAAACGTCGAGGGGGATTTGCCTTTAAAATGCTACGGGCATGGAGTAAAAGAAATTTCGGGCGGATAGGAAAAGTTATAAAGGGACTGAATTAGGGTTTGGGCCTGATGGGGGAAATCTTATTTTAACAGTTTTGGAAAAAATACTGCGTGTGGGGGGAAATTTCCCAAAACGCCCAAAAACCTAAACGGGAAAGTAGAGGTGCCCGAAAATCCCGGCTTCCAAAAAACAACTCAGTTGGGGGTTGGGGGTTTAAAATGAGTCACATTCAGGTGCGCACTTTGGCAGGACGTTTGGGTTGAATTTTTTTTTTAGTTTTTAAAAAGGGAAAAAAAACCAGGGAAAATGAGCGGGAAACCCAATGTTTTTAGGTGCCTTTTCGCCGGCTGCCCTAAATTTTTGGCACTGTTCAGCCCAATTTGGGGGTTAAACGGGAAAAAGGGCCCGGCAAAGCTGCCTGTCCCTTTTTTACCCCGCTTTGTTGTTTGTCAGTGGTCGTTTGGAAAGCGGTTTGGAAAAACAGCCCGCCTTTTATATAAAAACACCCGTAAACAGCCCCAGCCCTGATGTCACTGCATTTAAGTGAGCCGTCAACTGATTTCTTCCGTGGGGTTTAAAAAACTTTTTTTAAAGGGTTACCAGGATTTTGAAAAATGATCAAAATTTTTTTTTCAGTTTTTTTTTTTTCCCCAAGGTGGCAAAGATTGGGGTTTACGCTGGCATGCGTTTTGCTTGTACTCGCCCATGCGCGCGCGCACGCCCCAGGGGGGCCCCCCCCCCCCCTCCTTACCCCAAAAAAAAACGCCCCTTTACGCGCCCACAAAACCACTAGCAGAAACGGGGAAAAATTTTTTTGAACTGGATGATGGATTTGGGACCATTTCAGTATCTTTTCTGATTTTTTTCCTTTTTAAAGGTCCGTTTTATCTTTCCGGGTTAACGTCTTTTATCTTAGCCTTAACATCTCCCTCCATGCAGTGTAGTTTTCTTTTTTGATACGGTTTGGTCCCTTTTTTCGTAGTCCTTTCCCCCCGAATTTTTTTAAACCTAGATTATCTTTTTGGGCAGAGTTTGGTTGTTTTTTTCATCGGTTTTGCGATTTACTTTCCCCACGTTTTTAGTGCCTTTTTTCCGGGCCCTTAAATGCTTTTTTTCAGGGAGTTTTAATACCCTTGTTTTGATTAAGCTTTTTTCACAGGAATCGGCCCCTTATCGATGGGGAACAGGGGCCCTTTTTTCACGGAATTTGCGCTTTTTTCCCCCGAGTTTTTAAAATTTTCCCTTTTGATAAGGTTTAGTACCCTTTTTAATATGGTTTTTGTGTCCTCCTCCCCTAGGGAGGGTTAAATATGATTAGCACCCTTTAAAGGGTTTTGTGTTTTTTTTCACTTTGGGTTTTTCCCAATTTCGGGGGGCCCTTAAAATTTTTTTTTTTCTCTAAAAATGTACCCGTTTTTTTCCCAGTATTTCTTTATTCATTGTAAGTGTTTTTTTTGTTTTCCCCTTTATCAGAGTTTGGTACGTTCTTATGGGGTTTGTGATGCCCGTTTTGGGGATTTCCCCGACTTTTTTTTTTAGTCAAGGTATGGATAAAATTTGGATTTTATGTTTTTTTTTAAATTAACATCGGGAGGGCCCTTTGTTTGGGGGGGGGGATTTTAGGGACTGCCCACTGCCCAAACCTGTCGAAGCCCCGGGGTTCCCAGGCCACCAGGATTCCTTAGCGAAACCATTTTGGGGTTTCTTTGCAGAGAAAGCGTATTTCACGTTTTGGAACCAGGGTGGGGAAAACAAAAATTCGGGAAAAATTTGCATTTTCGTTTGGATGTAAGGGTTATGAGTCCCCCGCCCGAAAAGTTTCCAGTGAAAAAAATTCAGTGAATCAGTTGCAAAAACCCCGGAAAAAGCCCAGATTTAGGGAAAAAAGGTTTATTGTTTTTTTTTCCCCCCCCCCCCCCTTTTTTGTTTTTCTTCCTCGGAAAGCGGGTTTACTGCAGTGGGGCCCAATCAGACGTTTCGACCTTATGGGGAAGGGTTTTAAAAAAAGGTTTTAAATTGTTTACTTACAGGATTTCGCAAAAAATGAGTACAATCATTTTTACCAAATTTTTTCCCTTGGGTGACTGGTAGGAGGATCGCGGGTTTGCCACACTCGTAACATGCGGTCGCGCACGCACACGGACATCACGGGGGACACCCCACCCGGGGGACATGCACATACATACACAAACCCGGAAAACAAAACAGGGCCCACAAAAACGCAGACACAGGGCCCAAAAAAACACGGACAACCCCATACTCTAAAAAAAACCGGACAACGCCACATAAAAAAACGGTTAGGGCATAAAAAACCCGGGACGCAGGCCAGCATGCACAAAAGGGAAAAAGGATGCCCAATGTCAGGGGTTTGAACAGGGAGGAGAGTAAATGGCCAGGGAAGACACGGGCAACAGTTGAAACGAGGGGGGACCCCAGCAACGGGACGACACCCCCAGGGGGAGACCCCGGGCAACGGGACGCCCCACCCCAAGAGGAGACCCCAGAAAACGGGACGCCCACCCCAGAGGAGAGGGCCAGCAACGGGACGAACCCCGGGAGGAGACCCCCGCAAGGGGGAAAGACAGCCAGGGGAAACGCCAGCAACGGGACGACGCCAAAAGGAGACGCGGGAAAGGACTGCACAAAAACCACACCACGGGAGAAAGGGGACGTCAAAAACCCACTGCTACACAAAAGGACACCTTTCAGGGCAAGGTGAAATCAAAAGGACTGCTACACAAAAACACCAGCAGGAGCAAGGGGGACTCCCCAGATTGTACACAGAAGCCCCCCTTAGGGGCAAGGTGCCTCACGGGATGCCACGAAGACCCCATCGGGAGCAGGGACATCACAGACTGCTACACAGAAACCCCATCAGGGGGAAAGGTGACATCACAGACTGCTAAAAAGAAGACACCAGCAGGTGAAAAGGTTTAAAATCCCCGGGAATGCTACAAAAAAAGACCCAGCGGGGAGCAAGGTGACATCACAGACTGCAACCCCAGAAGAACAGCGGAAACCCAAGGGTTTGACGTCAAAAACCCCACTGACACAGAAGACACCAGAAGGAGCAAGGTGCGTCAAAAACCCACTGCTACAAAAGAAGACACCAGCAGGGGGAAAAGGGTTTGGACGTCACAAACCACTGCTAAAAACCAGGGGTAGGTGAGACGCGTGGGACGGGGTAATGACGTCAGAGTGTTTTTAAAAATTTGTTTTCAAATTCGAGTATTACTGGGGACGTGAAAATGATCCCTTCTTTTCCCTTCCTTCAAAGATGCCCTTTTAAAACCGTTAAATGTTTACTACCAGTAGTTGCGGGAAGGATTGGGTGGTGGAGGGGGGGGGATGAGACTTGAGGGTGGGGGGAGGGAGGACGGGAGGGGAGGGAGGGGGGGGCAGAAGGGGATTTTTTTCAGGGGCCTGTTTGCCCCGGGCACGTACTTTTAATAAAAAAGGGGGGACTTTTTAAAATTTTGGGTTTTTCTTAAAAAAAAGTCCCCTAAAAACATAACTTACTTCTGCAAATGCAAATGTAAACTTTTTTTATTTCATGACGTTTTTGAATTTTCCCAAAAAAATTGGAAACCCCGGTTTTGTCCGATTTAAAAAAAGGGGTTTAATTTTTAGGGGGCATGGACAGTGCTCTTCAGGACCACCTTTTCAAGTTTTTCCCGGGAAGAAAAAAAAAACTGAAACCAGCGGCATGGGGCCCCCGGAAACCTCCATTGGTTTGAAGGTTTCGTCAGATTTTGGATCAGAGATTGGTGAAATCAGCTCGGTTTTGGTCCTTGGGTAACCCCCGGGGAACAGTGCAGAGCCCCCCGTTGTACACAGATAAAAGGGGAAAAGAGCAAATTTGGGCCATCGGTTTTAAAATTTTGCAGTATATTGCGGGAAATTCAAAAACGGGGTGTTTCCCTTTTAGGGGTCGTAAAAAAACCCAGTTTTTTATCATGTCACAAAAAGGGGTGTTTGCTTTTAGGGGCGTAAAAACCCGTCTTTATATCATGTCATCAAAAAAGGGTTTTTTTTGCGTAGAGGGTCGTAACAATCCGTCTTAATATGTCAGAAAGCCACTTTAGCCCGCCCCCCTTTTTCGGACGTCCACCTTAAACTTTTGGCCCCGTCACTGACATTTCCTTTGAAATATATACACCCCAATCGGGGGAAAAGCCTGTGGCCTTGGAGAGGAGGGTGTCTCCCAGCATGTTTTGTACTCCCGTTCTTTTTAGAACAGGAAGTATTTTTAAAAAGGGGAACGAAAAAAATGTTTGTCTGTGTGTCTCTGTTCGTGGTAAAAATGTGTTCCCTCGCTCCAGAAAAAACTCTGGGCCGTTTTTTTCAAAACAATGGTAGGTATGTTCTTTAAAGGGTCCCCGAATGAGGCCGATGGGGTTTTTTCACCTTTAATACCCACTTCTAACGGAAATTAAGGGCCCCCAAAAACGGTTTTCCTTTGGGGAAATTACCCTCAAAGTATTTGGGCCCCGATCTTTCTAAAAAAATTCGTGGCTTTTAGGGGCTTTAAGGGGTTTTTTTCCAAAGGGGGATGGTTTTTTTTTAATGTTTAATTTTACCGTTATAGCCCGGGTTTTCCCGGTTTTATAACGGTTTTTTTTCTTTTAATAGGGAATTTTTTTTGGGGGAAGTATTTTTGGCGTTTTTTTTCTGGAAATGGTAGGGTTAATGTTTCAATTGAGGGGGTTTTTTAAAACAAAGGGTTTTTTGGGGCCAAAAAATTTGTTTTACCCCAAGGGGGGGAAAAAAAAAGGGGGGGTTCCCTAACCCCCCGCCTTTAAATTTAAACCCGGCCAAAAACGGTTTTTCCCTTTCCCTTTTTTTTTGGTTTTTATCCCCCCCCCCAAAAATTTAAAGTTTAAATTTTGGGGATTTTGGCTTTAATCTTTTTTCCCCCAGTTGACAGTTTTTTGAACCCCCCCCCCCCCCTTTGTGACCCCAAAAATTCCTTTTGACAAAAAGGGTCTGGCGTTTGGAAAGCTTTTTTTTATTTTAGTGTGAAAAAATTTTTAAAAAAAAACCGGAATTCGGGAATTTTTGGAAAAGGGGTAAGGAAAGGGGTTTTGTTTTTAATCAGTCCGTTGGGGGTTTTGCGTGTCTTTCCATTAAAAAAAAATTTTGGGGAGAGGTTTAAAACCAAAATAAAAAATTTAAGAAAACCGGGGTTTTTTTTTTTTTAAAGGCCCAAAACTGAATAAAGGCCCGGGGAAAAAAACGGGCCCAAAACCCCCCATGCCCCACAGGGAATTTCTTTTTGGGTTTCGGGCTATAAAAAAATTTGATTTGGTTTTTTTTAACCCCCCCCCCCCCCCCCACCCCCCCACCCCCCCCCCCCCCCCCCCACCCCCCCACCCCCCCCCCCCCCCCCCCCCCCCCCCCCACCCCCCCCCCCCCCCCCCCCCAACCCCCCCCCCCCCCACCCTTTTCCCGTTTTTACGGGGCCAAAAATTTGGGTTTGATGTTTTGGGTGTGCCGAAACCCCAAATTAAAACCCCTCCCTTGGGGTTTAAAAAAAGGGAACAAAAAGGTTTCTGACAGTAAAAGAAAGCAGATGGGGGGTCCAGGGCCTTTCCCTTTATCTGCACTTCCTCAGCCTTTAAACCTGGAAATTTTTGGGGGGGGGCCCCTGGTCCCCCCCCCTGCAAAGTAAAACCCGGGGTTTTTTTTCCCCAAAAAATAGGGTCCCTAAACCATTTAACGGTTTCCCAAAGGGGGAAGACCAGCCGTTGGGGAAATGGGGTTGCTTGCAAAGAGGTGGGTTTTTTCCCAACCCCCGTTCTTTTCGCTTTTTTCCTAAGGCCAATTCCCCAATTTTTTCCATTTTTTTTTTTTGGTCGGGCCGGTGTGGTTCAAACCCCAAAAACCGGAGGGGTTTCGATTGGCCCACCTGAACGCGGGAGCCCTTCCTCTTGAAAAAAACCCAAACAAACAAAATTTGGGCAAGGAAAAGGTTGGGGTTTTCAAAATTTTTTAATGGTTTGGGTGTCTGAAAATTTTTTTTTTTTTGGGGCCCCTTTTTCCCAGGAAAGGAACCAAAACACGGGAATTAGTGTCGCCTTTCGAAGGACAAGCTTTTTTTTTAAAGAACCCGTTTGGTAATTTTCACCTCTAAATTTTAATCCCTTCCCCCCCTAAAACCCCCGGGGCATTCCGTCTTTGCCAAAAAAAGGTAAACAATTTTTGGGAATTTCCAATCTACCGGGGTTTGGGGCTTGGGTAGGAAACACACCGGGTTGAGGTTTTCCACCGGGGCCCTTTTTAAACGGTTTCAAAAACAATTCCCGGGGAAAAATTTCGGGTTCGGTTTCAAAGGGAGGTGGGTGGTAGCATTTGATTATCCCCCAAAACCTGGAACCTTGGGAAACCAAATGTTTTAATTGTGGGGTTATAATTTTTGGCTTTTATTGTTTGGGTTTCCTGTCCTTAATATTTTTGGGCCCCGGGTTAACCATTAATTTCGGAAAATTTCCTTTTCCACATTTTTTTTATAGTACATTTGTAAATCATTTAATTTCCCCTTTTTTTAAATTTTTTAAACGGGTTTCCGTTTTTTCCCTTAAAAGGTGGGTTTGTTTTTTTTCTTCTTGGGGTTTGTTTTTTTTTTTAAATATCTAAACCTGGGGGTTTTGGTTTATTTTCCCTTTTTTTAAACGGGGAAAAAATTTTTTTTTTTTTCCCAATTGGAAAGGCAAAAAGGGTCCTTTAAAATTTGGGTTTTTGGGGTTTGGGAAACAGGGAATTTTTGTTCGGGGGTTCAGGAAATTAGGAAATTTTTTTCCGGTTAAGGGTTTTTCACCAATTTTCCGGCCTTTCTAACTTTTTACTTTACGGGGCTTAGAATTTATTGGGTTCAAAAATTAATTTTTGTTTTAAAAGGGTTTTTTTTTTCCCTCCTTGACCGGAGGGGGGTTTTGTATTTCTTCTTATTTTTAAATTTTCCCTCTTTTAAGGGGGCCAATTTTGTCCCTTTTTTACGGGATTTTTTTTTTAAAGGCCCTTTTTTGAAAGGGTTAAAGGCCACCTTTGTAAGTTTTAGGGACCTTTGTTACTTTTACGGTTTGTTTGCTTTCCTTTTTTGGTTTTCTGGGTGTTTTTTAAATGTTAAAAACCCTAATTTGGAAGGGTTTGCCTTTCTTATTTTTCCCTCCAAGGGCTTAGGTTTTTCTTCGTAGGTTTTTAGTTTTCCCTTTTAAGGAAATTTCCTGTTTTCACTTTTTTTTCCAAAGGGTTTTTTTTTGTTTCCCCAATATTTAAAAACATATTTTCCTTTAATTTGTTTTTCTTTTTTTCTTTTTTTTAATTTTTCCTTTTTACGGGGTTTTGGGAGTTTCTTTTTCGGGTTAGGGTTTTTGCAATTTTTGATTCCCATGGGGGGGGGGGGGGGGGGTTAAAGGGTTTTTTGTTTTAAAAAGAAAATCCTTTTTTTTTTTTTTTTCATTGAAAGGAGGTTTTCCCCAAGGGGTTTGATTTTGGGGCACCAGGGGATCCGGATGCCCCCAGGGGGGGCTGGGGGGGTGTGGGGGTTTTTGTTTTTAAAAAAAGGGAAAACCGTTTTTTTTTCCTTTCATTTGAAGGACGAGTTAAAAGGGACTTCCAATTTCAAATTTTATGGATTGATTAACTTTTCGAAAAACAAAACTTTTAAAAAAGGGTTTCTTTTTAAAAATTTAAATTTTTTCTACAAAAAATTAAAATTTGTCTTTCACGAACTATCATTGAAAAAACCTTTTTGGAAAAAACTTTTTAAAAAAAAAGGTTTTTAAATAGTTATTTTTTCCCAGAAAAGATTTGCCAAAATTGCCCCTGGATTTTGGTTTTTTTCGGGTCTTAAGGGGGAAAAAATTTTCCCAAAAAAGGAAAAATCCTTTTTGGTCATCGGTTTCATCGGAAAAACTGCCCCCCCAAAATTTCCACCCCAAGTCCCCCCAAACAGGTTTGAAATTTGCAGAAAACACCGCTCACAAAACCTGCACACCACACCGAGAGGGGAAAAAGGCAAAAACCGAAAGAACAGATATTTTTTGAAAACCCGCACGGTGCCTTACCACCTTTTCACTGCGCCCCATGTGCACACACCCGCGCCCACCAACCCACGCCCCAAAAAAAGGGACCCGCAAATAATGATTGTTTGAACAGGGAGGGACGGATTTCGGTAGACCCCGCGATGGGAGGAGGGCCCCAAGAGGAAACGCCGGGGGAAAAAGAGGGGAAACCCAAATGGACAACCCCGGGAACAAGATGACAAATCAATGGAGATGGGGGAAAAAAGATGATTTTTAAACTGGAGAGCTGGGAACAAGATGACGATCAAAAGGGAAAGAGGGCCGGGGAAAAGATGACGATCAAACGTAGACGCTGGGAACAAGATGTCGATAAAACGGGAGACGCGGGGAAAACGGGCTGCACCCTGCTGGGACCCAGGAACATTGACAGTTCATTGGAGACGCCGGAAGAACAGTTCAGTGGAGACCCCTGGGAACAAATTGAAGTTCAGTGGGGGACCCCGGGGAAAAAGTTAAAAATTTGGGCTTGGGTTTTTAAGTTTTAGTGGTTAAACGCGCCCCCCCCCCCCACCCCCCCCCCCGGTAGACAGCCATAAATTCCCTTTGATCGAATTTTGTGTCTTTGCGCTGAAGGCAGTATTTTAAAAAACTGCATGGTTTAAAAAAAACCCGGGGACAGTTATGGCCCTGACATGTTGGGCAAAGTAGAAGCATTTTTAAATTGCGTCGGCCATTGTTCACTTCTCCGGGTTAATTTAAAAAATTTGTTGTAGTGATTAGCCTAAAATAAAAAGCTCCCCAAAAAAAAAAAACCCGGGGGATTTTTTTTCCTTTAAAAAGGGGGGAAGGAACTCCCCTACATCAACGGCCAGGAAAGGGGGGGGAACCGATACATGAACTCGGAGAACGGAGCTATAAACAAGATGAGTGGTGGTTTTCTTTTCTTTCTTTTTTCCCCTTATTTTATTCTGTGGGCCTTTTTTCCTCCTGAACTTTTCCCCCAGTCCCCCCAGTTTTCCCCTTTAAACCCAAATTTTTAACATTTTCTTTATTTTTGTCTGGTAGGAGACGGGACAGCGCGCCCCCCGCCAAATTTTCCCCCACATGCATTTTTTTTCGTTAACTCTTAGGCCCCAAAAATGAAACATGCTTGCATGCGCACACAAAATTTGCAAAAAACACCGGGAAGGGCACGCACGAAAGGTTGCGCCGCACACACGCTGGGGTTATCCCGGGTTATACAGGTGCACACATAGGGACACTTTTTCATTTTGATGCGCGCGGGATCGTCCTCGCCCCCAAGCCCCCCAAATCAAAACATGAAAGGCGTTTTACGCACGTCCCCCGCACGAACGCGTTTTGCCACACAGGACACATGGGCACTCTTTGAAACACAGCATACACGTTAAAACTCGCCGTATATGCGCTTGCACACGGGCCCGCACATACATGGGCCCGGGGTTTCCCACACCATAGACAAAACGTGAAAAATCGTTGCAAAATGCACCCAATAATAGGGGAAACCCCAATTGTTAGGGGTACTAAAGGTCTGCCCCGCGGTTGGGCTGGGGGTTTGGTTTTGCATCTGCTAAGCTGTAGCTAAGGGGACCTTTTTAAAATTTCGTTTAAATTTAAGAAAATTCTTTCATTTTTTCCCCATCAGCTTAAAATCACGCGGGGTTTTTTGTGGGTCTCAAAACTTAGGGGAAATGGGGTTTGAAGGGGATAGGGATTTACCCTGCACGTGGGAACCTTGATGAAAAAACCCAAATTGGGGCATAGAGATTAAAGGGGGTTTTGTTATTTTTAATGGTTTGGTGTCTCAAACCCCTGTTTGTTTGGTCTTTTTTTTTCCGGGGGATATAGTAAATCTTTTTAGGATTTAAAATGTCTTTTTCGTAAGTATTTTGTTTTCATTTAATTAAGGATTTGGGGTTGGATCCCTCCCTTACAGTTTTTGATCCCCCTTTTTTCTTTGAATTGTCTCCTTTGCGGGAGTTGCCCTACCCTGCCCGGCGGGTTTTAGCCTTTTTATCGGGGTTTGTCTTTCGTGGGCCCCTTTCATGAGCCTGGTTGTTTTGGGTTTTCCCTTTCCCGGGCCCCTTTTCTGTAGAACGAGGGGAAAAAACGGGATTTACAGGGGGAAGCTTCGGGAAAAAGGCACAAAGGGTAAATCGGTGATTTTAGAGGGCCCTTTTTTCCCCGGGGGTTTGGGAAACTTGGACGCAGGTCTTCAGATTCTTTTGGGGTCTGAGTACAGAGCACCGGGGGGAAGTCTTTGTTTCCTGCCCCTGGAATATTTCTCGGGGCCCCCTGGAAACCACCTAATCTGAAATCCCTTGTTCCACGAATTTTGGGCTTATTTAATTTTGTGTCAGAATGAAAACCTTCCATTTTGGTTTCAAAGTCTTTATTTATCGGGTAAAGGTTTTCCTAGGGGGGTTTGGGTTATTTTCCCTTCTTGAGTTTTGTATTCTTTTGAATTTGGGCCCCAATGTTCTTTCCTTTTTGACGGGGTTTTAAATTTTCATGGGGGGCAAATTTCCCTTTTGAAATGGGTTTTAGCAGCCTTTTAAAAATTTTTTAAAGTGTGCTCAAACCCTTTTTTTTTACTTTTATACGGTTGATTGTTCTTTTATATAATTTTTTGGTCCCCTTTTTGTAAGGGTAGGTGTCTTATGAGATGATTTAGTATCCTGAAATTTTGAATTTTAGTGTCCTTTATAGGATTTGCTGTCTTCCACGGGGGTTTTGTTTCGGAAATTTTTTCTAACGTTTAATGTCCTCTTCTATCCTAAAAATGAAAATGGCCTGTTTTACAGACTTTTTTTTTTAGGCCCTTAGAAGGTTAATCATCGCATTCTGTCAAGATTGGGGACCCCCTTCACAATTTTCAAAAACTGTATAGCCGTTTTCCCTTTTTTATGATTTCTGTGCTTTTTTCCCCCTTTGTTTAATTTCTACATCTTCGCGGGTTTTCCATCTTCCTTTTAAAACAGGTTAGCGCTTTTTCGGTTTTAAAGGTTTTGGGATCTGCTTTCCTTTTTTCGGGGTTGTGGGAACCCTTTTTTTTAAAAAGGGGTTTTTTTTTTCTTTCCATCACGGGTTTTAAACCAAACCCCTTTTCAATCACATTTGTTTCCTTCTGTGCATTAGTATTCCCTTTTTTCAGGGTGGAAATTTTCCTCCCTTCGGAGGGTTTTTGAACGAAAGCAGTGCCCCCGTTGGAGGGGGGGAGCGTTTTTTTTTTTTTTTTTTTTTTTTTTTCGTTTTTTTTTTCTTTCAAATTTTTAAGGGGCGCCCCGCTGTCAAGGACCCCCCGATGGGGTTTGGCCCCCAGGGGACTCGGATGCTCATCACTACATGTTTTAAAAATTCGACCCTACCAAAAATATAACCAGTGAAATTTGGGGTCAAATTTTTCTGAAAGGTACATTTTGCTTTGAATCCGCTGAAAAAAATTATTTAAGGGTATGTCCCAAATTCCCAAAAAAAATCCCAAAGTTAAAACGGGGTTTTAAAACCCAAAAAAAAAAAATTGTGCCGAAAAAAAAGGTTTTTAATGAGTTATTTTTCTCCCCTCGAAAGAATGCATTTTTCTTTCTCCTGAGGCCCCCCTTTGGAAACCCCTTTACCCAAAAAGGGGCCCGTTGGAATGTTTATGGTCTGAAGTGTTTTAAAAAAGTAATTTTAGGTTTTCCAACCCAGAAAAATTTGACAAAATGACCTGTTTTGTAAAATTTTTTCCCACTCGGACCCAAACTGCCGCCCCCAAAAAATCCAACCTTTTTCACCCCCACAGATTTGAAAATGCAGGAAAAGACATGGGCCCCCGCGCACCCCTTTTACGCACGCAAGCGTGCAAATACAAAGGTGCCCCGCGCCATGCGGGCACAAAACGCGCGCTCACCAACATTTCACGCCCCAACACGAGACGAGCAAAAAATGCCCGCAGAGATATTTGCAACGCGCGCGCGCCTGAATTTACCACTTTAAACCTCACGCGCGCGGGACACGCATTTAAAAGGCACCCGACCGCCCCGCGCGCACACACACACACTCGGGGGAAAAGGGGCCAGCTAAACACGATTCTGTTTTTAACCCGGGGTTTACGACTCCGTAGGACGCCGCGAAGGGGGTGACGGCCAGAGGAAACGCCGGGAAAAAAGATGACGGGTCAACTGGAGAGGGCCCCGGGGAAAAAAGATGACGACAAATGGAGGCGCCGGGAAAAAGATGGGCGATCAATGGGAGCCCGGGGGGAACAAAATGGCGAAACAACTGGAGAGCCGGGAAAAAAGATGACGATCAACTGGAGACGCCGGGGAAAAAGATGACGATCCCCAATTTGGGGACGGCCGGGGAAAAAGATGAAATCAAATGGAGACGCCGGGGAAAAAGATGACGAAACAACTGGAATTGCCCGGGAACAAGATGGCGACAACTGGGGACCCCCGGGGAAAAAGATGACGACAACTGGAGACGCCCGGGGATTGGGGCCCAAAAAGATGACGAAAACAACTTTGGGGCGGGGGAAAAAGGGTGACGATCCCAAGGAGACGCGGGGGGAAAAAGGGTGACGATCCAAAGGAGACGGGGGGAAAAAGATGCCCATAACGGAGACGCCGGGGAAAAAAAAGACCATCCCAATGGAGGCCCCTGGGAACAAGATGCCATCAAAATTGGGGCGCTGGGGAAAAAGATAAGGATCCAAATGGGGAAAGTGGGAACGAATTTCAGGCCCCGCTTTGGGGCAGATGCAGGCTGTGTGGACAAGGAAATAAAATTTAAAAGTTCTTGGGGGACGCCGGGGGAAAAAGACGGTTCAGTGGGGACACCGGGAAGAAGACAGTTTAGTGGAGACACCGGGAAGAAGACGGGTTCCCTGGAGGGGCGCCGGGGGGGAAAAAGGGGGGTTTTTGGAGGAAAACCCCGGGAAAAAAGCGGTTCAGTGGAGACGCCGGGGAAGAAGACGGGGTTTAGTGGGGACGCCCGGGGGAAAAAGGGCGGTTCAGTGGAGGGAACCGGGAAAAAGACCGGGTTTAGTGGGACGCCGGGGGAGGCCGGGGAAGGGGGAAAAAGATTTAGTGGGGGACGCCGGGGGAAAGGGAAAACAGTTTTTTGGAGGGTCTGGGAACAATGCCCGTTCAGTGAAGACGTTGCGAACAAAACAGTTCAGTGAAAGGGGTCGCGAAAGGATGACGGGTTTAGTGGAGACGTCGCAAAAAAAATTTCGGTTCAGTGGGATGTCGCAGAACAAATGACAGTTAAGGTTTGGAAACGCCCGGGGGGAAATGACCTGTTCAGTGGAGACGCCCCCGAACACGTTTTACAGTTCAGTGGAGGGGCACCGGGAACATTGTGTTTTAACATCCCCTTTTAAACTTTATTTTAGTAAACATAATGTTTTTTAAAGCTTGGTGTTTTTTTTTTTTTCGTTTACCAAAATGACTAGTGGTGTTGCCCCAAAAACTTTGCAAAGTAATGGGTACGCCATCACCAAGATTTTATTTGTTCCATTTTGGCCATGGCCCATCCTTGTTACGTCATTGCAATTTTCGGGGCCATACCGTTTTTATTCTTTTTATGTGAAGGGGAAAAATCGCGCATATGTGCCTGCCCACTTGTTAACCTTTATTTTAAAACGGTTTGGGAAAGGCGAAAAGAACGACAGTGCCAAATTTTCTCTGAAGTTGTACTCGGGTTTTTCGGGGGGAGGGAGGTGTGTATGCGTGTTTTTTGCCTGTTTGTTGTGGAGGGGGGAAAGGGGCGAGGGGGTGGTGAATGGGATGAAAAAGATGCAAGGCCAGCAAACGGGGTTTATCATATTCTTCTTTAATTGTGTGTTTTTTTTTGTTGCTTGGTATGGATATGATGTAATTTCCCCTGTTTTTTTAGTTCCATTGTTGTGCTTTTTGGTAAGGGGAAAGAAATGGGGGGGGGGGACCGGGTTTTGGGGTGGGGTTTGGGGTCCGGTGTTGAAATTTTCGTGGGTTTTTTGGAAAGGGAAAAGGGGTAAATTTTTTGGGGGGGGGGGGTGGGAACCGGGGGGTGTAAGGGTAGAAAAATCTTTTAAGGGAATGGGAAAAGGAAAAGACTTGTTTGTTGGGGGTTTGGGGGGGGGGGGGGGGGGGGGGGGGTGAATGGGGGGGGGAAGGGGGGGGGGGGGGGGGGGTTGGGGGGGGGGGGGGGGGGGTTTTGTGGGGGGTGGGGGGGGTTTTTTGTGTGGTAACTTTGAGAAAAAAGTGGGTTTTGTTTCCAATTTTGGTAAAAGGTTCCTTTGGGGAGGAAAGGGGTTAAAATTTTTGCCAAAGGGGGGAAAAGGGGGAAGATGAAGGGTGGAAAAGGTTTGGGACTCTTTTTGTAATGTAAGTTTTTTTAAAATGTTTAACTTTGAGAAAAAAGGGGTTTTTGTTAAAATTTTGCTTGGGGCCCCTTGGGGGGGGCCTTTGAAATATTGGGCAAAAACCCCCTAATGAATTTGAAAGCTTTTTTCATTTTATAAAAAAGATTTTTTGCGCCTGTTGTTGTGGTTTTTGTTAAATTTTTTGGGTTTTTGTTTGTTGGGTGGGTTTGTGTGTTGTGTTTGGTTTTTGGGGCGGCCCCCCCGGGGGGGCGGGGGGGTGGGGAAGGAAGGGTTTTCCCACGGGGGGTGTGTGGAATTTTGGGGGGGGGGGGGGGGGGGGAGGGGCGAAGGGGGGTTTAAAGAGATGGAAGAGAGGTGTAAGGGCGCAAATAATGATTGATGGTGGGCGGGGTTTTTTTTTTATTTTATTTTTTAGTTTACCCAATGCTTTTCCCCTTTTTTTGAAAAAGTGTTTCTGTTCAAACTTTGCTATGGCCTGCCTTGGGTAAGCCCTCGTAAAAATTGCAGCCAAAAAAGGCCCTATGAGAAAGGGGGTCTGTAAAACAGGTTTGGGCCTCTTTCTGAAAATGTAGGTTTTTTTTATAATGCTTTGAACTGTTGATATGGGAAAAGGGGTCGTGTTGATATGAAAAAGGGGTCGTGTTGCTGCCAGTTCTTTTCAAGGGGGCCCATAAGGAATATGCCAATGCCAAAAATTATTTGCTCAATTTTCCCCTGTGGCCCCCTTTTCCCTTTATAGTCCTTGCCAATTTTCGGAGCAAATAAGGGTTTTTTGAAAGGGTGCATGTTTTGCAAAATTTTTATGTGTGTAGGCTCGCAGGGTGTGGTGGTGTGTGTGGTGTGTGTGTGTGTGTGTTGTGTGTTGTGTGTGTGTGTGTGGTTGTGTGTGTTGTGTGGTGGGTTTTCAGTGAGGAAGGGAAAGGGGCAAGGGAGAGTTAAAAGAATGGAAGGGTGTGAGGGGGGGAGGGGAAAAGGGGGAGGGAGTGTGGGAAAGGGTTTTGGAGACAGAAAAAAAGTGGGGGGGAGGGGGAAAGGGGGGAGGGAGGTGAATGGGGTGGGGAAGACAGGAAAAAGTTTGGGAGGGGGGGGGGGAAAAGGGGGGAGGGGAGTGTGAATGGGGTGGAAGACAGAGTGGGGGGGGAAAGGGGGGAGGGAGTGTTTAAAGGGGTGGAAAAAAAGATTTTTGTGTTTTGTTTTGTGTGATTTTTTGTGAGGGGGGGGAAAGGGGGTGAGGGAGTGTGAATGTGTTTGGGAGACAGAAAGGTGGGAAAGGGGGGAGGGGGAAAAGGGGGGGGGAAATGTGAATGGGGTTGGAAAACGGAAAGAGTGGGGGGGGGGGAGGGAAAGGGGCGAGGGGGTGTGAATTGATGGAAAAAAAGGGGGCTGTTGGGGCTGCCCAAAAGATTTTGTAGTGGCAGTGTATGTTTTGAGGTTTTTTTTTTTTTTCATCACCCGGGGTGGATAATCTTGCCCGAAAAAGGGGTGGTTTTGCGCCAAACTTTGCTATGGGCCCATCCCTTTGGGGAAAAACCCCTTGTAAATTTTCAGCAAAACGCCATATGATTTTAAAGGTGTTGTAAAGCCCGCTTTGGTTATATTTTCTATTTATAAAATTTTTGGCATCCCAATGCTTTTTTTGCAGAAAAAAAGGGGTTTTTCTGTTCAATCTTTTTTTCTATGGGTACCTTGTGTTGGCCCTCGTTTAAAAATTACAGCAAAAAACGCCCTAGCGAAGGGTGTTTGTTTAAAAGGGGGGTTGTTACACTTTCGGATAATTTATTTCCTTTTTATAATGCTTTGTAATCGTTTAAATTGGAAAAAAGGAACGTGTTGTTTCCCGATCTTTGCAATTTGGCCCTTTATGGGGGTAGCCATTTGGGAAAATTTTTTTTGTTCAATTTTTGTGATTTGCAGCTTTTTCTATGTGTTGTGGGTGTGTAGATCATAGGGGGGGGGGGGGGTGTGTGTGTGTTTTGTTGTGTGTGATTTTGAGGGAGGGGGGGAAAGGGAAGAGGAGTGTATGGAATTTGGGAAAATTTAGGGAGGGAAAAAAAGGGGGGGGAGTGTGAACAAAGGGTGGGCGGGGGGGGTGCTTTTTGTTTTGTGTGGTTTTGTGGGGCGCGCCCCGGAGGGGGTGAGCGATTTTTTGTCGGGGGGGAAAAAAGGCGAGGGTTTGAGTGAAAGGGAAAGAAAAAAGAAGCTGTTGGGACTTTTCAAAAGATTGGTTTTTTGTCAGTGTTATATATATATTTATATTATTTTTTTATATATAATATATTTTTTATTATATATATAATATATTTTGTTAAAACAAAAATTAAAAAGAGGAATTTTAACAATGTTGCTCCCCCCGGGGGTTTAGCACTTAAAAAAATTTTTTTTAGGCCTTTTTAAAAATACTATTTATTGTTTAAAAAAGGTTGTGTTTTTTGTTGGGGGTGTGTGTGTGTCTTTTGTGCAAGAAAACCCCTTTTGACAAGTAATGACAATGGAGTTTTCGGGCCCCGAAAAACAATGTCTTAAAATTGTAAACTTTGGATTAAAAAATTTTTTTTTTTGCGTTTTTTTTCAATTTTAAACCCTTTTTTTATGCAGGTTTGGGGGCTCTCATGGGCGGGGGCGGGACATGTTACTCCCAGGATTTTTTGATGATTTATTCCAGCTGGTGGGTCCCCTTGTTCTGTGGGCGGTGACATGTCTCTCTAGGATTTCTGTTTAATTTTATTTGCAGTTGGTGACTCCCTTGGGGTGGGGGGGTGACAGGGCTACTCTAGGATTTCTGCCCTCAATTCATCATTGCATTCCAAATCCCTTCTTTTCCTTCTACAGAGTACCCATGTTTTACTTTTTTTTTCACCAAAACAAAAAAAAAATCCCGCGCGTTTCAGGGACGGTTTTGTTTGGTTTGTTCCTAAGGGGTACGGTCCCCGGGTTTTCCTGCATGCATCGAAAAAAACTCGGGGGTGGACTTGCAGCCCCAAAAAAGCTCTCGGTTTTGGTTTTTCCCGGAGGGCCCATGCAGTTTGTTTTCCCCAAACCCGATTTTACGTTATAAATCCCGTTTGGGATTTTCGTGAAAATGGGCAGAGTGAAAGGTGTAATCAAAATTCATAATTTAAATTTTAAAATTTTTTCCCAGATTTTTCCCCCCTCCTTTCCCCTCGGTGGTACGTAACCGTAAAGAGGGAACGATTTTGTCCCACGGTTAATATTGGGCAAGTATTAACGCCAGTTTGGGTTTCAGAAAGGGGAAAACCCCCCCTGGCTGGTTTGGGGTGTGACAGCTTGTTCAGTGTTAAACATTTTTTTTTCAGAATGTGGTGATTTGGGTGTGATCAAAAAGTTTTTTTCCCCCCGGGGTTGATCGGTTTCTTTTTTTTTTGGGGAGATTTCAGTGGATCTTATTTTTTTATTTTTTTAAAAAGGGGAAAAATTATTTTATAAAATATGGGGTTTTTTTTAAGGGATAAGGTGCGGAGTTGAAAGATAATTGTGCCTTTGGGCCTCATAAAATTTTAAGTGATTTTGTTAATACTAGTGTGGGTATTTGTATCAAGAGACTGTTTTGATTTGCTTTAGGTCCTGATTTTGGTTAAATAGTCGCTGGACCCTATAAATAACTAAAACTATGGGATTGAAAATGTTTCCCGGGCACATTTAAGCGGAAGTTTTTTTTTTTTTTTTTTTTTCCCGCATGGGTTTTAAATTTTCCCTTTGCTCATTTTAAAATTCCCTACCCACATCCCAGCTCGCACCTAGGCCCTTTCATCTCGTTTTTTCACCAAAATGTCTTGTACCGCCACAGAAAAATGGACGGGGAAAAAACCCCAATGCATTTCGAACTCTTTGTCTTCCTAGGCAAAAACAAGCAAAAGTCTTGGAAAGTGAAAAAAAAAGAAAGAGAAAACCCCGTAGGATACCCCTTTTTCGTTTTCACCGGGCCCCGTTTTTTGTTTTTAGCCTGAAAAAGACCCCAAAAGGTGGAAACGCACGTGTGGGTTTTCCTGTAAAATTTTATCTGTTTGGGGGTAACTATAAACCCCTTAAATTTTTAAAAAGTCGCATAGATAATCAAAAACCCGGACAAAAAAACTCGGCACTCGGACGCAATGACAGTAGACGAATTTTTGGAAATCTAAAGGGAAAGGGAATTTTGTGACGACCTTCTGTTCAGCGAGGGTTTTAGCCGGCGTTTTTCACAGGAAAAAATGGGAGTGTGGGGGGCACGCCCAAAGCACCCGAAGAAAATCAAAGTAAACTCCAAACAGAAAAGGGAAAAAACCCCAAAAATTTTTGGGTTTTAAACGGTCCCCCTGTAATGCAAACAAATTTTAAACCTTTATCGCTAATTTTGCCCTGATCTTCAAAAAGGATTTTTCACTCTGGATTCTCTTTGCTTCGCCCCCTTTAAAAAGGGGGAAAAAGGGAACTGTTTTGGGGACAGAAAAATGGGGCAAAATTTTTTCCCTGCCTTTTTTGTTCTGGGGAAAAGGTCTCATTTTTCCCCCTTAAATCATCATGAATGTTCATTTAGGGAAAAGAAAAATGGCATCAATCATCTTGACCGTTCATGTAGAAAATGGAAAAATGCCCTCGAACTTTTTGCCCTTTCATGTAGGGGAAAAAGGAAAAAAAGCCATAATCAAACATGAATGGGTTTAGGTTTTGAAAGAGGAAAAAATGCCATCGTCCCTCATGAATGGGGAGGTAGGAAAAAAAGGGGGGGGGGCAAATTTCCCTCGAATCCTCATGAATGTTTAGGTAGGGGAAAGGGGGGGGGGGGGGGGGGGGCAAATTTCCCTCGTTTATCCTGAATGTTTATGTAGAAGAGAAAAAGCCCTCAATCATGAATGCTCGGGTAGAGACAAATTTCCATCCCAAACATGGGAAAGTTTAGGTAGAGAAAAAAATTTCCTTTATTTCATGAATGTTCAGGTGGAAAACAAATTTTTCATCAATCATGAATGTTAGGTAGGAAAGAGAAAAGCCATCAACATCTTAAAGCCAGGTAGAAAAGGGCAAATCCATCAATCATGAATGTTCAGGTTGGAAGACAAATGCCCTCAATCTTTAGGAAATTTTTTCCGGGAGGGGACAAAGGGCCAAAAACGTGAAAATGAAGGGGGGGCTCTGCCCGATGCGACCGTGTTGCGGAAAACTTTTACTTATTATAAATTTTTTAGGGTCGTTTTTATACCTCGCTGTGTCTTTGTTTGATGTAACTTTTGTTGCCACATGAACCCGTTTCCGGAAAAAAATGATGATCGTATCGAAAATGACAAATGTTTTAAAAAACGATTTGCCACGGGAAAAAAGGGAAAACGTTTTTCTTCCTTGGGCCCTTTTTTGGGGAAAAAAAACCCAAGGCCCGATTTGGGAAGGTTTTTTCCGGGGAGCCTTTCCCCGGGGGAAAAAAACAATTTAGGGGAAATTTTCCCAAAAAATGGCCTTTTTCCCCTTTCCTTGGGGGAAAAAAGGTTTTAAATTCTTTTGGCCATTAAAAGGTTTCCCCCAAAAAGAAGGGGGTAACCAAATTCTTTTAACAACCCAAAAAAAGGGCCTCCTCCCGTGGAAAAAGGGGGTAAACAAAGCGAGACCTTGGGCCCCATTAAAATGACAGGGTAAAAAAAGCAAAACTTGGGGGGGAAGCTTTCAGGAAAAAACCCTTTTAAGGGAAATTTTAAGGGAAACAAACCCGGTTTTTCCTGCACCCCGCCCGCCCCTTTTCGGCTTTTCCGGGAAGGGGGTTTTTTTTTCCCCCCTTTCGGGGTTTTTTACAACAAAAACCACCCAAAGGAAAGGGAGGGGCCTGGGTTTTCCTCTTAAACAAGGGTGGGGGGCCCTATGTTTGTCTGGGGGGGAAAAAATTTCGGGAAAATTTTTGAAAAGAGGGGGGGTTTTGGGGGGTTTTTTCTCCCAACCTTCCCCACCCCTTTTTTTTTTTTATTGGGGGGGCTAATGGGGCTTTTCCACTTCTTTTAAACCCTTTAAAAAATTCCCCCCAAGGGGAAAAGTTCTTGGTTTTTTTCCCCGGTTTTTTTGTCTGTTTTTTATTAATTTTTAGGGCTTCCCCTTTTTTTCCCTTTTTTCTTTGGTCCTTGGGTTGGCCCTTAAATCCCCTTTCCCTTTTTTTTGGACTTAGGAAGGCAGGTTTTGGCCTGGGCGGGGGGTGATCACTTTGGTTTTTTTCCCTTTTTTCGGGCCAAGGAGGAGCCCCCAGAAACTTCCGGCCTTTTGGCCAATTGGGGCCTTTTCCCCGCCAACCCGTTTTTAAGGGGGACTGCCATTTCTGGGTTTAGAAGTTATGATTATCCGTTTTCATTTTAAAAGGGCAGAGGGAAAATGAAAAGATTCCCAAACCGGGAATTTAAACCAAAGAAATTTTAAAAGGTATAAAAAGAGGCCAACCTTTTTGGGGAAGAAGGGAAAAAAATCCAAAGTTTTTTCCCGGTTTCCCAATGGTTTTGGGGGGCCCCCAAAAATTTAAAAAATCAAAAAAGGGGTGGGAGGGCTTTTAATTTTCGAATACCTTTTAAAATTTGGGAAAAAAATATCTTAAATTTTTTGTTCAAATTTTTTTCCTTTTCAAATTCGGGAAAAGGGGGGGGAAAAAATTCCCTGATTAAGGGGAAAATAAAAAAAAAAAAAAAATTTGGAAAGGGCCCTGATCAAAAATTTTAAAAAGGGTTTTAAATAAAACGGATTTTTGATTTTTTAAAATTCCCCATTTTCAAAAGGGGTTGGTTAAATTTCCAACCTTTTTTCCAAAATTTTCCTTTGGGTTTTTTAATTTCCCAAGGGGGTTCCCGCGACCGTCGGGGTCAAAAACAGGGGCCCTTGGTCAGAAAAAACTGAGGGGTTTACAAATGGTTTTCCTGGTATTTAAAAGGGTTATAAAGCAACCAAAATTTTAAATTGGAAAAGGGGTGGGAAAATTTAAAAAAACAATTTTTCCTTTCCGGAGGGTTTTAAAAATTTTTTGGGGGAATCAGGTTTGGCTGTTAGGGAAAAAAGGGTTGGGGTTTGTTTTGGGGGAGGGCCCCGGGTTGGGGTTTAAACCCTATTCAAACCAGGGAAAAGGGATCATTTTGGGGTCCTTAAAACCCTTACGTCCATTTTTTGTCTCAAAAAAAAATTTTCTTTTATGTAAAAACCCCATGGGGAGGGGGGGGGGTTTTTCGTTGTTATGGGAGTTAGAAAGGGCTGGGGGCCAAGGAAAAAAATTTTCCCCGTGGGATTTCGAACCAAAGGGGAGACTAAGGGGCCCTTTTGGTTTCCGGGACCCCCCTTTTTTAAGGAAAAATTCTTTGATAATTTTGGGAACATTTTTGTTCCTAATTCCTTTTTGGAATTTTAAAAAACTTAGAAAACAGGAGGCATGAAATTTTCCAAAAAGGACTTTTTGGGGGATTGGGTTTTCAAAGGGGTAAATTTTTTAAACCAAAAGGTTTATTGGCTTTTTTGTCCAACCGGCTTTTTCAGTGTTGGGCTTCCTTTTGCCCCTTTTTAGGAAAACCCTTTTAAAGCAAGGAGATGGGTTCCCCCGGGGGTTTTTCCCTTTCTCCCACTTTCTGTTTTTAACGGGGATTTCTCTTTTTTATTAAAATTTTGGAATTAATAAATTCCCCTTAAGGGGTTGGGGGTGGACTTTTATCTCTTTTTTAAAGGGGAAAATTTGGCTGATTTTACTCCCCTTCTTGGGGTTTAAAGGTTTAGGGGGGATGGAAAAAAATTTTAAATTTTTCTACCCTTTCAAGGGGTTAAATTTATTTCCATGGGGGAAAAGAAAACTCAAGGGGTTTTTGAAAAATTTTTTTAGGTTCAATTGGGCGTAAATTTGGTTTTAAACTTTTTTTTTTTGGGGGTTATTTTTTAAGGCTTCCCTTTTTTGACCCTTTCCATTTTAAAGTCATTAAAACCAACGGGGCCCGTTCAGGGGTTTTTTTTTTTTTGAAGGAAGCAAATGAGGGGTCCCCCCAACAGGAAACTTTTTTTGCGATTGGGAAGGCTTTTAAACCCCAAACTGATTTTGGGGTTTTGGTATAAAAGGGTTCTGAGAAAAATTTCCTGTTTTTCAATTTTTTCAAGGATGGGGTTGTCTGGGAAACATTCCCAAATTTTTCCAAAAGAAGTTTGGGTTTTTGAATGGTTTTAAACCCTTTTGGGTAAGGAAAAAGTTTGCGTTTTTCCTTTGGGGAAAAAAATTAAAAAGGCTGGAGGGCTAATTCCGAAACCCTTTCCAAGAAGAAAAAAAACCCGCCCTTTTTTTTCCCAAAAATTTTCCCTTTTTGCCAAAATTGAAAGGGAAAAACCTTCCCCTTGTTTAAATTTGGTATTTTTTAAAATTTTGGGGAAATTGGCATTTTACTTGGGGGTTGCTGTGATGTGGGCCAAAATTCCCGCTGATTTACCCTTTCCTTTTAAAAAATCGCCCAATCCAAAATTTTTTTTACTCCAAATTTTTGAAAAAAATTCAACCTTTTTGAGGTTTCGAAAAGCCATTTTGGGCCAAAAAATTAACTTTAAAAAATTATTTTCCCAAATTTTTAATTTTCCAAATAAGGTTTTTAAAAGGGGGGTCCTTTTTTGAAACTTTTTTCCCGGGTTCTTTTTAAGTTTTGGGGGGAGGCATTTGTTTTATTCCCAAAATGGAAAAAAATTTTTAAAAAATCCTTGGGCCCCCAGTTTCTTTTTTCCAGGGGAAAAAGAATGGATTTTTTCATTTTATGGAAAATTTAAAAATCGGGGGGAAAATTTTCCCCGTTTGGTTTTGGAACCAAAAAGAAGTAACACTTCCCGGTTGTTAGGCCGTTTTTCAAGAAACTTTTCATAACTTAAACTTTCTTTTTGGGAAAATAAAGTTTTTGGGGGCCCCAAACCATGGGGAAACTTTGGAAATAGGGTTGGGCAAAGGAAATTTTGTTTTTTTCAATTTTTTCCAGGAAGGCATATGGATTCGTTCGACCTTTTCAAAATTATTAACCCGGGATTTTGGGAACCCGTCCCAGGGTGGGTTTTTTTGTTAATCAAATTAAAAATTAATTGTTTAAAAAATTTGCCCAATTTTTAAACCCTTCCCTTTCCCTTTCGTGGTACGTTAACCTTAAAGGGAAACGGTTTTTGCACGGGGGTTTAAAATTTGGAAAGCTTTTAACGAAGTTTCCTTTCCAAAGGGAAAAAACCCCCTTGTGTTCCGGGGCTCTTGGTTTAGGTTAATTAAAATTTTTAAAAAGGAAATTTTTGGGGGTTTTTTTGAAAAAGTTTTTTTTTTCCCCATTGAAATTTAAAAGGTTCTTTTTGTTTTAAAATTAGTGGTCCTTATTTTTGGGTTTTTAAAAGGAAACTTTTTTATTTATGGGGTTTTAAAAAGTATTTAAGGTGTGGGAAGGTTTGTAAAGTTTTTTTCGCTTTTGTCCTCATACAATTTTTTTTGGGGTGGTTTGACTATGGGGCCCCCTAAAAAATTTTTATCGAATCGGGGTATGGAGCTAAAGGGGTTTTGGTCCCTTTTCCCTGTTATTTTTAAACACTAACCAAAAACCCCCCTAGGGAAGGAATTTCCGCCTTTTTTCCCCCCCCCCCCCCCAAACCAAAACACACCCCACCCTTTTTCAAACCCAATTTTTGGCAATGGAACCTTGTTTTGATGTTTTTATTCAGATTTTATTTTTCCCCTCCTTGGGGAAAAATGGCCCTTAGAGGATTTAAAATTTTCTTTTAAGGGGAACCCGGCCCTATGGGCATTGTTTTTTTGGGGGTGGAAATTTTTGGATTTTTCCAAAAAAGGTTTTCGGCTGGATACTAATTTTGGGTTAAAAACAATTTTGGGCCATTTTTTTTTGCGGGGTTGGGGTTTTCGGGGGAAAATCCCCACTGAAGGAAACAAATAGGGCGGTTCCAAAAAAAGGGGATTTCAACCGGTTTTTCCCCCCTTTTGCTTTTCAAGGGAAAGGGGTTTACATCTCATTTCAAACATTCCCCCCAAACCCCTTTCCCCATTTGTTTTCTTTTTAATGGGGGCCCCTTGGGAATTATTGGCAAAAAGAAAAAATTGGTTATTTTTGTTTTTTTTTTTTCTCCCAACAAATCGTTTTTTCCTAATATCCGTTTAAAACCTTTTATTTCTTTTCTTTTTCAATTTTTTTTAATTTAAAATTTAAATTTAAAAATTTTTTATTTAACCCAATTTTACCCCTTTGGGAATAAACTAAAAAAGAATCCCTTTTAAAGGTTCCCTTTCCTTTTTTTTAAAAAGTTGGGTTTCAGAAGGGGGTTTTTTGGGGTGGGCTTGGTTATTAAACAAAAAACCCGGGGTTTGTTTTAACAAAACGTTTTTCCCCGTATTTTTCCGGTTTTTTTTAAAAGTCCATTTTTTTTTTTCTTTTTTTTTTTAAGGGGAAAATTTTTTATAAAAAAGGGTTTTATTAAAAAAAACGGTTGGTTTCAAAAGGGGTTTTGAAAGATAAATTTCCTTTTTCTTTTTTTTAATTTTTTTAATTATTTTGGGGGGTATTTTGGTTTTCAAAGTCAGGTTGATAAACCCCCCAATCCGTTTGGTTGTTCCGCCCACCCTTAAACATTTTTTTTCTTTTTTGGAAGTTTTGTTTCCCCCCCCCTAAAAAACCCCCCCCTTTTTTTAAACCAAGTCCTTGGGAAAACAAATCCGTTTTAGTTTTATCCGGCAAATTTTTTTTTCTTTTCCATTTTTTTTAATGTTAAAATTTTTTATGGAAAGGGAGGGCTTGGTTTTTATCCCTGGTGGGGGGGTTTTAAAAAAAATTGGGGGAACCAGGTTAAAAAGGCCTTTTTCTTCGAAGTGCTTTTCAGGGGATTTTTAAAAACCCTAGGCGGGTCGTTTCATTCATTTAAATTTTTTGGGGGTTGCTGTTTGGGTTTTTTTTTTCTTAACTTCAAATTTTTCCCCCCATACGGGGTTTGTGGGGGTGTTTTGACCCGGACCCCTTTTTTTCTTTTTAAACAATTCTTTTTTATCCTTTTTCAGGGGGAAAGTTCCCAATTTGGTTTGGTGTTTGGCCCTTCCGGTTTCCCGGGTTTTTTTTAAGTCCTTTTTAAAGTTATTTTTGGAAAAGGAGTGGGGCCCTAAGTACGTGAACCAAGGGGGACATGGCAAAAATGTTGGTTGGTTGTAGTGAAACCCGGTCCCCGTCTCGTGGGGGAGGATGGCAGGGGTTGGAAAGCCTGGCGGTTATTTAACCCGCCTTCGTAGGGGATAAAAGCCCCCCCGGGAAATGGTGGGTACTGTCATTTTGGGTATGACCTAGCCTAAGGTTTCAAAAAAAAACAAAGGGGCAGGAGAAAGAACGACAATTTTAGGGTTGGAGGGGGTTAAAAAATAGGGGTTTTAATAACCCCCGGGGGGAAACCAAAAAAAAGAACCGCCAATTTTTTTGTTTTTAAGTGGTTTTAAGCCCTAGGGTTTTAAAAATGAAAAAAGTTGGGTTAGGGGTTGGGAAGGGGCAAGCCGTCTTTATTGGTTGGGGAAAAAGATTTGGGGTTTTCCCTTTTCCCCATTCCAAAAAGTGGGTTTTTTATTTTTTTCCCCCTGTTTTAAAAGGGGGTTTTTGTTGTTTAAAAAGGGTTGTTAATCCAAAACGCTAATTTTAAAAGGGGCGGGGTTTTTTAATTACCCTGATAAAACCCCCCCCAAGGAAAAAACATTTAAAACCACCCAGGACGCAGCCTTCCGGAGTTTTCAAATTAAGCCGGGAAGCCCGGACCATATCCTTATTTTAAAGGCCCACGGGTTTTTAATTGTTTTCTATGTTTAATTATCTACATCTTCAGCAGGGTTTACCATCTTCCTTTTATACAGGTTAGCGCTTTTTCGTTCAAAGGTTTTGGTATCTGCTTTCCTTTCATCGGATTGTGTCACCTTGTTTTAAAGGGTTTAGTGTCTTCCATCACGGTGTTTAACCACCTCTTTCAATACATTTGTCTTCCTTCTGTAGCATTAGTATCCTTTTTACAGGGTGAAGTTGCCTCCTTCAGTAGGGTTTCTGACACGATGCAGTGCCCCTGTCTGGAGGGGGGGAGCGTTTTTTTTCTTGTTTTTTTTCTGTTTTTTTTTTCTTTCATTTATAAGGACGCCAGCTGTCAAGGACTCGATGTTAGGCCACCAGGGGACTCGGATGCTCATGACTACATGTCAGAAAGTAACGACCTACCAAACTATAAACCAGTGAAATGGCGGTCTACTATTCTGAAAGGTACATTTGCATTTGAATCCGACTGAAAGAATTATAAGGGTATGTCAAAATTCAAATACTATCGGATGTGATAACGGTTCTGAAAAAAAAACAAAAATTGTGCAGAAGAAAAGGTTTTGAATGAGTATATTTTTCTCCCCTCGAAAGAATGCATTTGTCTTTCTCCTGAGGCAGCTGGCATCACTTGACCTAAAGGAGCCAGTTGGAATGATTTATGGTCATGAAGTGTTGAAATAGTAATTGAGGTTTACCACCGAGAACAAGATTTGACAAAATGACCCTGATTTTGTCATCTGTCTTCACACTCGGACAACACTGCCCGCTCCCAAAACTACATCCATTGTCACCCCCACAGATTTGCAAGTGCAGAAAAGACATAGACCCGCGCGCACACATGTACGCACGCAAGCGTGCAATACACGCGTGCACGCGCACATGCGTGCACAAACACGCGCGCTCACACACATGCACGCGCACACACGAGACGAGCAAAAAATGCACGCAGAGATATTTGCAACGCGCGCGCGCCTGAATGCACACACTTAAGCACTCACGCGCGCGCACACGCATACGCACAGACACGCACGCGCGCACACACACACTCGAGAAAAGGACGCAGACTAATCACGATTCTGTTTGAACAGGGATGACGACTCCGTAGAGACGCGCGAAGGGATGACGGCCAGAGGAAACGCCGGGAACAAGATGACGATCAACTGGAGACGCCGGGAACAAGATGACGATCAACTGGAGGACGCCGGGAACAAGATGACGATCAACTGGAGATGCCGGGAAACAAGATGACGATCAACTGGAGACGCCGGGAACAAGATGACGATCAACTGGAGACGCCGGGAACAAGATGACGATCAATGGAGACGCCGGGAACAAGATGACGATCAACTGGAGACGCCGGGAACAAGATTGACGATCAACTGGAGACGCCGGGAACAAGATGACGATCAACTGGAGACGCCGGGAACAAGATGACGATCAAACTGGAGACGCCGGGAACAAGATGACGATCAACTTGAGACGCTGGGAACAAGATGACGATCACTGGAGACGCTGGGAACAAGATGACGATCCACTGGAGACGCCGGGAACAAGATGACGATCAACTGAGACGTGGGACAAGATGACTATCAACTGGAGACGCTGGGAACAAGATGACTATCAACTGGAGACGCTGGGAACAAGATGACGATCAACTGGAGGACGCTGGGAACAGACTGCAGGCCTGCTGTGGACAGACTGCAGGCCTGCTGTGGACACAGGAACAAATTGACAGTTCATTGGAGACGCCGGGAAGAAGACGGTTCAGTAGAGACACCGGAAGAAGACAGTTCAGTGGAGACACCGGGAAGAAGACGGTTCAGTGGAGACGCCGGGAAGAAGACGGTTCAGTGGAGACGCCGGGAAGAAGACGGTTCAGTGGAGACGCCGGGAAGAAGACGGTTCAGTGGAGACGCCGGGAAGAAGACGGTTCAGTGGAGACACGGGAAGAAGACAGTTCAGTGGAGACGCGGGAAGAAGACAGTTCAGTGGAGACGCCGGGAAGAAGACAGTTCATTGGAGACTCTGGGAACAATGACAGTTCAGTGGAAGACGTTGCGAACAAGACAGTTCAGTGAAGACGTGCGAACAAGATGACGGTTCAGTGGAGACGTCGCAAATAAATTGACGGTTCAGTGGAGATGTCGCAGAACAAATTGACAGTTAAGTGGAAACGCGGGAACAAAATGACAGTTCAGTGGAGACGCCGCGAACACGATGACAGTTCAGTGGAGACACCGGGAACATAGTGTTTTAACATCCATTAATACTTGATATTCAGTAGCATAATGTTTTAATGCTTGGTGTTTTTTCATTCGTTTACAAATGACTAGTGGTGTTGCCCCAAATCTTTGCAAAGCCTATCTGGGTACGCCATCACCAGATCATTTGTTCCATCTTGGCCATGGCCTATCTTGATACGTCATTGCAAATATCGGGCCATACCGTGTTTTATTCTTTGTATGTGAAGGAAAAAAAAACTCGCGATATGTGCATGCCACATGTTAACACTGATTTTACACGGTTGAAGGCGCATACGAACGCAGTGACACTTAATACTCTGAAGTAGTACTCTGGTCTATTCGGGGTAGGAGGTGTGTATGCGATGTTTTGTGCATGTTTGTTGTGGAGGGGAAGGGACGAGGGATGGTGAATGGGATGAAAGAGATGCAAGGCCAGACAGCGGAGGTGATCATATCTCTCTTTAATTGTGTGATTTTGTTGTTGCTTGGTTGGATATGATGTAATATCTCTGATATTTTATGTTTCCATTGTTGTGTTTTTGGTTGAATGAGTGGGGGGGGGGGGTGGGGGTGTGTGTGTGTGTGATTTTCGTGTGGAGAGAGGGAAAGGTCGAAGTGTGTGTGGGGGGGGGGAGGGGGGGGCGTGGGAGTGTGAATGGGATAGAAGAGAAAGTCTGTGAGGGAGGCAATGGGATGGAAGAGTGCCTGTGTGTGTCTGATTTCTGCGAGGAAGGGACGGAGGGAAAGGGCGGGGAGAGTGAATGGGATGGAAGAGAGGCTGTTGGGATGCAAATGTTTATGTCAGTGCTAAGTGGTTTTTACACCACCAGTGCTGGATAATCTTTGCAGAAAAAAGGTTGTGCTATAATCTTTGCTATGGCCTACCTGGGTACGCCATCGTAAATATGCAGCAAAACGCCATATGATGAAGGGTGTCTGTAAAGCAGGTTTAGTTACTCTTTCTTGATAATGTATGTCTTATTATAATGCTTTGCAACTGTTGATATGGAAAATGGATATTTGTTAAATTTTTCGCTGTGGGCTTCTGATACGTACTTGCAAATATCGGAGCAACATAATGTATTGTGAGATGCATGATATGCAGCTTTTTCTGCGCGCGCGTGTGGTGTGTGTGTGTGTGTGTGTGTATGTGTGTGTGTGTGTGTGTGTGTGTGTGGTGGTGTGTGTGTTTGTTTCAGTGAGGGCGGGAAAGGGACGAGGGAGTGTGTTAGAATGGAAGTGTGTGATGGAGGGGGGGGGGGGGGGGGGGCGAGGGGGGTGTGAAAGAGATGGAAGAGGGTCTGTAAGGACTGCAATAATGATTGATGGTGTCGGTATGTTTTTATTTTATTTTTATAGATCACAAATGCTTTTCTTTGTAGAAAAAGTGTTCTGCTGTTCAATCTTTGCTATGGCCTGCCTTGGGTACGCCATCGTAAATATTGCAGCAAAACGCATATGATGAAGGGTGTCTGTAAGCAGGTTTAGTTACATCTTTCTTGATAATGTATGTTATTATAATGCTTTGCAACTGTTGATATGAAAATGGATCGTGTTGATATGAAAATGGATCGTGTTGTGCCAGATCTTTGCAAGGGCCATCAAGTAATATGCCAATGCGAAGATTATTTGCTCAATTTTCGCTGTGGCCTTTCCTTGATACGTCCTTGCCAATATCGGAGCACATAAGGTATTGTGAGGATGATGATGTGCAACTTTATATGTGTGTAGACTCGCAGGGTGTGCGGTGTGTGGGTGTGTGTGTGTGTGTGTGTGTGTGTGTGTGTGTGTGTGTGGTGTGGTGTGTGTGTGTGTGGTGTGTGGTGTGTGGTTTTCAGTGAGGAAGGGAAGGGGCAGGGGAGAGTGTATAGAATGGAAGAGTGTGTGAGGGAGGGAGGGAAAGGGGCGAGGAGTGTGAATGGTTGGAAGACAGAATAGTGGGAGGGAGGGAAAGGGGCGAGGGAGTGTGAATGGGGTGGAAGACAGAAATTGTGGGGAGGAGGGAAGGGGCGAGGGAGTGGAATGGGTGGAAGACAGAGTGGGAGGGAAAGGGGCGAGGGAGTGTGAATGGGGTGGAAGAAAGATTGTGTGTTTTGTGTGTGTGATTTTCTGTGAGGGAGGGAAAGGGGTGAGGGAGTGTGAATGTGATGGCAGACAGAAAGAGTGGGAGGGAGGGAGGGAAAGGGGCGAGGGAGTGTGAATGTGTTGGAAGACGGAAAGAGTGGGAGGGAGGGAGGGAAAGGGGCGAGGGAGTGTGAATATGATGGAAGAGAGGCTGTTGGGACTGCAAATGATCTTTGATAGTGTCAGTAGTATGTGTGAGTGTTGTTTTTTTTACATCACCGGTGCTGGATAATCTGCAGAAAAAGTGTTGTGCTGTCCAATCTTTGCTATGGCCTATCTTGGGTACACCATTGTAAATATTACAGCAAAACGCCATATGATAAATGGTGTCTGTAAAGCAGCTTTGGTTATATCTCTATTGATAATTATGCATCACCAATGCTTTTCTTTGCAGAAAAAGTGTTTTGCTGTTCAATCTTTTTGCTATGGCCTACCTTGTGTATGCCATCGTAAATATTACAGCAACACGCCATATGCTAGAAGGGTGTTTGTAAAGCGGGTGTAGTTACATCTTTCGTGATAATTTATGCCTTATTATAATGCTTTGTAATCGTTAATATGAAAAATGGAACGTGTTGCTGCCAGATCTTTGCAATGGCCTATCATGGATACGCCATAGGAAGATTATTTGTTCAATTTTCGCTGATATGCAGCTTTATCTATGTGTGTGGGTGTGTAGACTCATAGTGTGTGTGTTGTGTGTGTGTGTGTGATTTTGAGGGAGGGAGGGAAAGGAAACGAGAGAGAGTGTATGGAATGGAAGAGTGAGGGAGGGAAGAAAAATGGCGATGGGAGTGTGAAAGGGATGAGAGCGTGTGTGTGTGTGTGTGTGTGTGTGCTTGCGGCGCGGAGGTGAGCGATTTTCTGTCGGGGAGGGAAAGAGGCGAGGTAGAGTGAATGGGATGAAAGAGAAGTGTTGGGACTGCAAATGATTGGTGTCAGTGATATATATATATATATATTTATATATTATATTATATATATATATATTATATATATATATATTATATATAGTTAAAACAAGTTAAAAGAGGAATCTTAACTAATGTTGCTCCCCAAGGGGTTGAGCACTTAAAAAATTGTTTTAGGCATTTTAAATATACATATATATATGTATATATGTATATGTGTGTGTGTATGTGTGTGTGTGTGGTGTATGTGTGCAAGAAAACCTTCAGACAAGTAATGACAATCGGAGCTTACAGCCCTGAAATCAATGTCTAATATTGTAAACTTTGGATTAAAAATTTTTTGTTTGCGTGTTTTTCATTTCAATCGTTTATCAGCAGTTGTGGCTCTCATGGGCTGTGTCGGTGACATGTCTACTCTAGGATTTCTGATGACTTTATCCACCCGGGGTTTTTGGG
>CM031599.1:95253335-95317127 GCA_018398815.1 Conus ventricosus | reverse complement strand
CCCAAATTTTTACCCATTGGATTGAAATAAGGGTACCTTTTATTTACCGGGGAAGCAGAAGGGACACTTCGCATCAGGGCAACTGATCCGGTTTGGAGTGTTGACCCTACGAAATAAAAAGAATTGTAAAGATGAATCCGCCCGTGTATATTTACAGAAACTGACACAACAAAACAACCAGCTCCTCAAAGATCTTTGTGAAGGAAGAACTGCAGATAATCCCACCAGACACAGTTCCGCTTTAATATATTACGTAAACATATTTTGGTTAAAATGGAAGGCCCAGAAGGAAGCGCAGAACGAAACAAGAATGTAAAGGAAAGACCTGAAAATGATACGGAATCATTTCAGGCGTGTAATGCTATTAAGAAACATTTTCGAGGATTAATCATGCATGCTAAATCATCCAGATCACCTACAACTCAAACCCCCAAATTGGGAAAAAGAATATCTTGAATAATAAAAAAATTCGAACTCGTCAGCAAACATGAGAAAAGATTAAATGAATTGGATAAGCTATGATTGATCTATAATAAAGTTGATGAAAAATATAACCCCCCTGTTTATGCGGCCCTCCAGTGCCCATTGCATATGAAAACTCTGGATAACAAACACCCGTTTTGTGTTTGTTCATCTAAATGACTTCTTGTTACAACTGTTGTGTTGATCTCATGTAGATTAGATCGCAGTTTTACGTTGTCATGATTGAAAAGTCTTATTGCCAACAATGCTTCTTTGTAGTTGTCATGTGATATGTTTGACGCACAACGCTGCGAGATATTCCCTTGCTTCTTAATGATTTCTCCTGCTCGAAATACTGTACATTTTCGATCTTAACCCCACATACTCCTTAATCACCTTTCCAGATAATTCATCCTTCATCTTTCCTAAAACCTTCTTGTTAGTAATTGAATGCAAAGGCGAATCTTAGGTAATCAGATGTATCATACCATCCCGCATGTCCTTTGGCTACTTCCATTTCCATGTCTTTATAGATGTCTTCAGTAAGATATCTAATAACAAAACTATCTGTATCTGTGTAAAAGTACTCTGGACTCAGGATACGAGGCTTAAAGTAGTCATAAAGAAACTCTAACATCAAAAGCTTTGATAATTCTAAAACGGTAAACCCAATAAATACAGTTTTCTAATTTGACTTTCTTTTTTTCATCATTATGCCAAAAAGCTGATCATGAAATCTTCAAAAAGTCCGATAATTAGGTTTTGAAGTTAGCTTAAAGGGCTTCGTTCTCTTTGGGACCAATCTGACATCTTTACCTTGTCGATTCTCCATATCTTTCCAAAACAGCTGTTGTTCATCACTTGAAAAATCTTTTTCTGAAGCATCTGTGGATTTGGTTCTAAAACAGTGTTCTTCATGATGTATGGTTTCATGAACTGTTCTTGATCAAAAGAAATTAGCGATAACTGCTGTCAACTTCAGCCCAGTCTTAAATAAAATTGTAGAAGTCGGGTAATGACAGACATAATTTTTTTGCCACGAAAAATTAGCACAAGTTAGGCGGCTCTCTTGGATCCATCTTAGACTTTCTGCTGCTAATGGATATCATTATGCAGGTCATGGAGTTCATGAGGATATTCTAAGTCAATTTTCTAGAATGAAACCACGCTGCTGATCAGGCTAAACTGTTCAACCACTTAATGCCTTGAATATTATTCGACCTGTGTACATTTTAAAGTTGCGTAATGGAAGCGATTGCGCCATTGCCCCAACCATACAGATTGTTTGCATCCAAATACATTTGGATAGTTAGACCATTACTCGGATCATAATGAACCAAGTATTTGTTGTTTGCTTTACAGTAAAGATGCGACGCCATACCCAAATTTCCCCCCCGCAACCCTTTTCAATCATCTGAATCATTGTAAATCTGACAATAAATCAATCTGTACCCAGTAAACTTTAAGAAAGCGTCCCAGCTCATCCCGGTGCAGAAATATAATGCGCAGATCCAACTATAATGTTTCATGCAGGGCTTTCTGTAAATTTTTAAAGACTCCGCCACAAACATACATCAGCCATTTAAAAATGAATCATGATAGTCTCCCATCGTTTTACAATCTAACTTTTGCCAAACATCTTGAGCATGCCGGTAATCGAGTCCTGATGTCCTTTCCTCTAAGACTAGAAAAGAACGCGCCTTTAGCGAAGTGTATCTTCGTCAAACCTTTCCCAACTGTTCATGTACTCATAAGGTAAACGCCCTTCTAACAAAGTTTGATCAAAATATTTTCCGTTATGGTCAGGGCTTTAATGACATAGCCAGTGCCTCAAATGACCCATAATTGTTGCATAGAGTCCCTAGAAAGACAAGTTATTTAAAGTGAAACACATGTAATTTTCTGATGACTGTGCAATGCATGCTACCCTGAAGGCGCGTTACTGCTTCAATATAAGATGAGAGTCGTAACCTCGCAAGTTATGAAAGAAGATGGCACTTCCATGTCTTTTTGGGTTTAAACTTTAGTTGAAGATTGCATTTGTTATGCGCCGCCCTCTAAACTTCCCACAATGTGATCATGGTCTCTTTCTGTGGGTTTACACTCTGGCGTTAGCTCTAAACCGCAAATCCAACAATGCTTGGGGAGTTTATACTGCTGTTGATCTTCAGGAGTCATTATGATTTCAGATAAATTCAGATTATTAGAACAGTCATTACGCACTTGCTGCATGCTTTTTTAAAATGTTTCTGCAGCATCTGGTCCTCTTATAATTCTGGGGCGAATGAGCGCCATCCGACCTGACAATAATGAAGGCAAGAACAAATCTGAATGATTACTCATTAAGACCGTTTTTCGAAGTTTTGTGGTGCTGGCCCTTCATAAGGGAAAAATGATGATTCGAATCTGCGTAAACTACGTAGGACTTTTTTGCAGCCGTTTCCCCGTTCTTAAAACTAACTTTAGATCCCTGGCGGGGGCTATTAGTTCTGTCTTACAGTCTACAGAACTTTTACAATGTTTTTTATGTTCAAGCGCGGCTTGAAACGGTTGGAATTCTTGTTAAACATTTTCTACAGAATTCTTGTTTATGTTCATGCTTTGAAGTATCGCTAATAATCTGCTCATTGTGCGTATCAATGTGTAATGGGGCAGCCCGCTGGGGAAAACATTAGGAGTAAGTCCACATGACTTTTGGGTGGTTCGCCTATTGTGGGGCTGTTCTTGACACTTTATTGGCACCAAATGTTTCCCATCCCATGTGATACATTAACTTTTTGGTGTTTGTTCTTCAAACTGATCAATTTGGCTACACTAACAGAAAATATTCCATTGAGTAAATCTTTGCGTATTGCCTTTTCTTTTTTCAAAAAAAAGCTGAAAAGGGTTTTAAAACCCCGCTAGCTTAGATTTGGTGGGAAACTGCCCTCAACGAACATTGTACTTTCTTTTATTTTTGGGGATTAAAAAATTTTTAAACTTCCTTTTTTTAAATTGGTTCTTCTTCTTAAAAACGAAATTTAAAATCCCTTTTAAAGCGATCTTGCTGGGGCATTTAAAACAAAAATTTCCCAATTATTTCTGCCCTGCTTCTGGAAAGTTGCATGATGAATCATTCTTTCGTAATATATTGTAATGGGGACTTATTTTGATCCCCAATCACTTTGCAAAATCGGGGTTTCTAACAACTTTCAAACCTAACGAAAATGTCAGAAATGCTGTATTTTCTTGGGTTTCTGAGGGATTTGAAAACCCCTTTTGTATTCATTAAAATTAGTTCATAGGACAATCTGTCTTTTTTTTGCCCCTTAAAAGTAGGGCGAAAGCGCTTTTAACAACTAAAAATTTAAGGAAGGGAAAAAAGCGATTTCCAAACGCAAAATTTACACCCACATATTTTTTGGGGCCGTCTTTAGTATCTGGGGGCACCTTTTCTATGTTTTAGGCTTCTTCATTTTCTATTCCTTAAAAAACCAAAGTCGCCCTTTCATTCCGGTTACCAAGATCGAATGGGTTTAAAAAATTTGCCCTGCATTGTGTGGGGGAAAATTTATTTTTTCCCCCTAAAGTTTTTTTAAAATTTTTCCCCTTAACGATTCCCCGTCCCAGTTTTGAAAATTTCCTTTTTGGTCTTTTGTTTAAGCAGCCTATTTTGAAAGTAAGGCCGCGACCTGGCAAAATTCACGTCTTTTGCCCCTAGGTTTTGGAAATTTGACAGTAAAAATTTGATCTCACAAAAGTAGAGGGAAATTTTTTTGGAACAGAAATTTTTCCCTTTTTTTCCCCTGCCCCCAAAGGGGGGTTCTTTCAGCTTTCTATAGGGGTCAAAAATCGACCATATGCTTGTGACATTTTTTTTATAAAAAAAAAAAAAGTTAATTATTTAAAAACTTGGGGGGAAATTAAAAGGGGGAAAGAAATTTTTTTTTTTTGATCCGGGGAAAACGATATGAGTAAAATGTCCCTTTGACAGGGCATCGTCAGCCTTAAATCCCCCGGGCAAAATTTAAACAAAAAGTGCGGTCGGAGCTTTTTTACAAAAGTTTTGGTAAAGAACCTCCCGAATTTAAGCCCAAATTTTTTGAATTAGGGTTGGCATTTGTTTGAAAGGGGGCATCAAGGAGAATCTGTTCGGTTTAAAATTTTAAACCAGACCCATAAAATTTTTTTAAAAAAAGGTTTTACAATTATACAAAGATCAGTGTGAAAGTTTCAAAATCGCCTTGGCTTTGGGCTAACCAAAATTAGATAGGGGGGCATTTTCCCTAAATTTTCAAAAACCTTTTACAAAACTCCCGACAATAACCAAATAAAAAAACATAACTTGAAAAATTTTAATCAATCGGAGAGGGAAAAAATAAATCAATAAAAGCAGAACCGTTTTTCAGAAAAAAAACAGTTTTAAAGACAAACCCACCTCCCCCACCCATGGAAAAATACCCCCCCTTGATCGTGCTTAAAAACCATTAGAAAAAAAATTTAACAAAAAATTTAAGAAAAAACTAGGGAACTAGATGAGCATAAAAAAAGGGAGAAAAAAAAAACTCGTGGGGGGCTGAGGGACGCCAATTGGGGGCCTTATTAAAGAAAAAATTAAACAAAAAACAAAAAGATCTTGAACAAGAAAGATGGGCAAAATAAAGTGCAAAACTAACCACCAATTACGAACTCAAGTAATAAATAAGAAAAAACCTATCAAAAAAAAATTTTATATGAAACAGGGAACTGCAAACAAATTTCGAACACTTTTTTTAGAGAGCCGGGAAAGTCACATTAGCAAGGTTAAAAAGGCCCCTTGGGTTTTTGCAATAAGTACACGGGTTTTGGCTTTTTGGGGGTGGCTGGAGGCCCAAAGTTCAGTACCTCCCCCCCCCATCGCCTCCCCCGAAAAATCATGGGTAAAAAAACAGCTTTGTCATCTTGCGAATTTTTTAAAAAAATTAGCCAAAAAAGTTTTTTTAAACTCTTTACCGGTATTTTTGGGGGTGTTGTTAGCGGGTTTTTTGTCTACTGCAAAAAAATATTGGTTTTAAGGCCAAAGCACCTATGGACATTAGTTCTCTTAAAAAGTTGGGTTACTCTTTATAAAATAAAAAAGGGAAATTTCCTGGGCCTTTTTAATCCAAAAACAAGCCTGTTTTTTCATATTCAGGGGCCCACGCGAACAAGTCCGGAGCTTGCGAGTCTTAAATTAAACTTTGGGGGTTTTTGGACTTGGGGGAATTAGATACTTAATCTTGGGCGTTCTTTTATTGTTTGTAATATTACAAGCCCAAATTTTGTCTTTTTTTTTCCCAACCCTTTCCCTGTTCATTGCCTCTAATAAAAAATTTTATTTTTAAGTTTTTTTATTCCAACCTAGTTGGGGGTCAAAAGGGCGCATGTATAAACCGTGCCAACAGCAAATTTAATATTTTTCATTTGCTATTTTTAAAACTTTTTGGGTCCCTTTTTTAAGGCTTAAAGGGTAAAAAAAAGGTAAAATTTAAAATGGCGTCCCCTCTAAATTTGCTAAGTATTTTTTTTTGTGCGTAAAAGCCATTTAGAAGGATTTATGCTCGATTCCCCTTGCGCAAAACCTAGCAAACCCAAACGTAAGTACAAATTAGAGCTTTAAATTCTTTCTATTCCCGCTTATTAAGGCCCTTAGGTGTCTAAATAAATGTTTCCATGCTTTTTATGCTCTTGCTGGGGGGCCCCGGGCTCAAAATTTGTCCCAAAAAAAAAGATTTGAAAAGGGGGATGCCAGTCATAGTTATACTTTTTTTGCGGGGCCCCCAAATTTTTAAAGGGGGCCCCAAGGCCATGATTATGATCCAACCTTTTTTCCCAAAACCTGTCTTAATGTTAATATTGAATTCGTTACTATCCTTTTAAAAGCCTTTTATTTTATTATTTGCTGGTGGAAATTTTAAAAGGGTTTTTTCATTTGGTAAGGGGCTCGCAGTTCAGTCAAAATACGTCCCGAAATTTTTTAAAGAAAAAGAAATTTTGTACACTGGGCCTCACCAAAGGATCTTGGGGGATTTAAAAGGGTCACATTCGGAAAATTTCCCCACCCATTGATGCGCAAAACACAGCAAAGTTTAAATTTCTGATAAAAATGCATGGGTGGCTAAACCCCGCTTTTCTGGGTGTCTCGTTTTCAAAGGGGGGGAAAAATATCTGCTTTAAAGGGGGACTCACCTTTTTTTTAAAAAAAGGGCGGGTTGGGGCACGCAATTTTCAAGAGTATCATTGCTATAATTTTTAAGATTGTGTGCGGCCCCAAAAAGAATTTTTGCCCTTTTATTTGAATTTCAAATCATTTTTTAAATTTTTTTTTTAAAAAAATTTTTTTAAAAATAACACCCAAACCTCCTTTGTTTTTAGAACTTTCTATTTTAAACAATTTTCGGGGGCCCAAAAAAGGGCGCCTCCCCTGAAAAATTTACAAAATCGTATGGTTTTTAAAATAACGAAAACCCCGGGGGAAAAAATTTCGGGTTTTAAAAAATTTAAAGAAGGGAAAGGGATTACCCGGGTTTAACCCAAACCCATGGTTATTTGGGTTTTTTTTTCGCTAAAAAAACAATGGGGGTAATTTTACATTACTCTCAAACTTAACAATGCAAATCTAAAAAACAATGTTAACATTCAAACCTGAAGAAGAAGTAGCACATTACCTTTTTGATGTAGAGCTAGCTAAAATGTTAGGCTTTGCAGATGACAATCATAGATTTAGAGTTGTGCCAGACAAAACTACTTATGAGGGAGAAAACCCGCTCGATCTTGCATTACATTCATTACTCTATGTTCATTTGGACGAACTAAGCACTGATGAAAACTTATATGATGGAAGGCCCTCAACTGTTTTAAGAGCTCTTCCGTCAGGGAAAGCTGCATATTGCGATTATGAAATTATACAATTCCCTAATTTACAGTTTAAAAGATTAGTTTGTGGGAGGGTCGGATCATTTATTATAAAAATCAAAGACAAAGCGGGGAAAGTTGTAAAATGTGATAACCTGCACATTGTTTTGGAAATAAAATAATAAACTGTACTAAAAAATGTCGCGGGGGCCAGAAGAACCAGGAGTTACATTGGCGCCTGTAAGGTGTATAACTTTAGAATTAAAAGACCTTGCAGACGTTGAGGACTTTGAACAGAACGGTGAGATAGGCACTTTGTATGGTTTTGAGTACACTAAAGATGGCGATTATAAACGCAAAGAGGTTGGCGACAACAAAAAGTTTCCTAAACTAGAACAACTGCGCAATCTAGAGGCAAATAATGTTGGTCAGTATGAATATAAAATAGTCCGAAAACCTGACCTCAAATGGCACTTAGAACCATATTTAGAATGGGACATAAAATTTGAATTCATAAGCCCATTTACATATTTTAGCCATCAAAAAAGTTTCAGAAAAGCATTCAACTCTGGCCCTTTACATGTAAGTCTTATGCCAGACGACAATAGTCGGAAAGAGATTGAAATAAAGCCGTATGGGAATAAACAGTACATCCTCCACAGAAGAGAAGCGGTTTTAAAGGATGCTTCTACAAAATTACAGTTCATTCCGCAAATGAAATTAGGAGACGCGTTCACAATGATATTTGAAATTTCTGTCTTAAAAGATAAGGAGAGGGATGGGTTGTGGGCGTTAGTGACGTCCTTCTAAAGGGGAATTCTAATTAGCTGGCAAAACTTAGACGTTGACAGCCTTAAAGTTACTGTTGTCATTCTTCACAATGGTGAGGATATTAAGGTCATAACAACAAGCAACAAAATCAATATTAGTCTAAATAGAAACAATCTTACAGCACTGAATTGGATTAATCTTACACATTTAGACCTTATAGGATTTTATTATACTGAACAAGTTTTAACAGAGGTATGATAAAAACAATAACCGGGTTAGATTAAGTTCTGTATAAAACTATGGAGCAGTTAAACTTTATGACAAAAACTCCTCATTGCTCATTGATTTGTGGGCAGACTGGTTGTGGAAAAACAATATTTATCCTCGACCTGTTACAAACAGTTTATCGTTATAATTTTAATCATATGTGGTTTTCTGTCCAACACTTAAATGGAACAAAGCATATCATAATAGAGGTTTATATGGACAGATGATGACATATATTTAGTTGATCCCAGCAATAAACTGAGTGAGTGTTTAGAACAGTTTTATAGACTGTTTGAGGAACGCAGACACTATTTATTATAGATGACTGCTCGGCAGAAAGAGACATAGTTAAAAAGAGAAACACTTTGTCAAAACTAGCTTTCAGTGGAAGGCATGCTGGGATAAGTGTGTGGATTTTATGCCAGAAATATAACTCGGTTTTAAAAGACTTTAGAGAACAGTTAAAGACTGTAGTTTTATTTCACATGAAAGACAGAGACTCATTTGAAGAATGTTTGCGCGAAAATGATGTTATTGAAAATGATCAGGAAAAACATAGGATTAAACAAAAACTGAAATCTGAAAACTTTAGTAAATTAGTATTAAAAACGGATAACCCTGCACAGTATGTTTGTTTGTAGGGTCGTTATTTTTTGGTTACTTGTCAGAGAACAGGAATAGGCGGCTTTTAGGCCACTTTCGCCCAAAAACTCGGTGGTGAAGCAAGTGGCCCAGAGTCGGCCTTTACTGTTCTCTACTGGCCAACACCGACAGCAGTAGAAGCCAAGTTGTACGGCACCCTGGAGGAGCTGCGGTGGACAGCAGCCTTCATCGAGGACACCGGGCTGCTCATCTAATGGAAGCGAACGAGGAAGAAGAAGAAGAGGTGGTAAGTGACTGCCTGTCCTCCATTTCCATTATTTTGAATGTTATTTGTCCTGCCTGAAAAGACCAGTTCTGTTTGTTTTTGTCATTTATCTGTTTTGAAATGTGTTTGTTCCTTCGCTTGGTCGCCAAGTAATTTTGTTTTTACTCTTTCTCCAAATGCCTTTAAAAGCCATCCCTTATGGACCATTAGATTTATAATTGCACATTAGGCGGCGTTGCATGTTTTAATCTAAACGGTGCTTTTACAGAAAAAAAAAAAGTAGAAGCCTTTTTGGGGTTTCCCGTTCTTGGTCATATTAACAACTTGTAGTTATCCATCGAACAGCACACGCACGCTCGCAACATGCGCGACCGTGTGAGTGCGTGCGTGCGTGCGTGCGTGCGTGCGTGAGTGTGTGACGTCTTGGAGCGCGGGGGAGATCAAGCACAGCCAGGCGGATTGCGGTGGATTCAGGAACCAGGGGACCAAAGCCAGTGAAGAAAGACGGAGAGGGAATGACGTGGAGTTTCCTCCCTTTCTTTCGTTTCTTCTGTTATGTGGCCACAATCAACACTTGTTTTCCCACAGAATAGGTCTCCGGAACCGGCTGTCCGACATAAATAAAAAAAAAATAATAAAAATAAAAAGGAGCCCCAGAAACACACACCATCTCAGGCTGTTGATGGTCAAGGTTAAATTCTTCACAGAAAATTTTTTGGGGACAAGATGTAAACCCACGTAGCTAGTCAGTATCTCTGGCTAATTGCAACGACCTCCGGAGAACTCAACCAATCAGGCTAACAGTGCTATTTCAGGCCCCAGTCCAGAGAAGGTTCAGATTAACGACCGAAAAGCATTTTTGAAACACAGTTTCTGTTGATTTTTTTACAGAAATTGAATCATTAACATGATTTAAATTGAAAAGTCTGATATTTATAGAATGATAATTTAGCTAACCAGGCCACTGTTCACGTAAGGTCGGGGTTGTCATCATTTCATATAGTTGCAAGTTTGTACGGACAATATCCTGAGCATACGATATACGAAAAGAGAGACTACAAACTTATCTTTAATTACGTTTTTGGATTCAGCAGTTTTTTTCATTTGTGTACGAAATCAAGACATAGGCCCTATTCAAGGTTTGACCAACAGAGATCCGAAAATGGCGCTGAAAATCACTTGCGCAAAATATTAGTTTAAAGAAAATGTGGGTTTTTCGATCTAAAACTGTTTGTAACGAATAAAACGTGCTAATTTTTGTAATTCCAATGATGCATATAATACAGATGTATAGCTTCTGAAGCATTTACATTTTAAAGATTTGACACAAATTATCAATATTCATCAATCAAGGGAGATAAGGCAGAAGTCGACTCTAGACCAAAACATATTGTCTGCTAGAGGTCATCAAGATGTAAAGTGCTCACCATAGCACCAGGCTGCATCTACACTCTCTCACACCCCGTTCCCTCCACCACAGCACGTGGAGCACGCGGCACGCACAACCCCACACACCATCTAAGCTTACTGTGACCACCGCCCCCCTCACACAGGAAGACGCGTAGCTTTGGATGGCACACAACACGACCACCTCATCCGCTCCATCCATTCATATCAGTACACCCACAGGCTTCAAATATCCACGGCTATCAAGCTGAGGTCCCCATGAATCTGTGACCTGCCCCAATGTACATTTCCTTCATGCATTACATAATTAAACAGATAAATCAATAGATCTGTCAAAACCGTCAATTGCACACACACCACACACCGCGCGCGCCGCGCGCCACGCCTCACAGACACAGACACACGCACGCACGCACACACACGTACGTTCGCGCGCACGTACATACAGCTGGGCATATTGCTTGATATCACACACACACACACACGTTCGCGCGCACGTACGTAAGCTGGGCATATTGGTTTTGATATCACACACACAAACACACACCAACCAACCTGGATTATTGTTTGACGTGAAATCTTTTTGGGGTTGGGCTCAAATCCATTCACAGCACAGTAGAAGCCCACTTTTCGTGTTGGTGTATCAAATGAAAAACTGAATCATTCTTTTCCCTTTTGTTGTTCATTCACAACTCGTCTTTCCATGGTCAAACCTCTGCCGGAGCTTTCGCGTGTCCATTTGTCCCTTGCTGTAGGAGCCTGTAAGTTTACAAGTTGTAACATCATACAGATATATGGGTCAAGTGTTGCTCCAGTTTAGCTTAGAATGTTTACATTTTGTTGTCGCTCCGATTTTAGCTGAGAATGTTTATATGTGCTGTCGCTCCGATTGTTAACTGTTTACCTTTGCCTGGGTTCTGGTATTCATGTTTTCATAAACTGATTGTTTTTGTTAAAGGTGTGAAGACATTAACCTCTACCCTGTATTTAGATTCACTTCATGAATGTTACGTTCATGAGAAAGGGTATTGAAATGTGTATTTTCTGTATTTATGAAATAGTATATATCTTTAGAAGCACCAGACCTGTTGGCCCGACCCACCCATTTACCTAAGGAAAGGCAGAATCTCATCTGGAGAGAGAGAGAGAGAGAGAGAGAGAGAGAGAGAGAAGAGAGAGAAGAGAGAGAGAGAGAGAGAGAGAGAGAGAGAGAGAGAGAGAGAGAGTGAGAGAGAGAGAGAGAGAGAGACAGACACATATTTTTGAATCATTGATGCTGGGAATTGGGACTCCTTTGCCACGAACGTACCAGGGGCGCAGGGCTAAAAAAAATCTGCTGGAATGAAGTTCCAGTCCTGCAGAAATCAGGAAAGGAAGGAACTGTGTGCAGCGAGTTCTGGAGGAAACGAGGGTCAATTGCTGACCGTGTCCACGTCACCGTGGGACAGCAGAGTCGTCAGGTGGGCTATCAGACGGAAGGTCTGGACTAATCCGTCTTATTGTTGTTTCTGTTGTTGTTGGAATAGCATTGCTGAATGTGTTGTTTTTTTCCCGTTGCTTCACCAGGGGCACTCCCTCCTGTCCATCCCGCAGTACTTGGATGCTTAAGGACTTGTGGACTATGTTCAATACACAGCGTGCTGTGTGGAACCCATCTCTTTCTTGTTCAGCATAACCAATCATGTTCTGTATAGAAAGATCCCATACTGCGGCTGAATACTTAACCAGCGGTCGTACAAGTATTGTTTGTCCTGTCTTTAACTGTAGGGATACTGATAGAGACAGAGTCAATACATACTGTAATTAAAACATACAAACACATGAACGTATCTTGGAAGATGATGATGGTATGATGATTATCATGATCATGAGATCATGATCATGATCACGATGATTATAATGACGATGAATGAAAAGGAAATAAAAGGAACACACACACACGCACGCACACACGCGCACGCACGCGCGCGCACGCGCACGCACACGCGGGAAACCAGATTAATATCAACAACCTTATGAAGTATACACTGTTAAATACATTTGCCGAGGACTCAAAACAAACATACAAACCAAAACCATCTAAACGACTGCCCGGTTAAAACCCTACGGTGTCAAATGCTCTTGCAGCATTCAAATGAGCAAACTCTCCGCCACAGCGTTACCTGACGCCAATCTAAACGATTTGATTAACGAACTGTTATAACAGTGAATGCAGGTTGAAGATCAGTCACCGAGGGATTCGGGGAGTGATAGCCCTTAGAGTCACCATGACGTCATAGCGTGTTGACACGAAGAGCCGGCAGGGGCCGAGGTCAGCTGGGAAACACCGCTGAACTGACGGCATGGGTTCCAAGACGCACGTGCGCTGCGTAGCGTTTGTTTTTGCGAAGAGAGGGGAGGGAGGTTTGACAGAGGAAGAAGAGTGTTATACATCCCTGTATCCTGGGTTCCAAGACGCACGTGCGCTGCGTAGTGTTTGTTTTGTGAAGAGAGGGGAGGGAGGTTGTGACAGAGGAAGAAGAGTGTCATACATTCCTGTATCCCGTCCTCTGTTACACCCCCTTCTCTACTTCGCCTCCACACTCCTCACCATCCCAGACAACAAAAATGCCCCCCCCTCCCCTCCAGAAAAAACAAACAAATAAGCAAACACACAACCCCCCCCCCCCCCCCAACAACAACAAAAATCTAATCAAGAGAGAGAGAGAGAGAGAGAGAGAGAGAGAGAGAGAGAGAGAGAGAGAGAGAGAGAGAGAGAGTCTAAATGAATATTACAGTTTAAGATAAGAGAAAAATATACATGCGTGCGTGAGTGAGTGAGTGTGTGCGTGCGTGCGTGCGTGCGTTAGTGTGCACGTGCGTGCATGCCTGCGTGCGTGCGTGCGTGCGTGCATGTGTGCATGCTTGTGGGGTATCATGTCAATAAAGAGCAACTGACATCAAATAGCGCTATGGACTAATCATATCATTTTAAACAACAAAACGCTGACAGTGTGGGTTAAAAAATGAAAACGCACATGGATAGTCGACATGAGGAAAAGAAATCTACCATGCATGCTGGTAAAATTCCCCACACCGATAATGACTGGCTTGTCTTGCACTCCTGTCCACCTGTTCACTGATGACGTAGTGCTGGTCACTACATCCAACACTAACATTGTGCGTTGCATTCCTGTCCACCTGTTCACTGATGACGTAGTGCTGGTCACTACATCCAACACTGACATTGTACGTTCCACTCCTGTCCACCTGTTCACTGATGACGTAGTGCTGGTTACTACATCCAACACTGACATTGTACGTTCCACTCCTGTCCACCTGTTCACTGATGACGTAGAGCTGGTCACTACATCCAACACTAACATTGTATGTTGCACACCTGTCCACTGGTTCACTGATGACGTAGTGCTGGTCACTACATCCAACACTAACATTGTATGTTGCACTCCTGTCCACCTGTTCACCGATGATGTAGTGCTGGTCACTACATCCAACACTAACATTGTTTGTTTCACTCCTGTCCACCTGTTCACCGATGATGTAGTGTTGGAGAGAAAAGTACCTGCTGGTCACTACATCCAACACTAACACTGTATGTTGGAGACAAATTACGCAGATTAACGAAACAAAAACCCAACAGCAAACAAACAATAAATGAATGAAAACGACACACAACCTCATGTTTCCGTTTAATCCCCTCGACAAATGTTCACTTCTGAGCACAAGCCTTTTTGAGCTGGTGTCTGCATTTTTGAAAACACACATTCGTTATATACCAAGCCTGGCTTTTACTCATGAAATCAACATTAAAAAAAATGAAAAGAAAAGGATATTTATAGACGGATATACTGAACACGTATTTGTTATATACCAAGCCTGACTTGTTATATACCAAGCCTGACTTTTACTCATGAAAACATTAAAAAAAGAAAAAGAAAATGGATATTTATAGACGGATATACTGAACACGTATTTGTTATATACGAAGCCTGACTTGTTATATACCAAGCCTGACTTTTACTCATGAAATCAACATAAAAAAATGAAAAGAAAAGAAAAGAATGGATATTTATAGACGGATATACTGAACACGTATTTGTTATATACCAAGCCTGACTTGTTATATACCAAGCCTGTCTTTTACTCATGAAATCAACATTTAAAAAAAAATGAAAAGAAAAGAATGGACATTTATAGACGGATATACTGAAGACGTATTTGTTATATACGAAGCCCGACTTGTTATATACCAAGCCCGACTTTTACTCATGAAATCAACATTTTAAAAAATGAAAAGAAAAGAATGGACATTTATAGACGGATATACTGAACACGTATGTTATATACCAAGCCTGACTTGTTATATACCAAGCCTGACTTACTCATGAAATCAACATTAAAAAAAATGAAAAGAAAAGAATGGATATTTATAGACGGATATACTGAACACGTATTTGTGGGAGAAAACAAGTGCAGGTAAATAATTCCATTTTCATTCTGACAATAACTTAGCAACGGCGTCTATGTAAAAAGGAGGGAACGGGGAAATGGGGAATGGGGATGAAGGCGAATGTGTTGAAGTGTAGATGTCAAACCCTTCCCATGCAGCACACGGGGACGGCTGAACTCCCTTTTATGAAGCGAACCATCATTTTGTTCTTCCTGTCTAGTGTGGATTTTCATCCCCTGTAGGAGACACATCAGCAAGAACATGGCCTACTTGTATATATCCATAGTATCCAGCCGAGACTTTTGTGGTATCCTCACCACCACGGCCATAAAAACAATGTCCCATAGCCGTCACATAAGAACATTTAGCACCGATCTAATGCCATCAGTTTCCACAGGAGAGAAAACATGCAAATCTGTCCCAGGAGTAAAAACATCAAAACAGATGTGTCCTTTGACAGACTTGCGTTTGAAGGGAAGGTGTGTGTGTGTGTGTGTGTGGTGGGGAGGGGGGGGGGGGGGCGAGCAGGAATTCCTCCGGTAGTTAGTTAGTGTTTATAGGGTCCAGCGGACTACTAGGAGCCAAATCAGGACCTCAGCTATCATATCTGAGTCTCTTGATACAAATACCCACACTAGTATTAACACATCACTTAAAATTTATGAGGACAAAAGGACAATTATCTTTTCAACTCCTTCGACACCTGTATACATTAATAAAACCCTATATTTTATAAAATAAGTTTACCTCTTTCAAAAAAGAAAAAATAAGATCCACTGAAATCTCTGCGTGCCCGTCCCAGTAGGGATCGAAGCCTGTTGTACACTGCCGGATGTAACACCATTACATTTCTGAGACAAAACCTCCACCGATCGTTCAAGCACGGTAAGCCGATCCAAAACTGATGACAACATTTCTGTCAATTTCTTTTCTAGAGTAGTGAATGGAGCTGCTCCTAGATTATCGCCCGATGACCGGTTCGCAGAATCATTAACCACCTTCTGTGCATAAGTATCAGTCGAAGGAGTCCTGACCTCCACCAATCTTCTAGCCTCCGGAAAGGAACATTTCTTCTCAATCTTTACTTTTTGAATTTCGCATTCCTTTTTCCACACTGGACAACTTTTGGAATTTGCTGGATGATCACCCTTACAATTGACGCAGGATACAGCATTTGTACAATCCCCATCATGTTTCTTCTGACCACAGTCACGGCAGATCTGACCCCGACAGGCTCGACTGGAATGCCCAAAGCGTTGGCACTTGAAACATCTCAAAGGAGATGGAACAAAAGGTGAAACTTTCACACGAACATAACCTACTTTGACAAACTCCGGGGGAGATGACATAGCAAAAGTCAAGAATAACGTGTTAGTTTCAATTACATTACTTCCTTTAGAGATTTTGACTCTATGGACCTGTAACACACCCTGACTTTTCATCTCAGTCTGAATTTCTGATTCAGCAAGTCCAGCTAGATCAGCACATCTAATCACCCCTTTCGAATAGTTAAGAAAGGGATGAATAGAAACCTTCACTGTGATCTGCATAAGCTGAGATCCATCTCTCTTCAACAACAATCGAGACGCCGCTTCTGTCGCACAATTCACAAGATAACTACCTGATCCGAGTCTTTTGATCATTTTGAAACCTGTGGAAGAAACTCCCTCAAACCACTTAGAAATGGCAAAGGGAGAAATCCGAGCTATGGATTCATTTGGGTCTTTGGCTTCCACCAAAAGGAAGCTTGGCCATGCGTTTTGTATACCTTTTTTCTTTGCCACCTCTTATTTCCTCGTCTGAATCTGAATCTCTACTTTCTCTCTGTCTTTTGGAATGACTACTTTGATAACTCATAAGGCGTAGGCTCAATGACGGCAGGAAATTGACAGTCACCCTAGGAGAGCTGCCGTGCTAGGGAAAGGACAATGGATGGCCCTACGAAGGACATGGGATGAACTCATAGGGCGTCCATCTGCCCGATATCGTCCCACAAAACCAGACAGGACTGCTGTGGGCGACTCACTAACGCAGAGCCATACATCTCTCGCCAGTGTCAGCACCTTAGATTGCGAGTGACTTAGGGCCACCACTCCGATAGGTCTCAGAAAAAGAAGCATTGAAAAGGAAGACTGGAAAAATAGATGAAAGAACAGACTGAAGAACCGGGAAGGAAGAAACAAGACGACATAGAGGCTGCAGATGATGTGGGGAGACTTTATGGGTGAAAAGAGATAGCAAAAGACATGGTAGGCAGAACATTAGGAAAGACAAGAAAAAGGGGTGGGCACAGGTTGGTCTAGAAACACCCCCCCCCACGAGAAGGCCGGCCCATGGGGGCAATTCCTCCGGTAAGTGTTCCCTGCAGTTTATAGTTCCTCCGACGTAGAGGACAGTGGGACCGCTACCAGCAGTTCTGGCTCTGTTTGGAGTAACTCAGGCGTGCTGCTGGTTTCTTGGTGATTTGTTGACGAGAAGTACCCCAAACGCAAACAGAATTTCCCCTTCACCAGGAAAAACCAGAGAAGAGTGCAGCAAGAGCGTGCATGGATCAGACAGTGCTTCCTATATCTTGCTGTAGGGTAGGCCTGTTTTTGGCCAAGGAAATGCTTCCAACCCCAGTCAGTCCTTGGTTATCTTCCTACATCTTGCTGTAGGGCAGGCCTGTTTTGGCCAAGGAGATGCTTCCAACCCGTCAATCCTTGGTTATCTTCCTACAGCTTGCTGTAGGGCAGGCCTGTTTTGGCCAAGGAGATGCTTCCAACCCCAGTCAGTCCTTGGTTATCTTCCTATATCTTGCTGTAGGGCAGGCCTGTTTTGGCCAAGGAGATGCTTCCAACCCCAGTCAGTCCTTGGTGATCTTCCTACATCTTGCTGTAGGGCAGGCCTGTTTTGGCCAAGGAGATGCTTCCAACCCCAGTCAGTCCTTGGTTATCTTCCTGTCAAAGAACAAAGTCATCAGGAGTAAAGCTTCCCATCTGATCTCTGCTCGTTCGTCTGTTTTTAACCACCAAAGACCTATTGGGAAAAAATCAAGGAAGATAACGTCTGCCTTTCCGTGGCAAATTGTGTTAACATTTGTCAGTTTACGAGTCACGATCATCACGGTTTCGTGCACGTGTCATGTGGCACACAAAAGTTACATCAAACGGAAGACACAGCGAGGTATAAATCGATCCATGATAATTATAATAAGTGAAGTTTTCGCAACACTGTCTGCATCGCAGAGCCTCCCTTCACGTTCACGTTTTGGCATTTGTCTCCTACCTGAACATTCATGATGATTGATGGCATTTGTCTTCCTACCTGAACATTCATGATTGATGGCATTTGTCTCTACCTGAGCATTCATGATGATTGATGGCATTTCTCTTTCTACCTGAACATTCATGATTGATGGCATTTGTCTTCCTACCTGAACATTCATGATGATTGATGGCATTTTTCTCTACCTGAGCATTCATGATTGATGGCATTTGTCTCTACCCGAGCATTCATGATTGATGGCATTTCTCTTTCTACATAAACATTCATGATGATCGATGGCATTTGTCTCTTCCTACCTGAACATTCATGATGATCGATGGCATTTGTCTTTTCTACCTCAACATTCATGATGATCGATGGCATTTGTCTCTTTCTACCTGAACATTCATGATGATTGATGGCATTTTTCTCTTTCTACATGTACGTCATAATGATCGATGGCATTTTTCTCTTTCTACATGAACGGTCATGATGATTGATGTCATTTTTCTCTTCCTAAATGAACATTCATGATGACTAATGGGGCAAATGAGACCTATTCCAGAACACAAATGCAGGGGAAGATAATGCACATCTTTCTGTCGCAAACAGTTACCTTTTCTCGGTTCACGGGCGAAGCAAAGAGATCCAGAGTGTCAATATCCAATTTGAAGATCACGGCAGGATAGCGATCAGGATATTAATTGTTTGCATTACAGGTGCACCGTTTCATACCTAAATTTTGGCTTTTTCTTTCTGATTGGAGTGTTACTTTGATGTGCTTCGGGTGCTTTCGGCGTGCCCCACACTGCCATTTATCCTGTGAAGACGGCGGCGTCACCCTCGCTGAACAGGTCTGTCACAGATTACCTCCCTTGTAGATTTCCGAAAATCGTCTACTGTCATTGCGTCCGAGTGTCCGAGTTCTTTTGTCCTGGTTGATTATCTATGCGACATTTAAAAAGTTAAGGGGTTATAGTTACCGCCACAGATACAGATTACAGGACAACACACAGTGCGTTTCCACTCTTGGGTCTTCTTCAGGCTGAAACGAACAATATCTGGGACAGTGAAAACGAAGAAGGTAGTCCTACGTGGTTTCTCGTTCTTTGTTTTCACTGTCCTAGACGTTGCTTGTTTTTGCCTGAGGAAGACAGAAGAGTTCGAAATGCATTGTGTGTTGTCCTGTACTGTTTCTGTGGCGGTACAAGGACAGTTGGTGAAGAACGAGATGTAGGCCTAGGTGCGAGCTGGGATGTGGGGTATGGATAGTGGAATGAGCGAAGGAGAATTAATCCATGCTGCAAAAAAAAACAAAAAAAAAAACTTCCGCTTCATGTGCCCAGGACATTTTCGATGCATAGTTAGTTAGTTAGTTTATAGGGTCCAGCGGACTACTAGGAGCCAAATCAGGACCTCAGCTATCATATCTGAGTCTCTTGATACAAATACCCACACTAGTATTAACACATCACTTAAAATTTATGAGGACAAAAGCACAATTATCTTTTCAACTCCGACACCTGTATACATTAATAAAACCCTATATTTTATAAAATAAGTTTATATCTTTCAAAAAAGAAAAAATAAGATCCACTGAAATCTCACGAAAAAGAACCGATAAATCACTGGTGGAAAAGAACTTCTCTGATACACATCAAATCAGCACATTCTGTCAAAAAATGATTAACACTGAACAAGCTGTCACACGCAACACACCATGGGGGGTCTTCCCTTCTGAATATCCAACTGTGCGTTATATAGCTGTGCCCAATATGTAACCGTGATGACAAAATCGATTCCTCTTTACGGTTACGTACCACCGATGGGAAAGGATTGGTTAAATCTGGGCAAATTTTAAACAATTTATTATGAATTTGATTACACCATTCACTCTGCCACAGTTCACGACAATACAAACTGGATCTATAACGTAGATCAGAGTGAGGAACAAACTGCATAGGCCTCCTGGAAAGACTTGCACCGAGAGCTTGTTTGGCTGCTTTGTCCACCACTGAGTTATTTCGATGCATAGCAGGAAAAGCTGTGACCGTACTCTAGAGAACAAACCAAACACAAACGTCCCTGAAATCGCGCAGATCTTTCTGCTTGTGTGAAAAAAAAAGTAAAACATGGGTACTCTGTAGAAGGAAAAGAAGGGATGTGGAATGCAATGATGAATTGACGCAGAAATCCTAGAGTAGACATGTCACCGACACAGCCCATGGGAGTCACCAACTGCTGATAAACAGTCATCAGAAATCCTAGAGTAGACATGTCACCGACACAGACAATGGGAGCCACCAGCTGGTGATAAAGTCATCAGAAATCCTAGAGTAGACATGTCACCGACACAGCCCATGAGAGCCACCAACTGCTGATAAACGGATTGAAATGAAAAAAACACAAAAAAAAAAATTTTTTAATAAAAAGTTTAAATATTAGACTTTGATTTCGGGCTTGTAAGCTCCATTGTCATTATTTGTCAAAGGGTTTTCTTGCCCCCCTAACACACACACAACAAAACCCCAACTTTACATTATAATTTATTTTTATGTATTTTAAAACCCAAAAAAACAATTTTTTAAGTGTCAACCCCTTGGGGAGAAAAATTTGTTAATAAGTTCCTCTTTTAACTTTTTTTAACTAATTATATATTTATATTTATATTTTATTTAAATATATCATGCCCCCAATCATTTGCAGTCCCAACTTTCTTTTACCCCATTCCTCTCCCTCCCCCTTTTCCCCCCCCGAAAAAAAAAATCGCTCACTTCGCGCGCGGCACACACAACCACACACACACACACGCTTCATCCCTTTCACACTCCCTCCCCCTTTTTTTCCCCTCCCTCACTCTTCCATTCCATACATCTCTCGCCCTTTTCCCTCCTCCCCAAAACACACACACACACCCCAAACACAACCCACACCAACACACAACACACAAACACCACACACACACACACTATGGGGGTTAACACCAAAACCATAGATAAAGTGATATCAGCAAAAATTTGAAAAAAAATTTTCCCCTATGGCGTATCCTTTGATAGGCCATTGCAAAGATCGGGCAGCAAACTTCATTTTTATTTAACGATTTAAAAGCATTATTATAAAGGGATAAAATTTTACGAAAATGTAATACACCCCCTTTTCAAAAACCCTTTGCATATGGCGTGTTGTGTAATATTTTTCGATGGGTACAAAGGGGAGGCCTAGCAAAAAAATTGAAAAGCAAAAACTTTTTTTCTGCAAAGAAAAGCATTGGTGATGATAAATTTTCAATGGAATTTTAAACCAAAACTGCTTTACAGCACCATTTATCATATGGGGTTTTGCTGTAATATTTAAAAGGTGTACCCAAGTTGGCCAAGAAAAAATTGGACAGACAAACTTTTTCTGAGATTCCCGCACCCGGTGATGTAAAAAAAAAACACTCACACTACTATGACATATCAAAGTCATTTGCAGTCCCCAAAAGCCTTCTTCCATACATTCACACTCCCCCGCCCCCTTTCCCCCCCTCCCTCCCACTCTTTCCGTCTTCCAAACATTAAAATCCTGCCCCTTTTCCCTCCCTCCCCCCTCTTTTTGTTGCCCTCACATTCCCCATCCCCCACCCCTTTTCCTCCCTCCAGAAAAACACACACACAAAAACACTCTTTTCCACCCCATTTTACACTCCCCCGCCTTTCCCTCCCACTCTGTCTTCCCCCCATTCACACTCCCTCGCCCTTTCCCTCCCTCCCCCATTTCTGTCTTCCACCCCTTCACTCCCCGCCCCTTCCTCCCCCCACTATTTCTGTCTTCCCAACCATCACCTCCCCGCCCTTTCCCTCCCCCCTACACATCTTTCCTTCTAACACTTCCCCTTTCCCTTTCCCCTTCCTCACTGAAAAACACACACCAACACACACAACAACCCCACACACCACACAAACACACAACCCCACCGCTGCGAGTCTACCACAATATAAAAGTTGACATCATGATCCTTTAAAATCTTATGTTTTCTCCCTATTTTGGCAAGGAGTATCAAGGGAAAAGGGCCCCAGCGAAAATTGAGCAAAAATCTTCGCTTGGCTTTTACTTGATGGGCCCTTGCAAGATCTGGCAGAAAACCCATCCCTTTTTAAAATAACACGATCCTTTTTTTATTAAAGTTGCAAAGTTTTAATAAGACATACATTACAAGAAAAATGTAACTAAACCTGCTTTACGACACCCCTTTTCATATGGCGTTTTTCTGCAAAATTTTTCGAGGCGTACCCAAGGGGCCTAGAAAAAATTTTAACAGCAGAAAATTTTTCTACAAAAGAAAAAGCATTTGTGATCTATAAAAAAAAAATAAAAAAATACCGACACCTCAAACATTATTTTTCAGTCCTTCAGCCTCTCTTCCATTTTTCACCCCTCCCCCGCCCCCCCCCCCCCCCCCCCTCCATCACAACTTCCATTCTCACACCCCTCGTCCTTTCCGCCTCACTTTAAAAAACCCCCAAAACCGCACGCACGCCGCCCTGGCGCGCGCGCGCCCGGGCCCCGGCGCCCCCGCGGGGAAAAAGCTGCTATCTGCATCATTCACAATACATTATGTTGCTCCGATATTTGAATGGACGTATCAAGGAAAGGCCACAGCGAAAATTTAACAAATAATCCATTTTTCATATCAACAGTTGCAAAGCATTATAATAAGACATAACATTATCAAGAAAGATGTAACTAAACCTGCTTTACAGACACCCTTCATCATATGGCGTTTTGCTGAAATATTTACGATGGCGTACCCAAGGTAGGCCATAGCAAAGATTGGATTAGCACAACATTTTTTTTCTGCAAAGATTATCCAGCACTGGTGGTTGTAAAAAACACTTAGCACTGACATTAAACATTTGCAGCCCCAAAACAGCCTTCTTCATCCCATTCACTCTCCCTCCCCCTTTCCCTCCGTCCCTTCCTCGCAGAAAATCAGACACACACCAGGCTCTCTTCCACCCCATTGCCTCCCTCACACAGACTTTCTCTTCTATCCCATTCACACCCCCTCGCCTCCCCCCCACACACACACTTTCGACCCTTTCCCTCTCTCCACACTGAAAATCACCCCCCCCCCCCCCCCCCCCCCCACAATGTGTGCAAGTTCGTATGTACGCATTTACGATTGCGTGAAAATGATAAGTGCGTACACGTGTAGGCATGCATGCATGTGTGCGCGCACACGTATACATAAAAAGCTGCGTATCATTCGTCCATGAAAGTAAGATAGGTTGCTCCAGTATTTGCAATGGTGTATCAAGACAGACCGCAGCGAAGATTGAACACGTATCCTTTGCCAGGGCGTACCAACGACAGGCCTTTGCAAAGACCTGGCAGCAACACCATTTCATTCATACCGAAAAGCACAACAATGGAACATGATATCAGAGATATTACATCATATCCATACCAAGCAACAACAAAATCACACAATTAAAGAAGAGATATGATCACCTCCGCTTGTCTGGCCTTGCATCTCTTTCATCCCATTCACCATCCCTCGTCCCTTCCCCTCCACAACAAACATGCACAAAACATCGCATACACACCTCCCTACCCCGAATAGACCAGAGTACTACTTCAGAGTATTAGTGTGCACTGTCGTTCGTATGCGCCTTCAACCGTGTGAAAATCAGTGTTAACATGTGGGCATGCACATATGCGCGAGTGTTCCTTCACATACAAAGAATAAAACACGGTATGTTGCTCCGATATTTGCAATGACGTATCGAGGATAGGCCATGGCCAAGATGGAACAAATGATCTTGGCGATGGCGTACCCATGATAGGCCTTTGCAAAGATCTGGGGCAACACCAGTCATTTGTAAACAAATGAAAAAACACCAAGCATTAAAACATTATGCTACTGAATATCAAGTATTAATGGATGTTAAAACACTATGTTCCCGGTGTCTCCACTGAACTGTCATCTTGTTCGCGGCGTCTCCACTGAACTGTCATTTTGTTCCCGGCGTCTCCACTGAACCGTCAATTTATTTGCGACGTCTCCACTGAACTGTCATCTTGTTCGCGACGTCTTCACTGAACTGTCATCTTGTTCGCGACGTCTTCACTGAACTGTCATCTTATTCGCGACGTCTTCACTGAACCGTCTTGTTCGCAACATCTTCACTGAACTGTCATATTGTTCCCGGCGTCTCCACTGAACTGTCGTCTTCTTCCCGGCGTCTCCACTGAACTGTCGTCTTCTTCCCGGCGTCTCCAATGAACTGTCAATTTGTTCCTGGTGTCCGCAGCAGGCCTGCAGTCTGTTCCCAGCGCCTCCCGTTGATCGTCATCTTCTTCCCAGCGCCTCCCGTTGATCGTCATCTTGTTCCCAGCGTCTCCAGTTGATCATCTTGTTCCCAGCGTCTCCCGTTGATCGCCATCTTGTTCCCAGCGTCTCCCGTTGATCGCCATCTTGTTCCCAGCGTCTCCCGTTGATCGCCATCTTGTTCCCAGCGTCTCCCGTTGATCGTCATCTTGTTCCCAGCGCCTCCCGTTGATCGTCATCTTGTTCCCAGCGCCTCCCGTTGATCGTCATCTTGTTCCCAGCGCCTCCAGTTGATCGCCATCTTGCTCCCAGCGCCTCCAGTTGATCGCCATCTTGTTCCCACCGTCTCCAGTTGATCGCCATCTTGTTCCCAGCGTCTCCAGTTGATCGCCATCTTGTTCCCAGCGTCTCCAGTTGATCGCCATCTTGTTCCCAGCGTCTCCAGTTGATAGTCATCTTGTTCCCAGCGTCTCCAGTTGATAGTCATCTTGTTCCCAGCGTCTCCAGTTGATAGTCATCTTGTTCCCAGCGTCTCCAGTTGATCGTCATCTTGTTCCCAGCGTCTCCAGTTGATCGTCATCTTGTTCCCAGCGTCTCCAGTTGATCATCTTGTTCCCAGCGTCTCCAGTTGATCATCTTGTTCCCAGCGTCTCCAGTTGATCGTCATCTTGTTCCCAGCGTCTCCAGTTGATCGTCATCTTGTTCCCAGCGTCTCCAGTTGATCGTCATCTTGTTCCCAGCGTCTCCAGTTGATCGTCATCTTGTTCCCGGCATCTCCAGTTGATCGCCATCTTGTTCCCGGCATCTCCAGTTGATCGCCATCTTGTTCCCAGCGTCTCCAGTTGATCGTCATCTTGTTCCCAGCGTCTCCAGTTGATCGCCATCTTGTTCCCGGCGTCTCCAGTTGATCGTCATCTTGTTCCCGCCGTTTCCTCTGGGCCGTCATCCCTTCGCGGCGTCTCTACCGAGTCGTCATCCCTGTTCAAACAGAATCGTGATTAGTCTGCGTCCTTTTCATGAGTGTGCGTGTGCGCGCGTGTGTGTCTGTGCGTATGCGTGTGCGTGTGTGTGCGCACGCGCGTGAGTGCTTGAGTGTGTGCATTCAGGCGCGCGCGCTTTGCAAATATATCTTCTCGGAGTTAACATTGGTTCTGACTCCATTTCCCTTACAGTCCTTCGAATGAGACTATAAACCGAGGTTCCGTTTGTGAACGCATGCATAACATCTTGCACACACGTAAAATCCCATCACCAACTTTCGGAAGAGTAGGCCAGTTTGGCCGTTGGTATGGATGACACGTTACACATAGCATGCGCCCTGCATGAGAAATGGAAAGAATGAAGGAAGTAAAGAAAATGAGTCATCGATATTGAGCGATACTGACTGGATGACACGGGAAACGACTGAATGAAGCCCCAGCTGGCAGCTCTTCAGTTGGCACTACCCAGGTAGGCAGCCCGTTGTGTAAACGAGTGTCGATTGTAAAGCGCTTAGAGCTTGGCCTCTAGCCGAGAATAGGCGCTATATAAGTATTCATTATTATTTTTTATTATTATTATTATTCTGCGTGCGTTTTTTGCTCGCCCTCGTGTGTTGCGCGTGCATGTGTGGGGAGCGCGCGTGTTTGGTGCGCGCACGCGCGCGTGCACGCTTTGTATTTGCACGCTTGGTGCGTACATGTGTGCGCGGGGTCTATGTCTTTCTGCATGTATGCACTTGCAAATCTGTGGGGTGACAATGGATGTAGTTTTGGGAGCGGGCAGTGTTGTCCGAGTGTGAAGCCCGACGACAAAATCGGTCATTCGTCAAATCTTGTTCTCGGTGGTAAACCTCAATTACTATTTTCAACACTTCATGACCAGAAATCATTCCAACTGGTCCTTTGGGTCAAGTGATGCCCTGCCTCAGGAGAAGCAAATGCATTCTTCGAGGGAGAAAAAAAACTTTAAAAACCTTTTCTTCTGCACAATTTTTTTTTTTTTTCAGAACCGTTATCACATCCGTTTAGTATTTGAATTTTGACATACCCTTATAATTCTTTCAGTCGGATTCAAATGCAAATGTACCTTTCAGAATAGCAGACGCCTTTTTCACTGGTTATAGTTTGGTAGGTCGTACTTTCTGACATGTAGTCAATGAGCATCCGAGTCCCCTGGTGGCCTAACATGAGTCCTTGACAGCGGGCGTCCTTATAAAAGAAAGAAAAAAAAAGAAAAAAAAACAACGTACCCCCCCCCCCCCTCCAGACAGGGGCAATGCATCCTGTCAGAAACCCTACTGAAGGAGGGCAACTTCACCCTGAAAAAAAGGATGCTAATGCTACAGAAGGAAGACAAATATGATTGAAAGAGGGGGTTTAATACCGTGAGGGAAAAAGAAAATAAACCCTTTAAAACAAGGTGACACAATCCGATGAAAGGAAAGGAGATCCCAAATAACCTTTGAACGAAAAAAGCGCTCCCCTGTATAAAAGGAAGAGGGTCAACCCTGCTGAAGATGTAGAAATTAAACATATGAAAAAACACAAAAATCATATTAAAGGAAACCGCTATACTTTTCTGATATTGTGAACGAGGTCACTATCTTGACATTTGTTTATAGGGTCCATCGGACTACTAGGAGCCAAATCAGGACCTGGCTATCATATGAGTCTCTTAAATACAAATACCCACACTAGTATTAACACATCGCTTAAAATTTATGAGGCCCAAAAGACAATTATCTGTTCAACTCCGACGACACCTGTATCAATTAAATTAAAAAACACTATTTTTTAAATAAGTTTACCTCTTTCAAAAAAGAAAAAAAGATCTACTGAATCTCACGAAAAAAAACCGATAAATCATGGTGGAAAAGAACTTTTTCTGATCACATCAAATCAGCACATTCTGTCAAAAATGATTAACACTGAAAAAAGCTATCACACGAAAACACACCATGGGGGGTCTTCCTTCTGAATATTCAACTGTGCGTTATATAGCTGTGCCCAATATGAACGTGACAAAACCCGATTCCTCTTTACGGTTACGTACCACGGATGGGAAAGGTTTGGGTTAAATCTGGGCAAATTTTAAACAATTTTTATGAAATTTGTTTACACCATTCACTCTGCAACAGTTCACGCCAATACAAACTGGATTTATGACGTGATCAGAGTGAGGAACAAACTGCATAGGCCCCCTGGAAAGATTTTGCACCGAGAGCTTGTTTGGCTGCTTTGTCCACCACTGAGTTACCATAGATTCCCATGTGGCTGGGGACCCACAAGAAAACTAATGCTTTCCGAAGAGACAAGCTGAGTATGAAGATCATGAATATCAGCCAAAACTGGATGTGACACTTCTCTTGTCGATAAAGCCGACAATGCCGACAATGAATCCGATAAAATAAGGAAATCATTCTGATCTGATCTGGACACCGCACTGAGGGCCAGATTTAAAGCCTTCAGTTCAGCAGTTTTAAACAGACGACCAAACCCGCAATCTTAAAGTAGGCTCCTGGGAAAAATTTTTATCACACACAATGGCAGCTGCAGCCTCTCACCTTTTTTAGAACCATCAGTAAAAATCTTGATAAAATCTTTATAAAGTTCACATTGCCCCAAAATAAAGTTGTTTATATGCAGCCTCGAGGTGACCTTTCTAAATCGAGTTAAATATAAATTAATCTCTGGATTGGCGACTTTCCAAGGAGGTAAATCAGTCTGTAATGGACCGTCATCAACAGCATCAAGGTCAATGCCAGCTGCCCGAAGTGGGGTAAAATACGAATACCCAGTGGAGGGAATCTCATTTGGCTTTAAGTCATATTTGGCTCTAAAAGGCGGGTTCATGACAATATCATAGGCAGGGTTTTTGGATTAGCCCTCAGTTTCAGCTAGTAATTCATGGAAAGACAACCTAGCTCAAGAGGGGGTTCACCAGATTCAAACATACAAACTCTTTTGGAAATCTTGCAGAATGCGATGATTAAACCTTCTAAGGCCTAAAAGAAAAAGTCTGTAAAAAGGACACTTCAGTGTTATGATAGAAGAGGACATTAAACGTATATGAAAGATGCCGAAATAATCCCGTGGGAAAGGGCAGTAAATCCCATGAAAGGACACTCAATTATATTTCAGGATACTCAATCACTCATAAGACACCTACCCTTACGAAAGGACCGTTTAAAAAATATGAAAGACAATCACCGTATAAAAGTACACTAAAGGTGAAGCACACTAAATTTATTTCTAAGGCTGCTAATACCATTTCAAAGGAAACTACGCCTTACATAGAAATTTAAACCAGTCAAAAAAAGGAAAGACAGACATTGAGCCCCATCAAAAGAGAATACTAATCTCTAAGAAGAAAATTCAAACCCCCATAGAAGGAATACACTGGACCCGATTTAAAAAGACTTTGAAACCACATGGAAGGATTACATGCTGACACTAATTACTATGCCAGACTTCTGTGGAACAAGGGATTTTCAGATTTTGGTGGTACCAGGTGGCCACTGAGAAATATTCCAGGAGCAGGATCAAAGGGCTTCCTCTGAAGCTCTGTAGCTCAGGGCCCCAACGAAACTGAAGACATGCGTCCATGTTCCAGATCCCGGGAAATCGGGCATGCTACATCACCGAGTCACCCTTTGATGCCTTTCCTGAAGCATTCCTCTGGTACTCCCCGTTCTTCACCCTTGTTCTACAGAAAGGGCCAGGAACGGAAACCAAATCAACCCGGCGATGATTTGGCTACGAAAGACAACCCTGATAATAGGAAGCTCTAAACCCTGCGACAGGAGATGACAACTCAGCAAAGGAGACAATCTACGAAAAGAGTGGATCAAAATCTGTGAGGGATGAGATCACAACTCCTACTTAATTAAAAGAAAAGCTAGATACTACGAAAAAAGACATTAATTCCTGAAAAGAGTCACTATATCCTCGGAAAAAAGGGCCAAACATATCAGGGGGACAGACACCAAACCATTATATATAAAAAAAACTTTTAATCTCTATGCACAATTCAGTTTTAGTTTGCTCCCTCAAGGAGGTGTCACCCGGTGCAAAGATAGTCATATACGTACACCACATCGCTAAAATTTTAGGGCCACACCGCGCATGATTTCAAGCTGAGGGAATAAATGAATGAATTGCTTAGAAGATGCGAATTTAAGACGGTCCTCGTAGCTACGCTTAGCAGATGTCTAACCTACGCATTAGCCCACGCTGGTCAGACCTTGTGTACCTACCCAACATTGGTTGCACCATTTTAAATGTGTGCATATGCACGAGTTTCAGTGTTTATGGTTTGGGGAACACGGCCCATGTATGTGTGCCGTGTGTAAGGCATATACGTGCGAGTATATGCGTGTATCTGTGTACATGAGTCACATGTTTCGTGTTGTGCATAAATGTTCGTGCGTAAACCTGCAGGCATGTGCGATTTGTGGGCTTGTTGCGAGACGATCCAGCGCGCATCTATCTGACATGTGTCCCATATGTGTTGCATCTGTATTATGGGCATATACGCATGTGTGTGTCCCGTGCGCGCGCGATGTCTGTGTGTGTTTGCACGTGTGTCCATGCACGCATGTGCATGTGTGTGAGCCTAAGAGTGAACGAATGCATGCTTGTGCGTGTATGGTGTGCGAGCATGCGCGCGTGTCCGTCTCCATACAAGACAAAAATAAAGAAAATGTGAAATATGGTTGAAGAGGAACACTGCACTGGAACAGTGCAGGAGGAAAAGAGACGACAGAGAATAAAAAAGAGAAAGAAGAATGAGAAGAAAACCACCACTCATCTTTGTCATAGCTCCGTTCTGAGTTCATGTGATCTGGTCTCCCGTTTCCGTGGCCGTTGATGTAGCAGTTCCTCGCCCTTTTTAAAGAAAAAATCCGTTTATTTTCTTGCAGCTTTTGATTTTCAGGCTAATCACTACAAACAAATTTTCTACTTAACTGGAGAAGTACACAATGGCGCGACTGCATTTAAAACTGCTTCTACTTTGCCCAACATGTCAGACCATATCTGTCACGTTTTTTTCAAACTCATGCAGTTTCTAACTACTCTTACAGCGCACGACAGCAAAATTCGAGTCAAATGCAATTTATGGCTGTCTACCGAGGAGGGGGGGGGGGGGGGGGTGGGGGGGGGGGGGCGCGTCAACCACTAATGTTAACCGATTGACAATTTTCATCTTGTTCCGGCTCTCCACTGAACTGTCAATTTGTTCCCGGCGTCTCCACTGAACTGTTCTTCCGGGCGTCTCCAATGAATGTCAATATGTTCCTGGTGTCCGCAGCAGGCCTGCAGTCTGTTCCCAGCGTCTCCAGTTGATCGTCATCTTGTTCCGGCGTCTCCCGTTGATCGTCATCTTGTTCCCGGCGTCTCCAGTTGATCGTCATCTTGTTCCCAGCGTCTCCAGTTGATCGTCTTGTTCCCCGCATCTCCAGTTTTCTCGTCATTTGTTTCCCGGCGTCTCCAGTTGGATCGCATCTTGTTCCCGGCGTTTCCTCTGGGCCGTCAAACCCTTCGCAGCGTCTACCGAGTCGTCATCCTGTTCAAACAATCATTAGTCTGCGTCCTTTTCTTGAGCGTGTGTGTGTGTGCGCGCGTGTGTGTGTGCGCGTGTGTGTGCACACGCGCGTGAGTGCTTGAGTGTGCGTTCAGGCACGCGTGCATTTGCAAATATTCTGTTCTGCGTGCATTTTTGCTCTCCATCTCGTGTGTGCGTGTGTATGTGTGTGAGCGTGCGTGTTTGTGCGCGCACGTGCACACGTGTATTTGCGCACTTGAGTGCGTACATGGTGTGCGCGCGGGTCATGTCTTTCTGCACGTATGCACTTGCAAATCTGTGGGGGTGACAATGGATGTAGTGTTGGGAGCGGGCTGTGTTGTCCGAGTGTGAAGACCGATGACGAATCAGGGTCATTTTGTCAAATCTTGTTCTCGGTGATAAACTTAAACTACTACTTTCAACACTTCATGACCAGAAATCATTCCAACGGTTCCTTTAGGTCAAGTGATGCCAGCTGCCTCGTAAGAAAGACAAATGCATTCTTCGAGGGAGAAAAAATAACTCATTTAAAACCTTTTTTTCTGCACAATGTTTTGTTTTCAGAACTGTTATCACATCCGATAGTATCTGAATTTTGACGTACCCTTGTAATTCTTTCAGTCAGATTCAAATGCAAATGTAACTTTCAGAATAACAGACGCCATTTCACTGGTTAAAGTTTGGTAGTCGTACTTTCTGACACGTAGTCATGAGCATAAGAGTCCCCTGGTGGCCCAACATCGAGTCCTGGACAGCGGTCGTCCTTACAAATTAAAGAAAAAAAATCGATTTTCTTTTTTATAAACAAAAACGCTTACACCCCCCCCCCCCCCCCCCCCCCCCACTGTGGCACTGCATCCTGTCAGAAACCCTACTGAAAGAGACAACTCAACCCTGTAAAGAGGATACCAATGCTACAGAAAGAAAAAACAAATTGAAAGAGTATGTTAAATACTGTGGTGGAAAGACACTAAAACCCTTTGAAACAATGTGACACAATCCTATGAAAGAAAGGAGATACTAAAACCTTCGAACGAAAAAGCGCTAGCCTGTATAAAAGTAAGACGGTCAACCCTGCTGAAGATGTAGATAATTAAATATGAAAAAACACAGAAATCATATTAAAGGGAACCGCTATACAGTTCTGTATATTGTGAACAAGGTCACTAATCTTGACAGAATGCGATGCTTAACCTTCTAAGGCCTAAAAGAAAAAGTCTGTAAAACAGGACACTTCGGCGTTATGATAGAAGAGACATTAAACGTATATGAAAGATGAAACTAATCCCTGTGAAAGGAAGACAGTAAATCCTATGAAAGGACACTCAATTCATATTTCAGGATACTCAATCATCATAAGACACGTACCCTTACGAAAGGACCGTAAAATATGTGAAAGAACAATCAACCGTATAAAAGTACACTAAATGCTGAAGCACACTAAATCATTTCAAAGGCTGCCAATACCCATTTCAAAGGACACTACGCCTTATATAGAAATTAATCCAGGTCAAAAAGAGGAAAGACAGACATTGAGCCCTATTCAAAAGAGAATACTAATCTCCAAGAAGAAAATACAAACCCCCATAGACGGAATACACTGGACCCGATGAATAAAGACTTTGAAACCACATGGAAGGATTACATGCTGACACTAATTACTATGCCAGACTTCTGTGGAACAAGGGATTTTCAGATTAGGTGGTACCAGGTGGCCACTGAGAAATATTCCAGGAGCAGGATCAAAGACTTCCTCCGATGCTCTGTAGCTCAGACCCCAACGAATCTGAAGACATGCGTCCATGTTCCAGATCCCCGGGAAATCAGGCATGCTACATCACCGAGTCACCCTTTGATGCCTTTCCTGAAGCATTCCTCTGGTACTCCCTGTTCTTCACCCTTGTTCTACAGAAAGGGCCAGGAATGGAAACCAAATCAACCAGGCTGATGATAGGCCTACGAGAGACAACCCCGATGGATAGGAACTTCTAAACCTTGTGATAGAAGACGGAACTCCAGCGAAGGAGACAATTCTACGAAAGAGTGGATTAAAATCTGTGAGGGATGAGATTACAACTCCTACTTAAAAAAAAAAAGCTAGATGCTACGAAAGACGACATTAATTCCTGAAATGTGAAGTCATTATATCCTCGGGAAAAAAGTCCAAAAATATTAGACGGACAGACACCAAACCATTATAATGAACCAAACTTTTAATCTCTATGCACAATTCAGTTTCAGTTTGTTCCATCAAGGAGGTGTCACCGCGTGCAGGATAGTCATATACGCTACACCACATCCGCTAAGTTTTGAGACCACACCGCGCATGATTTCAAGCTGATGGAATAAATGAATTGCTTAGAAGAGCGAATTTAAGACGGTCTCGTAGCTACCTCTTAGCAGATGTCTAACCTACGCATTAGCCCAACGCGCTGGTCAGACCTTGAGTACCTGCCTAACATTGGTTGCACCATTATTATTGTGTGCATATGTAGCGAGTGTTCACGTGTGTCTATGGGTGTGGGAGCACGGGCCCATGTATGTGTGCCAGTGTGTAAGCGCATATTCGTGCGAGTATACGTGTGTATGCCGTGTACACGCGTGTGCGTGCATGTGTCTTTGTACGTGTGCATGAACGCGTTCGGTGTGTGTTCGCGCTTGCGCGTGTGCGTGTGCAGAACTGCATGTGCATGTGCGATTTGTGGGCTTGTGCGAGCACATTCCTGCACGCATCTATCTGAACATGTGTACATATGTGTATGCACCTGTATACGGGCACATACGCATGTGTGTGCGCGCGCGCATGTCTGTGTGTGCGTGTTTGCACGTGTGTGCGCATGCACGCATGTGCATGTGTGTGAGCGAGCGAATGCATGCGCGTGTATGTGTGCGCGTGTGTCCATCTCCGTACAAGACAAAAATAAAGAAAATGTGAAATATGGTTGAAGAGGAACACTGCACTGGAACAGTGCAGGAGGAAAGAGACGACAGAGACAAAAAAAAGAGAAAGAAGAATGAGAAGAAAACCACCACTCATCTTTGTCATAGCTCCGTTCTCCGAGTTCATGTGATCTGGTCTCCCGTTTCCGTGGCCGTTGATGTGGCAGTTCCTCGTCCTTTTAAAAGAAAAAAAACCCGGGTTTTCTTTGCAGCTTTTGATTTTCAGGCTAATCATCATCACAACACATTTTCTACTTAACTGGAGAAGTACACGCATAACGCAATGGCGTGACTGCATTAAAACTGCTTCTACTTTCCTAACATGTCAGACCTTATGTCACGTTTTTTTTTAACCTCATGCAGCTTCTAACTACTGCTCTTACAGCGCACGACCACAAAATTCGAGTCAAACGCAATTTATGGCTGTCTACGGGAGGGGGGGGGGGGGGGGGGGGGGGGCGGGGCTTCATCCACTGTCAACTGGGACAATTTTGATTATGAAGTCCACATCACAAAATGTTATCAGTGATGGTGCAGGGGGAGAAGGGGAGATAATTACAGTACATTATTAAAAATTCTGTTCTAGTCCTCAAGGACAACATGCATTCTGTTTTGAGTCAACGGTGAAGACATTTGAAACTTTCAGAAGTTGAATCGGAGGTTAAGTTGTTTGTATTTTGTTTTAATCCGTCTCCTCCATTAGTAATTTGTGTTTGTATCAGATGACGCAACGCACTCTGCAAACCGCCACGCCACTGATAAAATACAAAGGTCTCCGTTTGCCTGTCGATCGCCTTTTCGGACAAACATCGCAGAATTCCGAGACTTCAGTTCCAAATTTCGCAAAATCTTTTTCATACTAAATTAAGAAAAGCTAATTCTTCCAAGCGTTCCAGATCCGTTTCTGATCGACGGATTATCTGCATGTCACAAAATGAACAGTACACAAAATACTGTCAGGCTGAAAAAAACAAGATGCTAAGCGCATAAACGTACTCCCAGTTTATCTTGATTTCGCGCGAGATATTCCATAAAGAGGAAAAACCGTTTGGGCGTTATAGCCGTTAGTAACGGCTATTCTGGTAAACATCGGCCATCTGTGACCCATAATGAACATACCTACCCATTTTCAGAAAGATCGGCCAAGTACTTCGAGATATTCTATAAAGAAAAAAACCGTTATGAGCCGTAACGGCTATAACGGTAAAATAACACATTAGACATCTTTGACCCATAAAGCATGCCTACGAATTTTCAGAAAGATCGGCCAAGTACTTTGAGATATTCCACAAAGGAAAACCGTTATGGGCCATTATGGCCGTTAGTAATGGCTATAACGGTGAAATAACACATCGGGCATCATTCGTGACCCATAATGAACATACCTACAATTTTTTTAGAAAGATCGGCCCAGTAGTTTTGTCTGGAGCGAGTGGAACACATTTTGACCACGAACAGAGACACAGACAGCATTTCTTCGTTCCCATTGTAAAGTACTTCCTGTTCTATAAGAACTGGGAGTACAGAAACATGCTGGCAGACACCATCCTCTCCAAGGTCCACAGGCTTGCCCTGTATTGGCGTGTATATATTGCAATGACTGTCAGTGACGAGCCAACAGTTGAAGGTGGACGTCCGAAAGGCGGGCGGGGTAAAGGTGGCTTACTGACATATAAAGACTGGATTGTTACGACCCTCTACGCAAACACTGTTGTGATGACACAGTGATATAAAGACTGGATTGTTACGACCCTCTACGCAAACACCCTGTTGTGATGACAGTGATATAAAGACTGGATTGTTACGACCCTCTACGCAAACACCCTGTTGTGATGACAGCAATATACTGCAGATTGAAGCCGATGCCATTTGCTCTTTTCTCTTCTGTGTACTAACGGGCGGCTCTGCACTGTTCCTCCGGTGTTACCCGTACAGGACCTAACACCGAGCTGATTTCATCAATCTCTGATCAAGAGTCTGACGAAACCTTCAGTACCACATGGAGGTCCGAGGCTCATGCCGCTGGTTTCAGTTTTTTTTCTTCGGAACAATCTGACAGGTGGTCCTGAAGAGCACTGTCCAGGTGCCTCTAAAAATAAACCATTTCACTCGGGACACCGACTCCATTTTAGGAAAATTCAAAATCGTCATGAAATAAAAAAAGTTTACATTTGCAGAAGTATGTTATGTTGCAGCGACTTTTTTTTTAATGAAACCAAAATTTTAAAATGTCCCTTCTTATTAAAAGTACGTGCCCGGGTATGCAAACAGGCACGTGAAAAAAATCCCCTTCTGCACCCTCCCCCCTCCCGTCCTCCCTCCCCACACCCTCAAGTCTCATCCCCCCTCCTCCACCACCCAATCCTTCCCGCAAATCTATCTGGTAGTATCATTCAACGGTTTAGGACATCTTTGAAGGATGGGAAATAGAATGCGGATCATTTGCACGTCGCAGTAATACTCGAATTTGAAAACAAATGTTCAAACACTCTGACGTCATTAGCCTGTCCCACGCGTCTCACCTACGCCTGTGTGTAGCAGTGGTTTGTGACGTCACCTTGCTCCTGCTGGTGTCTTCTGTGTAGCAGTGGTTTGTGACGTCACCTTGCTCCTGCTGGTGTCTTCTGTGTAGCAGTGGTTTGTGACGTCACCTTGCTCCTGCTGGTGTCTTCTGTGTAGCAGTCTGTGATGTCACCTTGCTCCTGCTGGTGTCTTCTGTGTAGCAGTCTGTGATGTCACCTTGCTCCTGCTGGTGTCTTCTGTGTAGCAGTCTGTGATGTCACCTTGCTCCTGATGGTGTCTTCTGTGTAGCAGTCTGTGATGTCACCTTGCTCCTGATGGTGTCTTCTGTGTAGCAGTCTGTGATGTCACCTTGCTCCTGATGGTGTCTTCTGTGTAGCAGTCTGTGATGTCACCTTGCTCCTGCTGGTGTCTTCTGTGTAGCAGTCTGTGATGTCACCTTGCTCCTGATGGTGTCTTCTGTGTAGCAGTGGTTTGTGACGTCACCTTGCTCCTGATGGTGTCTTTAGTGCAGTCCTTTTCCTGGCGTCTCCTCTGGGCTGTCGTCCCGTTGCTGGCGTCTCCTCTGGGCTGTCGTCCCGTTGCTGGCGTCTCCTCTGGGCTGTCGTCCCGTTGCTGGCGTCTCCTCTGGGCTGTCGTCCCGTTGCTGGCGTCTCCTCTGGGCTGTCGTCCCGTTGCTGGCGTCTCCTCTGGGCTGTCGTCCCGTTGCTGGCGTCTCCTCTCGGTTGTCAACTGTTGCCCGTGTCTTCCCTGGGCCATGGACTCTCCTCCCTGTTCAAACCCATGACATTTGGTCATCTTGTTCGTTCGTGCATGCGTGCGTGCGTCCGTGTTTGTGTATGCGTATCCGTGTTTATGTGTGCGTGTGTCCGTGTTAGAGTATGTGTTGTCCGTGTTTGTGCACGTGTGTCTGCGTTTGTGTGTCCGTGTTTGTGTGTCCGTGTTTGTGTATGTATGTGCATGTCCATGTGTGCGTGTCCGCGTGGGAGTGTCCGTGTGCGTGCGCGACCGCATGTTACGAGTGTGGCACCAGCGATCCTCATACCAGTCACTAAGGTATACAAATTTTGTAAAAATGATTGTACTCATTTTGCGAAATCCTGTCAAGTGATCACTTGAAACCTTTTCTTAAACCTTCCGATAAGGATCGAATCTGTCTGATGGACTCACTTACTGCAGTGATACCAGCTTTCCGAGGAAGAAAATCAATACACCAAGGGGAAAATAAGATACAATAAACCTTTTCCCTAAAATACTGTCTGTTCCGTTGTTGCAACTGATATCACTGAAGTTTTACACTGGAAGCTTTACGTGCGTGTACTCATAACTCATTACATCCAAACGAAAATGCAAATGTTCCAGAATTTATGTCACTCACCTGGTTCAAATCGTGTAGTACGCTGTTCTCTGCTATGGAAACCAATGATGGTGCGCTATGGAATCCTGGTGGCCTGGTACCGGGTCTTCGACAGTTGGACAGTGGTCAGTCCCTAAAATCCCGCCACCAAACAAAGCCGTCAGATGTTAATTAAAATAAAACATAAACCTCAGATTTTATCCATTCTTGACTAAAAAAACAAGTCGCTAATCCCCAAAACTGACATCACATCCTATAAGAAGCGTACCAAACTCTGATAAAGGGAATACAAAACACTTACAATGAATACGTAAATACTGAAAAAGACGCTACATTTTGAGAGAAAAAAAAATTGTAGGCCCTCCGAAATGGAAAAGCCAATGTGAAAAAAAGACACTAGACCCTATGAAAGGATGCTAATCATATTTAACATCCCTAGTGAGGAGGACACAAAACCATATTAAAAAGGGTACTAAACCTTATCAAAGGAATTTAATAACTCGTGAAAAAGAGCGCATAATTCCGTGAAAGAAGGCCACTGTTCCCTATCGATAAGGACTCGATGTCCTGTGAAAAAAGCTTAATCATCAGAAACAAGGATATTAAACTCCGTGAAAAAAAGCATTAAGCCAGAGAAAAGGAGGCACTAAAATCGTGTGAAAGTAGTCGCTAGACCGTATGAAAGAAGAACACCAAACTCTGCCAATGAAGATAATACTAGGTAAAAATAATTCTGCGGAAAGGACTACGAAAGAAAGGGACCAAACCGTATCAAAAATGAATACTACACTGCATGAAGGGAGATGTTAAGCGCTATGATACATGACGTTTAACCCGGAAAGATAAGACGGACCGTGAAAGGAGGAAACAATCAGAAAAGATACTGAACTGGTCAATATCCATCATCCAGTTCAAACGTTGCTCGTTTCTGCTAGTGTGTGTGTGCGCGTATGGTTCGTTTGTGTGTGTGAAGGAGGGGGGGGGGGTGCACCTGTGCGTGCGCGCGCGCATGTGCGAGTACATGCATATACGCATGCCAGCGTACCTCATATCTTTGCCACTCTGGTAAAAAAAAAAATCTGTAAAAAAATTGTGATCATTTTGCAAAATCCTGGTAACTTGAAAACGTTTTTCAACCTCACGGTAAGAAATCAGTCTGACTGGCTCACTTACTGCAGTGACATCAGGGCTGGACTGTTTACGGGTGGTTTGTATAGTTAAAGTGCTGGTCTGTTTACAAGCCGCTTTCCAAACGACCAGCTGACAAGACAACATGCGTGTATAAAAGCACAGGCAGCTTTGCGCCGTTTTCAGTTTAACCCATACTGGACTGAACAGTGCAAACTTGAGTCAGCCGGGCAGAATGTCACCTGAAAAACTTGGTTTACAGCTCATGTCCCTGGTGTTATTCGTTTCAAATACTAAAAATAATTCAACAATCGGTCCTGCCAAAGTGCGCACCGTGAATGTGACTCGGTCTACCACCAACTCAACCGAGTTGTGTTGGAAACAGTATTACGACACCTCTACTTTCTGTTCAGGTTTTGTCGGTTTGTATTCCTCTGACACGCAGTATTTTCCAATCTGTTAACAATAAGATCCGCCATCAGGCCAAACGTAATTCAGTCTTCATAACTTTTCCTATCCGCTGATATTTCTTTCACATCCATGCAGTAGCATTTTCATGGCAAATCCTATGCGACGTGGGAGACATATCACAGGCCCACGTACTGCGACTCGATTGAGTTAACTGGAGATAGATGCCAATATTTCTTCCTCATCTCAGTCTTTGCATGAGCATAAGTAACGTCCTTTGTGAGGTCTGATCCAAACTTGGAACACCGCGTGAAGTTCACCTCTCAGTAACCCATGTCAGCGTGGGAAATTCAATATGTTTTTGAAATTAAAGCAAAAGATTACACAAAAGTTCAAACATCAAAGTTGTCAGTAAAGAGCTGCTACAACTTTGTGAATGACCGGGTCTTCTTCATTTACAGTCCCCGCTCACGTACATAGACATCTGTACACAAATTCCTCCGTGTCCCCCTGTTCCGTTCCCGCTCCCTCCCCATCTCTCGTGTCTTTCCCAGACTTTTACTTCCATCCCTGTCATGCAATGTAATATTTCCATCTGTTTGGGACATCTTTGGTCGATGAGACTTGTCAGAATAGGATTTATTTGCGCATTGCAGAACCCGTTAGGAACATCAGAATTAAAGAAAAGCGTTAATCCCAACATTTACTTCCGCGTTATCAGTCTGTCAAAGTTGCTCACCTGTATCTCTTTGTAGCGGTCCTCTGTGCCGTTAGCTTGTTCCTGGTATGGGTTTTCTTCTGGGCTGTCGCTCTGTTCCCACCGTCTCCCTCGGGTTGCCATCTGTCCGTCGTGTCCCTCCTTGGTTGCCATTCGGTTCCCGGCGTTTCCCCTGGCTTTGCGTCCTGTTCCTGGCGTCTCCTCCGGGCCGTCAGTCTTCGTTTTATCTGCTGTCTCCTCTGGGTTGTAGTCCTGTTCGTGATGTCTCCAAGCTGTCAGCCTAATCCTGGTGTCTCCTCTGGGTTGTAGTCCTGTTCGTGATGTCTCCAAGCTGTCAGCCTAATCCTGGTGTCTCCTCTGGGCTGTAGTCCTGTTCGTGACGTCTCCAGCTGTAAAGCCTAATCCTGGTGTCTCCTCTGGGCTGTAGTCCTGTTCGTGATGTCTCCAAGCTGTCACCTGATCCTGGTGTCTCCTCTGGGCTGTAGTCCTGTTCGTGAGTCTCCGAGCTGTCAACCTGATCCGGGTGTCTCCTCTGGGCTGTAGTCCTGTTCGTGATGTCTCCGAGCTGTCAACCTGATCCTGGTGTTTCCTCTGGGCTGTAGTCCTGTTCGTGACGTCTCCGAGCTGTCAACCTGATCCTGGTGTCTCCTCTGGCTGTAGTCCTGTTCGTGATGTCTCCGAGCTGTCAACCTGATGCTGGTGTCTCCTCTGGGCTGTAGTCCTGTTCGTGATGTCTCCGAGCTCCCAAACCCTGATCCTGCCGTCTCCTCTTGACCGTCATCTCGTGTCTGGCGTCTCTGAAATCAATGTGAAATCATCTAAACCCTACGCAAGGAGATAACTAAATCTCATCAAAAGAGGATATACTAAACTCCATAAACCCGATAAAAGCATGAAGACTACATCTTAAACACAACAGAAAAGTAAGAAAGTAGAACGCCACATCCTCCGAAGGGACACTTTTCTTGGGGAAACAGAAAGAACACTAACCATGTGTAAGGACATGAAACCCTAGGAAAGAATACTAAACCCTCAGAAGGAAGTAGACACCGAAATCAGCAGAATCAAAGGGTACTCAACTTCACTAGAGCACTTTACTGGGTTCATCATACACTAATCCAAGCATGTCAGGAATATTTCAAGCATTTATGAACTTTAAATGATTACCGATAAAAAAATCATGACAAATAATCTTTTTTTATGGAGTTGCTACTTTAAACGGAGCGTAATTAGACACATTACGATTTTTTGCGTGTGGTTGAACGAAATCAACCCCCCCCCCCCCCCCCCCCAGCCTGAAAAATACAACTGCCTAGTTTTTTTTTCTATAACATATTGAGATAGTGTGAACACTATGGCTTAACTAACGTCGTGGTCGATATTTTACAAGTTTTCTTTTTCATTTCTTGTAATCTATCGTTATACAGAAAAATCAGACTGCCAAAATTTTTAAAGATCAACATTCACTCTACCTGGCTATGGCGCACACTGCTGAGCAGTCAACGGGCTGTGACCGTTCATTCCTGGCAACGTGGACTCTGGCATTCTCAGTGACCCGACAGTTCCGAGTTCATCCAAGCATTTATTCCTTACACAAATGAGACCCGGGAATCTGACCGAGAGGTGAAAACTTTCAGCGTCTGAAATGTCACAGGTTAAGCTATGGTCAGGACCATTGTTTCCAGCCTATTCTTCGTGCCTCATCTTTGTCATGTCCCTCAAAGAAGTGGAGGACTACGATACGTATCTAGAATGCAGACCCTCAGTGGAACACTTTCACCGCTAACATCTCGGTGACAGGACCAAAAATCTGCGAGAAGCCATCCCTGAGGAACTTTCAGGCAAGAGCAATGAGGTTACTGTTCCTTTTCAAGTGATTGTTCCCCCCCGAGACAATCAGTCTGGTCCGCACCTGGCCGTTGACATATTTACTGATGCCTACAATTCTAAGGCTTCGTGGACTTATGAAAAGATGAGATTCCTTGCAAACTGATTGCAGGGTGCATTACAGTTCCTAAAATTATATCTATCAATGAAAGACAACTGAAGATACCAGCCACTCGATACTCGTGAATCACTGGAAAAGGGGGCCCGTCCAGAACGAATGACATTGGTGACACCAAAGGTACGAGACACTTCACATACAGATGTATTGCATCTTGCCTCCCAAGCATATAAACCGACACAATCATCATCCAGTGACTAACAGAACTGAACACGTACAGGGACGTTGTTGAAGGATCTGCATGGAAGAGGAACCCGTGTTGTGTAGCAAGCACAGCACATTGTTCTGGTCTGTTCCACTGGCGGTTCCAGAGCTCCTTTGCGAGTCCACACCAGGAACGACTTGTGGAACTAGCTCCAGATTCACTACACAAACGAATCTGACGCAGTTCCAGTTACGTATGAGCCACATATTTACCCATTACCCAAGGCAAGGGATACTCAAGTACCTGGTGATCACAAGGAAACTTCAGGAACACAAATTCTTTCCTGAAGCATAACCTCCGGTAGTTTCATGGGTGGTCTGGTTCTAGAACTTTGTGAGTACAGACCAGAAACGACTTGTGGAGCTAGCTCCAGATTCACTGAATCAATCAGTCTGACGTCAGTTTCACAAGTTGCGTACGAGCCACGTATGATCCTAATGACCGAGCAAGGGATACTCAGATGTACCAAGTGATCACTTAGAAACGTTTCAGGAACAAACGTTTCCTGAAGCATCCTCTCTGGCAGTTCCTTAGGCGGTTCCCGAACTTTGTGAGTACACACCAGGAACGACCTGTGAAATAGCTCCAGATTCAGAACACCACAGAATCTGACGTCAGTTCCACAGGTCACGTACGAGCCACATTATCCCATTACTCAAGGTAAGGATATTCAGAAGTACCAGGTGATCACTAGGAAACCCTTCAGGAACAACAAACCTTTCCTGAAGCACTCCTCTGGTACCGCTGTTCTGCAGCTTCGTTCCACGGATACCTGACACCAGGAACCGAGCAGCCCTGCCTGGCACAGGAAGCCGAAGGCTTGTCTCCATACACCAGATCTGATGCCGTGGCCTTCAGTCTCTTTACCACCCCTGGCAGTGGGTGTACCTGTTAAGCCAACGTCACCACCAGTGGATTCCATGAAAAAACAGATCCTACTCCGACCTCATGATGTGAATGCTACACGCCAGAACACGTCCTTTGATGTCTCCAGCGACACAAAGCACAAGTTCCATACCACAAGAAGTTCAGCAACATAGCGACCTGCACGTCTCAGCTTTGTCAGAACTAGATGATAAATTGTAACAGAATATGAATTGCACAAGCAATTAAAACCTAACCTACAGCATCATTCTAGACAAGACCCCCCCCCCCCCCCCCCCCCCCCCGTCCTTACGACCCACCATCCAAGATGACAGGTCCACCTGGGATCGAAGAGTCTGAACATCCCCAGCTGTATTCCACAATAGATAAACTGAAGGAAGGCTCAGCACAACGTGCCATCCTACTTCCAGAAACCCCCACCATTCCATGACGAACTCCGATTCAGAATAGTCTTCGCAAAACACATCAACGACCAAACTGAAAACCGACTTCACAGTTAATACAGTAACCTCCTCAGTAGTTCTGAACGCATCCTCGAGACGGGCCTTCCCACAGATCCAGCACTGCCATCAGAAGAGGCAAGGATCGTAAATCATGTCGGATCTGAACACCAGACGCATTTCTTAGTTCAATCCTTGGTAAACAGAGCCAGAAAGCACAAAGGGCAGATTGAAAAACAAGGCACTATAACAACCTGACACTTTTGACTCACGAGATCACCGGAAATCATACGCTGCTTCTCCGGCCAACCATCTGGAAGGAATAAATGACCTGATGAAACTTCTCAGAACTGCTAAATTCACTGAGAATGTGCTGCGCTGCAAACATATGGAATCTACGTTAGTCGGTGTCTTCATGGTTAGGGTCAATGTTCAATACAATCATCTACATTAACTGGAAGAAAGGTCAATAGGGGCATTTGTAAAAAAAAAAACACAGGATGCCTATGAACACTTTGATGCTAAAATTTACTCTGCGTTCGTAAAACTGTATAAACAGGCATGTGAACTGACATGTCTATCGGTCTATTCTTCGTCGTTCGCTCAGACAGGAACCCCCGATGCACTGACGAAGGCTGCCATCCGGCGGAGGCCCTCCAGAGATCGGTGTATGAATAATTTATCGGTGTATGAATAATTCTAATTTTATCATGCTTGTGTTAAAAAAAAGTGCTGCACGTTGAATCAAGGCGATACTCACATTTGTCCCAGTAAAAGATATACCGAGAAAGGCGTTCACTTCATGATTCAGAGCATCTATTAATAGATTCTCCTTTCTGATAGGTGGTGGAGGGGCGTTGGTGGTAAATATGGACATAGCCGCATTCATACAAAAAATCGGGTTTTAAAACGATAAAATTAATGAGTTCTAGTTCTCAGCTTGACCGTGTGAGCCTGGGGACGCGCGCCACCAGGAAGGGCCGGCACATGTCCAGTCAGAGGGTGAAGGGCCGGACAATATTTTGTGAATGATGCAGGAAACTTCAATGGACCAGGTATATTATATATATATATATATATATATATATTATATATATATATATATATATATATTATAATATATATATATATATATATATATATATATATATATAAAATAGAATTTTAAAATGGAAGAAATTAAAACCTACAAGCTTGTTTCAAGCTAAAACACTCTGAGGAGAGCGTTTTAGCTTGAAACAAGCTTGTAGGTTTTTAATTTCTTCCATTTTAAAATCCTATTTTAAACTGGTATGTCGCTCCCTACATGGTTGAGCACCTTTTGCGTCCTGAGTGGCTTTTTAACCCTGATTTTATATATATATATATATATACTGCTGAACAATTCAGATATATATTTTTTTATTCATATAATACAAAAATGATGAAACTATGAGACGATTCAAATCATACGCATAACTAGTTTATCCAATGTTTTAGCGTATCATACTTCAAACCCGATTGAATGACCTTTCCCCTAATCAGTTTGACATGTGTGGAGGACTGGGCCAACCACCATATCAGAAAGTATCCGTCAGCGATCGCCTGGTCCAGTCCCGTTTCCCCCTACTGCGGTCTGCTGGCATTCTTGAAAACGTTCAGTGAAGGTACGGGGCGGTGGGGGGATTTTGATGTCCAATCCCGAGGTCTGAATCTGTGTCGCTCATGACCGTTTTCGAGATGATTGCCAACACAAACCTTTCACAGCCCTTTGCACTGCTACTTTTAGATTAACAATATGTTGTGTATTCCTTTGTGGAGAACCTTACTGAGAGCCAAGGAAGTACAGTACTCTTTCAGCGTTTTTGGGATGTTCCTTCGGATATAATACAACTCGAGGGCCAGCCGAATCTTCATCTAGATCCATAACCAATTATCAGATCGAATCACAACACGTCGATGTCCCCTTTACCGTCTTAGCTCTAAATATGGTTTCCCAAACTAGTGGCATGCTCTGCCCAGCCAGACATTTCTGGGATGCTTCCTTCCTGTACTGACAAATCCAGGAACTTTTCCTGCGATGTATTAATTTTAGTCAACCCGGCCGCTCTGTCTGTATTCAGAGATGACGCGTCGACGTCCTGAAGGAGTTGGAGGTCAATCGAGCTTTGCTGTTTTGGAATGTATACGCCATCAGTCATCATCCAGTGGGCGCTGATCCTCAAGTTCCATCTTATCTAATCAGTTTATATGGAGTCACTCACAGTTATAGAAACATTTGTTATACAGCCGACGTTCAAGCATAAAACCACTTTCATTGTATTATTCGTATTGGTATTAATCTTTCTTTTTCTATGTTGATGCAGGCCGCAGTCAAGTCCTTGATTTCAAGTAGTGTTTCGCTCGGAGGGTTAAAATATGTTTCCCTGATGCTGCTCCAGTTTTTGTTTTCCTGCAAGAAGAAGCATTCTTGGGTTTTTCCCCTCATCTTTGCTGATACTATGCTAAGGGCACCGTTTTGTGCTTTCGGTTCTTTCCAGGGCTTCTGTAATCCTCCTCGGCTGATGAGGCAACCTGCATCCGTTTCCTAAATGCTATCCATCTCTCGCTGGCGTCTGGATTTTTGAGGGTGTGTTGACCTTTGGTTGTTTCATACCATAGGTGTCCCTATGGGCTCAATAAATATTTTCAAATGTGTCCGGTTAGTGCTCCAATATGCGCTTTTCTGTTGATGCATCCAGTTTGTAGGGCAATTTTTTTCATTTACTTCCATTCCTCTTGCGTTTACGGGTGGCAAGCCGAGTTTTTGGCGTATAGCATCGAGAGCGTGTATACAATCCTCGCATGAATGATAAGCGTGGATGTTCATGACACTGTGGTTTGAATCCTGACCTTGGTTTCCGACATAACTCCTGGCGAAGCGCACTGCTGTTCATCGGTGTCTTCGTACAGCCCTTTTAGTTCCGCGGATCTTCCAAGGCGCTCTCAAAGGATGCCCTTTCACAGACATGAACAGTGGACGTGCTTATTATCACTTCTTCCTTTGAGCGTCCACAATCAATTTGATTTTTCTGACACTTTTCAGGTTGGGGCTCGCCCGGCGAAAAAAAAAATCAGAGCAGCAGTTGCGCTCTTGACTGGAAGGTGTCTAGAGTGGGGGCGGCCACAGTCTCTGCTGGCAACTCATTCCAGTCTGTTCTGGCGAAGAATGAGTTCTGCCGGTACTGTGTGCGGCACTGGATGGCAGAGTACTGTTGGTCATGTCCTCTTTTTTGGCGGACTGGAGCTGGATGAAGTTGGTTGTGGCCGACTGCGACCATGTTGTTCCGAATCTTGCACAGCATTGTCAGACGTGCTACCTGCCGGTGTTGCTGAAGGGAGGGCCATCCCAGTCGAGAACGCATGTTATTCACACTTGTTGTGGTAGCGGTTCAATATGAAGTGAGCCGCCCTTCTCTGTATTGCCTCCATTCTGTCCACATTCCTCTGTACGTGGGTCCCACACAGAGCTGGCATATTCCAAAAGGGGCCTGACAAATGTCAGGTAAGCCTCTCTCTCAGCTCTGTGGGGACAGCTTTCAAGTTCCGACGAAGGAATCCCAACATCCTGCTTGCTCTCAAAGTAATGGCATCAATGTGAGAATCCCAGCTGATGCTATTCTCAATGGTGACGCCAAGATACTTGGCTGATGACAGTGTCGAGTGTGTCCATGCAGCTTGTACTGGTAGTGGAGGGGTCGCCGACTTCTGGTCAAGGAATAACAGTACACTTCCCTGGGTGAAAAATCATGTCCCAGCTCTTCTCCCATTCTCCAAGGCGGTGGAGGTCCTCTTGCTGCTGGTCTTGGTCTCGCTGGGATGCAACTACTCTGTAAGCTGCAGTGTCGTCAGCCAACAGCCTACAAGGTGAAGTCAGGCTCTCAGTGGATGGATACTCTAAGCTGCAGTGTCGTCAGCACAGCCTACAAGGTGAAGTCAGGCTCTCAGTGGATGTACTACTCTGTAAGCTGCAGTGTGTCAGCGGCACAGCCTACAGTGAAGTCAGGCTCTCAGTGGATGTGACTATCTCTGCGTGTGAGTGACAGCTCATGTGTTGTTCCACGCCTCAAGATGCTCTCAGTGGGATGTGACTACTCTAAGCTGCAGTGTGTCAGCACAGCCTACAAGGTGAAGTCAGGCTCTCGTGGGATTGACTACTCTGTAAGCTGCAGTGTCGTCAGCCAACAGCCTACAAGTGTGAATCGACTACTCTAGCTCGTAGCAGTAGCAGGTTAGGACATCGTTAATGTATTCAAGGAACAAGCAAGGTCCCAAAACTGATCCTTGTGGTACACCGACTTCACTCATATTCTGATTGGGCTCCCTCCACTACAACCGCTTGACGTCGGTTTGACAGAAATCCCTTGATCCAGCGGTTGACCTCACTCCCGATGCCGTAGTGGTGAAGCTTGTGTAAGAGGAGACTGATTTACCTCGTCAAATGTTTTAGCGAAATCCATGACCAGGATGTCTGTCGTCCCTTTTCCATGCTGTCTACCAACTCATCAATCTCTCTCAGTCCCATGTGGATTATCAGTCGTGAGTGGGTCGGTGCAAATGTGTTTTTAACCTGTGAGTAAGCTATACCAAAAGACGTTATCTATCTATAACCCATGGCAGAGGTAGAATATGGGCAGGGTGACACGAAATCGCCTCACTCAGTTTCCTCCATACAGCAGTAATGGTAATAGCGAACGGCGCACTGTCACTGCAGGGGCGGGGGTCTTTTTCCACAACGAAAGATCGTAGTTTACTTTTGCAACTGCATCAAGCATGTCCTTCCAAGTGAGTGCATTACTGTGTAACACAGAATCGATAGCCAGCCTCCAAATCCTCACGGAAACAGAGAAAACAAAAGTAATCGACCGCACCTAGTAAGATGCACAGAATCAGGGGGATATGAAGTAGGGGGGGGTGGTGGAGGGGGGCCAGTATGAACGAGAGGATGGGAGGTGAAGTGCGCTTCTCTCCAAACAGTCGAGGAAACCGGGGGTTCTGAGAGCTCCAGGCAAGGGACGGGCGTCACAAGACTAGAACAGATGCTTGTTCTAGGCAGTGCTAAGAACTGTCCATAAAGTTGACGCAGAGTGCTTACTGAAAACGTTGATGACTGGTAGGAAGCCAGAGAAACCAATGTGACTGGGAGGTAGTAATACTGTAAATTTGCTGCATGAGCTTAGAAAACCAAGTTGTACGAAAGTAAGCTCAATGGGCAATAAGTCAGTGTATAGTGCAAACAGTTTGGTTCTGGGCAGTAAGTCAATGTACGGCAATAACACAAAGTTTGTGTGTCTGGGCAGGTAAGGTCAATGTATGGCAAAACAGTTTGTGTATCTGGGCAGGTAAGCCAATGTACTGGCAAAACACAAAGTTTGTGTATCTGGGCAGGTAAGGTCAATGTACTGGCAAAAACACAAAGTTTGTGTATCTGGGCAGGTAAGGTCAATGTATGGCAAAACAAAGTTTGTGTGTCTGGGCAGGTAAGCAATGCAAACAATTTGTGATCTGGCAGGTAAGGTCAATTACTGGCAAAAGTTTGTGTATCTGGGCAGGTAAGGTCAATGTATCTGGCAAAACACAAAGTTTTGTATCTGGGCAGTAAGCTCAATGACTGGCAAACACTGTATCTGCGAGCATGTATGCAAAACACAAAGTTTTGTGTTTGGGAGGTACGTCAATGTACTGGCAAACAAAGTTTGTGGACAGAGAGCTCGTGGACAGTCGGGGCAGGAGTGGGAAGGGGGGGGTGGAGGGGTGGGGGGGAGTTGGGAGACATTGTAGGAGGGAACTTTGAGATACAGGTGAAATAGGAATGAATAAGCTCTGTACCCTTCTCCCACACAAAAGAATCTGGATGTCCAAATACTGAAGCCAATGATAGAAATGTGAGGGTACAGTATGTTTCTGGGTCGCGTTAGTGTTCCCAGTGTTTGTCAGCCCGTAATGACGGAAAGCTGCTTTGGTCTGGCAGGGGTGTGCAAAAGGAAAACTTCCCCTGAAATCGGAAGGTTGACAACGTTAAATGGTGGCTATTTTTGTTCCCAACACCACCTTCATCGGTCTAACGTATGTGGTCTGGATTTCGGGCACCATTCAAGTTTGTCTCCACCACTCATTGTCTGTTGTCTGTATTACACATCAGCAAACAGACGCACGAGGCCATGCATGCGCTTCTTGGTTTCCACGTGCAAGTGTTCCAGACGAGGCTATACCGTTCATAGATTATAGACACCCTTCCCCAAACACTCAGGTATATGAAAAGGGCAGCGCACGCGCGCGCGCGAACAGACACGCACAAATCCACTGTTCTCTTCGTAAGAAAATCTCAGAAGGAAAAAAACAAAACAAAAAAGCCGAAGCGTGATCGAAAACGTACAAGAAATGTAACTTATCTGTAATGGGCTTATGAGAATGTCACTTTCTAGGTACATGTCCACCTAAGCAAAGGCCGTTCTGACTGCACGGAAGCGGAAACCAGCCATCTGAGAACACTCCAAAGGGACGGTGCTCGATCAAGAGATTTTCCCGCGGCGGGAGGAATTTGGACAGGCACTGTCTTCCACCATGCATGCCTTTGACACGGTAACCTGTGGCAGTCACTGCCCGCACGGACGATTGGTAGGGGATCCTAACCGTTTTGTTTTTCTTTCTAAATGGTTGTAACTATGGTCGCATCTAAAGAAAAACAGAAAAGGGGGGGGGGGGGGGGGGGGGAGACAAACGAAATCCTGCGAGTACGAGTTGGTCAAATTAGAATAAAAGGGGAAAAAATTGACGCGGTTACCACGAAACCAAAAGTTCACTTCAATGTGTTTGTTGGGCTACTAGATTTTGAGTAACAATATAAACATAATCAATTATTACAACCTAATGAGAATTACTGTAACTTGTGTAAGTTTCGCCATTACGGATTGAATACTTGTGTGGATGAGTGGATAGTGAATTCAGCATGTCTAACCTTTTAGTTGTAAATTAAAAACAAAAAGAAAAACAAAAATGACATGATTGGAAAGAGGAATAAGTATGAGACAAACTTAAAGGGGAGGGGGCAAGATTTTGTGGCCGACCCAAAATACCCCACTACACACCACAGAGAATACAAGTGAATCGATTCTCGGGTTTTAATCTACAGAAAAAAAAAAACTGGAGAACGTCTTGTCTGAGTGGCGCTAAGCGCTAGTCTTGATCTCCTGCCTTGGGAACCCGCTTTTCTTAGCACGCCTTCACACATGCGCGCTACATACAGCGCGCATCCTTGGGATGGACATACAGGCACACGTTGACTTTCACTTGATTCTTAAGCGAGTCGAAAGCGAAGAAGTGGGAGAACTGCGAGTACACATTTTTCTCGTTCCTTTTGTACGTAATGAGAATGTATGAGCAGGGAGCAGTCAAATACTGCCAGCCTGAGCTTACTCGAATTCATCGCTTGAGAACCGCGTGAAAAGACAGGAGACGGGCAAGAACGCGGTGGGGGAGGTTTTCCTTAGTGCCCCGACTCTTATCGGACCTTCTAACCGACGGAGACGTTAAGTCCATTAACTGAAACACAATGGAACTGCTTTCCCCTTGCAGGTAGAAGTCTGTCTTCTGCAGCCAGACTGGTCAGAGTTGTAATAGCATCTCTTGTTCAGGAATGAAGGGATGCAAAGCAAATTTTGCGGCAAGTTGAAACAGGGGAGAGAATGGGTAGAAGGTGACCTCGTGTGGGAGAAAAGGGCAGAGGAGGGGTCGGGGAAAGAGGGGCGGGGTGTGTGGGTGGGGGGGGGGGGGGGACGAATGCAAGGTGGGGGGGGGGGGCAGCATGAAGAACCTGCTGCTCAACAGAGACCAATTCCTCCACCACCCCCACCACCACACCCCTAATCTGACCAGCTGCTGGACTTCAGCAGGAAGGTATGGCGAGTTGGAAGTGTTTGCGTTTGTTTGGGTTCCTGCGCTTCTTTCCGTCAAATGTTGAAGCCGCTGATCGAAATCTTACAGCATTGAATGTCAATGTTCCTTAAATTGTCTAAGCCATCGACATTTTCTGCGACAACCTGTAATAACTATTCCACGCAAACGGCGTTATGATTCTCAACTGCATGTAGAACCCTCCCACCCACCCCTTTAAAAAAGCGTTATATAAAACATGCCATTATCAAATACAATGTGCGAATTAAACACTACCTATTCCACTCAGTGCATGAAACCAGGCACGTATTGCGGTACCTGAGGAAAACTCACCGGCCATGGTTCTGCTTTCTGCACATCACCGCTGGACAGCACGTGCTTTCTCCCCAGCGTCGGACAGTGGTCTGAAGTGAATCGTAAAAAATTCAGGGAAAGCGGTGATTGGCTGCCAGATGATCACGTGGCATGACAAACACTCATGAGAGCAAAGCGCTTACAGTGATTGGATGCCGAAGATTCATGTGATACGACAAACTCGACCGCATGTGAAACACGACTTGCTGCAACAGACTCAAGAGAAAGTGTTTAGGCCTACAATGGTTGGATGCCGAATGAACATGCGATGCGACGAACTCGCACGCACGTGAAACACGTCCTTGACGTGCGTAAAGTGCCTCAGACCAAGGTCGTAAACGACTTGGCAAAGCTGCACATTGCTTCAGTTACGTCACTCAAATCAACATTTAACGTGTTATGTAAAAAGACACTTTTCAAAGCTCTGCTTTTGTTGTGCTAGTTGTCCTAAAATTCCTGACACTGATATAGAATATGATATTGGAATTTATATAAATAACAATTTCCATCCCAAATTCAACGCATGAACGAATAATTGACACGGTGCTAATCTAAAGATAGAATCGCTGACGTAGAAAAAGACTTCGTGTCAGATAACAAGGCCTAAACCCATGACTCCCAGTCGACCAAAGAAAGGATTAGAAGAACACCTGTCTGTACACTTGTCCAAACATGGTGTGACTGGTCGGTTTCGACACATCAGCCGGTTTCGGACAGATTTCTATAGTTAAGCCGGTTTTGATGTTACAAACTACCGGCATTCTGATCCTAAGAGAAGAAGCAATGGCACACCATGTGACAATAATAGTATGCAAAGAAAGAGAAAGTAGAAGTCATATTCGGAAATCCACCTCCAGCACTCCTGCCCCCCCCCCCCCCCCAGCCCTCCACGGGGCTGATCGGGCAAATGCTAGTGTCCCCTCCCCCCCCCCCCCTCCCCCCCCCCACCCCTTCTGCATTGTCTGTGAATGAGACCATCACATGGGCCATCAAATCAATATCTTAAAGGACACCAAATGTACTGTAAACACACACACACACACACACACACACACACAAGAGTCACGCACACACGCTTGTAGCACGTGCGTGCTTGTGTGTGTGTGTGTGTGTGTGTGTGTGGTGTGTTGTGTGTGTTGGTGTGTGTGGTCCGCTCGCGTGGGGCGCGCGGTGTGGTGTGTGTGGCGCACGTGCGTGCGAGCGCGCGGTGTTGTAGTGTGTGGTGTGCGCGTGTGCGTGTGTGTGTGTCGAGCAAGCGCGCTGCGCACGGCAATGCTAAGCATCTTTTGAACATGGAGAGAAATACCACAAACGTGCAAAGATACAGACAGACAGACAGACAAGTCAGACGAGCAAACAGATAGGCTGGAAAAGATAGGCAAGTAAAGACAAAGGGCGGTGGACATGGTGCTGGTGTTTTTGGCATGACATTGGGTGAGGAAGGGGCATAATTTGTAGGTGATGGTGCTTCGACACATTGAGGAGGAAGGGGGATAATTTGTAAGAGACAACGCTTTTTTCTTAAAACAGATGGTTCTCTCCCCCCCCTAGACGACGGCTCCACGAGGTGCTTCTCCCCTGAAAAAATAGCATGCACGCACGCATTGCAAACACTCGCAACCCCTTGCAGGACACCCAACCCCACACACAACACAAACCACACACCCCCAACACACACACCACACACACAAAAAAAACCCGCACGCACGCACACACAACACCACACCTCTCTCTTTTCTCTCTCTCTTTTCTCTCTCTCTCTCTCTCTCTCTCCCCTCTCTCAACCACTCCCACCATCACCCCCCACAATCAAACGAGAACGTGGGGTTTTTCGAAAAATTGGTGGGGGCTCCATGTGGCACGAACTGATACCACAAAATGACAACACGGAGATAGAGCAAAACAACACACCACACACACTCACCACACCACACCCTGCAACTGGCGCCCCTGGGGGTTTTTTGAACAGGATCCAGACTTTTCTCTGTGAAATGGACCTTTATCTCTGACTTTTTTGGGGTTAACAATTCTCTTGGGCACTGAAACAAACTTGCACATCTGTTCAAAGGGCAAGTTGGGTTTATAATAAAACCCTTTTTTCGACTTTGCCGTCTGTTGTGTTCTTGCGCGAACTATTCAGTTGTGGAGATTTGACCTTCCCCTAGGTTTTATCACGTGTCATAAATACCGGAGGTTTTTATCTTGGGGTAAGAAGGCGCACTTGGCCCAAACCTGGTCCCAGCCGCTAGGTTTTTTCTGGGAAGGAGTGCCCAGCTCTTGCTTCATGGCCTAAAAGGGCCCGCCTTGTGACACCAGCGGGGGGGGGGGGGGGGGTAGGAGGGGGAGGTTGGGTGGAGGGGGGTCGTGCCCCCCCCCCCCCCCCCCCAGATAACGCAGCACCACATCCTTATGGCGTGCCAAATACAGCATTTGCCCTTTTTTTTCGGGATTTTGTTTATTAATCCAAAAAATTGTATTGTAAATTTGGAAAGAGTTGGGCACCCAAAAAGGAACTTTTTAAAAAAAATATGATTTTTAATATAATGAAAAATCAAACATTTCGTCTCTGCACGCGCATTTTTAAAAAAACCCCACTCAGTGTGCCTCTATCCCACATCCCGGGTCACTATGAGGAAAAAAAACGAAAGGGGGAAAGGGGAACGAGACAGAGAGAGAGCCGGTGTTTCGAGAATATTGCTCCGTAGAAAATTGACTCCCCGGTTCTTTTTTTACGGAGAAAAATGAACCCTTCAGTTTTCTCGGTTTTGGAGTCAAAATTTTCGGAGAATATTGATCCTTCTGTAAATATTTACCCCATGGGTTTCAGGAATATTTACTCCCCTAGAAAAAAGACTCCTGTGCAATTTTGTTGCAGTTTGCAAAATAATTCTGGTAAGTTGTCAGCTCCGTTTGTCTGTCACAGTTTTGGATGACAGTACGCAAAAAAACAAAAAAAAAAAAAAAAAGCTGTTTTTCGTAAACTGCTGGATGGATCTTGAATTAACTTGATGGATTGCTTGTACATGTTTCACATTCGTCACGCTCACAAGAAAGATCAGGTCTATGGGTCAAAGGTGAAAGTCACTGGTCACGTTAATTTTCCTTCGTAGCTGTTTCTCGAGGATTTTTCGGGAACTATTGGACAGATCTCAACGAAAGTTGGTGGGTTAGTTGCTATCCACAATTATCACCTTTACAAAAAGAAAAAAGAAAAATGGCCACGTTTATTTTTCTTCACAGCTGTTTCTTGGGATTTATAAAATGGATCTAAAGGAAACTTGGTTGGTTCGTTGTATTTCACAACCATAAACCTCACAAGAAAAATAAAGACTGTGAGTGAAAGGTCGGATCACTCTGGTCATGTTAAATTGCGCGTATGGGCATGTGCTGGCGTGTTAAAGCGGCTTTCATTATTGCAGTTGTGTGTGTGTGTGTGTGTGTGTGTGTGTCACGGTCAAAAATAGAACAACCAAGTCGTGGTCCAGGTTGTTTGGACATAAGCTCTAACTCAAATATTCTGGGCGCCACGTAGACGGGCCCATGGTTCGGATCCAGCCAATTAAGCATAGGGGAGAGGCTCCACAGAGACGGTCTGTCCGGCCAGACGGACTAAGCAGCTTTGACCGACGCCTCGATGTCTAGCGAGACGAGTCGTAGCGCCTGGCTCAGGCTCATCTAGCCAATTTGTGGAACCAGCGCCATTGTTAGTCGGACGTCGCAGGTTAAAGCAGGAAAGGGAGAGGGAGAAGGTGTGTGTGGTGGGGGGCGAAATCTAGCTAATCAATTAAATGACCAATTGACCACCACAGAGAGTAAGGCGTGTAGGCGTGACTGTCATGATTTGAATATCCAATGGAATTAGAGGGAGATAACTTCGGGTATCAGGCGGTAAAAATACTGACCAATGGTACTGGCCCTTGGACACGGAGTGAGGGCATAAAGTAATGCGTGAGTGAGAGAGAGGGGAGAACGAAGAAAACGAACAGACAGAGAGAGAGAGGAAGAAGTTCGGGGGAGTAGGCTCTCGCCTACAGGAAGGCAGGGAGATGGGAACGAACAGAGAGACAGAGAGAGAGAGAGGTTCTGGGGTGTAGTCTCTGCAGGAGAAAGGCAGAGAGATGAGAGGAGTGAAGTTTAAGCATGAGCACCAGATAGTCTGCACAGAACGAACAGAGAGAGACAGAGGAAGAGGCTCTGTGTAAGCTCTGACGAGAGAGAAGCAGAGAGATGAGGGAGGAACGAACAGAGAGGGAGAGAGAGGTTCTGGGGTGTAGACTCTGCAGGAGAAAGGCAGAGAGATGAGAGGGTGGTGAAGTTTGAGCATTAGCACCAGATATAGTCTGCAAAGGGAGGACTAAAGAGAGATGTGGAAAGAGAGAGTTGCTAACAATGAAGAGAAAAAGAAAGAAAAGAAAAGGAAAAGAAAAGCAACCATGTCCATTTAATAGAGCAGACTAGGAGAGAGAGAGAGAGTGCAATGCGTTAATGCAGGAAGAAAGAAAGGAGAACAGATCGATGTTGATAGTCACTGTTCCATCTGAACCGGGGGTTCGACCTCATACTTGGCCAGCGCCACTTTCATCGGCAGTCCAACCTGACCAACGCCAGCGGTCTGACCTGACCAGTGCCAGCAGTCCAGCCTGACCGGTGCCAGCAGTCTAACTTGACCGGTGCCAGCAGTTGTGTCGTGTTGTGAAAGTGACAGTGAAAAAAAAAGGAAAAGAAAAGAGACAGTGATTCGTGAATAGTTAAGATCACCTGGCCAGGTAAAGTAGAAATCTATTTATACCCGGGTTAGTTAATGATGTTTTAGATAAATGATTTTGTGAAGTTCAGGAAAGAGAGAATGTTTTATTTTGTTTGATTCCATATGCATTGATGTTTCGTTCTATGATCATGTGTAGTAAAGTTATAGACTTTACTAGTGGTTTGATGTGACGAATGCTTGATATATGAATGAGATTGTAAGCAAGCTGTGGGGTGTGTTTGGGCTGTGCGCTAGTCCTTCCTCCATCGACAACACCCGAGGTTGACAATTTTTTGGGCGAGCTTGCCGGGATATTCTGCCCCATTTATTATAATTGTTCAACTTCTCAGGAGGAAGCTGGGTGGGATTCAAGTTGAAATCCTAAGACAATGGGTTGTCTTTCTGTATGTTCCCAAGATAGTTAAATACTAGGCTTGGCATTGCTTCCAAGATGTTAATACTAGGCTTGGCATTTCAGCCCCAGAGTACTTATTTCGCACAGATTGCCTATAATTCGCTCTCATAGTTGGGTCAGGCGCTGGCGTCTTATAAAAACTAACTACTTTGTCCCAAGCTAATATTATCATTCATGGATTGTGCTTACCGTCACTCGTGCGGTAACCACCAGTTGGCTGTCGTTGTTATAAAATCTTGTTAAAAAAAAAAAAAAAAAAGAAATATAATGGCGGAAGAAAAGAACACCCCTATTGAACAACTTGTGAGTGTCGCTCGTGATTTAGGCTATTCGGGAGAAGAGTTGCGAGCGTTCGTTGAAAACCAGCAAAGAGGGAAAAGGGGATGAACGCGCGGAAAGACGCCGTAATCGCAGTAGAAGCGCGGGAAAACAGAAAGGATGAAGCAGGAAACAGAAAGAATAAGGGAAGCGAGGAAACAGAAAGAAGAAGCAGGAAACAGAAAAAAATAAGGGAAGCGCAGGAAACAAAAAGAATAAAGCAGGAAACAGAAAGAATAGGGAAGCGCAAGAAACAGAAAGCCAAAAGGGAAGCGCAGGAAACAGAAAGACTAAAGGAAGAGCAGGAAACGGAAAGATTAAAGGTTCAATTAGAGTTAGAGAAAGTGAGGATACAAAGGGAGACCACCGAGGATGGGAGTTCAGTTTCCAGTGACTCTGTGCGCAGTTACGCTCCCCAAACCAAGTTGCCAAAATTCTCTAAAGGGAACCGATTCGATCGATGCTTTACATCAGTCTTTTCGAAACGTTTGCGACCAGTCAGGTTGGCCTCCAAAAGAGTGGGCAGTCATTTTGTCGGGCGTTACTGACGGGTAAGGCATTACAAATTTTCACTGCGTTACCAGCAGAAAAACAGTCTGATTTCGGCGCTGTGAAGGAATCGTTAAAGAAAGGATTTTACCTCACAGAGGAGGGGTTCAGGAAGAAATTTCGTTCAGCTAAATTACAAGCAGGTGAGACGTACACTCAGTTTGGTGCACGTTTAGATCCCCTATTTGAGAAGTGGTTAGAGTTGAGCGGTACGAAGAAGGAGTTCGCTGAGTTGAAAGAGCTAGTTATGAAGGAACAGATTTTGTCAGGTTGCGGCCCTGAGTTAACCATACATTTGAAAGAGAGACAGCCAGAGAAGCGGGAGTGTTGAAGTTCGCAGAGGTGTTAGAGAGGCACGTTTTGGGGAAAGTGCAGGAGAAACAGGTGCCAGGCACAGGTGAGAAGAGTGCAGGAGGGCTGGGGTTTTCTGGGAAGTCTGCAAACCAGTGGTGGGGCAGAGGAAGGGCAAAGGGACATAGGTGTTTCATTTGTCAAAGAAGGGACATGTGGCCGAGGGATTGGTCGCATGAGTTCAGAAGGCAGCAGCCTTGCAAGAGGTGGGGTAAGGGTCGTCAAGGGAAACATTGAACCCAAAGGGACATTGGAGGGAGTGCAGCCAGGAAGGCAGCACCCTGCCCGGGGGGGCACTACAGGTTTGTCCAAGGGGGATTCCCAGTCAAAAGGGTGGAAAATGCAGCCTATGGCTAGCACTGGACAGCAGTCAGTGTCAGGGATGGAGGGCACTGGGGCTGAGTGGTTCGTTACCAGTGGAAGAAGGGTGGATTGGCCAGCAGAGGGTGAAAGTGTTACGAGACACTGGTTGTTCATGCGGTGTAGTACGAACAACGCTGGTCGAGACAGGGATTTGACAGGGCAAATCCAGACCTGTACTCTAATCGATGGCACTGTGAGGGAGTTTCCAGTTGCTAAGATAGAAGTACGTACCCCTTACTTCTCAGGCGAGTTGTCTGCGTTGGTGATGGAGAAACCCCTTCATGATTTGATCATTGGAAATATTCAGGGGCAAGGGATCCAGGGGATCCTGAGTTTTTGACTGCTACAGGGGCAGCAGTTCAAACACGGAGCAAGAAGGAGGAAAAGGTTGATAAACCGTTAGTCGTTCCAGCAAGGAAGTCAGGCATAGATGTGTCGCCTGATGAGTTTAGGGCAGCGCAGGAACAAGACCCTTCGCTCGTGAAGTCTTGGGAGTTGGCAAGAGGTGGAGAGAAACAGGAGGTTAGAGGAGGTGAGACAGAATTTCTTGTGAAAGGCGGGCTGTTGTACCGAGTGTTCACCAAGGGGAAGACAGGTAAGGTGACCACTCAGTTAGAGGTACCAGCAGGTTATCGTGACACTGTCATGTCAGTGGGTCACGAGTCGCTCATGGCGGGTCATCTCGGCACCAGCAAAACAGCTGACCGAATCTTCGATGACTTTCATTGGCCAGGGGCAATGGCAGACATCAAGCGTTTCTGCATGTCATGTGACGTGTGTCAAAGGTCAGCCACAAGAGGGGTGAAGAGGAAGGCGCCTCTTAAAACATCCCCCTTTAATTGACACACCATTCAGGAGGGTGGCTATTGATCTGATTGGCCCAATCTCACCCTGTTCCAAAGGTGGGCACAGGTATGAGACATGTAAGGTTGCAAAGGAAAGTTTGCAGGAGGCTAGGGTCGTTCAGAAGAAGCAATATGACAGAAGGTGAGGAAGCAATCCCTCAAGGCGGGAGATCAAGTCCTGGTACTGCTTCCCACGGGTCACAACAAGCTGCTGATGCATTGGAAAGGACCATTCACCATCACTGAAAGGGTCGGTCGGGATTTCCGAATTGATGTGAATGGGAAACCAAAACTTTTCCATGCAAATTTCCTCCGCAAATATATTCAGCGTGAGACTCAGCACATAGGCGCAGCAGCAATCATTGATGAGGTGAAGGAGACCCAGCAGAAGAAGGGGAGATTTTGTTGCCTAAGTTTCCAGAAGAGTCATACAGGGATGTGTCACTGTATGAAGGGCTAGACAGTAGGAGTTCCTAGGTTTTGTTGTCGGAGGCGACACAAAGCAGCCAGAAAAGGGAAAGGTGGAGAAGATGATGAACTCAGAGGAAGTCAGTCATATCCGGGGTGCTTTGTTGATAATATGTGTTGACTACAGTTATGTTGATTGGATATGGGTTCATTCCCAGTTGGCTATGGTTCATATTTTTTGTGTGAGACTTGTTCATATTTTCTTTGTGAGACTTGTTCATGTGAATGTAGTTATGCTTGGAGCATACAGTCGCTTGTGTAGTGATGCATTATTTGCAATAAGTGAGGATGGAGATTCCTCAGTGAAGTGTCATGGATCGTGATCATATTATATTGTGCTTTTCATAAGAATTGTGAAGAGAAGATATGGCAAATCCGCAGGTAGGGGGATTGCATAGGTGCGCACAGAGGTCGTTATAAAATGAATTGAAATAACGCAAGAGCGCACGTCAATGATAACTCATTGGAGTGGTATTCACTAATGATATATTTTATAATTTATAAACCGTTGGTTGTAAAGTATTTTTTAAACTTTGCACGTGTAGCTGTGTGTCTGCAAATTCGGTTGTTGTTTTTTTTTGTACCGTGGTTTTGAGACGATGCGGTGCATAGTCTTTTGCAAGGGGGAAATTGTCACGGTCAAAAATAGAACAACCAAGTCGTGGTCCAGGTTGTTTGGACATAAGCTCTAACTCAAATATTCTGGGCGCCACGTAGACGGGCCCATGGTTCGGATCCAGCCAATTAAGCATAGGGGAGAGGCTCCACAGAGACGGTCTGTCCGGCCAGACGGACTAAGCAGCTTTGACAGACGCCTCGATGTCTAGCGAGACGAGTCGTAGCGCCTGGCTCAGGCTCATCTAGCCAATTTGTGGAACCAGCGCCATTGTTAGTCGGACGTCGCAGGTTAAAGCAGGAAAGGGAGAGGGAGAAGGTAGTGTGTGGTGGGGGCGAAATCTAGCTAATCAATTAAATGACCAATTGACCACCACAGAGAGTAAGGCGTGTAGGCGTGACTGTCATGATTTGAATATCCAATGGAATTAGAGGGAGATAACTTCGGGTATCAGGCGGTAAAAATACTGACCAATGGTACTGGCCCTTGGACACGGAGTGAGGGCATAAAGTAATGCGTGAGTGAGAGAGAGGGGAGAACGAAGAAAACGAACAGACAGAGAGAGAGAGGAAGAAGTTCGGGGGAGTAGGCTCTCGCCTACAGGAAGGCAGGGAGATGGGAACGAACAGAGAGACAGAGAGAGAGAGAGGTTCTGGGGTGTAGTCTCTGCAGGAGAAAGGCAGAGAGATGAGAGGAGTGAAGTTTAAGCATTAGCACCAGATAGTCTGCACAGAACGAACAGAGAGAGACAGAGGAAGAGGCTCTGTGTAAGCTCTGACGAGAGAGAAGCAGAGAGATGAGGGGAGAATGAACAGAGAGGGAGAGAGAGGTTCTGGGGTGTAGACTCTGCAGGAGAAAGGCAGAGAGATGAGAGGGGTGAAGTTTGAGCATTAGCACCGGATATAGTCTGCAAAGGGAGGACTAAAGAGAGATGTGGAAAGAGAGAGTTGCTAACTAATGAAGAGAAAAAGAAAGAAAAGAAAAGGAAAAGAAAAGCAACCATGTCCATTTAATAGAGCAGACTAGGAGAGAGAGAGAGAGTGCAATGCGTTAATGCAGGAAGAAAGAAAGGAGAACAGATCGATGTTGATAGTCACTGTTCCATCTGAACCGGGGGTTCGATCTCATACTTGGCCAGCGCCACTTTCATCGGCAGTCCAACCTGACCAACGCCAGCGGTCTGACCTGACCAGTGACAGCAGTCCAGCCTGACCGGTGCCAGCAGTCTAACTTGACCGGTGCCAGCAGTTGTGTCGTGTTGTGAAAGTGACAGTGAAAAAAAAAAGGAAAAGAAAAAGAGACAGTGATTCGTGAATAGTTAAGATCACCTGGCCAGGTAAAGTAGAAATCTTTTTATTACCCGGGTTAGTTAATGATGTTTTAGATAAATGATTTTGTGAAGTTCAGGAAAGAGAGAATGTTTTATTTTGTTTGATTCCATATGCATTGATGTTTCGTTCTATGATCATGTGTAGTAAAGTTATAGTCTTTACTAGTGGTTTGATGTGACGAATGCATGATATATGAATGAGATTGTAAGCAAGCTGTGAGTGTGTTTGGGCTGTGCGCTAGTCCTTCCTCCATCGACATCACCCGAGGTTGACAGTGTGTGTGTGTGTGTGTGTGTGTGTGTGTGTGTGTGTGTGTGTGTGTGTGTGTTGTGTGTGTGTGTGTGTGTGTGTGTGTGAAGATAGTCATGCAGCTGAACAGCTCTTTTAGATGGTTTCATTCCAAGTGATAATGCTGTTGCTTTAAATCACATATTAAGCAGGCTGTTCCTTGAGCAGTACATATGCCTAAGATAACCTGGACCCAGAAAAAAACACCCAGTCTAGTCGGACTCAGAGCTTCATTTTTAGGGAATTATTTCGTTATTTAATTATTGATTGATTAATTATTATCTGGCGTAATTTTGATGCCAAGTGTAAAATGTAGCATATGGTAGATTTTTGGGATTTGGCTAGAAGTCTAACGTATTTATTTGGTCCTGTTTAATCAGTGTCGTTCTCTAATGCTTCATTTGTCAGACTGACTTGTTGCTGGAAATAATATTGCTATTGACAAAGATGGAATGGTTGTGTATCTGTGAATTGGGATCTCGTTGGCTAGAATGTATTGTGACAGTGCAATGTATGTGTGGCGCAACCTGGTTGATGTGGTCGCGTCGACGTACATGAATTTTTGTGTTTTATAATACGGTGTGTGTGTGTGTGTGTGTGTGTGTGTGTGTGTGTGTGTGTGTGTGTGTGTGTGTGTGTGTGTGTGTGTGTGTGCGTGCGCGCGTGTGTATTTGTGTGTGCGCGCGAAACATGAATTTGCAGCCGTGTGTGTCTGTATGCTTAAGTGTGCATGTGTGCTGGCGTGCACATTGCATGTGTGTGCGTGCGGGTCTGCGTGGCAGCACCAGCAGCAGTAATAACAGTGGTTTGTGTTGCTGGTCCCGTACAAGATGCATCTTTGTATTGGCCGATTCCCACATAAAAAATTCGTACAGGCAGAGAGATAGACAGACAACTAGCTAAAGAGACAGAGGTTGCTGTGGAATTTCAATTTGGTTTGGACTTCAAGACTGCATTCACTGTCGAATAAAAAGCAGGTGAGAAAGTTTCCTGGTATTATTTTGCCTTTCATACAAAAAAAATGTTTTAATGTGTGTGTGTGTGTGTGTGTGTGTGTGTGTGTGTGTGTGTGTGTGTGTGTGTGTGTGTGTGTGTGTGTGTGTGTGTGCATGTGTAAAATATTCGGATTAACTCATTAAAGCAGCTCTACCCGTGGTAATGGTCAAAAGGTCACGACGAACAGATTTTGGTGTCTTTTCAGAGTGGCGGTGCAAAGAACAAGTGCCGCGCGCAGTTGGTGAACTGTCTGGGCCTTCTGTCTTGTTAGCATGACACAATAATTTACTGCACTTTACTTCCGTGACGTTGTTTGTAAGTAGCAAACGAAGATGGTGTGGCTCGAAACTTCTCAGATATGGTGTTGAATCTTGCAGTTTTGCTGTTTATAGACTTGTGGTTTTCAACAGTTTAACTTTACACATATGTAAGCTAAACGCAAAAAGCTTGTC
>CM031599.1:95202479-95252335 GCA_018398815.1 Conus ventricosus | reverse complement strand
GTCACTAGTGTGAGAGGGGCTGGTAAGGACATAGCCGCATTCATACAAACATCGTTTTAAACGAAAATTACGAGTTCTAGTTCTCAGCTTACCGTGTACCTGGGAGCGCGCCACCAGAAGGGCCGGCACATGTCCAGTCAGAGGGTGAAAGGCTGGACAAGTCCACCTGTCCATTGAAGTTTCCTGCATCATTCACAATATATTTATATATATATATATATATATATATATATATATATATATATATATATATATATATATAATATATAAAAACATCCAAACAAAGAAGACAACAACAATCACGTAAAATATTTCCCAATATTTTGACCACTTTCGGTCTTCCTCAAGGGACTTTAATGATAGAATTGCATGTAGCAGCCTCCGTTCACACTCAAAACAGTTCACCACAGTTCCAAAGGTTAGAGAAAGGACAACGGTGGAAGGGTAGTAAGCTACGGGGAACACGAGAAAATAGGGGTAGGAACAGACAGACAGACAGAAGAGAGAGAGAGAGAGAGAGTGAGAGAGAGAGAGAGAGAGAGAGAGAGAGAGAGAGAAGAGAGAGAGAGAGAGAAGGGGAGGGGGAAGGGTGCGGACGGGTGGGAAGGGGAGAAAAAGCAGGGGAGAGGGGAGGTAGGGGGCACGAATACATCTCAAGTATTTCTTTTTCAACGATCCTAAGAACAGCATTTTTGTCTGTATAAAATGTCCCTATCTAAGACAACAACAAGTTCCATAAAAGACAGATTTCCAGACAAGAGTGTGCCTCAGCAGTACAGTTGAAGATCTCAAAGAGTTAACACAATATACGACATAAAACGTTACCATATTTTAAACTGTACAGAATGTCCAAGATAAAAATCATATACTTTCCATATATATATATATAGATATATATATATATATATATATATATATATATATATATATATATATATATAATATCAATATTTTGTGAATGATGCAGGAAACTTCAACGGACCAGGTGTGTATATATATATATATAATATATATATATATATATATATATATATATATATATATATATATATATATTCATATATATATATATATTATATATCTTTTCATATAATACAAAAATGATGAAACTATGAGATAGAGGCGAGACAATTCAAATCATACGCATAACTAGTTTATCCAATGTTTTAGCGTATCATACTTCAAACCCGATTGAATGACCTTTCCCCTAATCAGTTTGACATGTGTGGAGGACTGGGTGTCACACTGTCACTCTTGCATACCCGCATTCATGACAGCATTTACTCCATACGCACACGCAATCTTTCCAAACAACCAAAAGGCGCACTACCGAATGTTTTTCTTCTCCCCCTCTCCTTCAGGGAAAACAATTTACTAAATCACATCATCCACTTGTAAACAGATTTTACCTCCGTATCTCTCTCCACACTGAGAGACAAATAAATCTGCACACATGTATCTCTCCTCACGTCGGGAGGCAAATCAATTCTCCCACATGTATCTCTCTTTACACTGAGAGAAAAAAACAGTCTTCACACACGTATCTCTCCTCACACTGAGAGATAAAATAATCTAGTTCCGCTTCTTATAAAGCCGTGGCCTTCACATTCCGTTATCCAAAAAATCCGGACCAGGAGAATACATAACTCCCGTAATCACTGAGGACCTGCCTGCCTCAAGTAAAAGCTTCTCCGCTTCTCAATTCCCTGTCTCTCTGAGACAATATACTGCCCCCTCGAATTCTCCTGTCCTGGAGATACGAGTCTCGACTTCTCTTCCTGGAGTTCTTCTGTCTCTTGAGAAACGACGAGCTTCAACTCCTCTCCCTGGAGTTGGTCACCTGCTGGGGCTGAACTACCAGTGTGTTCCTCACACCATGGCCATCTTCAACACCTCACGGGGTTGAAAGGTGAAGGGTGAAGGGCGAAGGTAAAAGGGTGAAGGGCTGAAACACGAATAAGGTTCGTGTAAGTAACCTTCTTAATTCAACATATGAATTCTTTCTTTCTCTTTTTTAAGTTTTTCCCCCTGTAGCTTTCCCCATTATCTATCGCTCACCTGGTAATGACTGGTCAGCAAAGAGGACCACCGTCCTGACAGGTTCGAGTCTCTAGGCCATCTGCTGGGTTAAAACTGACTCTTTCCCCCCTTCTCCTAGTGAGTGCATACTCAGTGTTCAAAACACATGACCAGCACCTTACCTTACCAGCCTTGTTAAACTCTCACTCAGTGGTCACTTTCACCCAATGACCACATTCGTTTCCTGAATGAGTCATACTCACAATTATTTTGGGGACGCCCGCTACACTAGTCAAGCCACATGAATATCTTCCTTTAATTGTGGCACGGGAAATGATTCATATCACTAACTACATGTGATGGAGCGTCACATGCCTTGATGTGAGGCTACGTCACATGACACCCCCCATCCTGGGATGAAAAAATTTTCTCCAGAAAATTTTTTAAAGTATATACAACTTCACTTAAAACACATCTTCAGCCATGAATCTCAAAATGTGTAACCATCACACATGATTCACCAAATTAATAATCAACGTATAGAATCAATCATCATGATCCCCCATAAATAGCATATTTCAAACTTTCAGTCTTTCTAAAAAAAAAACATTCATAATTGATCACCACATCTCACAAAATACAATTCACAAATTACATGGATAAAACAATTAGGATAATACCAATTCAAGTACAAATTGTGTTCATACATTAAGATGTGAAGCACATATTTTCCCTTGATCTTTGTCTCACATCATATGTTTCAAAACCCTCATGAAAATGAGAATATTTCCAAGTGTACATGTTTCTCAATAGACATGTAAACAAAATAAACATAGTTTAAACATAGTTTCTTTTTCCCACATGTAATGTTATAGTCCATTGAAAAGTCACATGCTTCCCATTGTTGACAATGACAAATGAAAACAATTGGTTTGTCTCATTGCACAATCAAATACATGTGTATATACATTTCTAAAGAGTTATTTGCTCATCACACATATATATATATTCATCTTCACAAGCAAATTAGACATAAATAGTACTTGATTTTTTCCCATTGTTTACCAAAGAATAAATATGTATTACATCAACATCAAGTAGTTGTTTGCTTGCAAAACATATAGTCACTTCAATAAGCAAATTATGCATAAATACCACTTGATTTAAATCGTCAGTAGCATACAATGCACCGTCAAAAGTGATCACAACCGTAATCATTAAGAAAGACAAAAAACAGGAATAGTCTTTCCCTTGAAGACAGTTCATTTGTCCATGAATATTCACGCACGTGACAACAAATCTGCCATGACATTTTGTGTTCCAGGCACTGGTTCAACAGTAAACTGGAATTCCTGCAATGCCAAAGACCATCTTAATAACCTGCTGTTCTTAGTCTTTGACGATTTCAAGAATGTCAGTGCCTATGGTCAGTCTGTAACTGAAACTTTCTTCCAGTCAAGAACCTGGCGAACTTCTCACATGCCCACAATAGCCAAGCACTCTCTCTCAATAGTGGAGTATTTCTCCTGTGTCTTTGAGAACTTCTTACTGGCGTATTGCACTGGATGTAACAAAGCACTTTTTCCCTGCAACAGTACCGCTCCCATTCCTTTAGAACTGGCATCAGTTCTTAAAATAAAGTCCTCTGATAGGGAGGGTAACAATTAGAACAGGAAATGAGTTGAGGGTGTTCTGAACACACTCCAAAGCCTTCTGGCACTCATCAGACCACACAATACTTTGTTCTTCGTCCCTTTCGTCAGTTCAGTCAAGGGGCCGTCAGGGACGCAAAGTGGGGTACATATCGTCTATAGTAAGACAACAATCCGATGAGTGACCTGATCTGTTTCTTTGTAGTGGGTTTGTGTAAGGATAAAATCTTTTCCACTTTCTTTCCCTCTGGCATCATTTTTCCCACTGAAATAGTGTGACCCAAAAACTCGAGAGTTTGAAAACCCGGCACGAATTTTTGATGGTCTTGCAGTCAAACCAAAACTTCTGAGTCTGCAAAAAACAGCTCGTAAGTTAGAAAGGAGGTCACTCCATGACTTTGCAGCCAACAAAATGTCATCAAAAAAACTGACTGCACCACATTCATGGAGTTTCAGGGCTCGCATCATTCTGGCAAAAGAAGCTGGGGCATTTTGCAAACCAAATGGCATTTTCGTCCACTGGAAAAGACCAAAAGGTGTTTGAAACGCTGTCTTTTCCTTGTCAGCTTCAGCCATTGGAATCTGCCAGTACCTTTAGTCAAGTCTACTTTCACAAAATACTTTCCTTCCGAAGCTGACACAGAAGTTCTTCAATGTCTGGGATAGGCTCTGCATCGAACACAGTGATTTTATTTACTTTTCTGTAATCGATGCAGAAACGCACCGATCCATCAGGTTTGTCCACCAATACAACTGGTGAGCTGTACGGAGATGTAGAAGTTCTATCACCTTTAAATCCAGCATTACATTGATTTCTCTCTCAACCACCTCTTTTTTTGCAAATGGGAGGGGTATGGTCTGTTCGCACTGGTATTTCAGAAGTTAACTGAATACTATGGGGTTCAATACCAGTTACTGTACCTGGGGTATCCGTCAACACATCCTGAAAGTGTTTCAAAATTTCTTTGAGCTGTTCTGTTTGACTTGAAGACAATCATTCGACAAAATCACATCATCATAGGTTTCACCTTTAACAGACAGAATAGGAAGGGTACAACATCATCTGCACTGGTAGATGTTAACACTCCTACATTTGCTGTTTCATAACCTTTGATCTGTCCCTGTACGTTACATTGGGTACAAATTCATCACTGATAATGTCTGTCATGTTGACATCAGTTTCTGACACAGGACATATCCACTCAACTGACTGGTTGATGGCAACATTTGTACGTTCAACATACTTCTTCAACATGTTCACATGAAACACCTTCTCAGTGTTTGCCATTTTGATCTTATAATTTACTTCAGAAAGTTTTTCGACCACCTGAAAAGGACCCTTCCACATAACACGAAGCTTGTTATGTTCATCAGTTAGTAGCACAAGGACTTTATCCCCAACACTAAAGGAACGTGCCTTTTGCTTTTCTGTCTGCAAAGACCTTGTACACATCTGTTTCCTATCAGCTGACTGTTGAGCAAGCTCACATGCATCCTTCAAACGATTATGCAGTTCATAAACGTATTGGTAAACAGTTTTTACTGTCAGGTTATGTCCGTCTTTCCGTCCATTGTGTCATCAATAGATCCAAAGGACCCCTTGTGAGTGTCCAAAAAGAAGCTCAAATGGTGAGAATCCCAGCGTTTCGTTCGGCATTTCCCTGTATGCAAAAAGCAAAGCCGGTACGAAACGATCCCATTCCTGGGGCTCTTGCCTTGCAACCTTTCTCAACATGGACTTTAACGTTCCATTGAAACGTTCAACCATGCCATTCGATTGGGGATGATATGGCGTGGTTGAAATGGAAGAGATTGACAACAGTCTGTAAATTTTCTTCATGAGATCAGAAATGAATTGCGTTCCACAATCCGAGAGAATTTCGTCTGGAAGACCCACTCTGGAAAAAATTGCAAGTAAGGCTTCAGCGACAGATACTGTATCAATTTTCTTCAGTGGAATCGCTTCTGGATACCTTGTCGCCGTATCCACCAAAGTCAAGATATAGCGATATCCCGAAGAAGACAGTGGTAACGGTCCAACAAGATCAATAGCTACCTTCTGAAATGGAACAGAAATGAGAGGCATTTTGTGCAAAGGTGCACATGGGACGCGACCTTTCTGAGATGTCTTTTGGCAGATGTCACATGAGCGGCAGTATTTCGTAACTTCCTTTGTGACACCCGGCCAATAAAAAGAATCAAGAACTCTCTTTAACGTTCTTTTGATCCCACAGTGACCAGCGAACAATGCATCATGAGCCGTGTGCAGAACTGTTTCTCTAAGGGGTTTTGGAACCACAACCGTCTGTTGTCCTGTCCGGGTACACACCTGTAGAGAATGTTAGGGTCAGTATGTACGTTGGTTTGTCCGTTTGTACGTCATGACAGTCTGTTTTGCAGCAGAAAGTATTGTCGTCAGCGTCTCGTCTTTTCCCTGCATTTCTTTTAAATCATCTGGGGTAACCTGGAGTTCATCCAGTTTTGAGACTTTTAGCGGCTTTGTAGCCTTTCCCTGCTCTATGACATTTGATCTAGTACTCACAAGACAAGGAACAAACGATCCTCCAGCACCACCATGTACTGTAGCGACACCTGGCAAATTGCCCAAGATCAAGTCGCAGACTGGTTATCAATGACACAGGCGGTAAGAAAGCCGGAGTAGTACGGTGTGTCGACTGAAATCTTCGCCAGCGGAAACGTTTCAATCTTGCCTCCAAACGACCTACACTTTTGGACAGTGTTGAGATATTGGTCTTGAAGGACGAAAGATTTCCGTACACCAGCAGTAGTGCACCCAGTGTCTCGCAAAACCGAAGCCTGCAATCCATTGATGGCTCCGTTTTCTAACACCAGTCCATCAACAGATTGATCTGGTGTCAAAACAAGGCCTTCTTCACAATCAGTGGAGACTAATGCGGGTTTTGAATCACCCGGTCTGAAAGGGCAATTCTGTTTCAGATGGAACTTGCCATCACAAAAGAAACAGCGCATTGTCTGATCGGGAGCTGACTGATTTTGTGAACTTCTGTTTTGTCCACGAACTGGCCCAAAAGGTCTACGTGGTGGTCGTTGTCCACGACCTCGGAACGTTTGCTGAGGAGTAACGGGTCTTTCCGGCGGTGAGTACTGGTATTTACGAAAGTCACTCGAACCGCGGAAAGATCCCTGTCCGTTCCTAGGATAGGTATATCCTTGAGGACTCAAAAATGACCCACGATTTCCTTTCCTGTAACTTCCCTGTCCTGATGGGATAGTACATGACGCATGAGACTCAAAGATGGAAAATTCTCCTTTCCTAGCCACGCCCTTATCTGGGTGAGCGATACAATACTGATCAGCCATCTGACACATTTCCTCCACGTTTTCAAATTGCCTTTCTTTAAGGAAAGTGGCCAGATCTTTGCTCACGCTCTGGAAAAGTTGTTCTCTAAGAAGGAGATCTCGCAGTGATTGAAAAGTTTTGTTCGTTTTAGACAAATCGATCCATCGATCCAAACAATGACTCATACGGATCAAAAACGATGGAAACGATTCTCCTTTTTCAGGCGCACAGAACGGAAACGTTCGTGAAAACGATCAGCAGAACATTGAAATTTCTTGAGGAGTTCTTCTTTCAACTGATCCCAAGTTAAATTTTGTTTTCGCTGCAAGTGAGTGGTACAGTGTCAAAGCGCTACCTTAAACAACGACGCAATATACAATGTCCACTTTTCCTTTGGCCAACCACAAGACGTTGCGTGACTTTCAAATCGGAAAAAGAAAACTATCAATGTCATCCGTTTTTTCCTCAAAAGGCGGCAACTTTGGAATATATGCCGCTTTTGGTTGAGGCATGGCTGCGGAACCGACTGGTGGAGGTTCTCTCGATGCCTGGATTCTTTTAATTTCAGCATCAGTCTCTAGTTCTAACTGCCTCAACTTAAATTGACGTTCTTCAGCTTCAGCTTCCCTCTGTAATTTATTTTCTTCAGCTTCCCTCTGTAGTCTATTTGCTTCAGCTTCCCTCTGTAATCTTTTTTCTTCAATTTCGGCTTCCCTCTGTAATTTATTTTCTTCAGCTTCCCTCTGTAGTCTATTTTCTTCAGCTTCAGCTTCCCTCTGTAATCTATTTTCTTCAGCTTCAGCTTCCCTCTGTAATCTATTTTCTTCCCTCTCTCTTAGTCTGTCTGCCCTATCTGTGCATTGTTGCACATAGTTGGTAAGTTTTTCTCCCTCAAAACCAAGCGTTCCGCTTGTTGAACATATTTATCAAAATCATCCATAATGAACCGTCAGATATAAACACCAAACAATCTCAAAATATGAATAAAAATAAGGCGATATATGATAATGTTATGTTTCACAAAACCGTAATTATAGTATATACAAATACAGAATTCAATTTCCGGAATAAACAGAAAACAGCTTACTTAAACAGGGTAGATATGAAATCCAAGGAATGTTATTTTTCCAAAAATAATTTGCAACTGCTATCAATTTGGAATTTAGAAAACAAAATGAAGTTTAATGCAAAACTGTTTCCCTTAAGAAAGGAAATAAACACAATAAACTTTTCTGAAAATAAATTCTTTATAAAGTTTTAGTTCTCAAATGTTCTTATTGTCAGTCTTTCTTTCTTACTTAATTTCAAATGAATTTACAAAACAAATGTACCGCCTTATACAAAAAATGAATATAAATTTACAAAACAAATGGAATCACAAACAATTAAAAAGAGGGGAAGAAACACAAACTAACGGAAATCTTACCTAAAAGATGAAAATGTAGAAAAGAAAACTAGATAGGCGCTTATTGAGGAGAAGGTTTAAGAGATTTTGAAAAAGGGGGTGAAAAGGAAATGAAAGGATACACAGGACCGGAATAGTGAGTAGAAATCAAGAAAAGCAAAAGAAGCCCACAGACAGCACCCTAGTAGTCACTGTCTCCCGTGAAACTGGAGACGGGAAAAACAAATCACTGCACAATATACACCACACTACAGTAATAATACAAAATACTAAACAATCAATCAATAAATGCACATTCACCCAAACTCAAAGAAAATCTCGCACCACACCCAGAAAAAAAAATTGATCAAAAGATAAGATGTTTATTTGGACAGAGCGGTAATCAACTCCACCACCTACACTATTAGCGTGACGGAGGAGAAGTTGATCCCACACTCTGAGGGGCAAGGGGAAAAATCAAACTGAAACAATAGGAAAGCGAAAGAAATAGATATTTATGAGAAGGAAAGACTATTGACTCCCCAACGCCATGTCCCCCTGCTAAACGCAGGGAAAAGGTTGGGGCTATCAGTCCTGGGAAAGGGGACAAAATCTCTAATACTCTAGGGGAAGGACAGCGACTCCTCAACGCCCTGCCCCCTTGCTGCCAGGTTCGAGCAAGAGGAGGTTGAGGCTATCGGTCCTGAGGTGGGGAAGGGTCAAAAAGAAATACCACCAAAAAAAAACCTTAACGGAGTAGAGCAACCAAAAGAAATGTCAACCACCCAAAACACATATAGAAATAGCAAAAACAACAACAAATGCAAATATTATACACAATCAATAATCAACTAATTTCTTTCTTTTTTTCCTTCCCTCAAACCCTTGAGGGCACCAATAGAAATCCTTTTTTTTTTCCTCAAACCCTTGAGGGTACAAATAGAAACCTTTTTTTTTCCTCAAACCCTTGAGGGTACAAATATAAATCTTTTTTTTTAAACCCCAAGGGCACAAATAGAAATCTTTCTTTTTTTTTTTTTTTCCGGGGAAACAAACGGCAGCTACGCCGGTGAAACTGGAGTCGGGGTCACCACTGTCACACTGTCACTCTTGCATACCCGCATTCATGACAGCATTTACTCCATACGCACACGCAATCTTTCCAAACAACCAAAAGGCGCACTACCGAATGTTTTTCTTCTCCCCCTCTCCTTCAGGAAAACAATTTACTAAATCACATCATCCACTTGTAAACAGATTTTACCTCCGTATCTCTCTCCACACTGAGAGACAAATAAATCTGCACACATGTATCTCTCCTCACGTCGGGAGGCAAATCAATCTTCCCACATGTATCTCTCTTTACACTGAGAGAAAAAACAGTCTTCACACACGTATCTCTCCTCACACTGAGAGATAAAATAATCTAGTTCCGCTTCTTATAAAGCCGTGGCCTTCACATTCCGTTATCCAAAAAATCCGGACCAGGAGAATACATAACTCCCGTAATCACTGAGGACCTGCCTGCCTCAAGTAAAAGCTTCTCCGCTTTCGCAAATTCCCTGTCTCTCTGAGACAATATACTGCCCCTCGAATTCTCCTGTCTGGAGATACGAGTCTCGACTTCTCTTCCTGGAGTTCTTCTGTCTCTTGAGAAACGACGAGCTTCAACTCCTCTCCCTGGAGTTGGTACTGCTGGGCTGAACTACCAGTGTGTTCCTCACACCATGGCCATCTTCAACCACCTCACGGGGTGAAAGGTGAAGGGTGAAGGGCGAAGGGTAAAAGGGTGAAGGGCTGAAACACGAATAAGGTTCGTGTAAGTAACCTTCTTAATTCAACATATGAATTCTTTCTTTCTCTTTTTTAAGTTTTCCCCCTGTAGCTTTCCCCCATTATCTATCGCTCACCTGGTAATGACTGGTCAGCAAAGAGGACCACCGTCCTGACAGGTTCGAGTCTCTAGGCCATCTGCTGGGTTTAAAACTGACTCTTTCCCCCTTCTCCTAGTGAGTGCATACTCAGTGTTCAAAACACATGACCAGCACCTTACCTTACCAGCCCTTGTTAAACTCTCACTCAGTGGTCACTTTCACCCAATGACCACATTCGTTTCCTGAATGAGTCATACTCACAATTATTTTGGGGACGCCCGCTACACTAGTCAAGCCACATGAATATTCTTCCTTTAATTGTGGCACGGGGAAATGATTCATATCACTAACTACATGTGATGGAGCGTCACATGCCTTGATGTGAGGCTACGTCACATGACACTGGGCCATCAACCATATCAGAAAGTATCCGTCAGCGTTCGCCTGGTCCAGTCCCGTTTCCCCCCACTGCGGTCTGCTTGTATTCTTGAAAACGTTCAGCGAGGGTACAGGGCGGTGGGGGATTTTGATGTCCAATCCTGAGGTCTGAATCTGTGTCGCTCATGACCGTTTCGAGATGATTATTGCCAACACAAACCTTGCACAGCCTTTTGCACTGCTACTTTTACATTAACAATATGTTGTGTATTCCTTTGTGGAGAACCTTACTGAGAGCCCAGGAAGTACTCTTTCAGCATTTTGGGGATGTTCCTTTGGATATAATACAACTCGAGGGCCAGCCGAATCTTCATCTAGATCCATAACCAATTATCAGATCGAATCACACGTCGATGTCCCCTTTACCGTCTTAACTGTAAAGATGGTTTCCCAAACCTGTGGCATGTTCTGCCCAGCCAGACATTTCTGGGATGCTTCCTTCCTGGACTGACAAATCCAGGAACTTTTCCTGCGATGTATTAATTTAGTCAACCCGGCCGCTCTGTCTGTATTCAGAGATGTCCTGAAGGAGTTGAGGTCAAACGAGCTTTGCTGTTTCGGAATGTATACGCCATCAGTCATCCAGTGGGCGCTGATCCTCAAGTTCCATCTTATCTAATCAGTTTATATGGAGTCACTCACGGTTATTGGAACATTTGTTATACAGCTGACGTTCAAGCATAAAACCACTTTCATTGTATTATTCGTATTGGTATTAATCTTTCTTTTTCTATGGCGATGCAGGCCACAGTCAAGTCCTTGATTTCAAGTAGTGTTTCGCTCGGGTTAAAATATGTTTCCCTGATGCTGCCCCAGTTTTTGTTTTCCTGCAAGAAGAAGCATTCTTGGGTTTTTCCCCTCATCTTTGCTGATACTATGCTAAGGGCACAGTTTTGTGCTTTCGGTTCTTTCCAGGGCTTCTGTAATCCTCCTCGGCTGATGAGGCAACCTGCATCCGTTTCCTAAATGCTATCCGTCTCTCGCTGGCGTCTGGATTTTTGAGGGTGTGTTGACCTTTGGTTGTTTCATACCATAGGTGTCCCTATGGGTTCAATAAATATTTTCAAATGTCAGTGCTCCAATATGTGCTTTTCTGTTGATGCATCCAGTTTGTAGGGCAATTTTTTTCATTTACTTCTCCCATTCTTCTTTTGCGTTTACGGGTGGCAAGTTGAGTTTTTGGCGTATAGCATCGAGAGCGTGTATACAATCCTCGCATGAATGATAAGCGTTGATGTTCACAACACTGTGGTTTGAATCCTGACCTTGGTTTCCGACATAACTCCTGGCGAAGCGCACTGCTGTTCATCGGTGTCTTCATACAGCCCTTTTAGTTCCGCGGATCTTCCAAGGCGCTCTCAAAGGATGCCCTTTCACAGACATGAACAGTGGACGTGCTTATTACTTCTTCCTTTGAGCGTCCACAATCAATTTGATTTTTCTGACACTTTTCAGGTTGGGGCTCGCCCGGCGAAAACACAATTCAGAGCAGCAGTTGCGCTCTTGACTAGAAGGTGTCTAGTGTGGGGGCGGCCATAGTTTCTGCTGGCAACTCATTCCAGTCTGTCTGGCGAAGAATGAGTTCTGCCGGTACTGTGTGCGGCACTGGATGGCAGAGTACTGTTGGTCATGTCCTCTTTTTTGGCGGACTGGAGCTGGATGAAGTTGGTTGTGGCCGACTGCGACCATGTTGTTCCGAATCTTGCACAGCATTGTCAGACGTGCTACCTGCCGGTGTTGCTGAAGGGAGGGCCATCCCAGTCGAGAACGCATGTTATTCACACTTATGTTGTGGTAGCGGTTCAGTATGAAGTGAGCTGCCCTTCTCTGTATTGCCTCCATTCTGTCCACATTCCTCTGTACGTGGGTCCCACACAGAGCTGGCATATTCTAAAAGGGGCCTGACAAATGTCAGGTAAGCCCTCTCAGCTCTGTGGGGACAGCTTTCAAGTTCCGACGAAAGAATCCGGCCCAACATCCTGCTTGCTCTCAAAGTAATGGCATCAATGCGAGAATCCCAGCTGATGCTATTCTCAATGGTGACGCCAAGATACTTGGCTGATGACAGTGTCGAGTGTGTCCATGCAGCTTGTACTGGTAGTGGAGGGGTCGCCGACTTCTGGTCAAAGGAAAAACAGTACACTTCCCTGGGTGAAAAATCATGTCCCAGCTCTTCTCCCATTCTCCAAGGCGGTGGAGGTCCTCTTGCTGCTGGTCTTGGTCTCGCTGGGATGCAACTACTCTGTAAGGTGCAGTGTCGTCAGCCAACAGCCTACAAGGTGAAGTCAGGCTCTCAGTGGGATGTGACTACTCTAAGCTGCAGTGTCGTCAGCGGACAGCCTACAAGGTGAAGTCAGGCTCTCAGTGGGATGTGACTACTCTGTAAGCTGCAGTGTTGTCAGCGGACACCCTACAATGTGAAGTCAGGCTCTCAGTGGGATGTGACTACTCTGTAAGCTGCAGTGTTGTCAGCGGACAGCCTACAAGGTGAAGTCAGGCTCTCAGTGGGATGTGACTACTCTGTAAGCTGCAGTGTCGTCAGCCAACAGCCTACAGGTGAAGTCTGGCTCTCAGGGACATCGTTAATGTATTCAAGGAACAAGCAAGGTCCCAAAAAACTGATCCTTGTGGTACACCTGACTTCACTCATATTCTGATTGGGCTCCCTCCACTAAAACCCGCTTGACGTGGGTTTTTGACAGAAATCCCTTGATCCAGCGGTTGACCTCACTCCGATGCCGTAGTGGTGAAGCTTGTGTAAGAGGAGACTGATTTACCTCGTCAAATGTTTTAGCGAAATCCATGACCAGGATGTCTGTCGTCCCTTTTCCATGCTGTCTACCAACTCATCAATCTCTCTCAGTCCCATGTGGATTATCAGTCGTGAGTGGGTCGGTGCAAAAGTGTTTTTTAACCTGTGGTAAGCTATACCAAAAGACGTTATCTATTCTATAACCCATGGCAGAGGTAGAATACTGGGCAGGGTTGAACCACGAAAAATCCCGCCTGTTCACTCAGTTTCCTCCAATACAGGCAGGTCAACTGGTTAATCAGGCGAAAACAGGCTGCACTAGTCACTGCAGGGGGGTCGGGGGTTCTTTTTTTCCACCAGAACGTAACAAGATCAGACTAGTTTACTTTGGCAACTGCATCAAGCATGTCCTTCCAAGTCGCAGTGCATTTACTGTTAACACACGAACTCGCAGCCCAGCCCTCCAAACTCACGGAAACAGAAGAAAATCAAAAAGAATCCCGACCGACACCTAGTAAGATGCACAAGAATACGGGGGATAGAAAGGGGGGGGGGGGGGGGGGGCGGTAGAGAGAGGATGGGAGGGAGATGCGCTTCCTCCTCCAACAGTCGAGACACCGGGGGGTTCGTGAGCTCCAGGCAAAGACGGGCGTCACGCAGAGAATAGCTTTGGTTCTACAGTGCTGAGAACTTCCATAAAAGTGAAGTGCTTAGAAAAAGTGATGACGGTTGGATGCAGAGTGCTCACTGCGGGAAAAAATGTTTTCTGCATGACTTAGAAACCCGTAGTAACCAATAACCAATGGGAATAGTAGTGATAGTGAAAATTTGTGGCGCTTGATAGATAGACCCAAGCAATTACAAAGTCTCAGCGTGCGGGCAGGTAAGGTCAATGTACTGGCAAAACAGTTTGTGTATCTGGGCAGGTAAGGTCAATGTACTGGCAAAACACAAAAATTTGTGTATCTGGGCAGGTAAGGTCAATGTACTGGCAAAACACAAAGTTTGTGTATCGGGCAGGTAAGGTCAATGTACTGGCAAAACAAAGTTTGTGTGTCTGGGCAGGTAAGCCCAATGTACTGGCAAAACACAAAGTTTGTGTATCTGGGCAGGTAAGGTCAATGTATTGGCAAAACACAAAGTTTGTGTATCTGGGCAGATACTCAATGTTACTGGCAAAAACAAAGTTTGTGTGTCTGGGCAGGTACGCTCAATGTACTGGCAAACACAGTTTGTGTATCTGGGCAGGTAAGGTCAATGTACTGGCAAACAGTTTGTGTATCTGGGGAGGTAAGGTCAATGTACTGGGAAACAGTTTGTGTATCTGGGCAGGTAAGGTCAATGTACTGGCAAACAGTTTGTGTATCTGGGCAGGTAAGGTCAATGTACTGGCAAACAGTTTGTGTATCTGGGCAGGTAAGGTCAATGTACTGGCAAACAGTTTGTGTATCTGGGCAGGTAAGGTCAATGTACTGGCAAACAGTTTGTGGACAGAGAGGCTCGTGGACAGTCGGGGCAGGAGTGGAAGGGGGTGGGGGGGGGGAGTTGGGAGACATTGTAGGAGGGAACTTTGAGATACACGGTGAAATAGGAATGAATAAGCTCTGTACCCTTCTCCCATACAAAAGAATCTGGATGTCCCAAAAACTGAAGCCAACTGATAGAAATGTGAGGGTACAGTATGTTTTTGGGTCGCGTTAGTGTTCCCAGTGTTTGTCAGCCCGTAATGACGGAAAGTGCTTTGGTCTGGCAGGGGTGTGCAAAAGGAAAACTTCCCCTGAAATCGGAAGGTTGACAACGTTAAATGGTGGCTATTTTTGTTCCCAACACCACCTTCATCGGTCTAACGTATGTGGTCTGGATTTCGGGCACCATTCAAGTTTGTCTCCACCACTCAATTGTCTGTTGTCTGTATTACACATCACCAAACAGACGCACGAGGCCATGCATGCGCTTCTTGGTTTCCACGTGCAAGTGTTCCAGACGAGGCTATACCGTTCATAGATTATAGACACCCTTTCCCCCAAACACTCAGGTATATGAAAAGGGCAGCGCACGCGCGCACGCGAACAGACACGCACAAATCCACTGTTCTCTTCGTAAGAAAATCTCAGAAGGAAAAAAACAAAACAAAAAAGCCGAAGCGTGATCGAAAACGTACAAGAAATGTAACTTATCTGTAATGGGCTATGAGAATGTCACTTTCTAGGTACATGTCCACTAAGCAAAGGCCGTTCTGACTGCACGGAAGCGGAAACCAGCCATCTGAGAACACTCCAAAGGACGGTGCTCGATCAAGAGATTTTCCCGCGGCGGGAGGAATTTGGACAGGCACTTCTTCCACCATGCAGTGCCTTTGACACGGTGAACCTGTGTTTTCTTCTCTAAATGGTGTAACTATGGTCGCATCTTTAAAGAAAAACAGAAAAGGGGGGGGGGGGGGGGCAAACGAAATCCTGCGAGTACGAGTTGGTCAAATTAGAATAAAAGGGGAAAAAATTGACGCGGTTACCACGAAACCAAAGTTCACTTCAATGTGTTCGTTGGGCTACTAGATGTTGAGTAAACAATATAAACATAATCCAATTATTACAACCTAATGAGAATTACTGTAACTTGTGTTAAGTTTCGCCATTACGGATTGAATACTTGTGTGGATGAGTGGATAGTGAATTCAGCATGTCTAACCTTTAATTAGTTGTAAATTAAAAAAAAGAAAAAGAAAAAAAAACAAAATGGGACATGATTGGGAAAGAAGGAATTAAGTCAAGTTTGAGGACAAACTATAAAGGAGAAGAGAACAGATAAATGTCTGTTCTACCCCACTTGCTCCTCCACCGAGTTTTTGGCGAAAGTGGCCTAAAAGCCGCCTTTTCCTGTTCTCTGACAAGTAAGACTTCAATAACCAAAAAATAACGAATTATCTACAAACAAACATTACTGTGTAGGGTTATCCGTTTTCAATACTAATTTACTAAACTTTTCAGATTTCAGTTTTTGTTTAATCCTATGTTTTTCCTGGTCATTTTCAATAACATCATTTTCGCGCAAACATTCTTCAAATGAGTCTCTGTCTTTCATGTGAAATAGAACTACAGTCTTTAACTGTTCTCTAAAGTCTTTTAAAAACCCAGTTATATTTCTGGCATAAAATCCACACACTTATCCCAGCATGTCTTCCGCTGAAAGCTAGTTTCGACAAAGTGTTTCTCTTTTTAACTATGTCTCTTTCTGCCGAACAGTCATCTATAATAAATAGTGTCTGCGTTCCTTCAAACAGTCTATAAAACTGTTCTAAACACTCACTCAGTTTATTGCTAGGATCAACTAAATATATGTCATCATCTGTCCATATAAACCTTCTATTATGATATGCTTTGTTCCATTTAGTGTTGGACAGAAAACCACAATATGATTAAAATTATAACGATAAACTGTTTGTAACAGGTCGAGGATAAATATTGTTTTTCCACAACCAGTCTGCCCACAAATCAATGAGCAATGAGGAGTTTTTGTCATAAAGTTTAACTGCTCCATAGTTTTATACTAGAATTTAATCTAATCCAGTTATTGTTTTTATCATACTCTCTGTCAAAACTTGTTCAGTGTAATAAAACCCTATGAGGCCTAAATGCGTAAGATTAATCCAATTCAGTTCTGTAAGATTGTTTTCTATTTAGACTAATATTGATTTTGTTGCTTGTTGTTATGACCTTAATATCCTCGCCATTGTGAAGAATGACGACGGTAACTTTAAGTTTTTCAACGTCTAAGTTTTGCCAGCTAATTAGAATTCCTTTTAGAAGGACGTCACTAACGCCCACAACCCCATCCCCCCCTTATCTTTTAAGACAGAAATTTCAAATATCATTGTGAACGCATCTCCTAATTTCATTTGCGGAATGAACTGTAATTTTGTAGAAGCATCCTTTAAAACCGTTTCTCTTCTGTGGAGGATGTACTGTTTATTCCCATACGGCTTTATTTCAATCTCTTTCCGACTATTGTCGTCTGGCATAAGATTTTACATGTAAAGGGCCAGAGTTGAATGCTTTTCTGAAACTTTTTTTGATGGCTAAAATATGTAAATGGGCTTATGAATTCAAATTTTATGTCCATTCTAAATATGGTTCTAAGTGCCATTTGAGGTCAGGCTTTCGAACTATTTTATATTCATACTGGCCAACATATTTGCTTCTAGATTGCGCAGCTGTTCTAGTTTGGGAAACTTTTTGCTGTCGCCAACTCTTTGCGTTTATTATCACCATCTTTAGTGTACTCAAAACCATACAAAGTGCCTATTTCACCATTCTGTTCAAAGTCCGCAACGTCTGCAAGGTCTTTTAATTCTAAGGTTATACACCTCACAAGGCGCTAATGTAACTCCCGGTTCTTCTGGCCCACGCGACATTTTTAGTACATTTTTATTATTTTATTTCCAAAACAATGTGTAGGTTATTGCATTTCACAACTTTCCCTGCTTTGTCTGCAATTTTTATATTAAATGATCCAACCCTCCCACAAACTAATCTTTTAAACTGTAAATTAGGGAATTGTATAATTTCATAATCGCAATATGCAGTTTTCCCCCGCCGGTAAAGCTCTTAAAACATTTGAGGGCCTTCCATCATATAAGTTTTCATCAGTGCTCAGCTCATCCAAATGAACATAAAGTAATGAATGTAATGCAAGATCGAGCGGTTTTTCCCCCCTTAAAAGTAGTTTTGTTTGGCGCAACAACAAATCTTTTAGTGACCTGAGTGTCAACTTTAAAGCCTAACATTTTAGCTAGCTCTTTATCAAATAAGTAATCTGCTTTTTCAGGTTCGAATGTTAATATTGTTTTTAGATTTGCATTGTTAAGTTTGAGAGTAATGCTGAATTTACTCATTGCTTCTTTTAGTGAGCAAAAACCCGTTAATAACCATCAGGTATTGTTAACTGGTTAGCTTTGAGCCCCACAACTTTTGTAATCTTATTATTCCCCCTTTGGGTTTTGCTTATATTAAACCCTTCGACTTTGTAAAATATTTCATGGAGCGCGGGCCGTTTTGGCCCCGCAATTGTTATCAATGCATGTTCTAAAAACGAAGGACTGTCTTGAGTTGTTATTGTTACAAACATTTTTTAAAAAAAAAATTAAAAATGAGTGCATTCAAATATACTGGCGCAAAATATTCTGTTGGGCCGCACTACAATCTTAAAAATATAACAACTGACACCCTCGACATTGCTGTGACCCAGACTGCCTCTTTTCATAAAAAGGTGAGTACTCCATTGAAGAGCTATCTTAACCCCCCTATTGAAAACGAGCACATCCAGAAAGCGTGGTTTAGTCATCCGATGCAGTTTTATCAGAACCAGTTAAACTTTGCTGGTCTTGTGCATCAACTGGGTGTGGAGTGTCGTATGCTATCATTTAAATCACCATGATCCTTTGGTGAGGTCAGTGTACAGATTTCATTTTATTACACCTTCAGACGTATTTTGTCTGAACTGCAAGCGCCATTACCAAATGACAAACCATTTAATCCACTCAGCAACAGAATAGACATGAAGGCTTTTGAAAGGATCTGTAACGAATTCAATATTAACATCAAGACAGACTTTAGACAAAAGTTGGATCTTAATCATGGCCTAGGCGTCATTTATTTTCAGGGCACGCACAGAAAGTATAACTTTGACTGGCGTTCTCCTTTCAAAATTGTTCAGCCCTGGTCCATAGAGCAAGAGCATAAAACAGCATGGACAACATTTATCTTAGACGCTTCTAAGGGCCTAACTAGAGCGGGGAAAAGAACGAATAAACGACTCTATTCGTACTTACGTTTGGTGTTTGCTAGGGTCGCAAGCACAGGCAAGATCAAGCATAACTGATCCTTCTATGGCTTTGACGCGCAAAAAACAATACTTAGCAAATTTAGAGGACGCTATTATTCTACAGTTGATTTACCTTCAAGTATTCAAAGGTACCAACATGTTTTACAATACGCAAGATCGAAAGTAGACTTTGCCGTTGGCACTGGTTTATACATGCTGCCTTCTGACCTCAGACTCCAGGTAGGAAAAATATAACTATAATAATGAAATTCTTATAGCAGGCAAAGAACAGAAGGTTGGGAAAAAACGACATAAATTCTGAGCTAGTAATATTACAAACAATAAAAGAACACCCAAGAATAAGTCATCCAATCCCCGTGGCCCAAAGCCCAAAGGCCATTGAAGACTCAGCAAAGCTCGCGGACTCTGTTCGCGATGACCATGAATATGAAAAGACAGCGCTTGTTCTTGGATTAACTGGCATAGGATTACTTGGTCTTTATCTTACTAAATAGTAACCCAACTATTACAAGAACTAATGCCCATAAGTGCTCGGCCTTTAAAGCCAACTACTTTGCTTGCAGTAGACAAAAGCCAGCTAACAATACCCCCTAATATCCCCGGGTTTAAAGAGTCTATAGCTTTACTGGCTAATTTTTTTAAAATTCGCAAGATGATCAAGCTGTTTTTTTACCCATGATTTATCAGGTGGAGGCGATGGCGGTGGAGGCACTGCCCCAGCACCACCGCCGCTGTAATAGCCATTACTAGTGTACTTATTGCAAATCCTAAGGCCTTATAACGCTTGCTAATGTGACCCTTGCTCTCTAAACAGTGTTCGGATTCGTTCTGCTAGCGTTGTGTCTTCATATAAAATTCTTTGGATAGTTTCTCTTATTCTGCTCACTTGAGTTCGTAATTGTTCTCGGTTAGTAGACAGCACTTCTAGTCTTGCTGATCTCTCTTGTTCAAGATCTTTTAGTCTTTGGGTTATTCTTTCTTTAATATCAGGCCCTAAGTTGGCGTCATCAGCCTCAAGAGTTTTTCTTTTTCTCTTTTTATATGCCCATCTAGTTCCCCTAGTTTTGCTAAATTGTTTGTTAATTCGCCTCTGATGGTTCTTAAAGTACGATCAAGGGCAAATAATTCTCGCATAGGCAATGGGAATCATTAATTGTTTTTAACGCTGTTTCTTCTGAAAAACTGGTTTCTGCTTCTATTGTATTTATTAATTCGCCTGCTGATTGATTTAATTCTTAAGTTCCATGTTTTGCATTTGGTTATCTGTCGGGAGTTCTTGTAGTGTGTTTTGAAGTTTAGAAACTGCCTCCGCCCTTAATTTCGGTCTAACAAGACCAAGGCGATTTGATCTTTCACACTGAGTCTATTTCTAATTGAACCCACGGCTAAAAACTTTGATGGGTCTTTTTTTAGTTGTAAGCTGAACAGTTCTCCTTGATCGTTTTTCACAAACAAATGATCATCTTTTAATTCAAAATCATTTGGTCTATAAATTCGGGAGGTTCTTGACCTAAACTTTGGTACAATGATTTAACCTTACTTTCTGTTAATTCATGCCGCATTGAGAGCATTGAGCGATGCTGTGTCAAAGGGATCATTTCACTCATGTCGTCTCCACGATCAAAAACATCATAATCTTCTTCAGCTTAAATTCCTGCCATGTTTTTAAATAATTAACTTTTTATTTTGCTTCATAAAAATGCCACAAACAAACATATGGCTCGATTCTTGACCCCCATAGAAAACAGAAAGAGCCCCATGGCGTGAAGGGAAATAAACGGAATATTATTGTTCCAAATAATCCATCTACTATTGATGCTGATCAAATTCTTACTGTCAAATTTCCAGACCTAGGAGCAGATGAATTGATTGTGCCAGGCTCTGCGCGTCTTACTTTCAAAATAGCGCTTGATTCAACAACAGACCCAAACAGGACAGTTGTACAGAATCTGGGACGGGCAATTGTTAAGAAAATTTCTATAAAACTTGAGGGGCAAGAAATTTTTCTTTACATAATGCAGACATATTTTTAACCTATTCTGATCTATGGCTAACCGGGAATGAAAGGGATGATCTTGCGTTTCAAGGAATCGAAAATGAAGGAAGCGCTAAAACATAGAATAGGCGCTGGAGATACTAAAGACGTCAAAAAGTATGTAGCTGCAAATTTTGCGTTTGGAAATCGCTTTTCTATTCCTTAGATTTTGAGTTGTTAAGAGCGCATGCACCATACTTTCAAGGAGCATTAAAAGACAGATTGTCATATGAACTAACTTTTAATGAATACAAACGTGTTATAGATCATCAGACACCGAAGCAAAGTACAGCATTTCTGACATCTCGTTAGAGTTTGACGTTGTTAGCAACCCTAAATTAGCAGAGTGATTTCGCACCAATATGAGTCACATTTCCAATATATTACGAAAGAGTGATTCATCATACAACATATCCCAGAAGCAGGGCAGACACTATATGGAATTTTAGTTTTAGTGTTGCAGCAAGATCGCTTAAAGGTATTTTATTCTGTGTGAAGATGAAGAACCATTCAAAAGAGGAAGTGAAAAGTTTTTTAATCCAAAAATAACGAAAGTACAATGTTCGATTGAGGGCAGTCCTAACCAAATCTACGCTAGCGGGCTTAAACCTTATCAGCATTTTGATGAAATAAGAAAACTGTTTGGAGGCGGGAGGTGTTAGAAATCCAACAGTTGACCTTGTGTCTAAAGATTTACATCTTCACAATGTTAGGATTGATGATTATTTAACAACGAAATACGGTTTATGGATTGACCTAAGGTCAACAGAGGATAATCAGTTGCATGGAAGCGGGAGAGCTGTGAGAGACGTAATAAACATTCAAATTGATAAAGAAGAAGAACCCGATAAACCGCTTAATGTACATTTGTTTTTAATATTGATGCGCAGTTGAATATTGTAAAGAACAGATTAAAAGATGTAGTATACTAAATTATTTTTTATTTAAAAAAGCATGTCTGTTCAGGGTTTATCCAAATGTGCCTACAGCGCTGCCAAAAGAAGAGATAGTAGAAACCCCTAACATAAAAACCTTCAGATTAAACCAACATTACGCAAATGCAGCAAGTACTAGAGCAAGACCTTTCAAAATACAGCAAAACCAAACGAAGGTATTCTGCTGCCTTTAATTGCTGTTACATATGTTAATACTGGAGCATCGACTATAAGTGCTCTATCGGCAGGAACGAGTGTGGTCTCTTAGCAACAGGCATAGGCGCACCCGCAGCTTTACCTCTAGGAGGTTTGTCTTTAGCTCTCGGTCTGTGTTCATTAGCTGTAAGTGCGGCTGGCAAAAAATTAAAAACTAAACTCCAAAAGCACACAGCTATGGTTCAACTAATAACAGCTAAACTTAGCTCGTTCAAACTGACAATAAATAAAGCACTAGCTGACTCAAACATCACGGATGAAGAATTTAATCGTTTACAGGCCGATTTTAATGACTACAAAAGACAAAAGTTTGATCTTCAAAGAAAGGCAAGGGCAAGTTTTTCTCAACAGCCAGACCCCGAGCAGATAAAAAGGAATGCTTAAAAAAAGTAAACGAGACATTAAACTCTGTTCTAAACAGCTCACATTAACAACACCAAAAGGTGTTTATACTTTAGTTTATGAGTCCAAGCGCAAAAAAGACCGTTGATATTGGTTCTGATTAAGTATTATTTTTTTAATTTAAATAAATATTTTGGCTTAGAAAAGAAAGACAGCATGGCTAAGATATATGAAGGACAAGACGAATTGTTTGAAGGAATGCTCGAGAGAGAGCGTTTATCAAGAGCACTGAATGATATTGATCTAGAAGTCATTGATCCAACAAACGTACAGGCAAGCGTTGTTCATGCTATTTCTCAAGTCCCAAGTAAACTAACAATAGACCCACGGTTAAAGTAATGTTAGCTGTTTTAATCGACTATGTAACAATAAATGAAGAAAATCTAGAAGTCTGGGTCTCAACTAAACAACAGACTATTCTTTCTCATAATGACTTAACACCCGGTTGGGCAGACGAACTGCTTACACAGTTTGACGCTGCCGCTGAAGAAGCTAAAATGAGAGGCTCTGGTTGGTCAGAGGGCGAAGTCTTAGAGATTAGATTAAAACAGGCTAAGTATGCACCGATTGTAGGCAAGGCTTACATTCCGCTACCTCGGGAGTTGGTTTTAAAGAGAGCAGTTTTAAACATAAAAAAATTCAGACAACAAATGTTTCATGTGGTGCGTTCTTGCAAGGCTGCATTATGTCCGCGAACACGCAGAAAGAGTGACTAACTATCGGCAATACGCCAAAGATCTTAACTTCAATGGAATATCCTTTCCTGTTAGTGTAGACCAAATTGATCAGTTTGAAGAACAAAACAACCCAATAACTGTTAATGTATACACATGGATGAGGAGACAAATTTGGCGCCAATTAAAGTGTCCAAGAACAGTCCAACAATAGGCGAACCAGCCAAAAGTCATGTGGACTTACTCCTAATGTTTTCGCCAGCAGGGCTGCCCCATTACACATTGTTTACGCACAATGAGCAGATTATTGGCGCATACTTCAAAAAACACATAACATACAAGAATTCTGCAGAAAATGTTTAACAAGAATTCATCTGTGCAAGCCGCGAGTGGAAAATATAAAACATTGTAAAAGTTCTGTAGACTGTAAGACAGAACTAACTACGCCCCCGCCAGGATCTAAAGTTAGTTTTAAGAACTGGAAACGGCTGCAAAATTCTCCATACGTAGTTTACGCAGATTCGAGTCGCTTATTGTTCCTTATGAAGGGCCAGCACCCACAAAAACTTCGAAAAAACAGTTTAATGAGTAATCATCAGATTTGTTCATTTGCCTTATTATTGTTAGGTCGGATGGCGTTTATTCAGAACCAGAATTATATAGAGGACCAGATGCTGCAGAAACATTCTTAAAACGCATGCAGCAAGTGCGTAACGCTGTTCTAATAATCTAAACTTATCTGAAATCATAATGGCGCCTGAAGACCAACAACAGTATGACTCAGCCACGCATTGTTGGATTTGCGGTTTAGAGCTAACGCCCAAGAGTGTAAACCCCACAGTAAGAGACCATGATCACAATTAGTGGGAAGTTTAGAGGTGCAGCGCACAGTAAATGCAATCTTCAACTAAAGTTTGATCCTAAAACATGGAAGCTGCCTGTATTCTTTCATAACTTGCGAGGTTACGACTCTCACCTTATAATGAAAGCAGTAGACGATGCCTTTAGGGTGTCATGCATCGCACAGTCATCAGAAAAGTACATGTGTTTCACTTTAAATAACATGTCTTTTTATGACTCTATGCAGCACATGATGGGCTCATTAGAAGAACTGGCTATGTCCTTAAAGTCCTGCCCAATAACGGAAAAATATTTGACTCAACTCTTGTTAGAAAGGGTGTTTACCCTTATGAATACATGAACAGTTGGGAAAGGTTTGACGAAGATACACTTCCGCCTAAAGGCGCGTTCTTTTCTAGTCTTAGAGGAAAGGACATCAGCGACTCCGATTACCAGCATGCTCAAGATGCGTGGCAGAAGTTAGATTGTAAAACGATGGGAGATTATCATGACTCATACTTGATGGCTGATGTATGTTTGTTGGCGGACGTCTTTGAAAATTACAGAAAGACCTGTATGAAACATTATAGCCTGGATCCTGCGCATTACATTCTGCGCCCGGGATGAGTTGGGATGCTTTCTTAAGTTTACTGGAGTGCAGATTGATTTATTGTCTGACCTACCAATGCTTCAGATGATTGAAAACGGATTGCGTGGAGGAATTAGTATGGCGTCGCATCATTACTGTAAAGCAAAACAACAAATACTTGGACGACTATGATCCAAGTAAAAGGTCTAACTATCTCATGTATTTAGATGCAAACAATCTGTATGGTTGGGCAATGGGGCAATCGCTTCCATTACGTAACTTTAAAATGTACACAGGTACGAATAATATTCAAAAGGCATTAAAGTGGTTGGGCAGTTTGGCGCCCAATCAACAGCGCGGTTTCATTCTAGAAGTTGACTTAGAATATCCTCATGAACTCCATGACCTACATAATGACTATCCATTAGCAGCAGAAAGTCTAAAGATGGATCCAAGAGAACCGCCTAAACTTGTGCCCAATCTTCAGGGCAAAAAAAATTATGTCTGTCATTACAGACTTCTACAATTTTATTTTAAGACACGGTTTGAAGTTAACAGCTGTTCATCGTATAATTGCTTTTGATCAAGAACAGTTCATGAAACCATACATCATGAAGAACACTGATCTCAGAACTAAATCCACAGATGCTTCAGAAAAAGACTTTTTCAAGTTGATGAACAACAGCTGCTTTGGAAAGACTATGGAGAATCCGCACAAGCGCAAAGATGTCAGATTGGTCACCAAAGAGAACGAAGCAATTAAGCTAACTTCAAAACCTAATTATCAGGACTTTAGAAGATTTCATGATCATCTTTTTGGCATAATGATGAAAAAAAAGAAAGTCAAATTAGACAAACCTGTATTTATTGGGTTTACTGTTTTAGAATTATCAAAGCTTTTGATGTTAGAGTTTCTTTATGACTACTTTAAGCCCTCGTATCCAGAGTCCAGAGTACTTTACACAGATACAGACAGTTTTGTTATAGATATTCCTACTGAAGACATCTATAAAGACATGGAAATGGAAGTAGCTAAAGGACATGCGGGATGGTATGATACATCTGATTACCCTAAAGATTCGCCTTTACATTCAATTACTAACAAGAAGGTTTTAGGAAAGATGAAGGATGAATTATCTGGAAAGGTGATCAAGGAGTTTGTTGGTTTAAGGTCAAAAATGTACAGTATTTCGAGCCAGGGAAAATCATTAAGAAAGCAAAGGGAATATCTCGCAGCGTTGTGCAGTCAAACATATCACATGACAACTACAAAGAAGCATTGTTTGGCAATAAGACTTTTCATCATGACAACGTAAAACTGCGATCTAATCTACATGAGATCAACACAACAGTTGTAACAAAGAAGTCATTAGATAGAACAAACACAAAACGCGTGTTTGTTAATCCAGAGTTTTCATATGCAATTGGGCACTGGAGAACCGTAAATTAATTAAAGCGGAACTGTGTCTGGCGGAATTATCTGCAGTTCTTCTTTCACAAAAGATCTTTGGGGAGCTGGTTGTTTTGTGTGTCAGTTTCTCGTAAATAATACACGGGCGGATTCATCTTTACAATTCTTTTTATTTCATATGGATCAATACTCCAAACTGGATCAGTTGCCCTAATGCGAGTGTCCCCTTCCGCTTCCCCGGTAAATAAAGGTACCTTACTTTCAAACCAAACGGTAATAGTTTGCTGGGTGTACTGGAGTCTTCAGCAACATTTATTGTTTTTCTTTTGATTGCTTGTACTGGTTTTAGACCTTTAAATTCTTCATTATTCATTGCGCGCAAAACTGAGGGCAGTCTTCTAACCCATTCTGTGTTGCGAGAATTGTCAATCAGCTCTCTGTGATACTGGTAGGAGAAAAGTCTTTCAGCTAACTGTTTGTTAAAGTTTTCGACTAAAGCCTGTGATCTATGAACTCCTGGAATGCCTCTTTTAATGGTAACTCTATGTTTCAACAATAATTGATTCACTTGGCCTTTAAATTCTTTTCCATCATCGACTTGAATCATGCGAGGGAAAGTTAAGGGGCCTCGTGGTATATCAGTTGTATAGCAACAGCAACAGCAGAAGCACTCTTTTGTGTTAATGGTTCCGCATCTTTATATCTTGAAGCCATGTCAATGACTGTGAGTGCGTACTTAAATCTTTTTCGTCTAATCCTATCAGAGGGTAAATATAAAAGATCCATTGATGGGTGTCGTTCGGTATTGCGTTCACAAAGTGTGGTCTCTGTATTCGCTAGGTGCAGGTAAATAAATTTGCCAAATCGCTTGTTTAGATAACCATTCCTTTGCTGTTTGTTCACTGACTCCCGCTGCTTGGCTTAGCGTTTTAATTGCTGTGATGCCCTTCCAATATCCTTTGGGCGAATAATAGATTTTGTTCATTTTTTATTCAGCCAATATTATGTGCAACAAAATACACGACGGTCATACCAACGACAAATAAACCGATTTCTTGCATCTTTTGTTTTTCTGATGGTTGATAAAAGTCACTGAATTTTGGTGGGGGCAATGTCTCGATTGATTTGCCTGTTACTAGATAATATTGTTTATTGCTTGATCAACATTTTTAAATGTGTAAGCTGCATGCCCCTGTCTTTTCAGTGTGTCATTAATAAAATCTAACTGCTCAAGTCTCTGCCTTTCATAGGCGTCTTGTGCAGCTGCTAGTTGCTCCATAGCTTTGTTATGTCTTTTTCTCTCGCTGTCTCATTCCCAGTTTACTAAATGCGAAATTACTTCCGCTAAAAGCAGCGCATTCACCACAGCGCCGCCTATCATTATTGCGAGTGAAGCCATTTTTTATAAAGTATTTTTTTCTTTACATATTTATATTGTCTGGAATTATTCCTTGCTTAACTAGAAAATCTTTCGTAGCAACCGAAGCTGCAATGATAGCAATCAGCTTTGCTGAATCCTCAAAGTCTAGTTTGCCAAGATCTGCTGGTTTAATTCTTAACAAGCTTTTACCAAGCATTGAGTATCCTACACTTAGACCTCCAATAACAGCAGAATGGTATACAAGGTTAGCAACAGTTTTTTCGGTGCTCATTTTTATAAAATAAAATAATTATAAATTATTAAAAAAACATGAACAGTGATGATCTCCTACAGCTACAAAGCAGCCTAAACCTTCCTGAACTTATGAATGACCAAGTTGATGATCAAGCTATTATGCCCAAAAAGGAAAGGCTGTATTCTTTGGCAGCATGTGGGAAAACAAAACAGTTCCTCGGAACTGAATTCAGCATTGAACAGATTCAACAGATGCCGCCGCAAGACATTTTAAAGTATCATAACAGGTATGAAGCGCAGCTGGGGTCTAGAATGGTGAAAAGTGTGGGCAAACGGTTCTTAGTTTGTACACTAAACTAGTCAGTAGATTTGCTCCCATTGATTCTGAACAAGATCTTACGTATGATTTAACGCAAGATCCTGTTTTAACAAAGTCATTAGAGTCTCTGGGGTGTGATCTATATTACAGATTTGGAACATTATTGTCGCCAGCGATCATGGGATTAATAACTTTTAATCATATAGATTTTGTTTCCCTTCAAAATGAGCGAGCTGGAAAATCAGCAGAATCAGAAAACACTGAATCAGGTGGAGAAAGTAACCAGCCAGAAAATCAGCAGAAAACACTGAACCAGGTGGGGGCCAGTGAAAAGTGTCCTCATCCTGGGCGTGTTAAAGCAGGAAAAAAATTAGCAGAGTGGGAACAGACAAAAAAAATTAATGTTACAGAATATGACTCATCATGAAAACATAACACTGCCACGCCAGAACAAGTTGATTCAATGCCAGCTATAAAAACTCCATGTGATACAAGGGCCCCAAAGTCTTCATGGAATATTGAACTTAAAACTGTTGTCATTTTGGTGCTCTTGCTGCTGCTGGGGCGGTTATTACGGTTATAAAAATATATAAACGACGCTGGCAAAACAAGAGCCCAAACAATCTCCACCGCTAAATACAGAAGCCGAACACAACTGCACGCCAAAACGCCAATAACAAGCATCATTTTGATCCATTTATAATGGAATAATATTTTAAGAACTTAATTTTAAATTTTTTAATAAAAATAGATCATGGCGTATTATAAAATGATGGTGTCAATAAATAAAGACCTGGAGTCTATAAAAGACATTTCCATAGACCCGAATTGTAATCAATGCGGTTGCTTCGGATGTAAGACCTTCATTAAGATCTATGCAGAGAACGCTGAGCAAGACATCCTCAACGATGACGCGTTTTTTGAGGCGTGTGTGTACTATATTAGACATCTACTATTTAAGATAAAACATAGCTTGTATTTTTTTGATAATTATAAGATAACTTAATAGAACTTAGTTGTACTTAAAGGATGACTTAATCAAGAACTTATCAAGAACTTAGAAGTTACTTGATCAAGAACTTATTAGGAACTTGAGTAACTTAATTAAAAACTTAATTAAGAACTTGGGGTAACTTAATTAAAAACTTAATTAAGAACTTGGGGCGACTTGGGGTAGGAGTGTGTGTGGTGTACACAGGGGTGGGGGTGGGGGGGGACGTGCGTGCGTGGGGTGGGGGGTGGGGGGACGTGCGTGTGTGGGATGGGGGTGGGGGGACGTGCGTGTGTGGGGTGGGGGTGGGGGGACGTGCGTGTGTGGGGTGGGGGTGGGGGGACGTGCGTGCGTGTGTGTGCGGCAGCCAAAAAAGTTGAAGCAGGACGTTGAGCGAAGCAGTGAAGCCAGTAATCACAGCAATATATACAAAGTCATGAAGTGCTTGGTGGAAATTCGAGGCAGTCAACTCTAAACCAACCCGACGCTCCTGCAAGAGCGGTATCTAAAAATAGATCTTACGTCAGTGGTAGGCCTGCAGTGGTCTAACAGTCGCGCGGCACTGTTGCTGAAGCAGCCAACTCTAAACAACCCCGACCGCTCCTGCAAGAGCGGTATCTAAAAATAGATCTTACGTCAGTGAAGAAACGGCTTGCTACTGCAACCTTGGCCGCTCTAGGGTGAGCGTTAGTTCTCTGATCGCTTGCCCTAGTTTGCTGTGCCCCTCTTTTCTCAACCGGGCTTGCACTGGGTTACAGCAGTAATTGCTGTAGCCAAGCTTTTATGGCAGCTCTAATCGCCAGTAGTAGTACATCCGGCATTGTATATTTGGAGCATTTATATGAAGATAGTGCCGGCCCACACACTACTCCTCTCCATACTAGTAGATGTACTAAGGTCTGCCTAACCCTATCTAGTTTGTTTGCCAGAACATTCAAAAATCCGCCATTCAGTTGCATAAGGGCACACTTGAAGGCAGATGAACTGGTTAGAATTAGAAAAGTAAAAAAGTATACACATCTTAATACACAGATCAGCTTGCCACATAAACACTGAATCTGTAGTTAACAATCAATCAAGTCTAATACAAACTGAGAACATTTTTACTTGGGAGGAACAGCAAAAAATGTTTCAAATATAAGTTTTTTACCTCCGCCTTAAGAAATGAACGCCATATGTTTTTTAAACATGGCTTTAGCTGTCTCAAGCCAGCTCCCAACAATCAACGCGCGATGGTTTGTTTTGCTTCGGCCAACTTTCAACAATGCAGCGCCATTTATTAGATAAGGAACCATCTCATCAATAGTCAAACACGTATTAAAACTGGCTACATCTTGTTTCATTTCCTTGAACCGACAAACCTTTAAGATAGTCTCTCCGGTTCACAACATGCTTCGCCTACCTCAAGACAACTACCAGTTAAGCGCAATGAAGAACAGAGAAAGAGGCGGGCTCTCGCTGTATAGCGAGGAACGTGTTAGCACACGCCCGCTGTGCGTGCAGACATGTGAATAGTTGGCTTGCCTTCACTGACTGACTCAACTAATTCTTTCAACAAATACTCTAACATGCAGTTAAAGTAAAACTTATGGCCTCGAATAACAAACCTGTTCTTCAGTAACGTTTTAGCCATTTTAAAATAACACAAGTAAAACACAGTGGTCACAACAGAGCGCAGTCAAAACACACAGCCTTCTTGAGTGGTGGTTCAAACAACAATGACGGCCCCAGTTGTGTCGCGTGACAGCCTCGATCTGGTTGTCGACGTGGCAATCTCGAATTTCTGATGCAATGTGGTGTAACCAGCCGAGTGTGCTTCGTTTACACAGCACAGGCTAGGTGCAAACTGCCGCGAGCCGTAAATTAAGTGATCAGATTTCAGCCCCGTGTACAAAGTTTGTAGGTGGAAATTAGTCAGAAGAAGTGCGGATTTTATGTCATTTAATTGAGAGAGAGAAAGAGTGTGTGTGTGTGTGTGTGTGTGTGTTGTGTGTGTGTCTGTCTGCCCGCCCTCTGTCTGTCTGTCTGTCTGTCTCTCTGTCTCTCTCTTCTTCTGTCTGTCTGTCTGTCTGCCGGTAATTCTCTCTCTCTCTTCCGCCACAGAAAAGGCGGCTTTTAGGCCACTTTCGCCCAAAAACTCGGTGTGAAGCAAGTGGGTTGAACAGACATTTCCCTGTTCTCTGGAGAGGGAGGGGAGGCAATGATTATTTGTGGCCGACTGACATTACACAACGTATCACACACACACACACACACACACACACAACACACACAGAAATACAAGTGAATCGATTCTCAGGTTTTAATCTACAGAAGAAAAAAAAACTGGAGAACGTACTTGTCAGAGTGGCGCTAAGCGCTAGTCTTGATCTCCTGCCTTGGGTGGGAACCCTGCTTTTCTTAGCACGCCTTCACAAATGCGCGCTACATACAGCGCGTGTCCTTGGGATGGACACACAGGCACACGTATGACTTTCACTTGAGTCTTAAGCGAGTCGAAAGCGAAGAAGTGGGAGAACTGCGAGTACACATTTTTCTCGTTCTTTTGTACGTAATGACAATGTATGAGCAGGAGCAGTCATACTGCCAGCCTGAGCTTACTCGAATTCATCGCTTGACAACCACGTGAAAAGACAGGAGACGGGCAAGAACGCGGTGTGGGGAGGTTTTCCTTAGTGCCCCGACTCTGTTATCGGACCTTCTAACCGACGGAGACGTTAAGATCCATTAACTGAAACACAGTGAACTGCTTTCCCCCTTGCAGGTAGAAGTCTGTCTTCGTGCAGCCAGACTGGTCAGAGTTGTAATAGCATCTCTGTTCAGGAATAAGGGATGCAAAGCAAATTTGCGGCAAGTTGAAACAGGGGAGAGAACTGGGTAGAAGGGACCTCGTGTGTGGAGAAAAGGGCAGAGGGGGGTCGGGGAAAGAGGGGCGGGGGTGGGGGGGGTGGGGGGGGGGGGGGGGTGGGGGGGACGAATGCAAGTGGGGGGGGGGGCAGCAGAAAACCTGCTGCTCAACAGAGACCAATTCCTCCACCACCCCCACAACCCTAATCTGACCAGCTGCTGGACTTCAGCAGAAGGTTGGCGAGTTGGAAGTGTTTGCGTTTGTTTGGGTTCCTGCGCTTCTTTCCGTCAAATGTTGAAGCCGCCTGATCGAAATCTTACAGCATTGAATGTCAATGTTCCCCTTAAATTGTCTAAGCCCATTCGACATTTTCTGCGACCAAACCTGTAATAACTATTCCACGCAAACGTGCGTTATGATTCTCTGTAACTGCATGTAGAACCCTCCGCACCCACCCTTTAAAAAAGCGTTATATAAAACATGCCATTATCAAATACAATGTGCGAATTAACACTACCTATTCCACTCAGTGCAATGAAACCAGGCACCGTATTGCGGTACCTGAGGAAAACTCACGGGCCATGTTCTGCTTTCCACACATCACCGCTGGACAGCACGTGCTTTCTCCCCAGCGTCGGACAGTGGTCTGAAGTGAATCGTAAAAAATTCATGGAAAGCGGTGATTGGCTTCCAGATGATCACGTGGCATGACAAACACTCATGTGAGCAAAGCCCCTTACAGTGATTGGATGCCGAAGATTCATGTGATGCGACAAACTCGACCGCATGTAAAACACGACTTCCTGCAACAGACTCAAGAGAAAGTGTTTTAGGCCTACAATGGTTTGATGCCGAATGAACATGCGATGCGACGAACTCGCACGCACGTGAAACACGTCCTTGACGTGCGTAAAGTGCCTCAGACCAAGGTCGTAAACGACTTGGCAAAGCTGCACATTGCTTCAGTTACGTCACTCAAATCAACATTTAACACGTTATGTAAAAAGACACTTTTCAAAGCTCTGCTTTTGTTGTGCTAGTTGTCCTAAAATTCCTGACACTGAGATAGAATATGATATTGGAATTTATATAAATAACAATTCCCATCAAATTCAACGCATGAACGAATAATTGACACGGTGCTAATCTAAAGATAGAATCGCTGACGTAAAAAAAGACTTCGTGTCAGATAACAAGGCCAAAACCCATGACTCCCAGTCGACCAAAGAAAGGATCAGAAGAACACCTGTCTGTACACTTGTCCAAACATGGTGTGACTGGTGGGTTTTTCGACACATCAGCCAGTTTCGGACAGATTTCTATAGTTAAGCCGGTTTTGATGTTACAAACTCCCGGGCATTCTGATCCTAAGAGAAGAAGCAATGGCACACCATGTGACAATAATAGTATGCAAGAAAGAGAAAGTAGAAGTCATATTCGGAAATCCACCTTCAGCATTTCCCGACCTCCCCCCCCCCCCCCAGCCCTCCATGGGGCTGATAGGGCAAATGCTAGTGTCCCTCCCCCCCTCCACCTCCCCCCCCCCCCACCCCTTCTCCATTGTCTCTGAATGAGACCATCACATGGGCCATCAAATCAGATATCTTAAAGGACACCTAATGTACTGTAAACACACCACACACACACACACACACACACAGAGTCACGCACACACGCTTGTAGCACGTGCGTGCTTGTGTGTGTGTGTGTGTGTGTGTGTGTGTGTGTGTGTGTGTGTGTGTGTGTGTGTGTGTGTGTGTGTGTGTGTGTGTGTGTGTGTGTGTCCGCTCGCGTGCGCGCGCGTGTGTGTGTGTGTCCGCGCACGTGCGTGCGAGCGCGTGCACGGACGCGCGTTTTGTGTGTGTGTGTGTGGTGTGCGTGTGCGCGTGTGCGTGTGCGCGTGTGCGTTGTGTGTGTGTCGAGCGAGCGCGCTGCGCACTGCAATGCTAAGCATCTTTTGACATGGGGAGAAATGCCACAAACGTGCAAAGATACAGACAGATAGACAGAAGAGAACGAGAAATACCAATCCTGGGCCACTTCCGCCCTCACCCAGTTTTCCGGGCGAAAGTAACCCAGGATTGGTATTTCTACGTTCTCTGACAAGTAAGACTTCAATAACCAAAAATAACGATTATCTACAGACAGACATTACTGTGTAGGGTTATCTGTTTTCAATACTAATTTACTAAAGTTTCAATAGAGTAACGTAGGGGAAAAGCAGTTGTGGCTGAACGCGCCCATATACACGGTGGGTGCACTAGGGTATCCGATTACTTCGCAGTATGTTAATTACAGCGGGGGAGAGAGAGAGAATCACCAGCAACCCTGACAAAGCCCGTTAAGGTTAAGTTGCCCTCAGAACAGACAGACAGACAACAGACAGAGAAGAGAGAGACAGAGAGAGACAGACAGACAGACAGAGAGGCGGGCACACAAACACACACACACACACACCACACACACGTACACACACACACACTCTTTCTCTTCTTTCTTTCTCAATTAAATGACATAAAATCCGCACACTTATTCTGACTAATTTCTACCTACAAAAACTTTGTCCACACAGACAGGCAGACACGAGGCTGAAACCTGATCAAATTAATTTATGCTATGGCACGGCTAGCCAGACAAGCGACCTTCGTTCACACAGCGCACGGCCCGCTTACAAACTGCGACCAAAAAACAATAAAGCGGGAGACTGGGCTTGCCAGGTGAGGGGTGGGGGTCGGGGTGTATTCATTTCAGGTTGACAGCGACACCTGGCGGCGAATGTTCTAGACTGTCACGTGTCACTCCCACTTTGTGGCCGCCATTGTTTACCGGACTACTTCACAAGAAGGTTGTGTTTTGACTGGGGCTTTGGTGTGACCACTGTGTTTTAGTTGTGTTTTATTTTAAATGGCTAACATGTTTACTAAAGAACAAACTCTTGCTATTCGAGGCATAAGTTTTACTTTAACTGCATGTTAGAGTATTTGTGAAAAGAATTAGGTGAAGCATAACTTTGGAAATGAACGGCTATCTTAAAGGTTTGTTGGTTTAAGGAAATGAAAACGTTGAAGGCAATATTGTTGGCCAAGATATAGACAATTTCGATACGTTTTTGACTATCGATGAGATGGCTCCTTATCTAAGAAATGGCGCTGCATTGTTGAAGTTGGCCGAGCCTTTAATTGCTAGTTGACGGCCTACCTAAGGACTTTGCACTATCCGATTACTTACTCCCTGGCCGGACATGACGATTTTTGGATCACGCCATGGGCTGATGTCACGGCCGGCCAATCACAAGACTAGATAGAATCAGCTGATCAGTAGTGGCGACATTTCTGCCAGCACTTGTTCATTTTCTCCCAGTGCTGTGGTGGTGTAAAGACGGTGCTTTTTCTGCGAGAGAAGTGTTTACATATGGCACAAAATATAGCTGCAGTTTTAGAAGACAGTGTGGATTCTGGGTTAGAAAAAGTTCTTGAATCACAAATACCTTTTCCAACAGCTTTATAGATTAAATTATTTGGGTGCGGAAGACATGGAATCAGCTACAACTTTCCCAAAAAGCTCAAAATCTCCCATTACCGCCGCCAACACCAACGGAATTGTGGACAGAGGAAGAAAAGAATGCTTTACATGAAAATATAAGATACTTTGAAAAATGATTGAAGCAGCTCGTAAAGCAACGGTTAATGCTGGGAAGTTTGTGAACTACTGACGATTGGAATGACGCGGTTCTAAAACAGAAACGGCTATATATAACCACCTGTCTGTCAAGTTTTCGAACTACTTGTGATGGGCTTCTATAAAATAGTAACGGTTACGAGTAACCGCATGGCCAGCAGCAAATGGCTGGGCTGTTGAGACCACAGGGTCGGCCTAAACAGGCGTTGCAGACCTGCGCGGCGGGTTTTGGTACTTCTGACGATAGTATGACGTTGGTTCTAAATATAGTAACGGTTCGAGTAACCGCCCCCCTTGGCAAACATTCTTCCTGAAAACTTGTTCAACTGTCATTGTGTGTTTGTTTGTTGTTTGTTTGTGTTTGTTGTTTGTGTGGTGTTGTGTTTTGTCCTACCCCACGCACGCACCGTCCCCCCACCCCCACCCCCCCCCACGCCTCGCACGTCCTCCCACCCCCACCCCACGGCACGCAAGACTGTGTTGACAAACACACTCTCACCACCAAGTCGCCCAAAGTTCTTAATTAAGTTTTTAATTTAAGTCACCCATGTTCTTAATTATGTTTTTTATAAGTTACTTCACGTTCTTAATAAGTTCTTGATTAAGTAACTTTAAGTTCTCTGATTAAGTCTACCTTAAGATCATAATACTAAGTCATCTTTAAGTTACAACCAAGTTCTTATTCAAGTTATCTTATAATTATCATAAAATACAATCTATGTTTTATCTTAAATAGTAAAAGGTCTAATATAGTACACACAACGCCTCCAAAATAAAACGCGTCATCGCTGGAATATCTTGTCAGCGTTCTTTGCGCCAGATCGGTCAGATAGATCTTATTGAAGTTTTTCATCCTAAGCAACAACATTGATTAACATTCTGGTCTAGGGAAATGCCTTTTTAGACTCCATGTCTTTTTTATTGACATTCTTCTTTTTTTAATTCCGCCTGGATTAATTTTTATTAAAAAATTTAAAATTTAAGTTCTTAAAATATTATTGCATTATAAATGGATCCAAAATGATGCCTTTGTTATTGGCCGGTTTGGCGTGTGTTGTCTTTTTCTGTATTTAGTGGGTCAGGTATGTTTTTAACTGCTTTTGTTTTTGTTGCATTGGTTATATATTTTATAACCGTAATTAATAACCGCCCCCAGCAGCAGCCAAGGGCGCCAAAAATTGGCAACTGTTGTTAGTTCATTATTCCATGAAGTCTTTGGGGGCCCTTGATTTACATGGAGTTTTTATAGCCGGCATTGAATCAACTTTGTTTCTGGCGCTGGCGGTGTTATGTTTTCATGATGAGTTTTATTATGTAACATTTAATTTTTTTTGTATGTTCACTCTGCTAATTTTTTTCCTGCTTTAACACGCCCAGGATGAGGATGCTTTTCACTGGCCCCCACCTGATTTCAGTGTTTTCTCCGCTGATTTTCTGGATTGGTTACTTTCTCCAACCTGATTTCATTGTTTCCTGATTTCTGGTTTATGATGATTTTCCAGCTCGTTCATTGAAGGGAGGATACAAAGAATCGAATTATGATTAAAAGTTATTTAATTCCATGATTAACGGCGTTAACAATGTTCCAAATCTGTAGTATAAAGCACATTCCTAGAGACTCGAATGACTTTGTTAAATACTGGATATTGCGTTTTTTTATATCATACGTTTAGATCTTGTTCAGAATCAATGGGAGCAAATTCTACTATGACTTGTTTTGTGTACAAACTAAGTATAAGTTTGCCCACACGTTTAACCATTATAGACCCCCAGCTGCGCTTCATACCTGTTTTGATTCTTTAGTATTGTCTTTTGGAGTCATCTGTTGAATCTGTTCTATGCTGAATTCAGTTCGAGGAGGGAACTGTTTTGTTTTCCCACTGTGCCAATGTATACAGCCTTCCTTTTGGGCATAATAGCTAAAAACCTTGATCTCACTTGGTTCATTCATAAGTTCAGGAAGGTTTAGGCTGCTTGATAGCTGTAGTAGATCATCATGTCTGTTTTTTATTAATTTATAATTATTTTATTTTCTAAAAATTGAGCACCGAAAAAACTGTTGCTAGCCTTGTATACCATTCTGCTGTTATTGGAGGGTCTAAAGTAGTAGGTTATCAATGCTTGGTAAAAGCTTGTTAAAAATAAATCCGGTAGATCTTGGCAAATAGACTTTGAGGTATTCAGCAAAGCTAATTGCTATCATTGCAGCTTAGTTTGCCACTAAAGATTTTCTAGTCAAGCAAGGAATAATTTCCAGACAGTATTAATAATGTAAAAAAAAATACATTTATAAAAAATGGCTTCACTCGTAATGAATGATGGTGGGTGCTGTGGTTAATGTGCTTGCTTTTAGCGGAAAGTAATACGCGTTTAGTAAAACTACGGGATGACGGCGAGAGAAATCGACATACATAGCTCATGGAGCAATAGCCGCAGCCAAATAGATGCATATGAAAGCAGAGAATTGAGCACGTGAGATTTTATTAACGACGAAAATGTAATAAACAGGGGCATGCAGCTTACTCATTTAAATAGATGTTGATCAAGCAATATAACAATATTATCTAAGCTAAAGGCAAAAACAATTCCAGACATTGCCCCCACCCAAATTCAGCGACTTTTATCATCCTTCAGAAAAAACAAAAAGATGCAAGAAATCGGGTTTATTGTCGTTGGTTGACCGTCCGTGTATTTTGGTTTTGCAACATAATAATTGGACTGAAATAAAAATGAACAAAATTAATTTTTCGCCCAAAGGATATTGGAAGGGTATCACAGCATTAAAAAGCTAATGCCAAGCTGCGGGGGTCTGTGAACAAACAGCAAAGGAATGGTTATTCCTAAACATGCGATTTTGCAAATTTATTTACCTGCCCCTAGACGAATACAGAGACCGCACTTTGTAAACACAACTCACAAAACGAACCATCAAATGGACCTTCTATATTTACCTCTCGATACGATTTGGGTCGAAAAAAGATTTAAGTACGCACTCACAGTCATTGACATAGCTTCAAGATACAAAGGATGCGGAACCATTAACATTTAAAGAGTGATTCACTGCTGTTGCTGTCGCCATACAGCTGATATATAACGGGCGTCCTTTAATCTTTATCCTCGGCATGATTCAAGTCGTTGTTGCCGGAAATGAATTTTCAAAAAGGCCAAAGTGAATCACTATATTGTTTAAAACATAGTGTTACCATTAGAAGAGGCCATTCCAGGAGTTCACAGATGACAGGTTAGTTGGAAAACTTTAACAAACAGTTTGCTGAAAGGACTTTTCTCCTACCCAGTTTCACAGAGAGAGCTTATTGACAAATTCTCGCAACACAGAATGGGTTAGAAGTCTGCACTCAGTTTTTGCGCGCAATTGATATATATGAAGACTTTTAAGGGACTAAAACCAGTTAACAAGCGATCAAAAGAAACAATAAATGTTGCTGAAGGAGAGTCTTCATCATCAAATTTACAGTTTGGTGTAAAAGCAGGTACCTTTATTTACGGGGGGGAAGCAGAAGGGGACACTCGAATCAGGGGCAACAGATCCAGTTTGAAGTGTTGATCCCTTATGATATATAAGAATTTAAAAATGAATCACCCCGTTGTATTATGTTCGAGAAACTGACACATCATAAAACAACCAGCCCCTCTCAAGATCTTTTGTGAAAAGAAGTATGCAGAAATCGCCAGGACAACCGATTCGCTTATTAATTTACGTAAACATATTTTGGTGTTAAAATGAATGGCCTGAAGGAAGCGACAGAACGATAACAAGAATGGTAAATGGAAAGAGACCCTGATAATGATACGGGAATCATTTTCTGGCGTTTTTGTTATTGCTATTAAGGAAACATTTTCGGGGGATTAATCTATGCATGCTAAATCATCCAGATCACCTACACTCAACCCCCAAAATTGGAAAAGATTATTCTTGAAATAATAAAAAAAATTTCGAACGCATCAAAGCAAACTTGAGTAAAGATTTAAATGTATTGGGATGAAGCTATGATTGAGCTTTAAATAATAGTTGGTATGAATAATATAAAACCCCTGTTTATGCGGTCTCCAGTGCCCGATTGCATATGAAAACTCCGGATTTATCAAACACCCGTTTTGTGTTTGTTGTTCTGTATAACGACTTCTTTGTTACTACTGTTGTGTTGATCTCTTGTTGATTAGATCGCAGTTTTACGTTGTCATGATGAAAAGTCTTATTTTGCCAAACATGTTCTTTGTAGTTGTCATGTGATATGTTTGACTGCACTACGCTGCGAGATATTCCCTCTTGCTTTCTTAATGATTTTCTCCTGGCTCGAAATACTGTACATTTTTGACCTTTAACCAACAAACTCATTGTTCACCTTTCCAGACTATTCATCCTTATCTTTCCTAAAAACTTAGTGTTATGTAATTGAATGCAAAGGGCGAATCTTTAGGTAATCAGATGTATCTTACCATCCGCATGTCCTTTTAGCTACTCCATTTTCATGTCTTTATAGATGTCTTCAGTTGGTATTCTATAACCAAAAACTGTCTGTATCTGTGTAATGTAATCTGGACTCAGGTTACGCAGGGCTTATATGTTGTCTAAAGAACTCCTAACATCAAAAATCTTTGGATTAATTCTTAACAGTTATACCCAATAAATACAGGTTTGTCTAATTTTGACTTTCTTTTTTTTCATCATTATGCATAAAGCTGATATGTAAATCTTCTGAAGTCCTGATAATTGGTTTTTGATTTCAGACTTAATTGCTTCGTTCTCTTTGGGTGACCAATCTAACCATCTATACGCTTCTGTGCGGATTCTCCATAGTCTTTCCGTTAAACAGTGTTGTTCATAATCCTAAAAAACTTGAAAATGTCTTTTTCTGAAGCCATCTGTGGTTTTGGTTCCTAGAGATCAGTGTTCTTCATGATGTTAGGCTTCATGAAACTGTTCTTGGGATCAAAAGCCAATTATCGTTGATACTGCTGTCAACTTCAAACCGGTGTCCTTAATTAAATTGTAGATGTCTGTAATGACAGACATAATTTTTTTTTACGTCCACGAAGATTAGGCTCAAGTTTTGCCGGCTCTCTTGGGTCCATCTAAGTCTTTTGCTGCTATGGAGTAGTCATTATGCCGGTCATGGAAGTTCATGAGATATTCTAAAGTCAATCTTCTAGAATGAAAACCTCGCTGTGGATCAGGCGTTAAAACTCCCATCCACTTTAATGGCCTTGTGAATGTTTTTCGGATCGTCGCTTGTGTGCTTTTTAGTTGCGTAAGGATGTGATTGCGCACCATTGCCCTAACCATCTGATTGTTCTGCATACTTAATAATGTGTTAGTTAGACCTTTTACTCGGATCATAGTCGTCAAGTCTTTTGATGTTTGCTTTACAGTTATGATGGAACGCAATACTAATTCCTCACGCAATCGTTTTCAATCATCTGTATATTTGGTAGGTCAGACAATAAGATCAATTGGTACTTAAGTTAATTAAGAAAGTTCCCAACTCTATCCGGGCGCAGAAATGTATAATGCGCGGGATCCAGGCTATAATGTTTCAGGCAGGGCTTCCTTTTAGTTTTCAAAAATATCGCCAACAAAACATGTATCAGCTCTAAGTTGGAGTCATGATTGTCTCCTTCGTTTTACAATTCTCTAACTTCTGCCCACGCATCTTGGGCGCATGCTGGTAACAGAATCAATAATGCATTTCCTCTCTAAGACTAGATTAAGAACGCGCCTTTAGGAGGAAAGTGTTCTTCGTCAAACCTTTCCCAACTGTTTCATGTACTCTTAAGGTAATTAAACGCCCTTTCGAACGAGTGTTGGGTCTTATTTTCGTCTGTTATTGGGCAGGACATTAAGGGACTTGGTCAGTGACTCTAATGATCCCATCATGTGTTGCATTAGAGGTCATATAAAAGACATGTTATTTAGATTTTAAAGCAATGTACTTTTTGCATGGGATCTGTGGCAATGCATGCTACCTGAAAGGTCGTTGGTTTACTGTTTGCAATATAAGATTGAGAGTTGTTAACTCGCTAGTTTGAAAGAAGATGGCAGCTTCCATGTCTTAGGATCAAACTTTTGTTGAGATTGCATTTACTGTGCGCTGCTCCTCTGAATTCTTTCGCCTATGTGATTCATGGTATCTTACTGTGGTGGTTTTCCAAATCTTGGGCGTTAGATCTAAAACACAATAATCCATACTGTGAGTGGCGGATGCATACAGTTGTTGGTCTTCAGACTCATCATTGGTTTCAGATAAATTCGATTATTAGAAACATCGTTAGCACTTGCTGCTGGCGCTGTAAATCTCTTCTAGCCGCATTTGGGCCTCTGTTATTAATTCTGGGCGTTGATGCAGCGCCATCGATAACAACAAATTGAAAGCAAATGAACATATCTGATGATTACTCATTAAGACTTGTTTTTCGAAGTTACGAACATCTGTGGCGCTGGCCTATCATAAGGAACAATAAGCGACTCGAAGCTGGTCTGCGTAAATACGTATGGAGAATGTTTGCAGTTTTTTCAGTTCTTTTTATTAATAACTTTAGATCCAGGTGGGGGCGCGTAATTAGTTCTGTTTCAGTCAACTGGGCCGATACAATGTTTCTTTTGTTCGCTGGCGGCCTTGAACAGATAGGCATTCTTGTTGTTCATTTTCTGCAGATTTCTTGTTTGTGCCCATCTTTTGAAGTATGCTGCATTAGTCTTTCGCATTGTTCGTATCAATGTGGAATGTGGCAGCCACGCTGGTGAAAAACATTTGTAGTAAGTCAACATGAATTTTTGTTCTGGGCTCGCCAGGTTGGATGTTCTTGGACATTTTAATTCCGGGCTGTAGTTTTTGTTTTCCTCATCCATGTGTAGATATTGGACAGTTATTGGTTTGTTTTGTTCTTCAAAAAAACTGATCTTTTTGGTCTACACTAAACAGGAAATGAGGAATATTCCATTGAAGTTAAAGATCTTGGGTGTTTGCCGATATTAGTCGCTCTCTCTGCGTGGTCGCGGACATGTTGCAGCCTTGCAAGAACTCTCCACTTGATACATTTCTTGTCTTAATTTTTTTATGTTTAAAAACTGCTCTCTTTATAACCAACCTCTCGGGGTTAGCGGAAATGTTGCCTTGCCTACAATCGGTGCATACTTTGCCTGTTTTAATCTAATCCTCTAAGGACTGCGCCCTTGAACCAAACCAGAGCCTCTATTTTAGGCTTCTTCTGCGGCGGCCCAGGTTCAAACTGTGTGTAAAGCAGTTCGTCTGGCCCAACCGGGTGTTTAGTCGTTATGAGAACGAGAATCGTCTGTTGTTTAGGTGAGAACCCACAGATTCTAGAATTTTCTTCATTTATTGTTATATTGTCGATTAAAACAGCTACGTACTTTTTTAAAACTGGCGGCGGGTCTATTGTTAGTTTACTTGGAACTTGAGAATTTGCATGTTCCACGCTTGGCCCGCACGTTTTTCTGGATTAATAACTTCTAAATCCAATATCTTTCAGTGCTCTGGCTACAAAACGCTTTTCTCGAGGCATTCCTTCAAACAATTCATCTGGGCCTTTCATATTTCGTAGCATGCTGTCTTTCTTTTTCTAAAGCCTACATTTTTTATTTATATTCAAAAAAAAAATAAACGGTTAAATCAGAATCAATATCAACGGTCTTTTTGTGCTTGGACTCAATAAACCTAAAGTATAACACCTTTGGTTTGTTAATGTGATGCTGTTTTGGAAACAGAAGTTTAATGTTCGTTTACTTTTTTTAAGCATTCCTTTTTTATCTGCTCGGGGTCTGGCTGTATGAGAAAACTTGCCTCGCCTTTCTTTTGAAGATCAAACTTTTGTCTTTGTAAGTTCATCAAAAAATCGGCCTGTAAACGATTTTAAATTTCTTTCATCGTGATGTTTGAGTCAGCTATGCGCTTTAATTTATATCAGCTTGAAGGAAACTAGTTATAGCTGTTATTTGTTGAACCATAGCTGTGATGCTTTTGGAGTTTAGTTTTAATTTTTTTTGCTGTCAGCAACCTTCAGCTAATGAACACAGGCCAGGAGCTAAGACAAACCGCCTAGAGGTAAAGCGGCGGTGCAACCGACGCTGTTTGCCTAAGAGACCAACACTAGCGTCCTGCTGATAGAGCACTTATAGTCGATGCCTCCTGTATTTATTAACATAGGTAACAGATTAAGACCAGCAGTCTTCATTCGTTGGTTTTGCTGTATTTTTGAAGGTCCTGCTCTTAGTTTTTTTGCATTTGTGTAAGTTTGTTAATCTGAAGGTTTTGTATGCCGGGGGTTTCTACTTTCTTCTTCTCTCGGCGGACTCTGTAGCACATTTGGTTAAACCTGAACAGGACATGCTTTTTTTAAAATAATATTTAATTTAGTAGTGTATATCCTTTTTAATCTGTTATCTTCAATATTCAGCATTGCGCTTCATATATTAAAACTATTGTACATTAAGCGGTTTATCGGATTTCTTCTTCTTTTATCAATTTGTATGTGTTTTACGTTTCTCACAGTTTTCCCGCTTCATGCAACTGATTTTTCCTCTGTTAGACCTTTGGTCAATCCATAAACCGTATTATTTTGTTGATTAAAATAAATCATCAAGCTAAAATTGTGATGATGTATATCTTTAGACACAAGGTCTGCTGTTAGATTCTACCCCTTCCACCCCCAACAAATTCTTCTTATTTCAGTCTAAATTGATGATATGGTCTAAGCCCGCTAGCTGTAGTTTGCGTTAGGATACATCAATTGTACATTGCACTTTCGTTATTTTAGGATTAAAAAACTTTTTTTCACTTGCTCTTTTGCACGGTTTCTTCATCTTCAACAGCAATTAAATAATACCTTTAAGCCGATCTTGTCTGCGGACACTAAAATAAAAATTCCATATAGCGTCTGCCCTGCTTCTGGGGATATGTTGTATGATGTATCACCTCTTTCGTAATATGTTGGGCTAATTTGACTGATATTGTTTTGCTCAATCAGCCGTGCTAAATGTTGGGTTCCTATAAGGTCAAACTCTAACGAGATGTCAGAAATGCCATTTGTACTTCTGTTCGCGTCCGATGATCTGATAACGCGTTTGTATTCATTGAAAAGTTTGTTCATTTGTCAATCTGTCTTTTAATGCTCCTTGAAAGTATGGCGCATGCGCTTTTAACAACTCAAAATCTAAGGAATAGAAAAAGCGATTTCCATACGCATAACTTACAGTAAGCCTTTTTGTGCTTTATAAGCTGTGCCGAGTGCGGCGCCTATTTAAGTTTTAGTGCTTCTTCTTTTTCGATTCTTGAAACGGCTAGACATCCCTTTCATTACGGTTTAGCCATAGCTCAGGAATAGGTTAAAATTTAGGTCTGCATTGTGTAAAAGAAAATATTTCTTGGCCCCTTCAAGTTTTTATAGAAATTTTCTTAACGATAGCCACGCCAATTTCTGGAAATAATGTCCTGCTTGTGTCTGTTGTTTGAAGCGAGTGCTATTTTGAAAGTAAGAGCGCAAAGAGGCCTGGGCACCAATCACATCATCCGCTCCTAAGTCTGGTAAATGTGACGTAAGAATTTGAGCCGCATAATTGTAGATGGATTATTTGGAACAGGTAATATTCCGCTTATTTCCCTTCACGCAAAGGGCTCTTTCAGTTTCAATGCGGGTCAAGAATCGAGCCATGTGCTTGTGGACATTTCTTTATAAACAAAATAAAAGTTAATTATTTAAACATGGCAGGAATTGAAGATGAAGAAGATTTGATGTTTTTGATCCTGGAGGACGGACATGAGTGAAATGAACCCTTTGACATAGGCATCGCTCAGCGCTCTCTTTGCGGCGTGAATTAACAGAAAGTAAGGTCAAATCTTTTTACAAAGGGTAGGCCAAGAACCTCCCGAAGTTATAGACCTATATGATTTTGAAGTTAAAAAGTTGACCATTGTTTGCTATAAGACGATCAAGGAAACTTGTTCAGGCTTAACAATACTAAACCAGACCATCAAAGTTTTTTAAAAAAGATGTTCAATTAGGACATAGACCTTGGTGTGAGCGACAAAATCGCTTGGCATTTCTAAAACCAAAATTAGATAGGGATGCAGTTGCTAAACTTCAAAACACACTGCAATGAACTTTTCCAACAAGCTAACCAAATACAAACATGGAAACTTAACTGAATTAAATCATCGGCAGATTGAAATAATAAATGCAATAGTGGCAGAAACAGTTTTTCAGAAGAAAACAGCAATTATAAAGACATACACGACTCACCGCTACCATGCGAGAAATGCGCGCACTTTGATCTTGCTTTAAAGAACAATTAGAGGGCGAATTAACAAACAAATTTAGCAAAACTGAGGTGAATTAGGATGTGCATATAAAAAGAAAAAGGAAAACTCGTTTGAGGCTGATGACGCCAAACTTAGGCGCCATGATATTTAAAGAAAGAATAACCCAAAAGACTTAAAAGATCTATGAACAAGAGGAGATCCAGCAAGACTAGAAGTGGTTGTCTAATAACCTGAGAACAATTGCGAAACCTCAAGTGAGCAGAATAAGAGGAAAACTATCCACAAGAATTTTATATGAAGACCAATGCTAGAGGAACGAATCCGAACATCTGTTTAGAGAGCAAGGAGTCACATTAGCATAGCGTTATAACGGCCTTAGGATTTGCAATAAGTAATGGTGATGGCTACAACAGGCGGCGGTGGCCAAAAGTCCAGTGCCTCGCCAGCATCCCTCCATCACCGCCTGATAAATCATGGGTGGTGGTAAAATAACACATCTTGATGTCATCATGCGGGTTTTATTAAAAAATTAGCCAAGTAAGCTTTAGACTCTTTACCAGGTATATTAGGGGGTGTTGTTAGCTGGCTTTGTCTTCTGCAGGCAAAAGTAGTGGGCTTTATGGCTGAGCACTTTATGGACATTAGTTCTCTTATAGTCGGTTTAATATTAGTAAGATAAAGAAGGGGTAATCATGCGCCAGTTATCCAAAAACAAGCGCTGTCTTTTCATATTCATGGTCATTATTTTTTTTTTACTTCTTCAAAGGTTCTTGGGCTTTGGGTGCGGGGATTGGATGACTTTATTCTTGGGTGTTTGTTTACTGCTTGCAATATTACTGGCTCAGAATTTTTTCGTTTTTTTCCAACCATCTTTCATTGCCTGCCACAAGGATTTCATTATTGTAGTTTATTATTGTGCCCTATTGGAGTCTCGAGGTCAGAAGCAGCATGTATATCCAGTGCCAACAGCAAAAGTCTACTTTTGATCTTGCGTATTTAAAACATTTTGGTATCTTTTAATACTTGAGGTAAATCAACTGTAGATAGATTAATGGCGTCCTCTAAATTTGCTAAAGTTATTGTTTTTGTGCATCAAAACCAGTGGAGGGATCGGTTATGCTCATCTCGTTTGTGCTCGCGAACCTGCAAAAACATCCAAACGTAAGTACGTACGTTGTCGTTTATTCGTTTATTCCTTGCTTTAGTTAGGCCCTTAGAAGTGTCTAAGATAAATGTTGCCATGCTGTTTTATGCTCTTGCCTATGGACCGAGGTGAACAGTTGGGCCTGGAAGAGAAAGATGTGTAAGGGGGATTCCAGTCATAGTTTTTCTTCTTGAACGCCCCAAAAATAAGGGGTGCTAGTCCATGGATATGATCCAAACTTTTGTCTAAAGTCTGTCTTGATGTTAATATTGAATTCGTTACAGATCCTTTCAAAAGCCTTCATGTCTATTCTGTTGCTCTGAATGGATTAAAACGGTTTGTCGTTTGGTAATGGCGCTTGCAGTTCGTCAAATTTACGTTAAAGGTTGTAATAGAATGTTATCTGTACACTGACCTCACCAAAGGTTCATGGATGATTTAAGTGATCAGCATACGACACTCCACACCCAGTTGAGCACAAAACACAGCAAAGTTAAATTGAAACTGGTTCTGATAAACTGCATCAGATGACTAAACCACACTTTCGCGATGTTAGTCTTTTTAACAGGGGGGTTTAAGGATATTTGTCCAATGGAGTACTCACCTTTTTATGAAAAAGTGTTTGTCTGTGTCACAAGCATATGTCAAGGGTGTCAAGGTGCTATTTTTTAAGATTTGTAGTGCGGCCACTAGAATATTTTGCTTCTTTGTATATATTTGACGCGGCTCATTTTTATTTCGTTCAAAAATTGTTTGTAAAAATAACAACACAAGACGCCCTTCGTTTTTAGAACATGCTATTATTAAACGAATGCGGAACCAGAACGGTTTCAAGCTCCATGAAAATATTCTACATAGTCGTTATGGTTAATATAAGCAAAGCCATGGAGAAATAATAAGATTAAAATGTTAATATTAGAGGCCCAAATTAGTTAGCCTGTTAACCATACCTGATGGTTATATACGGGTTTTGCTCGCTAAAAGAAAGCAATGAGTAAACTTCGACATTGCTCTCAAATTAACTATGCGAATCTGAAAACAATGTTGACCTTCAAACCTGAGAGAAGAAAGTTAGGGTACTGTTTTGATAAAGAGCTAGCTAAAATGTTAGGCTTTTACAATGCCAATCGGTCGTTCATTAGTTTTAGGAGTTTCGTCAAACAAATAACTACTTATGAGGGAGAAAATCCGCTCGATCTTGGCATACATTCATTACTTATGTTCATTTGGTTGAGTGAGCACTGATAAACTTATATGATGGAAGGCCCTCAACTGTTTTAAGAGCTCTTCCGTCAGGGGAAAGCTGCATATTGCGATTATGAAATTATACAATTCCCTACTTTTACAGTTTTTTAAAAGATTAGTTTGTGGGAAGGTTTGGATCTTTAATTTAAAAAATTGCAGAACAAAGCGGGGAAAGTTGTGAAATGTGATAACCTGCACATTGTTTTGAAATAAAAATAATAGTTGTTCTAAAAAAATAATGTTGCGGGGCCCAGAGAATCCGGAGTTAATTTGCGCCTGTGTGGTGTATTAATCTTTAGAATTTAAAAGACCTTGAAGACGTTACATACTTTGACAGAATGGTGAGACTAGGCGCTTTGTATGGTTTGAGTACACTAAAGATGGGTTTGATTATTTTTTAAATAAAACGCAAAGATGGTTAGCGACAACAAAATGTTTTCATAAAACTAGAACAACTACGCAATGTAGGAAGCAAATAGTGCTTGGGCAGTATGAATAATAAAATAGTCGTAAAACCTGACAGCTAATGGCACTTAGAATCCTATTTGGAATGGGAAATAAATTTGGAATTCATAAGCCCATTTACATTTTTGGGCGTCAAAAAACAAGTTTCAGAAACGCATTCACTCTGGCCCTTTACATGTAAGTCTTATGCCAGATGACAAAGTCGGAAGAGATTGAAATAACGCCTATGGGGAAAAACAGTATATTCATCCACTGAAGAGAAACCAGTTTCAAAGAAAGTTCTACAAAATTACAGTTCTTTCAAGCAGAGAAAATTAGGAGACACGTTCACAATAAATTTGAAATTTCTGGTTTTTAAGATGTGGGGGAATGGGTTGGGGTTGTGGGCGTCAGTGACGTCACCCTTTTAAAAGGAAAACACACTTAGCTGGCAACAAAACTTAGACGTTAACACATCTGTAAAGTTTCCATCATCGTTCTTCACATTGGTGAGGATGTTAAGTCATAACAACAAGCAACAATATCGATGTTGACTTAAATAGAAAACAATCTTACAGAAAACTGATATTTGGATTAATGTTACTCATTTAGGCTCATTGGTTTTAGTATACTGAACATGTTTTGACGGAGGAGTATGATATAAATAATAACTGGATTAGATTAAATTCTTATATATTACAATGGAACGTTAACTGTATGACAAAATATCTCCTCATTGCTCATTGATTTGTGGGCAGCAGGTCTGGTTGTGGAAAAAAAATTTTTGTCCATTGGACCTATTACAAACAGTTTATTCGTTATAATTTTGATCATATTGTGATTTTCTGCCCTAACACTTAAAATGGATCTAAGCATATCTTGATAGAAGGTTT
>CM031599.1:95196420-95201479 GCA_018398815.1 Conus ventricosus | reverse complement strand
CAATCTAGGAACACGTTCCCAGATATCACGGTAAATCTGGGAACGCGTTCCCAGATATCACGGTTCCCAGATATTATACGTCTCCTCTCTCTCTCTCTCTCTCTCTCTCTCGAGGGTGAGCTGTCGTCACCCAAAGGGAGAAGACACGTTTTCTTCGGCTCTGCGTTTAATTAACGTTTTCATTAATTTTATCCAGTTTTCATCTGTACAGTCTTTCGGATCGGTAACAGTTCAAACATGCCATCGGCACCCTCGATTTCAGAGGTCGGTGTGGTGGATTCATCGCAATCTTTATTATTTATGGCAAGAAGAGCCAGGTTTAAAGATGTCCATGACGGGGGCGCGTTTTTTAAACGTACACACTCGTGTCACCGGTGTCATGGTGGGCTTGGTCCTCACCGCCTTTTTCTTCAGTGACCTTCTGCTCCGATGCGGCGACGTGGAGACAACCCCGGGCCAAAGTCGTCCACTCCGCTCCACGAGGCAGTCCCGCCTGGCTCGTGATGGCTCTGTGCGCCGTGCAAGTACGGACTCCTCCATGACACCTGACCCTGACCAAGTCCAAGTAAACCCGGACCCACGAACCGTGACATCATGGCTGCCCTGAACTCGAGAAGCGACCAGATGGACGCCAAGCTGGACGCAGTCAAGCAGGAAGCCATGATCTGAGGAGGGACTAACGCGACCCTTCACAGTGAGATGAGGGAGCTGAAGAAAGAGGTGACAGAGCTACGGAAAGACAAGGGAGATCTGCAGAAGAGCAAAAACGACCTGCGTGAAAGCTGGAAGATTGCGAGAGGCGTATAGACGACCTTGAGGGCCTTTTCCTAAGCGCAAAAAAACCTAAATTTTCTACGGTCTGCCCCGGAGAGACGGCGAAACCAACGTAGACGTGAAGGTTTGGGTGCAGGATCTTCTGACGAGAAGCTGGATCTGACTGACGAGTGGAGTTTGACCGTGTGCACCGACTGATTCCAGACCTGACTCCCATTGATCGCCCGATGTGCCTTTTACAAGCAAAAGGTGACGATTCAAAAAGCTAAGGGTAAGCTGAAAGGTTCAGACGTTTTTAAATTGGGGGAGACTTTTCAAAAGGGGTCAGGGACATTCGTCCGAAGGCTGACTCCACACTTGAAACGCGCTAAGCAAGACGGGAAAAGAGCCACGATGGTGCACAATTACCTTTTGATTGACGGTAAGAAGTTCTCCATCGACGCTCGTGACAGGCTCGTAGAACTTAAATGGGAAAAACCGGCCGCCCCTATTTTTGATGTACATAAAATTGATTCTGTGAGGGAACATTTCCAACAGCGACACCGGTATCACCGTCCAGTGCGCCCAGAATGACACTCAAGTGCACGTGATTTGGTGTTGATGGCAGTGAGAGTGTTTACCTGGATGACGAAGACTCCCTGGTGTTTCAACTTCTGTGTGTGCTTCTGTGAGTGATCGTTGTGAACACAGGCGCTTGGAAGAGTAACAAGCCATAAACATGACAAAAGTATTCGTTATCTTTCCTGCATTGGAATGTCAATGGCTTACTATCAAAATTACAAGACTATGACTTTTTTAAACTTTCTTCGGTCCTTCGATTTCATTTGTTTAGAAAACATTTACTGATGATTTAAAAATCTGATGTATTCTCTGCAACAAATTGTTTTGTTTACCTGCGAAAAAACTGACGATTAAAGGGAGACGATCTGGTGGAATTTGTGTCTAGTTAAGAATATGTATGCGTCATATGTCAAACAAGTTGAAATAAAATCTATATTTTTGGTGCACTTATTATTAATAAAACATTGTTTGGTGTGGACAAAGATGTATTGTATGTATACTCATATGTGCCTCCAAAGGCTCCCCGTATTATACATTTTTTGACTCTGAAAATGGAATTGCATTGTTGGAAGACTATTTGACCAGTTGTTTACTAGTTTAAAAAGATGCATATGTATTGTTGTGCGGGGTTTTGAACATAGAACGGGTAATTTTTCCCACATTATTGTCAAGGAGTATCAAGTACTTTCGATTTTCCAACATGCAAGTCATCCAATCAACGCTAATCGATTATCTGAGGATTCTGTATTGAATAATTACGGCAAAATGATGTTGAATAAGTGTACTGCACGGGATTTGTGTATTCTTAATGGTAATGTGTCATGGCGACTGTCAAGGTTGCTACACGTACGTTTCAGACCATGGATGCAGTGTAAATGAATACTTTGTTATGTCGTGTGATTTGTTTGCATTATTATGTGATTCATTGAGTTACGAGTGCTGAGAGATTCGATTCGGATCATATGCCTGTGGAATTCTTTTGAGTTACAACAGGGATAATGCCAACTCGGAGATAAGTCCTTCTGAATACATTTTTACATTGGAAAGGTTTGTATGGAATGAAGACCGTGCTGATTGTGTTTATGAGTAATATTTCCAGCAACAATTCAAAAAAAAATCAATATGCAGTTAGTGTTATTGATGTCAATGTAAATGAGGCGTTGAATGTTTTCAACACCTGCATCAAAGATCAGCACAGTGTATGAAGAAAGAAATAAGAATTATGATTCGAAATCAAAAGTTTGGGTTTTGATGCTGAATGCCCATGACAATAAAAAGAAAGTCCGAAATTTATATAGAAAATGTAATCGTACGCATGACACAAAAGATCGTGATTTCTATTGTAGGGCAAACGCGAGTACAAACACTTGCAAAGGTTTAAAAGGAAGCAATTTAACAACGCATTGCTGACAGGACTAATTGCATCTATGGAAAATCAGAAAGAATTTTGGAAGAATGTACATCGAATTTCATTAAAAAGAAAACAACCAGTGAACACATCAGAAATTGAAACCTGGTACGAACATTTTAAGTCACTTTTTAACGAAAGCGTAGATCCTAACAGCGGGTTACAACTGGATCATAATGAAGGAGAGGATGATTATTTAAGTCGTCCGATTTCAAAAGAGGAAGTAATGTTTGCTCTTAGAAAAATTAAGAAATGTAAAGCTCCTGGACCAACGGTATAATTGGGGAGCTGCTGAGGATGCTTGTAAAACTGACCTGATTATGAACTTTTTTGTAACCTTCTTCAATTCTCTATTTGATAAGGGAAAATTTTTCCTGAAACACTGGACGGAAAGTATTGTTCTACCCCCTGTATAAGAAAGGCAACGTGAATGATCCTAATAACAAGAGGAATTTCTTTAAGTGACGCAAGTAGTAAATTATACAGCACTATTATCAATCGGCCGATTACCCGGAATGGGTTTGAAGATAATAATATCACTGGCGAATATCAGGCAGGTTTTAAGCGCAATTATTTAACCCGTTGATCATATTTTTTACTTTGATGGCTTTGGTGCAAAAACGTTTTTTTAAATCGTAAGTTGTATGTCGCTTTTATAGATTTTGAGAAAGCGTTTGATTCTGTTAATCGAACTATTCTGTGGCCTATTCTCTTAAAAGCTGGTGTTCCTGGAAAAACTGTTTAGATGCATAGTTAGCATGTATTCCTGTGTTAAAGCTAAGGTTCGGTGTGAGGAAATATGACTGACTACATTTAATGTACCTCAGGGGTAAAACAAGGGGATGTGTGCGTCCTGTTTTATTTCTCTTTTCATTAATGATTAACATCAGATGTTGTTAGAAAAAAAAAACATGGTGCACAATTTTTCTTGCGATGCTCTTGATCTGTTTTTCTTCTCTTGGCAGATGAAAGTTGTTCTGATGTCTGAAACAATTATTGGTCTTTCAAACGCAACTAAATATCTTATCACGATCTGCATCTTCACTTCAGTTAACAATTAACATTCAAAAAGCATATAATTTTTTTAGGAAGGGTGGGTTTTTAGGAATTAGAGAAAGTGGACTTATAATGGAGTGTTTATGCCAGTGGTCAACGTATATAAATATTTAGGAATATATTTTTCACGAAATTTAAGCTTTACTTTTGGGATGCAAGGATCTTGCCAGTAAGCTAAGCGTGCACTACTATGCATCATGCAACACTTATCAAAATTAGAAAACCCGTCTTTGAAATTTATTTATAAAATTGTTCGATTCTCAGGTACAGCCTATCGCTCAGTATGGAGCTGAAATCTGGGGTCTTTATGATTCTGCTGTTTTTTTGTGAAAATGCCCATTTTTTTGCATTGAAAAAGTTTCTGGGAGTGAGCAGGCGAACACCTAACGATTTAGTCTACGGCGAAGTAAACAGATATCCAATATATTTGAATTCGGCGACAGCTTGCATACGTTTTTGGTTGAAAATAACACAAATGGACATTTCAAGGTTGCCCAGGAAAGCATATAATATGTTGTATGATTTGGATGGTAGAGGGAAAAGAAACTGGGTTTCTAACGTGAGGACTAAATTCATAAACTTGGATTTGGATATTTGGCTACAACAGAGCGTTGGGGGCATAAATGGATTTCTTCGTGCAATTTTGGAATAGATTGATAGATTGCAGATGGCAAAAAATGGTCATGCATGTTCATGAAAGTGACCGATTGCTTTTTATAGACAGTTCAAATCTATACATTGTGTGCCGGTATATTTATCTATTGAAATGGATTAACATTTTAAAAAATATCATGACAAAGTTCGATTAGGTATATCTGATCTTTCTGTTCATTATTATCGTATAAGAAGCAAACAAACTTGAACTGACATGTCCGCTTTGTAAAAGTGCCCCAAGAAAATGAAATTCCCTTTTGTGTTGTGCTGTCCCGCTCTAAGTGACCTGAGGAATCATTCATTCATCAAAAATATTGTAGACATCCTTCTTCATTTCGACTTTCATTACTAATAGCATCTACAAAGAAACTACTGTAAAACGTTTTGCTATTTCTTGTACAAGGCAATTAAAATTCGAAGTATAGCATGTAGTTAGGCATTGGTTGTTGTAAAGTTGTTTAATATCGAGTATGCTGTTATTTGTGGATGCCTAATGTTTGATGATTTGCTTATGTCTGTCTGAAAAGATTTGATCTCAACCCCCCCCCCTTCATTAGGGGCCATGGCCTGTATGAATAAAAATCCGTATCCGTATCCGTATCCTAT
>CM031599.1:95123920-95193920 GCA_018398815.1 Conus ventricosus | reverse complement strand
TTATTTTTAGATTAGCACCGTGTCAATATTCGTTCATGCGTTGAATTTGATGGAAACTGTTATTTATATAAATTCAATTTTATATTTTGGATCAGTGTCAGGAATTTTAGGACAACTAGCACAACAAAAGCAGAGCTTTGAAAAGTGTCTTTTTACATAACGTGTTAAATGTTGATTTGAGTGACGTAACTGAAGCAATGTGCTGCTTTGCCAAGTCGTTTACGACCTTGGTTTGAGGCACTTGACGCACGTCAAGGACGTGTTTCACGTGCGTGCGTGTTTTGTCGTATCACATGATCATTCGGCATCCAACTATTGTTAGTACTTTGTTTTGAGTCTGTCGCAGCAAGTCGTGTTTCACATGCGTGCGAGTTTGTCGTATCACATGATCCTTCGGCATCCAATCACTGTAAGCGCTTTGCTCTCATGAGTGTTGGTCGTGCCACGTGATCATTTGGCAGCCAATCACCGCTTTCCCTGAACCTCTACGATTCACTTCAGACCGCTGTCCGTCGCTGGGGAGAAAGCACGTGCTGTCCAGCGGTGATGTGTGGAAAGCAGAACATGGCCGGTGAGTTTTCCTCAGGTACCGTAATACGGTGCCTGGTTTCATTGCACTGAGTGGAATAGGTAGTGTTTAATTCGCACATTGTATTTGATAGTGACATGTTTTATATAACGATTTTTTAAGGGGGTGGGGAGGGTTCAACATGCAGTTACAGAGAGAACCATGATAAGTGCAGTAACGCACGGTTTCTGCGCTCATAGGCGAGCTAAGCGGAAGTACACCTCGCGTGAGATGTGTTCGCTGACAGTCAGGTAAACAAGCAGACGAACTCCGGCAGTGCGACAGGGGAGCTTGAAAAGTGCGGTCCTGCTGACTTGTTTGTTTCGCGACGCTAGGCCTTGGAAGAGAGCGGACAAGCTAACTTATGGTTGGCTAGAGAGTTCGACACTCGGCCTTGAGGAGAGAGCGGACTGGCTAACTTGTAGTTAGCTAGGGAGCTCGACACTCGGCCTTGAGGAGAGCGGACTAGCAAACTTGTAGTTAGCCAGGGAGCTACGTCGTACTACAGTGACAGTAACACTAGTGACAGACCAGTGCTAGGGCCTCCAGTTAACAGGAGACAGTTTTGCCCAAGCACTGCGACAGTACAGCCGTACACGGTTGCAACGGCTAGGACGGTTTTGACAGTACCACTGCTGGGCCGGAGGTGGACACTGACAGACAGTGCACCAGCAGCAGACCCTCTGACGCAAGCCGAATGTGGGCAGCTTGGACAGAGTGCGTCGCAGACTGACCTAGACTAGACCTTACTTGGTAGCTCATGCCAGTGAAGGGCTTGGGTAAGAATCCTGACGAAACCAAGCCAGTCTGGACTGACCATGTAAGGTAGAGTGCGTGTGTGAGTGCAAAAGTGCTTAGTATATAACGAACTTCTCTTGAGTGTACGGAAAACACTTCATTTGCGTGAAATAGTGATTACAGGTTGGTCTCAGAAAATGTCGAGTGGGCTTAGACAATCTAAGGGAACATTTACATTCCATTGACGGAAAGAAGCGCAGAAACCCAAACTCGCTCAAACACCAACTCTCGCCATACCTTCCTGCTGAAGTCCAGCAGCTAGTCAGATGGGTAGGGGTGGGTGGGTGGGGGAATTGGTCTCAGTTGAGCAGCATGTTCTTTATGCTGCCGTCCACCTTTCCCCTACCCCCCCCCCTGCCCCTTTCTCCCACACGGGGTCGCCTTCCACCCTATTCTCTCCTCTGCTTCAACTTGCCGCAAATTTTGCTTTGTATTCCTCATTCCTGAACAAGAGATGCTATTACAACTCTGACCAGACTGGCTGCAGAAGACATGGAGACTTCTCAAACCTTCAATGGGAAAGCAATTCCATTGTTTCAGACCTTAACGTCTCAGTCGGTCAGAAGGTCTGGTAATAAGAGTCGGGGCACTAAAGAAAACCTCCTCTACCCCATTCTCGCCCGTCTCCTGTCTTTTCACGCGGTTCTCAAGCGATGAATTCGAGTAAGCTCAGGCTGGCAGTATTTGACTTCTCCCTGCTCATACATTCTCATTACGTACAAAAGAGAACGATAAAAGTGTATTCGCAGTTCTCCCACTTCTTCGCTTTCGACTCGCTTAAGAATCAAGTTAATGTCAACGTGTGCCTGTATGTCCATCCCAAGGACATGCGCTGTATGTAGCGCGCATTTGTGAAGGCGTGCTAAGAAAAGCAGGGTTCCCTCCCAAGGCAGGAGATAAAGACTAGCGCTTAGTGCCACTCAGATTAGAAGTACGTTCACCATCCTAATCGTCTTTTCTTTTCTGTAGATTAACCTGAGAATCGATTCACTTGTATTCCGGTGTGTGTGTGTGTGTGAGTTGTGTAATGTCAGTCGGCCACAAACATCATTGCCCCCCACCTCCTTTTATAGTTTGTCCTCAAACTTGACTTAATTCCTTGTTTCCCAATCATGTACATTTTTTTTTTAAATTTACAACTAATTAAAGGTTAGACATGCTGAATTCACTATCCACTCATCCACGCAAGTATTCAATCCGTAATGGCGAAACTTACGGCAAGTTACAGTAATTCTCATTAGGTTGTAATAATTGGATTGTTTATATTGTTACTCAATCTTGTAGCCCAACAAACACATTGAAATGAACTTTTGGTTCCGTGGTAACCGTGTCAATTTATACCCAGTATGCTAATTTGACCAACTCGGACTCGCAGGATTTCGTTTGTCTCCCCCCCCCCCTCCCCCCCCCTCCCCCCCCCCCCGTTTTTAAACATTTTTTTTTATTTTTTAGATGCGATATTATCTGACGATAATTGCACCATTTAGGGAAAAAATATTTAAAACGTTTAAGAATCCCCTACCCGATCGTCCTTTCAGGCAGTGAAATGCTACAGGTTGACCATGTCTAAGGCACTGTAGTGATGCACGGTTTCTGCGCACGTAGGCGAACTCGGCGGAAGTGCACCTCGCGTGAGAAGTGTTCACTGACACTCGGGTAAACAAGCAGACGAACTCCGGCTGTACGACACGAGAGCCTGAAGAGTGCGGTCTTGCTAACTTGTTAGTTTAGCGACGCTAGGCCTCGAGGACAGCGGACTAGCTGACTTGTAGTTAGCTAGGGAGCTACGTCGTACCACAGTGACAGTAATACTAGTGTTAGACCAGTGTTAGGGCCTCCAGGTTATAGGAGACAGTTTTGCCCTAGCACTGCGACAGTACAGCCGTAGACGGACAACGGCAAGGACGGTTTTGACAGTACCACTGCTTCCTTGTGCTGCCTGGAGGTGGACACTGACAGAAAGACAGTACCAGCTGCTTGACCCTCTGAAGCAAGCTGCAAGCTCGGTTTGGACAGAGTGCGTCGCAGACTGTGACGGACAGAGGTGGGTTCCGCTTCCGGTGGGAGGTTTATTTTTTTGAGTCTGCTCTCCTGGTTTGTTAATTTTGTTTTTTTACTCGAGTTCCTTTAGGAAAAGAGGCGGCTCTGCCGCCCAAATTGTGCAAGGATGCTACAAGTTCTTTAGTATTTACAACGGAATTGTACAACTTGGCCCCTGGCTGAATAGAAACTCTCTTAACTGTTTCATCAACCTAGTATAAAACAAGATGTCGGCACGGTTTTGTATAAACGATCTTGTTTGATGCGTCGTCTACTAGTGCTGGTGCTGTGTTGAGTTGCTACGCTCCCAAGTGTTCGACAATATACTTATATGGATTAACTATGATGTGAATAGAGCTTCTGCTCTCCCTGGTTGAAAACTGTGAGTACACCTTCATAAATTCTCTTATACTGCCATCGGTGGGAGGAGCACTTAAAGGTGACCAGCTCTGTGTACTGGGTCTAGTGTGTGAAGCCCCACGAACTATTGGTCACGCAAAGGACTGAATTCCACCATATGATTGGCACAGTGACATGTTCAACAATGTGAACTTGTGAGAACTGGAGGCGGTACCCCCCCCCCCCCCCCCCCCCACCACCACCAATTACCAACTATCAATTATCAACTATCTATGTTCCATCGTGTTCTTGTGACTGTCTGATGGTGCCCCTCATGATTATCAGATTTTGAATGTGGGATTATACGGACGGACATATCACCTTTATCATAGTATGGTGTGCTTACAGTATACTTTGATGGTCCTAGTTGTTTTCCTCTTCCTGTACAAAACTCTTGTAGCAGATTCTTCCCTTCCAGGCCATAACCATGACCCTGTTCGAGAGGGATTTTGCAGAAAAAATTTATTTCGGACTCTTGGAATAAATTACTGCCTTTTCATTGACTCCTTGGCCAGATCAGGTCAGCGAAGGACTAAAACCTACCAGCAACGACTCGTCCTGCTTTATTTGGCAGGGCTGCTTCTTTCTCTGTCATATGCTCCAGAACCCAACCCTGGACCTGCTCCCAGTGAGTCCAGCCAGCAGTGGCAGTGTGGTACCTGTGATGTTACTGTTACGTGGGAGGACAGAGGGATTGAGTGCGAAACCTGTGGGCAGTGGTTTCACGCCCACTGTCAGAGCGTCCACAATCCCACGTACGACCAACTCAATGAGGATGGATCAGCAGCCCACTGGTACTGTGCAATTTGCGGGAACCCTAACAGTCACACGGTCTTTGATCTGCATGGAGTGGACTGGTCACTCTCAGCACATACCGACTTCCCACCCGCATTACGCGACTCCCCAGTGGAGGCAACATTTAAACCCTGCCATACTTCAACACCCACTCGAGCAAGCCAGCAGAACAAGAGGGCCAATAGACCACTTCGAGTGCTCAACATCAACTTTTGCTCTGTGACTGGCAGGAAGGCTGAGCTCGCTTGCCTTTTGGACAGCACAAAGCCAGATGTCATTCTTGGCTCAGAAACATGGTTAGACCCCACCATTGGTGATGCTGAGGTCTTTCCACCTGGCTTCAGCGACTCCTACAAGATCTACAGGAAGGACAGAAACCGAAGGGGCGGTGGAGTATTGTTAGCTGTGAGAACTATGTTTGACAGCTGTGCAGTCCCCGAGCTTGAAACAGACTGTGAGATTGTTTGGGTCCAGCTGAAACTCAAGGGAAAAAGATCTCTTTATCTCTGTTCTTATTACAGGCCACATGTTACTGACAGGGAGTCATTATTTCAATTTGAATCATCATTGATCAGATCAGCTATGATCCCCAATGCGCATTTCCTTATTGGAGGGGACTTAAACTTTCCAGGATGGGACTGGCCTGCGATGACGCTGAAACCTCAGTCTCCCTGTCCAGATCTCCATCATAAGCTTGCCAGTATCATCCATGACCGTGGCCTCGAGCAGATGGTGATGGAACCAACAAGAGAACATCCTGGACCTCATCTTCACCAACTGCCCTCAGCTTGTTCCCAGAGTGGAAGTTATTCCAGGCCTCTCTGATCACAGCATAGTGTATGCTGAGTTCATCATTTCCCCACTGAAGAAAAAGCCAGTAGAAAGAACCATCTTACTCTACAAGAAGGCAGACTGGAATGGGCTAAGGGAGGTGATGAGGAACCTGGCTGCAGATGTCAAAAGGAGAGACATGATGAACACTGAGGAAATTTGGAGTCTATTTAAAGCTACACTCCAGCAAGCCATCCACACCTTCATTCCAACCAAACTATCAGGAACCAGGAGATTTCTACCATGGATATCTTCCGAGTTAAAGCAGCTCATCAATAAGAGAAATAGTTTACAAAAAATGGAAGAAACAGGGTACCGAAGAATTGAGGGTGAAGGCACGGGAACTCAGAAGAGAAGCTCAGCGGAAAATACGTAGGGCATACTGGGAATACCTCAGCAGCACCCTGACTGGAGAAGACTCCGAGCAAGCTGGCAAGTACAAACGCTTCTGGACATACATCAAGCACCAGAGGTCGACCAATGCAGGAGTTGCCTCTCAAGATGAACGGAACCCTGTTATCTGACCCAAAAGAAAAAGCAGAGGCCCTCAATCAACAATTTCAATCAGTGTTCAGTGATGGCAGAAATTACTCCCACGACGAGTTTTTGGACAAGTGTAGTATGGCAGACAAGGCTTACTCACAGCTGGACACTATCACGGTCACTGAGGAAGGAGTCAAAACGACTGTTGAAAGAACTAGACCCTCATAAAGCCAGTGGTCCCGATGGAGTCAGCTCAAGAGCCTTAAGAGAACTCGCGGAGGAAATAGCCCCCATACTCACTGCCATCCTTTCAGTCATCCCTCACTACTGGTCAAGTTCCATCTGACTGGAGGGATGCGCTCATCGTACCAATCTACAAAAAGGGGGAGCATTACGACCCAGCAAATTACAGGCCTGTCTCCCTGACCTGCATTTCTTGCAAACTGCTGGAGCACATCATCGTGAGCTCTGTGATGGAGCATCTTGAGCGGAACGACATCCTCCATGCCCGGCAGCACGGATTCAGGAGACAGCGATCCTGCGAGACCCAGCTCCTGGAGTTCATTGATGAGTTGGTAGATAGCATGGAAGAGGGACGACAGACCGACATCCTTGTCATGGATTTTGCTAAGGCATTTGACAAGGTAAATCAGTCTCCTCTTACACAAGCTTCACCACTACGGCATCGGGAGTGAGGTTAACTGCTGGATCATGGGATTTCTGTCAAACCGACGTCAAGCAGTTGTAGTGGAGGGAGCCCAGTCAGAATATGTCAGGGTGAGGTCAGGTGTACCACAAGGATCAGTTTTGGGACCTTGCTTGTTCCTTGTATATATCAATGATCTCCCAGAGAGCCTGACTTCACCTTGTAGGCTGTTCGCTGACGACACTGCAGCTTATAGAGTAGTCGCATCCCAGCGAGACCAAGACCAGCTACAAGAGGACCTCCATCGTCTCGGAGAATGGGAGAAGAGCTGGGACATGGTTTTTCATCCAGGGAAGTGTACTGCTCTTCCTGTGACCAGAAGTCGGCGTCCCCTTCACTACCAGTACAAGCTGCATGGACACACACTCGACACTGTCATCAGTCAAGTATCTCCGCGTCACCATTGAGAACATCAGCTGGGATACTCACATTGATGCCATCACTTTGAGAGCAAGCAGGATGCTGGGATTCCTTCGTAGGAACTTGAAAGCTGCTCCCACAGAGCTGAGAGAGAGGGCTTACCTGACATTTGTCAGGCCCCTTTTGGAATATGCCAGCTCTGTGTGGGACCCCCATACACAGAGGAATGTGGACAGAATAGAAGCAATACAGAGAAGGGCGGCTCGCTTCGTATTGAACCGCTACCACAACACCTCAAGTGTAAATAGCATGATTTCTCGACTGGGATGGCCCTCCCTTCAGCGACGTCGGCAGATGGCACGCCTGACGATGCTGTATAAGATCCAAAATAACATGGTTGCAGTCAGCCACAGCAAATTACATCCAGCTCCGGTCCGCCAAAGAAGAGTACATGACAAACAGTACTCTGTCATCCAGTGCCGCACACAGTATCGGCAGAGCTCATACTTTCCTAGAACAATTAGAGATTGGAATGAGTTGTCTGCAGAGTCTGTGACCGCTCCCACTCTTGACACCTTCCAGTCAAGGGTGCAACTGCTGCTCTGAATTTTTTTTTTTTTTTTTTTTTTTTTTTTCTCTTCGCCGGGCGACCCCCACCCTGAAAGTGTCAAAAAAATCAAATTGTTGATTGTGGACACTCAAAGGAAGAAGGAAGAAGACCTTAGTTGGTAGTTCATGCCAGTGAAGGGCTTGGGGAAAGAATCCTGACGAAACCCCCAAGCCAGTCAGGACTGACCAGGTAAGTTAGAGTGTGCGAGTGCAGAAGTGCTAGGTATATAAACGAACTTCTCATGAGTGTAGGGAAAACACTTCAGCACTGCATGGTGGAAGGCGGTGCCTGTCCAAACTCCTCCCGCCGCGGGAAAGCTCTTGATCGAGCACCGTCCCTTTGGAGTGTTCTCAGATGGCTGGTTTCCGCTTCCGTGCAGTCAGAACGGCCTTTGCTTAGTGGACATGTACCTAGAAAGTGACATTCTCATAGCCCATTGCTAAGTTACTTTTTTTTTCGTTTTTGATCACTTCGTTTTTGTTTTTTCTTAAATAAATTTAATTACGAAGAGAACATTGGATTTGTGCGTGTATGTTCGCGCGAGCGCGCGCGCGCGCGCTGCCCTTTTCATGTACCTGCGTGTTTAGGGGTGTTTGGGGAAAGGGTGTCTATAATCTGAGTGGTATAGCCTCGTCTGGAACACTTGCACGTGGAAACCAACAAGTGCATGCGTGGCCTCGTGCGCCTATGTGTGCTAATGTGTAATGTTTTTGTTTGAAATCGGTAAAGCAAGGCATGACTTTCGTTTGCAGCCACTTACAAACTGTTCGTTGGAAGATCCGCGGAGCTAAAAGGGCTGCGCGAAGACGCCGATGAACAGCAGTGCGCTTCGCCAGGAGTTATGTCGGAAACCAAGGTCAGGATTCAAACCAGTGTCGTGAACATCCACGCTTATCATTCGTGCTAGGAATGTATACACGCTTTCGATGCTATACGCCCAAAACTCGACTTGGCACGCGCAAACGCAGCTGAGGAGGATTACAGAAGCTCTGGAAAGGCCCGAAAGCCCAAAACGGTGCCCTAAGCACATCAGTATCGGCAAAGATGAGGGGAATAAACCCCAAGAATGCTTCTTCTCGCAGGAAAACAAAAACTGGAGCAGCATCAGGGAAACATTAACCCTCCGAGCGAAGCACTACTTTAAGTCAAGGACTTGACTGCGGACTGCATCGCCCTAGAAAAAAATAATACCAATACGAATAATATAACGAAAGTGGTTCTATACTTGAGCGTAGGCTGTATAACAAATGTTCCAATGACTGAGTGACTCCATATAAACTGATTAGATCAGATGGAACTTGAGGATCAGCGGCCACTGGATGATGGCTGATGGAGTATACATTCCGAAACAGCAAAGCCCGACTGACCTCAACTCCTTCAGGACATCATCTCTGAATACAGACAGAGCGGCCGGGTTGACTAAAATTAAAACATCGCAGGAAAAGTTCCCGGATTTGTCAGTACAGGAAGGAAGCATCCCAGAAATGTCTGGCTGTGCAGAACATGCCACTAGTTTGGGAATCTTTAGAGCCAAGATGGTAAAGGGGACATCGACGTGTTGTGATTCGTTCTGGTAATTGGTTATGGGTCGGTCTAGATGATTCACCTGCCCCTCGAGTTGTATTGTATCCAAAGGAACATCCCAAAAATGCTGAAACAGTACTTCCTGGGCTCGCAGTAAGGTTCTCCGCAAAGGAATACACAAGATATTGTTAATCTAAAAGTAGCAGTGCAAAGGGCTGTGAAAGGTTTGTGTTGGCAATATAGATCTTGAAAAAACGGTCATGAGCGATACAGATTCAGACCTCGGGAGTGGAAATCAAATCCCCCCACCGCCCCCACCCTCACTAAACGTTTTCAAGAATACCAGCAGACCGCAGTAGGGGGAAACGGGACTGGACCAGGCGAGCGCTGACGGACATTTTCTGATATGGTTGGTGGCCCAGTCCTCCACATGTCAAACTAATTAAGGGGAAAGGTCATTCAGTCGGGTTTGAAGTATACGTTAAAACATTGGATAAACTTGGTATGCGTATGATTTTAATCATCTCACCTCTGTCATAGTTTCATCATTTTTGTATTATATGAATAAAAAAATCTATATCTATATCTCTCTATATATATATATCAATATTTTGTGAATGATGCAGGAAACTTCAATGGACCAGGTGGACTTGTCCAACCCTTCAGCCTCTGACTGGACTTGTGTCGGCCCTTCCTCATGGCGCGCGTCCCCAGGCTCACACGGTCAAGGTGAGAACTAGAACTCTGATTTTATCCTGTTAAAACCGATATTTTGTATGAATGCGGCTATGTCCATATTTACCACCAACGCCCCTCCCCCACCTGTCATAAAGGATAATCTATTAATAGATGCTCTGAATCATTCAGTGAACGTCTTTCTCAGTATATTTTACTGGGACAAATGTGAGGATAGCCTCGATTCAACGTGCAGCACTTTTTTTTTTATTTTTAACAAAGCATGATAAATTTAGAATTCATACACCGATAAATTATTCATACACCGATAGACATGTCGGTTCACATGCCTGTTTACACAGTTCTACGAACGCAGGGTAAATTTTAGCATCAAAGTGTTCTTAGGCATCCTGCTGTTTTTACAAATACCCCTATTGACCTTTCTTGCAGTTAATGTAGATGATTGTATTGAACATTGACCCTAACCATGAAGACGCCGACTAACGTAGATTCTATATGTTTGCAGCGCAGCACATTCTCAGTGAATTTAGCAGTTCTGAGAAGTTTCATCTGGTAATTTATTCCTTCCAAATGGTTGACCAGAGAAGTGGCGTATGATTTCCGGTGATGTAACATCTCGTGAGAGTCAAGTGTCAAGGTTGTTATAGAGCCTTGTTTTTCAATCTACCCTTTGTGCCTTTCTGGCTCTGTTTTACGAGGATTGAATTGAAAAATGAGTCTGGTGTTAAGATCCCGATATGATTTGCTATCACTTGTCTCTTCTTGGTGGCAGTGCTGAGATCTGTGGAAGGCCTGTCTCGGGGATGCTTTCAGGAGGTTACTGCATTAACCGTGAAGTCCGGTTTTCAATTTGTCGTTTTTGATGTATTTTGCGAAGACTCTAAAACTATTCTGAATCAGAGTTCGTCATGGAATGGTGGGGGTTTCTGGAAGTAGGATGCACGTTGTGCTGAGCCTTCCTTCAGTTTATCTATCTGTGGAATACAGCTGGAGATGTTCAGACTCTTCGATCCCAGGTGACCTGTCATCTTGGATGGTGGATCGTAAGGACGAGGGGTCTTGTCTAGGGTGATGCTGTTGGTTAGGTTTAAATTGCTTGTGGAATTCATATTCTGTTACAATTTATCGAGTTCTGACAAGGCTGAAGACGTGCAGGTTGCTATGTTGCTGAACTTCTGTGTGGATATGGAACTTGTGCTTTGTGTTGCTGGAGACATCAAAGACGTATGTCTCTGGCGTGTAGCATTCACATGAGGTGAGTGGGTCTGTGTGGTCACGTCGGCTTATCAGGGCACCCACTGCCAGAGGGTGGTGAAGAGACTTGAAGGCCACAGGCATCAGATCTGTGGTGTATGGAGCACAAAGCCTCTGGCCTTCCTGTGTCAGGCAGGGCTGCTCCGGTTCCCGGAGTCAGGTGTCCGTGGAACGAAGCTGCAGAACTGCGGTACCGGAGGAGATGCTTCAGGAAAGGTTTGTTGTTCCTGAAGGGTTTCCTAGTGATCACCTGGTACTTCTGAATATCCCTTACCTTGAGTAATGGGATAAAACATGTGGCTCGTACGTGACCTGTGGAACTGACGTCAGATTCTGTGGTGCTCTGAATCTGGAGCTAGTTCCACAAGTCGTTCCTGGTGTGGACTCGCAAAGGAGCTTTGAAACCGCCCATGGAACAGACCAGAACAATGTGCTGTGCTTGCTACCACAACACGGGTTTCTCTTCCATGCAGATCCTTCAACAACGTCCCTGTACGTGTTCAGTTCTGTTAGTCACTGGATGTGTTGTCGGTTTATATGCTTGGGAGGCAAGATGCGATACATCTGTATGTGCGGTGTCTCTGTACCTTTCGTGTCACCAATGTCAGTCATTCTGGACGGGGCCTCCTTTTCCGAATGATTCACAAGTATCGAGTGGCTGGTATCTTCAGTTGTCTTTCATTGATAGATGTAATTTTAGGAACTGTAATGCACCCTGGGATCAGTTTGCAAGGGATCTTCATCTTTTCAGAACAGTCCATGAAGCCGTGGAATTGTAGGCATCAGTAAATATGTCAACGGCCAGGTGCGGACCAGACTGGTCTTGTCTTGGAGGAATACAGTAACTTGAAAAAGAACAGTAACCTCATTGCTCTTGCCTGAAAGTTCCTCAGGGATGGCTTCTCGCAGATTATTTTGTCTTGTTACTGAGATGTTACCGGTGAAAGTGTTCCACTGAGGGTCTGGATTCTAGATACATATCATAGTCCTCCACCTCTTTGAGGGACATGACAAAGGTAAGGCACGAAGACTAGGCTGGAAAACGGTGGTCCTGACCATAGCTTTACCTGTGACATTTCAAACGCTGAAAGTTTTCACCTCTCGGTCAGATTTCCGGGTCTGTCATTTGTGTAAGGAATAAGTGCTTGGATGAACTCGGGAACTGTCGGGGTCACTGAGAATGCCAGAGTCCACGTTGCCAGGAATGAACGTCACAGCCCGTGACTGCTCAGCAGTGTTCCATGGCCAGGTAGAGTGAATGTTGGATCTTTAAAAATGTTGGCAGTCTGATTTTTCTGCATAACGATAGATTACAAGAAATAAAAAAGAAACTTGTAAAATATCGACCACGACGTTAGTAAAGCCATAGTGTTCACTGTCTCAAATGTTATAGAAAAAAAACTAGGCAGTTGTGTTTTCAGGCTGCGCGGGGGGGGGGGGGGGGGGGGGGGGGGGGGGGGGGGGGAGATTTCGTTAAACCACACGCAAAAAATCGTAATGTGTCTAATAACGCTCCGTTTAAAGTAGCAACTCCATTAAAAATTGTCTTTTTTTTTCGGTAATCATGTAAAGTTCATAAATGTTTGAATATTCCTGACATACTTGGATCAGTGTATGATGAACCAGTAAAGTGCTCTAGTGAAGCTGAGTGCCTTTGATTCTGCTGATTTCGGTGTCCGCTTCCATCTGAGGGTTTAGTATTCTTTCCTAGGATTTCATGTCCTTTCACATGATTTAGTGTTCTGTTTCACAAAAGTGTTCCTTCGGAGGATGTAGCGTTCTACTTTCTTGTCTGTCCTTGTGTTTAAGATGTAGAGTCTTAATGTTTTTATCGGGTTTTATAGAGTTTAGTATCCTCTTTTGATGAGATTTAGTTTTTTCCTTTCGAAGGGTTTATACGATTTCGCTTTGATTTCAGAGACACCAGGAACGGGATGACGGTCTAGAGGAGACACCAGGATCAGGTTGGCAGCTCGGAGACATCACGAACAGGACTACAGCCCCGAGGAGACACCAGGATCAGGTTGGCAGCTCGGAGACATCACGAACAGGACTACAGCCCAGAGGAGACAGCAGATAAAAACAAGACTGACGGCCCGGAGGAGACGCCAGGAACAGGACGGAAAGACAGGAAACGCCGGGAACCGAATGGCAACCAAGGAGAGACACGACGGACAGATGACAACCCGAGGGAGACGGTGGGAACAGAGCGACAGCCCAGAAGAAAACCCATACCAGGAACAAGCTGACGGCACAGAGGACCGCGACAAAGATACAGGTGAGCAACTTTGACAGACTAATAATTCGGAAGTGAATGTTGGATTAACGCTCTTCTTTAATTCCAATATTCCTAAGAGGTTCTGCAATGCGCAAATAAATCCTATTCCGACAAGTCTCATCGACCAAAGATGTCCCAAACAGATGGAAATATTACATTGTATGACAGGGATAGAGGTAAAGTCTGGGAAAGACGAGGCATGGGGGAGGGAGCGGGAACACGGAGGGGACATGGAGGAATTTTTGTACAGGTGTCTATGTACGTGAGCGGGGACTGTAAATGCAGAAGACCCGGTCATTCACAAAGTCGTAACAGCTCTTTACCGACAACTTTGTATGAACTTTCGTGTAATCTTTTGCTTTAATTTCGAAAACGGATTGAATTTCCCACGCTGACCAGGGTTACTGAGAGGTGAACTTCACGCTGTGTTCCAAGTTTGAATCAGACCTCAAAAAGGACGTTACTTATGTTCATGCAAAGACCCTGAAAGATGAAGAAATATTGGCATCTATCTCCTGTTAACTCAATCGAGTCGCAGTACGTGGGGCTGTAATATCTCCCAGGTCGCATAGGATTTGCCATGAAAATGCTACTGTATGCATAGATGTGAAAGATATCAGCGGATAGGAAAAATTATGAAGATTGTTGAATTACGTTTGGCCTGATGGCGGATCTTATTGTTAACAGATTGGAAAATTCTGCGCGTCAGAGGAATACAAACGACAAAACCTGAACGGAAAGTAGAGGTGTCGTAATACCGTTTCCAACACAACTCGGTTGAGTTGATGCTAGACTGAGTCACATTCACGGTGCAGTGTGTGCAGTCAGCCAACTCTGCTGCCTCAGCTATGCGCTCGCTAACCGCGACCATGTTTTTGTGATTTCGGCGTTTCTTTTGTGAACTCGTTCAACCCACTAGACTCGGATTCAACTGAACACATGCCAAAACCAGTTTTGCATTGAAGCAGTTGTCACACTTTCAGTGCAAAAATTGGACAAAAGCTTTGAATTCTATACACTACGATGCGTTATCTAAACCATAATGAAAAACGCAGGTGGCTCTTAAATTGTTTTGAGCAGTATATTTGTTCAGTATGGGTTAAACTGAAAACGGCGCAAAGCTGCCTGTGCTTTTATACACACATGTTGTCTTGTCAGTTGGTCATTTGGATAGCGGCTTGTAAACAGTCCAGCACTTTTACTATACAAACCACCTGCAAACAGTCCAGTCCTTTTACTATACAAACCACCCATAAACAGTCCAGCCCTGATGTCACTGCAATAAGTGAGCCAATCAGACTGATTTCTTACCGTGAGGTTGAAAAATTTTCAAGTTACCACTTGAGGCCAGGATTTTGTAAAATGATCACAATTTTTTACATTTTTTTTTTTAATTACCAGAGTGACAAAGATATGAGGTGCGCTGGCATGCGTATACGCATGTACCTTCACATGCGCGCGCGAACACGCGTGCACCCCCCCCCCCCCCCACACACACACACACAAACAAACCATACGCACACACACACACACACACACACACACACACACACACACACACACACACACACACACACATTAGCGAAAACGAGCAACGTTTGAACTGGATGATGGATATTGACCAGTTCAGTGTCCTCTTTTCTGATTTAGTTTCTTTCTTTCACGGTCTTCTGTCTTATCTTTCAGGGTTAAACGTCATGTATGATAGCGCTTGACATGTCAGTTTAGCATTCATTTTTGATATGGTTTGGTCCCTTTCTTTCGTAGTCCTTTCCGCAGAATCATTTTTACCTAGTATAATCTTCAAAAGCAGTTTGGTGTTCTCCTTTCATTCGGTCTAGCGACTACTTTCACATGGTTTAGTGCCTCCTTTTCTCAGGGCTTCATGCTCTTTTTCTTTCACGGAGTTTAATATCCTTGTTTCTGATGATTAAGCTTGTTCTTTCACAGGACATCGAGTCCTTATTGATAGGGAACAGTGGCCTTTCACGGAATTATGTGCTCTTTTTCACGAGTTATTAAACTCCTGTGATAAGGTTTAGTACCCTTTTTAATATGGTCTTGTGTCCTCACTAGTGTCCTTTCATAGGGTCTTCTTTTTTTCACATCGGCTTTTCCATTTCGGAGGGCCTACAGTTTTTTTTTTCTGTCGGAATGTAGCGTCTTTTACAGTATTTACGTATTCATTGTCGGTGTTTTGTATTCCCTTTATCAGTGGTATGCTTCTTATAGGATGTGGTGTCAGTCTTAGGGATTAGCGACTTGGTTTTTAGTCGAGAATGGATAAAATCTGAGGTTTATGCTTTATTTTAATTAACATCTGACGGCTTTATGTTTAGTGGCGGGATTTTAGGCACTGACCACTGTCCAAGACCCGGTACCAGGCCACCAGGATTCCATAGCGCACCATCATTGGTTTCCACAGCAGAGGACAGCGTACTACACGATTTGAACCAGGTGACATAAATTCTGGAACATTTGCATTTTCATTTGGATGTAATGAGTTATGAGTGCACAGTATTTTAGGGAAAAGGTTTGTATCTTATTTTCCCCTCGGTAAATTGATTTTCTTCCTCGGGAAGCTGGTATCACTGCAGTGAGTGAGCCCATCAGACAGATTCCATCCTTATCGGGAGGTTTAAGAAAAGGTTTAAAGTGATCGCTTGAGGACAGGATTTCGCAAAATGAGCACTCATTTTTACATTTTTGTACCTTGGTGACAATGGTATGAAGATAGCTGGTGCCACACACTTAACACGCGGTCGCACGCGCGCACGCACACGGGGACACACCCACGCGGACACACACATATGGACATACACATACATACACACACACGGACACACAAACGCAGACACACGTGCACAAACACGGACAACACATACTCGAACACGGACACGCACACGCACACACGCACGCACACACGCACGGACACACGCACACACACACACGCACACGGACACGGACACGGACACACGCACACACACACACACACACACACACACACACACACACACACACACACACACACGGACACACACACGGACACACACACGGACACACACACGGACACACATACGGACACACATACGGACACACATACACAAACACACATGCACGCACGCACGAACGAACAAGATTACCAAATGTCATGGGTTTGAACAGAGTCCAGGGAAGACACGGGGAACAGTTGACAACCGAGAGGAGACGCCAGCAACGTGACGACAGCCCAGAGGAGACCCCAGGAAAAGAACTGCACTGAAGACGCCATCAGCAAGGTGACATCACAAACCACTGCTACACACAGAGGCGCAGGTGAGACGCGTGGGACAGGCTAATGACGCAAGACAGTGTTTGAACATTTTTCAAATTCGAGTATTACTGCGACGTGCAAATGATCCGCATTCTATTTCCCATCCTTCAAAGATGTCCTAAAGCGTTGAATATTACCAGATAGATTTGCGGGAAGGATTGGGTGGTGCAGGAGGGGGGATGAGACTTGAGGGTGTGGGGAGGGGAGGAGGGGTGCAGAAGGGATTTTTTTTTTCACGTGCCTGTTTGCATACCCGGGCACGTACTTTTAATAAGGGACGTTTTTAAATTTTGGTTTCATGAAAAAAAATGTCGCTGCAACAAAACATTTTACTTCTGCAAATGTAAACTTTTTTTTATTTTATTAATATTTTGAATTTTCCTAAAATGGAGTCGGTGTCCCGAGTGAAATAGATTATTTTTTAGAGGCACCTGGATAGTGCCCACCTTTCAGGACCAACTGTCAGATTGTTCCGAAAAAAAAAAAAAAAAAACCCAGCGCATGAGCCTCGGACCTCCAGAAGGTACTGAAGGTTTCGTCAGACTCTTGATCAGAGATTGGTGAAATCAGCTCGGTGTTCTGTCCAGTACGGGTAACAACGGGGAACAGTGCAGAGCCCGCCGTTGGTACACAGAAGAGACGAGAGCAAACGGCATCGGCTTCAATCTGCAGTATATCGCTGTCATCACAACAGGGTGTTTGCGTAGAGGGTCGTAACAATCCAGTCTTTTTTCACTGTCATCACAACAGTGTTTGCGTAGGGGGGTCGTAACAATCCAGTCTTTATATCACCGTGTCATCACAACAGTGTTTGCGTAGAGGGTCGTAACAATCCAAGTCTTTGTAAACCACCTTTAGCCCGCCCACCTTTCGGACGTCCACCTTCAACCGTTTGGCAAGCCCGCTGACAGGGAGTCATTCCAATATATACACGCCCATACAGGGCAAGCCTATGGACCTTGGAGAGGATGGCGCTCTGCCAGCATGTTTTTGTACTAACACTAGTAACAGGGAGTACTTTACAATGGGAACGAAGAAATGCTGGCTGTCTGTCCGTGGTCATGTGTTCCACTCGCTCCAGACAACTTCTGGCCGATCTTTCTAAAAAAAATTGTAGGTATGTTCATTATGGGTCACGGATGATGTCCGATGTGTTATTTAACCGTGATAGCCGTTACTAACGGCCATAACGGCCCATAGTGGTTTTCCTTTATGAAATATCTCGGATAGTACTTGGCCGATCTTTCTGAAAATTCGTAGGCATATTTATTATGGGTCAAGGATGTCTAATGTGTTATTTTACCGTCATTATGGGTCACAGATGATGGCCGATGTTTACCAGAATAGCCGTTACTAACGGCTATAAACAGCCCAAAACCGTTTTTCTCTTTATGGAATATCTCGAGTGAAATCAAAATAAACTGGGAGTACGTTTATGCGCTTGGCCTGACAGTATTTTTGTACTGTACATGCAGATAATCCATCGATCAGAAACGGATCTGGAACGCTTGGAATTATTAGCTTTTCTAATTATTTTTAGTTGAAAAAGATTTTGCCGAAATTTGGAACTGGTCTCGGAATTCTGTGATGTTTGTCCGAAAAGGCGAGCGACAGGCAAACGGAGAGCTTTGTATTTTATCAGTGGCGTGGTGGTTTGCAGAGTGCGTTGCGTCATCTGATACATACACTAATTACTAATGGAGACGGATTAAAACAAAATACGAACAACTTGACCTCCGATTCAACTTCTTAAAGTTACAAATGTCTTCACCGTTGACTCGAAACAGAATGCATGTTGTCCTTTTTAAGGACTAGAGCAGAATTTTATAATGTACTGTTAATTATCTCCCTTCCCCCCTCTGCACCATCACTGATGGATAACATTTTGTGATCGGTGGACTTCATAATCAAAATTGTCTCAGTTGACATTGGTGGATGACGCCCCCCCCCCCCCCCCCCACTCCCGTAGACAGCCATAAATTGCATTTGACTCGAATTTTGTGGTCGTGCGCCGTAAGAGCAGTAATTAGAAGCTGCATGAGTTTGAAAAAAGTGACATATGGTCTGACATGTTAGGCAAAGTAGAAGCAATTCTAATGCAGTCACGCCATTGCTTTCCGCGTGTACTTCTCCAGTTAAGTAGAAAATTTGTTGTGATGATTAGCCTGAAAATCAAAAGCTGCAAAGAAAACGTGGATTTTTTTTCTTTAAAAAGGGCGAGGAACTACATCAACGGCCACGGAAACGGGAGACCAGGTCACGTGAACTCGGAGAACGGAGCTATGACAAAGATGAGTGGTGGTTTTCGTCTCGTTCTTCCTTGTTTTTTTTCTCCTTCTTCCTCGGTTTTCTTCTCTGTCGTCTTTTTCCTCCTGCACTGTTCCAGTGCAGTGTTCCTCTTCAACCATATTTCACATTTTCTTTTTTGTCTTGCACGGAGACGGACACGTGCGCACAGGCACACATACCCACACATGCGCGCATTCGCTCGCTCTTGGGCGCACACACATGCACGTGCATGCGCGCACACAGACATGCACTCGCGCGCGCACACACACACGCAAGCGTATACGCCACGCCCGTGTATAGGCATATACACATATGTACACATACATGTTCAGATGGATGCACGCAGGATCGTGCTCACACAAGCCCACAAAGCACACACGCGCAAGCGCGAACACACACGAAACGCGTTCATCACACAGACACATGCACACGCATATACACTGCATACACACACATACTCGCACGCACATGCGCTCGTGCACCTCACACTGGCACACATACATGGGCCCGTGCTCCCACACCCATACACACGCACGTGAACACTCGTTACATATGCATACAATAATAATAATGGTGCAACCAATGTTAGGTGGTACTCGAGGTCTGACCAGCGCGTTGGGCTAATGCGTAGGTTAGACCTCTGCTAAGCGGTAGCTAAAAGACCTTAAATTCGCTTTTGAGTCATTAAATCATTTATTCCATCAGCTTGAAATCATACGCAGTGTGGTCTCCAAACTTAGTGGATGTGGTGTAAACGCATATGACTAGCCTGCACGCGGTTGACACCTTGATGGAACGAACTGTTATTTTAAAATTTTGTTCTTTATAATGGTTTGGTGTCTGTCCGTTTTATATTTTTGGACTTTTTTCCGAGGATATTATGACTTCACCTTTAAGGAATTGTCTTCTTTCGTATCTAGCTTTTTTTCCCAAGTAGTTGTAATCTCCCTCACAGATTTTAATCCACTCTTTCGTAGCATTGTTTCCTTTGATGGAGTAGTCTTCTGTCGCAGGGTTTAGAGCTTCCTGTTTATCAGGGTTGTCTCGTCTCATCAACCTTGTTGATTTGGTTTCCGTTCCTGGCCCTTTCTGTAGAACAAGGGTGAACAGGGGGTACCAGAGGAATGCTTCAGGAAAGGCATCAAAGGCTGACTGGGTGATGTAGCATGCCCGATTTCCCGGGGATCTGGAACATGGACGCATGTCTTCAGATTCGTTGGTCTGAGCTACAGAGCTTCAGAGGAAGTCTGTGATCCTGCTCCTGGAATGTTTCTCAGTGGCCACCTGGTACCACCCTAATCGGAAAATCCCTTTTCCACAGAAGTCTGGCATAGTAATTAGTGTCAACTTGTAATCCTTCCATGTGGTTTCAAAGTCATATTTCATAGGGGCCAGTGTATTCCGTCTATGGGGGTTAGGTATTTTCTTAGAGTGGTATTTTTTTTAATAGGGCTCGGTGTCCATCTTTCCTTTTTGACGTGGTTTAATGTCTATGTAAGGTGTAGTGTCCTTTAAAATGGGCATTAGTAGCCTTTCAAATGATTTAGTGTGCTTCAGCCTTTAGTGTACTTTTATACGATTGATTGTTTCATATTTTTACGGTCCTTTCGTAAGGGGTAGGTGTCTTATCAGGATTGAGTATCCTTTAATATGAATTGAGTGTCCTTTCATAGGATTTGCTGTCCTCTCACGGGGATTAGTTTCGTCATCTTTCATATGCGTTTAATGTCTTCTATCATACACCGAAGTGTCCTGTTTTACAGACTTTTTCTTTTAGGCCTTTGAAGGTTAAGCATCGCATTCTGTCAAGATTAGTGGGCCTCGTTCACAATATACAGAACTGTATAGCGGTTTCCTTTAATATGATTTCTGTGTCTTTTCATATGTTTAATTATCTCCCATCTTCAGCAGGGTTGACCGTCTTCCTTTTATGCAGGTTAGCGTTTTTTCGTTCAAGATTTCGGTATCTCGTTTCCTTCATCGGATTGTCACCTTGTTTTAAAGGGTTTAGTGTCTTTCCATCACGGTATTTAACCTTTCAATCATATTTGTCTTCCTTCCGTAGCATTAGTATCCTCCCTTTTACAGGGTGAAGTTGCCTCCTTCAGTAGGGTTTTGACAGGATGCAGTTTCCCCTGTCGGGGGGGTTAGCGTTTTTTTCCCGATTTTTTATTTTATTTATAAGGACGCCCGCTGTCCAGGACTCGATGTTGGGCCACCAGGGGACTCGGATGTTCATGACTACATGTCAAAGTACGACGTACCAAACTTTAACCAGTGAAATGGCGTCTGTTATTCTGAAAGTTAATCTGCATTTGAATCCGACTGAAAGAATTAAAAGGGTATGTCAAAATTCAAATACTATCGGATGAGATAACAGTTCTGAAAACAAAAATTGCGCAGTAGAAAAGGTTTAAAATGAGTTTTTGTCCCCCCCCCCCCTCCCCCCATAGATTGCATTTGTCTTTCTCCTGGGGCAGCTGGCATCGTTTGATCTAAAGGAGCCAGTCGGAATGATTGCTGGTCATGAAGTGTTGGAAAGAGTAACTTCGGTTACCACAGAAAGATTTGACGAAATGACCCCGATTTGTCATCTTCACTGTCGGACAACACTCCCGCACCCAACACTACACCCGTTGTCGCCCCCACAGATTTGCAAGTGCAAACGTGCAAAAGACGTAGGCGCGCGCACACGTACACGCAAGCGTGCAAATACACGCGCGTATGTGCGCGTACAAACACGCGCGCTCGCACACCCGCGTGCACACCCGTGTGCACACACGCGTGCACACACGTACACGCACACACACGAGACGGAGAGCAAAAACGCATGCAGAACGGATATATTTGCAAACGCGCGTGCGCCTGAATGCACACACTCGAGCACTAACGAACGCACGCACACAGAGGCACGCACACACACCACACTCAAGTAAAGGACGCAGACTAATCGTGATTCTGTTTGAACAGGATGACGAGTCGGGAGAGACGCTGCGAAGGAATGACCGCCCAGATGAAACGCCGGGAACAAGATGACGATCAACTGGAGACACTGGAACAAGATAACGATCAACTGAGACGCTGGGAACAAGATAACGATCAACTGGAGACGCTGGGAACAAGATAACGATCAACTGAGACGCCGGGAACAAGATGACGGTCAACTGGAGACGCCGGGAACAAGATGACGGTCAACTGGAGACGCTGGGAACGAGATGACGGTCAACTGGAGACGCTGGGAACGAGATGACGGTCAACTGGAGACGCTGGGAACGAGATGACGGTCAACTGGAGACGCCGGGAACAAGATGACGATCAACTGGAGACGCCGGAACAAGATGACGGTCAACTGGAGACGCCGGGAACGAGATGACGATCAAATGGAGACGCTGGAAGGAGATGACGATCAAATGGAGACGCTGGGAACGAGATATCGATCAACTGGAGACGCTGGGAACGAGATGACGACATGAACTGGAGACGCTGGGAACAAGATGACATGAACTGGAGACGCTGGGAACAAGATGACGACATGAACTGGAGACGCTGGGAACAAGACGAGGGTCAACTGGAGACGCTGGAACAAGACGACGGTCAACTGGAGACGCTGGAACAACATGACGGTCAACTGGAGATGCTGGGAACAAGATGACGGTCAACTGGAGACGCTGGGAACAGACTGCAGGCCTGCTGTAGACACCAGGAACAAATGACAGTTCATTGGAGAATGCCGGTAAGAAGATTCAGTGGAGACCCCGGGAACAAGATGAAAATTGTCAGTTAACATTAGTGGTTGACGCGCTCCCCCGCCCCCCCCCCCCCCCCCCCTCCCTGTTAGACAGCCATAAATTGCATTTGACTCGAATTTTGCTGTCGTGCGCTGTAAGAGCAGTAGTTAGAAACTGCATGAGTTTGAAAAAACGTGACCGAAGTGATCTGACATGTTGGGCAAAGTAAAAGCAATTTTAGTGCAGTCACGCCATTGCGTTCTGCGTGTACTTCTCCAGTTAAGTAGAAAATTTGTTGTGATGATTAGCCTGAAAATGAAAAGCTGCAAAAAGGAAAACGCGGATTTTTTCTTTAAAAAGGGGGAGGAACTACATCAACGGCCACGGAAACGGGAGACCAGGTCACGTGAACTCGGAGAACGGAGCTATGACAAAGATGAGTGGTGGTTTTCCTTCTTTCTCTTTTTTTCTGTCTTTTTCCTCCTGCACTGTTCCAGTTCAGTGTTCCTCTCAACCATATTTCACATTTTCGTTAATTATCTTGTACGGAGACGGATACACTGGCACGCGCGCACATGCACACATACACGCACATGCACGCATTCGCTCGCTCTTAGGCTCGCACACATGCACATGCGTGCATGTGTACACACGTATGCAAACACAGACATGAGCGCGCTCGCACGCGCACACACATGCGTATACGCCCGAATACAGTGCATACACATATGTACACATACATTGTTCAGATAGATGCGCGCAGGATCGTGCTCACACAAGCCCACAAATCGCATGCATGTGCAGTTCTGCGCACACACACAAAAAGCGTTCATGCACACAGACACATGCACACGCATGTACACGCATACACACATATACTCCATGCTTACGCGCTCGTGCACCTTTCACACTGGCACACGTACATGGGCCCGTGTTCCCACACCCATAGACACACGTGAACACCTCGTTACATATGCACACAATAATAATAAGGTGCAACCAATGTTAGGTAGGTACTCGAGGTCTGACCAGCGCATTGGGCTAATGCGTAGGTTGGACATCTGCTAAGCGGTAGCTACGAGACCCTCTTAAATTCGCTCTTCTAAGTTATTCATTAATTTATTCCATCAGCTTGAAATCATTCGCGGTGTGGTCTCAAAACTTAGCGGATGTGGTGTAGTGTATATGATTATAGCCTGCACGCGGCGACACCTTGATGGAACTGAAACTAAATTGTGCATATGTTTTGTTCTTTATAATGGTTGGGGTCTGTCCGCCCGATATGTTTGGTCTTTTTTCCGAGGATATAGTGACTTCTCTTTTCGGGAATTGTCTTCTTTCGTGGTATCTAGCTTTTCTTTAAGTAGGATTTGTAACTCCTCCCTCACAGATTTTGATCCATTCTTTTCGTAGAATTGTCTCCTTTGCTGGAGTTCTGTCATCTGTGGCAGGGTTTAGAGCTTCCTATTTATCAGGGTTGTCTTTCGTAGGCCTATCATCAGCCTTGTTTTGGTTTGCGTTCCTGGCCCTTTCTGTAGAACAAGGGTGAACAACGGGGGTACCAGAGAATGCTTCAGGAAAGGCATCAAAGGGTGACTGGTGATGTAGCATGCCCGATTTCCCGGGGATCTGGAACATGGACGCATGTCTTCAGATTCGTTGGGGTTTGAGCTACAGAGCTCCAGAGGAAGTCTTTGATCCTGCTCCTGGAATGTTTCTCAGTGGCCACCTGGTACCACCTAATCAGAAAATCCCTTGTTCCACAGAAGTCTGGCATAGTAATTAGTGTCAACTTGTAATCCTTCCATGTGGTTTCAAAGTCTTTATTTCATAGGGTCCAGTGTATTCCGTCTATGGGGGTTTGGTATTTCTTCTTGGAGATTAGTATTGTCTTTTGAATAGGGCTCAATGTCTGTCTATCGTCTTTTTGACGTGGTTTAATGTCTGTAAGGTATAGTGTCCTCTGAAATGTGCATTAGTATAGCCTTTCAAATGATTTAGTGTGCTTCAGCCTTTAGTGTACTTTTCTACGGTTGATTGTTTCATATATTTTACAGTCCTTTTGTAAGGGTAGGTGTCTTATCAGAGATTGAGTATCCTTTAATATGAATTGAGTGTCCTTTCATAGGATTTACTGTCCTCCTTTCACGGGGATTAGTTTCGTCATCTTTCATATGCGTTTAATGTCCTATTCGATCATACACCGATGTGTCCTGTTCTACAGACTTTCTTTAGGCCTTAGAAGGTTAAGCATTGCATTCTGTCGAGATTAGTGACCTCGTTCACAATATACAGAAACTGTATAGCCGTTCCTTTAATATGATTTCTGTGTCTTTTCATATGTTTAATTATCTCCCATCTTCAGCAGGGTTGACGTCTTCCTTTTATGCAGGTTAGCGTTTTTTCGTTCAAAGGTTTCAGTATATATATCTCGTTTCCTTTCATCGGGTTGTCACCTTGTTTTAAAGGGTGTAGTGTCTTTCCATCACAGTATTTAACCTCTTTCAATCACATTGTCTTCCTTCTGTAGCATTGGTATCCTTTTTACAGGTGAAGTTGCCTCCTTCAGTAGGTTTTCTGACAGGATGCAGTGCGGGGTCTGGGGTGGTGGGGTGTAGCGTTTTTTTCTTTTTTTTTTTCTTTCATAAGGACGCCTGCTGTCCAGGAGTCGATGTTAGGCCACCAGGGACTCGGATGTTCATGACTACATGTCAAAGTACGACGTACCAAACTTTAACCAGTGAAATGGGGTCTGTTATTTTGAAAGTTACATCTACATTTGAATCCGACTGAAAAATTATAAGGGTATATCAAAATTCAAACTATCGGATGTGATAAGTTCTGAAAACAAATTGCGCAGTAGAAAAGGTTTAAAATGAGTTATTTTTTGTCCTCCCCCCCCCCCCCAAGAATGCATTTGTTTTTTTCTCCTGGGGCAGCTGGCATCGTTTGATCTAAAGGAGCCAGTCGGAATGATTTCTGGTCATGAAGTGTTGGAAAGAGTAACTTCGGTTTACCACTGAGAAAGATTTGACGAAATGACCCCGATTTGTCAGTCTTCACTGTCGGACAACACTCCCCGCACCCAACACTACACCCGTTGTCACCCCCACAGATTTGCAAGTGCATACGTGCAGAAAGACGTAGGCGCGCGCACACGTACACGCAAGCGTGCAAATACACCGCGTATGTGCGCGTACAAACGCGCGCGCGCTCGCGCACACGCACACACACACGGGACGGAGAGCAAAAATGCACGCAGAACGGATATATTTGCAAACGTGCGTGCACCTGAATGCACACACTCGAGCACTAACGCACGCACGCGCACACACATACATGCACACACGCGCGCGCGCGTGCACACACTCTCTCTGTCTCTCTCTTTCTCTCTCTCTCTCTCTCTCTCATCTCTCTCTCTCTCAAAAGGACGCAGACTAATCATGATTCTGTTTGAACAGGGATGACGAGTCGGGAGAGACGCTGCGAAGGAATGACGCCCAGAGGAAACGCTGGGAACAAGATGACGATAAACTGGAGACGCTGGGAACAAGATGACGGTCAACTGGAGACGCTGGGAACAAGATGACGATCAACTGGAGACGCTGGGAACAAGATGACATGAACTGGAGACTCTGGGAACAAGATGACATGAACTGGAGACGCTAGGAACAAGATGACGATCAACTGGAGACGCTGGAACAAGATGACGATCAACTGGAGACGCTGGGAACAAGATGACGATCAACTGGAGACGCTGGGAACAAGACGACGGTCAACTGGAGACGCTGGGAACAAGACGACGGTCAACTGGAGACGCTGGGAACAAGACGACGGTCAACTGGACGCTGGGAACAAGATGACGGTCAACTGGAGACGCTGGGAACAGACTGCAGGCCTGCTGTGGACACCAGGAACCTATTGACAGTTCATTGGAGATGCCGGTAAGAAAATTCAGTGGAGACCCCGGGAACAAGATGAAAATTGTCGGTTAACATTGGTGGTTGACGCGCTGCCCCGCCCCCCGCCCCCCCCCCCCCCCCCCCCCCCCCCTCGCTGGTAGACGGCCATAAATTGCATTTGACTCGAATTTTGCTGTCGTGCGCTGAAAGAGCAGTAGTTGGAAACTGCATGAGTTTGAAAAAACGTGACCGATATGGTCTGACATGTTGGGCAAAGTAGAAGCAGTTTTAATGCAGTCACGCCATTGCGTTCTGCGTGTACTTCTCCAGTTAAGTAGAAAATTTGTTGTTATGATGATTAGCCTGAAAATGAAAAGCTGCAAAAAGGAAAATGCGGATTTTTTCTTTAAAAAGGGCGAGGAACTACAACGGCCACGGAAACGGGAGACCAGGTCACGTGAACTCGGAGAACGGAGCTATGACAAAGATGAGTGGTGGTTTTCTTCTCGTTCTTTCTCTTTTTTTTTGGTCTTTTTCCTCCTGCACTGTTCCAGTTCAGTGTTCCTCTTCAACCATATTTCACATTTTCTTTATTTTTGTCTTGTACGGAGACGGATACACGCGCACATGCACACATGCACACATACACGCATATGCATGCATTCGCTCGCTCTTGGGCTCGTGCACATGCGTGCATGTGTACACACATATGCAAACGCACACAGACATGAGCGCGCGCGCACACACACATGCGTATACGCCCGAATACAGGTGCATACACATATGTACACATGTTCAGATAGATGCGCGCAGGATCGTGCTCGCACAAGCCCACAAATCGCATGCACGTGCAGTTCTGCGTACACACACAAACGCGTTCATGCACACACACACACACAGACACATGCACACGCATGAACACGGCATACACACATATACTCGCACGCTTACGCGCTCGTGCACCTTACACACTGGCACACATACATGGGCCCGTGTTCCCACACCCATAGACACACGTGAACACTCGTTACATATGCACACAATAATAATATTGGTGCAACCAATGTTAGGTAGGTACTCGAGGTCTGACCAGCGCATTGGGCTAATGCGTAGGTTGGACATCTGCTAAGCGGTAGCTACGAGACCCTCTTAAATTCGCTCTTCTAAGTTATTCATTAATTTATTCCATCAGCTTGAAATCATTCGCGGTGTGGTCTCAAAACTTAGCGGATGTGGTGTAGTGTATATGATTATAGCCTGCACGCGGCGACACCTTGATGGAACTGAAACTAAATTGTGCATAGAGATAAAGTTTTGTTCTTTATAATGGTTTGGTGTCTGTCCGCCCGATATGTTTGGTCTTTTTCCGAGGATATAGTGACTTCTCTTTTCGGGAATTGTCTTCTTTCGTGGTATCTAGCTTCTTTAAGTAGGATTTGTAATCTCCTCCCTCACAGATTTTGATCCACTCTTTCGTAGAATTGTCTCCTTTGCTGGAGTTCTGTCATCTGTGGCAGGGTTTAGAGCTTCCTGTTTATCAGGGTTGTCTTTCGTAGGCCTATCATCAGCCTTGATGATTTGGTTTCCGTTCCTGACCCTTTCTGTAGAACAAGGGTGAACAACAGGGGGTACCAGAGGAATGCTTCAGGAAGGGCATCAAAGGGTGACTGGTGATGTAGCATGCCCGATTTCCCGGGGATCTGGAACATGGACGCATGTCTTCAGATTCGTTGGGTCTGAGCTACAGAGCTTCAGAGGAAGTCTTTGATCCTGCTCCTGGAATGTTTCTCAGTGGCCACCTGGTACCACCTAATCAGAAAATCCCTTGTTCCACAGAAGTCTGGCATAGTAATTAGTGTCAACTTGTAATCCTTCCATGTGGTTTCAAAGTCTATTTCGTAGGGTCCAGTGTATTCCGTCTATGGGGGTTTATTTTCTTCGTAGAGATTGGTATTCTCTCTTGAATAGGGCTCAATGTCTATCTTTCCTCTTTTTGACGTGGTTTAATGTCTATGTAAGGTGTAGTGTTCTTTGAAATGGGCATTAGTAGCCTTTAAAATGATTTGGTGTGCTTCAGCCTTTAGTGTACTTTTATACGGTTGATTGTTCTTTCATATATTTTACGGTCCTTTCGTAAGGGGTAGGTGTCTTATCAGGATTGAGTATCCTTTAATATGAATGAGTGTCCTTTCATAGGATTTACTGTCCTTTCACGGGGATTAGTTTCGTCTTTCATATGCGTTTAATGTCCTCTTCTATCGTGCACCGAAGTGTCCTGTTTTACAGACTTTTTCTTTTAGGCCTTGGAAGGTTAAGCATCGCATTCTGTCAAGATTAGTGACCTCGTTCACAATATACAGAACTGTATAGCGGTTTCCTTTAATATGATTTCTGTGTCTTTTCATATGTTTATCTCCCATCTTCAGCAGGGTTGACCGTCTTCCTTTTATGCAGGTTAGCGTTTTTTCGTTCAAAGGTTTTCGGTATCTCGTTTTCTTTCATCGGATTGTCACCTTGTTTTAAAGGGTTTAGTGTCTTTCCATCACGGTATGTAGCCTCTTTCAATCATTGTCTTCCTTCTGTAGCATTGGTATCCTTTTTACAGGGTGAAGTTGCCTCCTTCAGTAGGGTTTCTGACAGGATGCAGTGCCCCTGTCGGGGGGGGGGGGGGGGGGGGGGGGGGGGGGGGGGGGGTGTAGCGTTTTTGTCCCGATTTTATTTCCTTTCGGAAGGACGCCCGCTGTGCAGGACTCCATGTTGGGCCACCAGGGACTCGGATGTTCATGACTACGTCAAAAAGTACGACGTACCAAACTTTAACCAGTGAAATGGCGTCTGTTATTCTGAAAGTTACTTCTGCATTGAATCCCACTGAAAGAATTATGAGTGTCAAAATTCAAATACTATCGGATGTGATAACGGTTCTGAAAACAAAAATTGCGCAGTAGAAAAGGTTTAAAATGAGTTATTTTTTGTCCCCCCCCCCCCCCAAGAATGCATTTGTCTTTCTCCTGAGGCAGCTGACATCGCTTGATGAAAAGGAACCAGTCGGAATGATTTCTGGTCATGAAGTGTTGGAAAGTAATTTCGGTTTGCCACCGAGAACAAAGATTTGACGAAATGACCCGATTTGTCATCAGTCTTCTACACCCGTTGTCGTCCCCACAGATTTGCAAGTGCACACGTGCAGAAAGACGTAGGCGCGCGCACACGTACACGCAAACGTGCAAATACACGTGCGCATATGCGCGTACAAACACGCGCGCTCGCACACCCACATGCACACGCGCACACGCACGAGACGGAGCAAAAACGCACACAGAATGGATATATTTGCAAACTTGCGCGCGCCTGAATGCACTCAAGCAGTCGCGCGCGTGCACACATGCGCACACACACAGACGCACATGCATGCATGCGCGCGCACATGCGCACACGTACACGCGCACACACGCACACGCACACGCGCACGCACGCACGCACGCACACGCATTCACTCAAAGGACGCAGACTAATCTTCTGTTTGAACAGGGATGACGACTCGGGAGAGACGCTGCGAAGGAATGACGGCCAGAGGAAACGCCGGGAACAAGATGAACTGGAGACGCTGGGAACAGACTGCAGGCCTGCTGTGGACACCAGGAACAAATTGACAGTTCATTGGAGATGCCGGTAAGAAGACAATTCGGAGACGCCGGGAACAAGATGAAAATTGGTTAACATTAGTGGTTGACACGCTCCCCCGCCCCCCTCCCCGGTAGACGGCCATAAATTGCATTTGACTCGAATGTTGTCGTGCGCTGTAAGAGCAATAGTTGGAAACTGCATGAGTTTGAACAAACGTGACAGATATGGTCCGACATGTTAGGCAAAGTAGAAAGTTTTGGTGCAGTCACGCCATTGTGTTCTGCGTGTACTTCTCCAGTTAAGTAGAAAATTTGTGATGACGATTAGCCTGAAAATCAAAAGCTGCAAAAAGGAAAACGTGGATTTAACTACACATACTATACCGTGGCTCACTAATGCAATAAGCGGCAGCAATTAAGACCTCGTGAGATTAGGGCATGGGCGTCTTCGCTGGCAGTAGCTCATAATGCCAGCATTGAGTGTTAGATGCCGCATATTGGCGTTCCCCCGACACTTCATCCAATTCTACCTGCGCGACGTTTCTCGTCTGCGCGATGATGGGTCTAGGGGCATCGCATCAGCTGTGGTGGCCCAACACTCCATCTCCTCCACACGCTCCGGCTCTTCTCGCTCCTCCAGGCGGTAACCAGGTGAGCCCTCATTCCAGGTAGTGCGACTCTGCATTAGTGAGCCACGGTATAGTATGTGTAATTAAAAGGAAATTTTTATTCTAAAATTACGTTTAATCTAACATACTCGCCGTGGCTCACGCAGAGGCCCTCCCGCCTTCCTGGTTCCATCAGGAGTTCTCGGTCAGGGTTTGATATACCTCGAAAAGAGGATGGTTCTGAGTATGCACGAGGCCCTTTCAAGGGTTTTGTTGTCCGTACGGACTTTATTGTATACGAGGCAGGGATAGCAAATTGCTGCCGCTTATTGCATTAGTGAGCACGGTATGTTAGATTTAAAAGTAATTTTAGAATAAAAATTTCCTTTTTTTTTTCTTTAAAAAGGGCGAGGAACTGCTACATCAACGGCCACGGAAACGGGAGAACCAGGTCACGTGAACTCGGAGAACGGAGCTATGACAAAGATGAGTGGTGGTTTTCTTCTCATTCTTCTTTCTCTTTTTATTCTGCCTTTTTTCTCCTGCACTGTTCCAGTTCAGTGTTCCTCTTCAACCATATTTCACATTTTCTTTCTATTTTTTGCCTTGTACGGAGACGGGCACGCACGCGCACACATACACGCACATGCATGCATTCGCTCGCTCTTAGGCACATGCGTGCATGCGCACACGCACGTGCAAACGCACACAGACATGAGCGCGCTTGCGCGCACGCACACACGCGTATACGCCCGTATACAGGTGCATAAACATATGTACACACATGTTCAGATAGGTGCGCGCAGGATCGTGCTCGCACAAGCCCACAAATCGCATGCACGTGCAGTTCTGCACACGAACGCGTTCATGCACACAGACGCATGCACACGGAATACACACATATACTGCACGCATACGCGCTCGCGCACCTTACACACTGGCACACATACATGGGCCTGTGCTCCCACACCCATACACACATACGTGAACATTCGTTACATATGCACAATAATAACGGTGCAACCAAAGTTAGGTAGGTACTCGAGGTCTGACCAGGGCGTTGGGCTAATGCGTAGGTTGGACATCTGCTAAGCGGTAGCTACGAGACCCTCTTAAATTCGCTCTTCTAAGTTATTCATTCATTTATTCCATCAGCTTGAAATCATTCGCGGTGTGGTCTCAAAACTTAGCGGATGTGGTGTAGTGTATATGATAGCCTGCACGCAGCGACACCACCTTGATGAAACTAACTGAATTGTGCATAGATATTAAATGTTTTGTTCTTTATAATGGTTTGGTGTCTGTCCCCCGATTTTTCCGATAGTGACTTTTTTTCTCAGGAATTGTCTTCTTTCGTAGTATCTAGCTTCTCTTTAAGTAGGATTTGTAATCTCCTCCCTCACAGATTTTGATCCACTCTTTCGTAGAATTGTCTCCTTCGCTGGAGATCTGTCGCAGGGTTTAGAGCTTCCTGTTTATCAGGGTTGTCTTTCGTAGGCCTATCATCAACCTTGTTGATTTGGTTTCCGTTCCTGGCCCTTTCTGTAGAACAAGGGTGAACAGGGGGTACCAGAGGAATGCTTCAGGAAAGGCAAAGGCTGACTGGGTGATGTAGCATGCCCGATTTCCCGGGGATCTGGAACATGGACGCATGTCTTCAGATTCGTTGGGGTCTGAGCTACAGAGCTTCAGAGGAAGTCTGTGATCCTGCTCCTGGAATGTTTCTCAGTGGCCACCTGGTACCACCTAATCAGAAAATCCCTTGTTCCACAGAAGTCTGGCATAGTAATTAGTGTCAACTTGTAATCCTTCCATGTGGTTTCAAAGTCTTTATTTCATAGGGTCCAGTGTATTCCGTCTATGGGGGTTAGGTATTTTCTTAGATTACTATTGCCTTTTGAATAGGGCTCAATGTATCTTTTTGACGTGGTTTAATGTCAATGTAAGGTGTAGAATCCTTTGAATATAGTAGCCTTTCAAATGATATAGTGTTTCAGCCTTTAGTGTACTTTTATACGGTTGATTGTTCTTTCATATATTTTACAGTCCTTCTTTCGTAAGGGTAGGTGTCTTATCAGGATTGAGTATCCTTTAATATGAATTGAGTGTCCTTTCATAGGATTTACTGTCCTCCTTTCACGGGGATAAGTTTCGTCTTTCATATGCGTTTAATGTTCTCTTCTATCGTGCACCGAAGTGTCCTGTTTTACAGACTTTCTTTTAGGCCTTAGAAGGTTAAGCATCGCATTCTGTCGAGATTAGTGACCTCGTTCACAATATACAGAAACTGTATAGCGGTTTCCTTTAATATGATTTCTGTGTCTTTTCATATGTTTAATTATCTCCCATCTTCAGCAGGGTTGACGTCTTTTTATGCAGGTTAGCGTTTTTTCGTTCAAAGGTGTCAGTATCTCGTTTCCTTTCATCGGATTGTCACCTTGTTTTAAAGGGTTTAGTGTCTTTCCATCACGGTATGTAGCCTCTTTCAATCATATTTGTCTTCCTTCTGTAGCATTGGTATCCTCCTCGGTGTTTTCCTTGATTCTTTTTTCTTGATTTTTTTTTTCCTTTCATTTATAAGGACGTCCGCTGTCCAGGACTCGTTTGGCCACCAGGGGACTCTTATGCTCATGACCACATGTCAGAAAGTACGACGTACCGAACTTTAACCAGTGAAATGGCGTCTGTTATTTGGAAAGTTGCATCTGCATTTGAATCCGACTGAAAGAATTATGTGTCAAAATTCAAATACTATCGGATGTGATAACAGTTCTGAAAACAAAAATTGCGCAGTAGAAAAGGTTTTAAAGGAGTTATTTTTTGTCGCCCCCCCCCCCCCCCCCCCCCCCCCCCCCCCCCCCCCCCCCCCCCCCAAGAATGCATTTGTTTTTCTCCTGAGGCAGCTGGCATCCCTTGATGTAAAGGAGCCAGTCGGAATGATTTCTGGTCATGAAGTGTTGGAAAGAGTAATTTCGGTTTTCCCCGAAGATGGAGTATGGCTGCCTTAATGGCGGGATAAAAAAAGGGTCATACACACAAAACTCCACTGCCTGGCTATACAGGGAGTGTCCGCAGGTGTATCGGCCTGCGTACGCAGAAAGAAAGAAAGAAGTAATTTCGGTTTACCACTGAGAACAAAGATTTGACGAAATGACCCCGATTTGTCGTCTGTCTTCACTGTCGGACAACACTCCCCGCACCCAACACTACACCCGTTGTCGCCCCCACAGATTTGCAAGTGCATGCATGCAGAAAGACGTAGACGCGCACGCACGCAAGCGTGCAAATACACGCGCGCACGTGCGCGCACAAACACGCGCGCTCACACATGCACACACACGCACACACGAGACGGTTGAAACGCACGCAGAACGGATATATTTGCAAAGGCGCACGCGCCTGAATGCACACTCAAGCACTCATGCGCGCGCACGCACGCACGCGCACACAGACACGCATGCGCGCGCACACACACACACACACAGCACACTCAAAAAAGGACGCAGACTAATGATTCTGTTTGAACAGGGATGACGACTCGGGAGAGACGCCACGAAGGAATGACGGCCCAGAGGAAACGCCGGGAACAAGATGGCGATCAACTGGAGACGCTGGGAACAAGATGGCGGTCAACTGGAGACGCTGGGAACAGACTGCAGGCCTGCTGTGGACACCAGGAACAAATTGACAGTTCATTGTAGACGCCGGGAAGAAGACGGTTCAGTGGAGACGCTGGGAACAAGATGACGGTTCAGTGAAGACGTCGCGAACAAGATGACGGTTCAGTGGAGACGTCGCGAACAAGATGACAGTTCAGTGGAGATGTCGCAAACAAATTGACAGTTCAGTGATGTCGCGAACAAATTGACAGTTCATTGGAGACGTCTCGGAACAAATTGACAGTTAAGTGGAGACGCGGCAAACGTGTTTTAACATCCATTAATATTTGATATTCAGTGGCATAACCTTTTAATGCTTTGTCCCTTTTTTTCACCTGTTTACAAATGACTGGATCGTGTTGCCCCAGATCTTTGCAAGGGCCTATCATGGGTACGCCATCGCCAAGATCATTGGTTCCATCTTGGCCATGGCCTATCCTTGATACGTCATTGCAAATATCGGAGCAACCATTTTTTTTTCTTTGTATGTGAAGGAACACTCGTATATGTGCATGCCCACGTGTTAACACCGAGTTTCACACAGTTGAAAGCGCATGCGTACGACAGTGCACACTTATATTCTGAAGTAGTACCCTGGTCTATTCAGGGGTTGGGAGGTGTTTATGTGATGTTTTCTGTATGTGCATGTGTTTATTGGAGGGAAAGGGACGAGGGATGATGAATGGGATGAAAGATGCAAGGGCAGACAAGCGGAGGTGATCATATCTTTGGTTTTTTGTTTGGTATGGATATGATGTAATATTTTTGATATTTTATGTTCCATTGTTGTACGTGAGCATGGGAGGGCGGCCAGGGGAAATGGGGTGATCTCTCTCTGTTCTATATGAATTGGCGTTTTGGAGTTTTCTGTTTGGACATTTTTATGTACCACGGGAGGGTGCATGGAATGGAAGAGTGAGAGCGCGAGCGTGTGTGTGGTTTTCTGGGAGGGAGGGACAGGGCGTGGGAGAGTGCATGGAATGGAAGAGTGTGTGTGAGCGCGCGTAATTGCGTGCGCGTGTGTGCGTGTTCTGCGAGGGACGAAGGGAAAGGGGCGAGGGAGAGTAAATGGGATGGAATGAGAAGTTTGTGGGGACTGCATATGTTTGTCAATGGTACATCTGTTTGTGTTTGTTTGTTTGTTTTTTTGTTTTGTTTGTTTTGTTTTGTTTTTACATCACTAATGCTAGATAATCTTTGCGGAAAAAAGTGTTGTGCTGTCCTATCTTTGCTATGGTCTGCCTTGGGTACGCCATTGTAAATATTGTAGTAAAACCCCATATGATGAAGGGTGTCTCTAAAGCACATTTGGTTACATCTTATTGATAATTTATGCCTTATTGTAATGCTTTGTAATTGTGGATGTGAAAAATGGATCGTGTTGCGGCCAGATCTTTGCAAGGGCCTATCATGGATACCCATTGCGAAGATTATTTGTTCAGTTTTCGCTGTGGCCTATCCTTGATACGTCCTTGCAAATATCGGAGTAACATAACGTATTGTGGAGGAGGCATGATGTGCAGCTTTATATGTGTGGGTGTGTAGACTCTCAGGCGTGTGTGTGAGATTTTCTGGGGGAGGGAAAGGGGCGAGAGAGTATGGAATGGAAGAGTGTGTGTGTGATTTTCAGTGAGGGAGGGAGGGAAAGGGGTGAAGGAGTGTGAATGGAATAGAAGAGTAAGGGAGGGAGGGAAAGGGGTGAAAGAGTGAATGGGATGGAAGTGTTTGTGAGGGAGGGAGGGAAAAAGACGAAGGGAGTATGAATGGGAAGGAAGAGGGTGTTTTTGTGATTTTCTGTGAGGGAGGGGGGAAGGGAAAGGGGCGGGAGAGTAAATGGGATGGAAAAGTTGTTGGGACTGCAAATGTGTAATAGTGTCGGTGGTATGTGTGTGTGGTGTCTTTTTTTCCCATCACCAGTGCTGGATAATCTTTGCACAAAAGTGTTGTGCTGTCCAATCTTTGTTATGGCCTACCTTGGGTACGCCGTCGAAAATATTACAGGAAAACAGCATATGATGAAGGGTGTCTGTAAAGTAGGTTTGGTTACATCTTTATTGATAATTGATGCTTTATTATAATGCTTTGTAATGTTGCTGCCAGATCTTTGCAAGGGCCTATCATGAATACGCCGTTGCGAAGATTTGTTCAATTTTCGCTGTGGCCTTTCCTTGATACGTTCTTGCAAATATTGGACCAACATGATGTATTGTGAAGGATGCATGATATGCAGCATTATCTATGTGTGTGGGTGTGTTTGTCTCACAGGTGTGTATGTGTGTGTGCGCGCGCGCGGGAGGGAAAGGGGCGAAGGAGTGTGAATGGGATGGAAGAGAATGAGGGTGTGTGTGTGGGGGGGGGGGGGGGGGGTTTACATCACCAGTGCTGGATAATCCTTCCAGAAAAAAGTGTTGTGCTGTCCAATCTTTCCTATGGCCTACCTTGGGTACGCCATCGTAAATATTACCGCAAAAGGCCATATGATGAAGGGTGTCTGTAAAGCACATTTGGTTACATCTTTCTTGATAATTTATGACTCGTTATATAATGCTTTGTAATGTTGACATGAAAAATGGATCGTGTTACGGCCAGATCTTTGCAAGGGCCTATCAACTGATACGCCATTGCGAAGATTATTTGTTCAATTTTCGCTGTGGCCTTTCCTTGATACGTCCTTGCAAATATCGGAGCAACATAAATGTATTGTGAAGGATGCATGATGTGTAACTTTGTATTTGTATGGGTGTGTAGACTCGCAGGGATGTGGGTGTGTGCGCGCGGTGTGTGTGTGCGTGCGTATGTGCGCGAGTGCGTGAGTGCGTGCGTGTGTGTGATTTGTCATGGAGGGAAAGGGGCGGAGGATAGTACATGGAATTAGAGAGTATGTGTGTGGGAGGGAGGAGGGAAAGAGACGAGGGAGTGAGTGGAATGGAAGAGTATGTTCTGGGAGGAAGGGGGAGAGTGAATGGGATGAACGAGAGGCTGTTGGGACTGCAAATGGTGATTGATAGTGTCGGTGGTATGTGTTTTCTTTTTACATCACCAATGCTGGATAATCTTTGCAGAAAAAAGTGTGCTGTCCAATCTTACGCCATCGTAAATATTGCAGCAAAACGGCATATGATGAAGGCTGTCTGTAAAGCAGGTTTGATTACACCTTTATTGATAATTTATGCCTTAATATATGCTTTGTCATGTTGATATAAAAGACTGTTGCAGCCAGATTTTTGCCAGGGCCTATCATGGATACGCCATTGCGAAGATTTGTTCAAATTTTCGCTGTGGCCTATCCTTGACACGTCCTTGGAAATATTGGAGTAACATAATGTATTGTGAAGGATGCATGATGTGCAGCTTTATATGTGTATATGTGTAGTCTCGCAGAGAGTGTGTGTGTGTGTGCGCGGGAGGGAAAGGGGAGTGAATGGGATGGAAGAGTGAGAGAGGGAGGGAGGGAAAGGGACGAGGGAGTGTGAATGGGAAGAGTTTGTGTGTGTGATTTTTCTGTGAGGGAGGGGGAAGAGAAAGGGGCGAGGGAGAGTGAATGCGATGGAAGAGGCTGTTGGGACTGCAGATGTGTGATAGTGTCAGTGGTATGTGTGTTTACATCACCAGTGCTGGATAATCTTTGCAGAAAAGTGTTGTGCTGTCCGATCTTTGCTATGGCCTACGTTGGGTACACCATCGTAAATATTGCAGCAAAACGCCATATGATGAAGGGTGTCTGCAAAGCACATTTGGTTTCATCTTTGTTGATAATTTATGCTTCACTGTAATGCTTTGTAACTGATGTGAAAAATGGATCGTGTTGCTGCCAGATTTTTGCAAGGGCCTATCAACTGATACGCCATTGCGAAGATTATTCAATTTTCGCTGTGGCCTATCCTTGATACGTCCTTGCAAATATCGGAGCAACAAAATGTATTGTGAAGGATGCATGATATGCAGCTTTATATGTGCGTGGGTGTGTAGTCTCACAGGTGTGTGTGTGTGTGTGTGTGTGTGTGATTTTCAGTGAGGGAGGGAGGGAAAGGGACGAGGGAGAGTGATTGGAATGGAAGAGTGTGTGAGGGAGGGAGGAAAAGGGGCGAGGGAGTGTGAAAGGGATGGGAGTGTGTGAGAGAGGGGAGGAGAGTGTGTGTGTGAGTGATTTTCCATCAGGGTGGGAAGCAGGGAAGGAAAGGGGCGAGGTAGAGTACATGGAACTGGAGAGAGAGGGGGACAGATGGACAGTGTGTGAGGGAGAAGGGACGAGGGAGTGTGAATAGGATGAAAGAGGCTGTTAGGACTGCAAATGATTGGTGTCGGTGGTTGTGTGTGATTTTCTGTGAGGAAGGGAAAGGTTGAGGGAGGGTGAGAGGGATGGAAGAGTGTGAATGGGATGGAAAAAAGATGGTGTGTGTGTGATATCCTGTAAGGGAGGGAAAGGGGCGAGGGAGTGTGAAAAGGAAGAAAGAGAGGCTGTTAGGACTGCAAATAATGATTGATGGTTTCAGTGGTATGTTTTGTTTTTACATCAATGCTTTTCTTTGCAGAAAAAGTGTTGTGCTGTCCAATCTTTGCTATGGTCTGCCTTGGGTACGCCATCGTAAATATTACAGCAAAACAGCATATGATGAAGGGTGTCTGTAAAGCACGTTTGATTACATCTTTATTGATAATTTATGCCTCATTGTAATGCTTTGTAACTGTAGATATGAAAAATGGATCGTGTTGCTGCCAGATTTTTGCAAGGGCCTATCATGGATACACCATTGCGAAGATTATTTTATTCAATTTTCGCTGTGGCCTTTCCTTGATACGTCCTTGCAAATATCGGAGCAACATAATGTATTGTGAAGGATGTATGATATGCAACTTTATTAAATGTGTGTGGTGTGTAGACTCAAAGTGTGTGTGTGATTCGTGAGGGAGGAGGGCAAGGGGAGGGGTGTATGAAATGGGAGTGTGTGAGGGGAAGGGACAGGGACGAGGAGTGAATGGGATGGAAGAGGTTTTGGGATGCAAATGATGATGGATAATGTCGGTGGTTGTGTGTGTTTTTTTTACATCACCAATGTAGATAATCTTGCAGAAAAAAGTGTTGTGCTGTTAAATCTTTGCTATGACCTTTCTTGGTTAGCCATCGTAAATATTACAGCAAACGCATATGATAAGGGTGTTCTAAAGCACATTTGGTACATCTTATTGATAATTTATGCTGTATCATAATGCTTTGTAATGTCGATATGAAAATGGATCGTTTTGTGCCAGTTTTTGCAAGGGCCTATCTGGATACGCCATTGCGAAGATTATTTGTTCAATTTTCGCTGTGGCCTTTCCTTGATTACGTCCTAGCAAATATCGGAGCAACATATGTATTGTGAAGGATGCATGATATGCAGCTTTATATGTGCGTGGTGTGTGTAGACTCACAAGGATGTGTTGTGTGTGATTTTCGCGAGGGAGCAGGGAAAGGGGCGAGGGAGAGTATGGAATGGACTGTGTGTGTGAGGAGGAAAAGGGGCGAAGGAGTGTGAATGGGAAGGAAGGAGAAAAGTGTGTTTGTGTGATTTTCTGGGTGAGGGAGGGGGAGGGGGGGGGGGGGGGGGGGGGGGAGGATAGTATGAATGGGATGAAAGATAGTGTGGGTGTTTTTGTGGGTGTGATTTTCTGTGAAGGGGGGGGGGGGGGAGGAGTGAAAGGGGCGAAGAGAGTGAATGGGATGGAAGAGAGGCTGTTGGGACTGCAAAATGATGTGTGATAGTGTCGGTAGTATGTGTGTGTTTTTAACATCATCGGTGCTAGATAATCTGTGCAGAAGAAAAGGTGTTGTGCTGTTCAATCTTTGCTATGGCCTACCTTGGGTACGCCATCGTAAAAATTGCAGCAAAACGCTATATAATGGTGTCTGTAAAACATTTGGTTACATCTTATTGATAATTTATGCCTTATTATAATGCTTTGTAACTGTAGATCGTGTTGCTGCCAGTTCTTTGCAAGGGCCTATCATGGATACGCCATTGCGAAGATTATTGATCCAATTTTCGCTATGGCCCATCCTTGATACGTCCTTGCAAATATCGGGAGCAACATAATGTATTGTGAATGATGCATGATATGCGGCTTTATATCTATATGTGTGTGTGTGTGTGTGTGATTGATTTCCGGTGGGGGATGGAGGGAAGGGGGCGAGGGAGAGTGTATGGAATGGGAGAGTGTGAGGGAGGGAAAGGGACGAGGGAGTGTGAATGGGTGGAAGAGAGGCTGTTGGGACTGCAAATGATGATGGATAATGTCGGTGGTGCGTGTGTGGGTTTTTTTTTTTTGCTAGATAATCTTTGCAGAAAGTGTTGTGCTGTTCAATCTTTGCAATGACCTTTCTTGGTTACGCCATCAAATATTACAGCAAAACGCCATATGATGGTGTCTGTAAAGCACGTTTGGCTACATCTTATTGATAATTTATGCCGTATCATAATGCTTTGTAATGTCGATATGAAAAATGGATCGTTTTGCTGCCAGATTTTTGCAAGGGCCTATCATGGATACGCCATTGCGAGGATTATTTGTTCAATTTTCGCTGTGGCCTTTCCTTGATACGTCCTAGCAAATATCGGAGCAACATAATGTATTGTGAAGGATGCATGATATGCAGCTTTATATGTGCGTGGGTGTGTAGACTCGCAGAGGTGTGTGTGTGTGTGATTTTCAGTGAGGGAGGCAGGGAAAGGGGCGAGGGAGAGTATGGAATGGAAGTGTGTGTGTGAGGGAGGGAAAGGGGGCGAAGGAGTGAATGGGAAGGAAGAGAATGTGATTTTCTGGGGGGGAGGGACGAGGGAGCATGACTGGGATGAAAGAGGTATAGTGTGGGTGTTTTTGTGGGTGATTTTCTGTGAGGGGAGGGAAAGAGGCGAAGGAGAGTGAATGGGATGGAAGAGAGGCTGTTGGGACTGCAAATGTGTGATAGTGTCGGTGGTATGTGTGTTTTTAAACATCAATGCTAGATAATCTGTGCAGGAAAAAAAAGGTGTTCTGCTGTTCAATCTTTGCTATGGCCTACCTCAGGTACGCCATCGTAAATATTGCAGCAAAACGCCATATATTGAAGGGTGTCTGTAAAGCACATTTGGTTGCATCTTATTGATAATTTATGCCTTATTATAATGCTTAGTAACTGTTGATATGAAAAATGGATCGTGTTGCTGCCAGATCTTTGCAAGGGCCTATCATGGATACCCCATTGCGAAGATGATTTGTTCAATTTTCGCTGTGGCCTTTCCTTGATACGTCCTTGCAAATATTGGAGCATCATAATGTATTGTGAAGGATGCATGATGTGTAACGTATGTGTGTGGGTGTGTAGACTCAAAAGTGTGAGTGTGTGATTTTTCAGTGAGGGTGGGAGGGAGAGGGAGAGTATGGAATGAGAGAGAGTGTGTGCGCGTGTGTGAGGTAGGTAGGCAAAGGGACGAGGGAGTGTGGATGGGAAGGAAGAGAAAATGTGTTTTGTGTGTGACTTTCTGTGAGGGAGGGGGGGGGGGGGGGAGGGACGAGGTAGTATGAATGGAATGAAAGATAGTGTGGGTGTTTTTGTGATTTTCGGGGGGGGGGGGGGGGGGGGGGAAGGGGCGAGGGGATGGAAGAGAGGTTGTTGGGACTGCAAATATGTGGTGTCGGTGGTATGTGTGCGTTTTTAACGTCACCGATGCTGGATAATCTGTGCGGAAAAAAGTGTTGTGCTGTCCAATCTTTGCTATGGCCTACCTTAGGTACGCCATCGTAAATATTACAGCATAACGCCATATAATGAAGGGTGTCTGTAAAACATTTGGTTACATCTTATTGATAATTTGTCTTATTATAATGCTTTGTAATTGTTGATATGAAAAAGTGTTGCTGCCAGATCTTTGCAAGGGCCTATCATGGATATGTCATTGCGAAGATTATTGATCCAATTTTCGCTATGGATTATCCTTGATACGTCCTTGCAAATATCGGGAGCAACATAATGTGTTGTGAATGATGCATGATATGCAGCTTTATCTCTGTGTGTGTGTGTGTGTGTGTGTGTGTGTGTGTGTGTGCGCGTGCGTGCGTGCGTGTGATTTTCTGTCGGGGAAGGAAGGAGGGAAAAGGGTGGGGGATAGTACCTGGAATTGGAGAGAGACACTTTGAAACTTTGATATTTTGTCATTACCAAAAGGTCTTATGACAAGACAGAGAGATTTTCGAGGGAGGGCGGGAAAGGGACTATGGAGAGAGCATGGAATCGGAGAGAAATAGTGTGTGTGATAGGAAGCGGATGGGAGGGGAAAGAGTGAATTGGATGGAAGAGAGGCAAGGGGCGAGAGGGGGAGGTAGTTCTATATCCTTTTTGTATTTGCGTTTTGAAATTTTCTGTTCGGTTTGGGTATGATGTGCTTATATCTTTTATTGATATTTCATGTTCCGTTGTTGTGCTTTGAGATCTGAAAAATGGATCCTCTTGCGGACTGATCTTTGCAACGGTCTGTCGTGGGTATGCAAGATTGTTTCTCGCATCTTCGCTATGGCCTATTCATGACACACCATTGCAAATGTCGGATCAACATTCCATATTGTCAAGGATGAATGATGTGTGGATTCGAATGTTTATTTTTTGTTGTTGCGGTATTTTATTTTGATAAAGCTGTGGAGAAAATGATTCTTGAAGCTGGCATTTTGATGTGATTATATCTGTCTTTGACAATAGCGTTTTGCTTCAGTAGTACCGTTTTGTTTTACTTTTTATGCAAGCAAATGTCCCTTGTCACGCCATTAGTCACGGAACGCATGGCGGTGGCTGTTTAAACATTAGCCCTGTCTTAGTTTCGTATTTCGAAATGCTGTATTGTCGGTACCTGTGTGCAGCTGCGCGTGTGTGTGAATGCGTGTGTATTTGTGTGAGTGCGCGCGAGTACTTGTGTGTGTAGGTTCGCTCGTGTGTGTATGTGTGCTCGTGCTTGTGGATGCGTGTGTGTATAATCTTTCCACACCTTGTGAAGATCCTGTACTTGCAATTCTCTTTTCTGCCTTTTCCGTTGATTATGCCTTTACGTGTTCCAATATTTTCACTTTTTTCCCTCTTTACTGTCGTCCCATTTTTCTGCCTCGCTGATCCACTTACTTGCCCTTACACTTTCTTTTCTTACCCTTAGAAATGTTAGAAATGCTGGTGGGGGGGGGGGGGGGGGGGGGGGAGGTGGCGGTGAGTGTGCTTGCGCGCGCATACGCGTGTGTGTGTGGTGGTTTGTTGATGGGGAGTTGGGTGGAGTGGCAGGGGTGGGGTGGGGGATAGGTAAAAGGACCGGGAGTTGGGGGGGGGGGGGGGGCGGGTGGAGGGATCTGTTTCATATTCACGTTTTGATTGTTGTGGGTAGTTTGGGTATGACGTGGTTGAAATATTTCGACGATATTTTGTATTTTTTCCTAATGCTTGGTGCTTTTTTTTAAAAAACTTGATATCTTTACATTGATGGTGTTGTTGCCAGAGTATTGCAAGAGCCTATCACTGGTAACGCCATTGTAATAATTATCCGTCTAGTAATCTTTGCTATGACTTATCCTTGATATACGCCCGTGTAAATATCAGCAACATGCCGTGCTATGAATGGAGAAGAATGTGCAGAGTTTCTTCTGTTAAATGTGTGTGCACTTCAGTCATTCCAAAACCTGGCTGATTTTGTGTGTAGATGTGTACCTATGCCTACAATGAATGATTGCAATGGTTTGTGTATATAATTGATAGCCTATCGTGTACAATGTCTATACATATTTCTCGTGACTCGTGCATGTTTTTGTAATGATAAAAAAAAACTCATTTATTTTGAAAGTAAACAAAGCTGATATGTAAACGTAACTTATGTTTTTTTTTCTCCAACGGTATTTTCTCATGTTTTCTCTCCCTTTGTCTGTCTCTCGCTCTGCCTGATTATATATATATATATATCTGCCTAATTATCTGCCCTTCTCTCTGCCTGATTAACTGCCCTTTCTCTCTCTCTCTCATGTTTGTTCCTCTAATAGTGGGTTTCATATTTGAGATCGACTTGCTCCCGAGAACTGTTCGACAACAGAAATCGAATTCTGTTTCTTCTTTCTCCGTTTTTTCCTCCCTGCGAGAGTATTGCCGTTGGCTGGTAGAGCCTGACCTATCCCGGGCACCTGACAGTCCGTGTCATTTAGACTTGTGGAGACCCATTAGAAGACATAGTTCCCGGGCACCTGACAATCCTGGTCATTTAGACTTGTGCAGACCCATTAGACATAGTTCCCGGGCACCTGGCAGTCCTGGTCATTTAGACTTGTATAGACCCATTAGAAGACATAGTTCCCGGGTACCTGGCAGTCCTGGTCATTTAGACTTGTATAGACCCATTAGAAGACATAGTTCCCGGGTACTTGGCAGTCCTGGTCATTTAGACTTGTATAGACCCATTAGAAGACATAGTTCTCACCGTCCGTCAACTCCAAACCAAAAGAGACAAAAAAAACAATGTCGAAGTAAAATGTCGAGGCATCTCGGAGCCTCTTTGCGCATTTGAAGATTTACGTTCTGTCAAGGTCTCTCCGTTCTGGCACTTTGTTGTTAATATTATTATTCTTGTTGCTCTTCTTGTCGTTGTTACTGTTGCTGTTTGTTTTGTTTTTCTCCCGCGCCGTAACTTTGTTTCGTTTTTCTCCCGCGCCGTAACTCTGCAGCTAGAAACGTGGTAGAAGAGCGTTTTACTTTTTCTGTCAGAACATCGTGTTCTTTATCTTTTTTCCGTTTCATTTCCTTTATAAGTCGGTCCTTTTACTCTCTCTCTCTCTCTCTCTCTCTCTCTTGTGTGTGGTGTGTGCGCGCGCGCGCGCATTTGTGTGTCCCCTGTGTTTAAGTATTATGTATGTATGCATTTGTGGTTGAATGCTGTATGAACACAACTATGTTTTCAACCGCGCGTGCACATAGTCCATGCAAAAATCGCACAGACATTCAGACAAAACGGAGGCACATGAACAGAAGGCTTAAACAGATGAACAAACAACATGGATGACGAGGACGGAAACGGGCATAGACAGACGGATAAACCACCAGGAAAAAGACGCACAGACACTCGCCCCAGTCGGACACGCATACAGACCAAACAGTACCCAGCCTTCTTCACCTCACTTTGTTCACCATCGCGTGTAAAGTTCAGAGCCAAGCCAAACACATACAGGGGCGATACCGGCATTAGTACCGCACGAGCAAGCGGCTCTTCAGATGTACAGTAAATCAACACGGAAAAAATCCCCACTTAATCGCCAAGTGTACCGGTGCTTGGAATAGCACTATGACATTGACACAAGGATACATTTTTTGGTTTTTCATCAAGAGACGCACGCACATACAGAATGAAGGGCAATGTTTATATGCGCATACTCCCTTTCTGCTTCGTATGCAAGTAAACAAGCACACGCAAACACGCACGCGCGCGCACACACACCACACACACACGCACACACACACACACACACACGCACACGCACGCGCGCGCACAAAGTGAAACTAGGTTGTGTCAGTTATGAACTCGAGCTGTACGGACAATTCTCTCTCTCTCTCTCTTCTCTCTCTCTGTTTAGACATAATATATGACCAGAAAACATCTATAACAGGACGTTCGTTCTTTGATTAAATGTTGGTGCATTTCACGGAGACGGAGCGCGCGTGTGAGTGGTGCGCCTGCGCGAATGTTTCTTTGCAAGGGAGGGGGAGAGACAGAGATCCCTCATTGTCTCCCCTACAAGTGTTCGTCGTTGTTGTGAAGACTGACAGTAGAACAAGAACAGAAACCAAGAGCATCCATTTAAAAAGTGCATCATTATAACAACATAAATAATGACTCGTCAGCATGTATGGCCTCACAAAGAGGGCCAACAGTAGCAGGAGCAGAAAACAACACAAGGCCACCCTTAGGAATGAATGTGGTTTTTGTACTCCAGTTCCTGTAGAACAGGGGGTACTTTACAATGGGAGCGAAGAAATGCTGTGTGTGTGTTCCACTAGCTCCAGACAAAACTACTGGGCCGATCTGTCTGAAAATTTGTAGGTATGTTCATTATGGGTCACGGATGATGCCTGTTTTATTTTACCGTTATATCCGTTACTAACGGCTGTAACGGCACACACCGGTTTTTCTTTATGGAATATATCGGATGGGTCACGGATGATGCCCAATATTTTATTTTACCGTTATAGCCGTTACTAAAGGATATACGATCCATACCGGTTTTTCTTTATGGAATATCTCGATGTACTTGAACAATCTTTCTGAAAATTTGTAGGTATGTTCATTATGGGTCACAGATGATGGCTGATGTTTACTGTTATAACCGTTACTAACGGCTATAACGGCCCGAAACGGGTTTGAATTTCGGTACAGGGGGATTTTTCCTTCGGAGTTAACATTGGTTCTGGCTCCATGTCCCATACAGTCCTTCGAATGAGACTATAAACCGAGGTTCCCTGTGTGAACGCACGCACATCTTGCACACACGTAAAATCCCATCACCAACTTTCGGAAGAGGTCATTTTGGCCGTTGGTATGGATGACACGTTACACATAGCATGCACCTTCCCCGAAGATGGAGTATGGCTACCTTAATGGCGGGATAAAAAAAAGGTCATACACATAAAACTCTACTGCCTGTCTATACAGGCAGTGTCCGCAGGAGTATCAGCCGGCGTATGCAGGAAGGAAGAAAACTTACGTGTTGAGCCGAAAAGTAAAAGGAGGATAAGACAGGTGGGACGGCAAAAAGATTTAAAGATATGTAGATCTAATCATCCCATCTACATCCGGTGAATTTAATCATCTTAGTTAAGTCCGTTTTCTTTTAACCGTCTCGATGATAGCACTGCAACGCATAAATGACGTAAAAAAAAAAAATGCAGTTCATAAATGACGTTGAAAAAAAAAGCAGGTTTCAATTTGAGCCATGCAGGTTATGGCGACTTTGCCCTATGGCATACGACCGCAAAAGCAGATGACGTGGAATCGAACGTACTTGCCTCTGAGAATATTTTGATAATCAGTTATTTCTCGGTGAGCTTCTAGTCTGCCCTCTTAATCCAGCTTCTCTGCCTTCAACAACCAGGGCACATTTGTCCCTCACCCACGCCATCCCTTTTTCTCCGCCAACAGCCCCCTCCCCCCCCCCAAACATCACCCCGCCCTTCCCTAAGAGTGTCTTGACTTTCACCAGCTCTGCTGTCTGTGGTCGATATGCAACGCGCACCTGCAGCAGAGAAAGAATGATGTATCTATTCGAAACGGACAGTTTGTATCCTCCAACCAATCAACGCTAAGCATTGAGCCAACACCCATAACAACAACAAAAAAATTTGATTGAATCGTACCAAGGCCATGGTGTGCTTTGGAATGTCAACTCAAAAAATTATAAGAATCTAAATATTCGAGAAAAAGCTTCGTATTCAATTGTACAGTCCTTTGAAGCGGCATGTGGGATCAAACTCGAAGGGTTTAAAACTCGCATAGGTCGGACCGCACAGGTTTCGTGAAGCACTCCGTCCGTTCGACACTGACTGGTCGGACCGCACAGGTTCAAACGTTTCGTTTCAACCGTACGGCGGGGGAGGCTCGTGTGTCAGCCGCTTTAAAGCCGTTGTGCCAGGACTTCACTACCACTTCACTTTTCTTCAATCTCCCCCAACCAGTACCCTAGTTCGAGCAGTATTGTCCCGAACGTTGTTTATCTCGTCTGAAGAAGACCTTTGAGGTCGAAACGCGTCGTGTTTTGTCTTGTAGCTTCTTTATCTTTGTTTTTGGCGGACTCGCTAAGAATTATTCTTAAAATTAGTGTAAATACACGTTTTCTTGATCAGTAGCGGCAATTTAGTGCTGGTATACTCTAAATGCGTGGAATCGAAAACATTTTGATAAAGTGTTTGACGTATTATTTTGAAGTAACACACGAATGACTCCTTGTTTTCTTTGACTACACTTATTTCCGTTTTTTCTTTAATAATAGTTGCTTCCCACAATTTCAATACTCTTTGCCAAATTTGGCAACATTTAACGTTACGGTGTATTCATACAGATTTTGTACAGAGCTTCTATTAATCAAACAAGCAAGACTATTTTATTTGGGGTTTGAATTCGGATTTACTTGCTTGATTTACTATATCATTATGATACTCATACTTTTATTTAGCTATACTTAGCAAAGCGCATATACATGGTTTATCTTTGTTCTGTATTTAGTACTAAACGGATTGATGTCTGAACTATTGCTCGGGAAAAATCGCATTAATTTATCTAATCTTGACAGAATGTCTTTCCTTTTTATATACATTATTTACAACAACAACAACAAAAATAACGTGACGTATCTTTCATCAGTGTACAAAAAGAAAAAAAAGAAATCCTGGTCGATCACAATTGTGCGAAAAATTGATTTTTAGTAAACTTGAAAATAATGTTAAAATCATCAAACGAGTCAGTATTAACATTTTCCTTTCCACATGAAACTCTCCGGCGGCCTCTTTCTCTTCCTATTGCTCTACGGTAACGACACGGGCCATAACTCCATTATGGCGGCAAAACCCACCCCGTAGATCAGCATGCAACAGTGCAGACCACCCGGTTGCTTCGTCACTTGCATACCGTGTCACGTGATCACTACAAAAGTCCTCTTCGGTCAACAGGTGCGCGCGACGTGTGTGTGTGTGTGAACTATATCGCGATATAATGAAAGTTCACTTTCATGCAGCAATGCCTTTAAAATACTCGCTCATTCTGTCACATATCACAACATGAAAGAAGCTTAGAAATTTTCGTTGATTTGGGGATTTCTCGTGATTTGTGGCGTTTAAAAAAAAAACATGAACGCACGCACGCGCGCGCGCATGCACACACACGCATACGCACACACACACAGTGAGGATGAATGGGGCGTGGCAGGAGGAGAAAAATGTTGAATCCCGAGAAAATCACATACTTTGACAACTTGTCAACCGCTGTTATGTAACAGGAGACATGGGGGGTGGGAGAGTGGGAGATATCTGTCTGCCTGTCTATCTGTCTGTCTACTTGTGTCACGAGTTTGTCACGAGGCCTATGACGATTGACCCATCTAGGGTGGGTGGAATTATTCATTTATTTATTGTCGTTGTTGCTGTCGTGTATCCGTCCCTCAATGTGGCTTGTGGTGTGGTTGCACCTTAATGTGGCTCAGCTCAGGTTAGGTTTACTTTCTCTAATTTCACTGCCTGTGCAATTCATCCTGCAGGTTCACGGGTGGCTGGCACTTTTCTCTTGTACTGGTTGTCTCTATCGGCCTCTCACCTGTCTTTTTACCTGCCGCACGTGCAACATTCCTCTTAGGCTTGAGGTATTCTCACTGTGACGTAGGGTGGCATGTTGGCCCCCATCGGTTAGGCAGGTTTCTCTTCACTCGAGCGGAAGATGCCCCTGGGAGCGCTGCTCCGGTTCTGGTTCTCAACCACTTCGTCGAAGGTACGGTCGGTACCTTCATTCCTACAGTCGGCTGTAGGGGAGGGACATCATCTCTTTTCCGCATCTGCTCTGTGGTCCTCTCGACTGGACAGAGGGCAGCAGAGAGGTCGCTTGCCCCGCCACTTCTGGGTCACCCACGGGTAGCTGGTAAAGCATCAGTTTCGTGGTTTGTTTGTTTTTTTGTTGTTGTTAGCCGGCTAATTCTCTTTTGCGCAATTTCTTTTTGTTTTCAAAATTATAAAAGAAATATTGTTTGAGACCACTTTTCTCTGGTTAATTCAATCTTTAACCTGGCCATTCTAAATTATATCCAAATTCTTTCTCCGTTCAATGCATCTGGTGATGCGGTAGTCGGTGGGGATGGAGGGGAACCTGGTGATTTAGGGTTGGAACTTGCTTGGTCTCGCTCGTCCGCCCCTGTCACAATCACCGGTCTCTTATTCTTCGGCCGCCGTCTGTTTGTGTGTGCAAGGGGAACGAGTTTTATGTTTGCGAGCGTGCGTACGCATGATTAGTCGTTTGGATGCGTGGTTGGAGAATTGTGTCGTTTTGAAATGTTGCTATAAAATGTGGTGATAATTGTGCCATTGAATTATTATTTGCAAATGTTGGTGGCAGTTATAAAGCAATGGTTGCTGTATTAGTTCAGTTCCTAAGAAAGGAAAATGTTGAACGTGAGTGAGGGAGGATGAAGATATAATTTGCTATTCGTGTGTTTAGCCGGTGAATGTAATCTCTTACCTGCTTCGTGTGAGGAGACCTTTAGCGAACATTCTCAGTTGGTTTGTTTACTGTGTTATGCTCAGGTCTGTGTTGAGCTGGTGCTATTAATGTATTCAGCAAACCTCCCCTCGCCCATCATGCGAGTGGCTGTTTTGGATTTAACAGCATATGTCAGACCCGTACTGACTGCGGGGTTCCAGTACCTTCTTTCCTTCCAGTTCCTTCCGTTTTCTCTCCTCCCCGGGGGCTTCACCCGAAGCTTCGCTGGGGGGGGCCGCGCAGTGTGAGGAGCACGTGGACCTTGCTGGATGGTCCTAACCCCTGTCCGGGACCTTCAGCGACAACGCCTCGTCCCACGGGATGCGTTCTCCACTGTCCTCGGACTTCATACAGCCCATGTGACCAGTGTGGTTAGCTCTGTGTCGTGCAATTTGGGTGTGTGTGTGTGTGTCAATGGTGTCTGCATTGAAAGACACTCCGTTCAAGAACAGACCCGGTTTGGGGCACTTGATGCGACACGGTGCTCTCAGTGGACTTTGGAGAGGCAGGGGTGTGGGGGAACCACATGAAGCACGGAAAGGAATGTGTGCTGGAAATGCTTATTTATGATTATGGTTATGTTGTGTGCGTTGAAATGCTTGTTTGTGACTATGGGTATGTCGTGTGTGTTGAAATGCTTAATTTGTGTGTATGTCGTGTGTTGAAATGCTTGATTGTGATTGTGCATGTTGTGTGTGTTGGAATGCTTGTTTGTGACTATGGGTATGTCGCGTGTGTTGGAAATGCTTAATTGTGATTGTGTACGTCGTGTGTGTTGAAATGCTTAATTGTGATTGTGTATGTCGTGTGTGTTGAAATGCTTAATTGTGATTGTGCATGTTGTGTGTGTTGAAATGCTTATTTGTGACTATGTGTGTGGTGGTGTGAATAAATGGTGTATTGTATCGTAATCTTTCTTGTGTGGTCTCTTGCGAGGCGTGTGAGGTCAGTCACTCCCTTCACTCCCATCTAGACCGATCCTGTCAGGGCAGACCTCCAGGGTCGGTCGTGACAACTTGTCTATCCATCAACGTGTCTATCTATCTATCCGTCTGTCTGTCTATTTACTTGTCTATATCTGTCTGTTTGTCTATATCTATCTATCTACAAGTGTGTATGTGTGTGTGTGTGTGTTTTCTGAGAACTATATCAATGACTGCCCCCAAAAGGTTAAAGACGACTGCTACAAAACATGGTTAGACCAGTACTGGAATATGGTTGCTCAGTTTGGGATCCTTACCATCTAAAGGACATTGATAACCTCGAAAAGATTCAGAAGAGAGCAGCACGGTTCGTAACAGGGAACCACAGCAGAGAAAAGGGGAATACTAGGAAGAACATGAGGAAATTAGAATGGAAACCCTTAGAAGAGAGAAGAGCTTTTATCAAACTTAACATCTTCCTCAAAGGCAGAGCTAAACTAATTGATATTCCAATGGAACAACTAGTATTGAATAAAAGTAGCACCAGGAGTGGCGGTCAATGTTATACCATACCTGCATCAAATATTGACAGCCACTTACATTCATTTTATCCTAGTTCTGTACGGCTGTGGAACTCACTGCCGGGTGCCATCAAGATTGACACAAATGCAGTCTCATTTAAAAACAAATTGATCCGACAGTTTTGAGATCTGCATATTGACGATTTTCTATTTTAACTTCCCCAGATATTTTACTGTTACCTGGGCCTGAATTTGGCCATTGCTTTTAACTTCTTGAATATCGAGTGCGACCCTTGTTGCCAAATTTGCTTCAGTCTGAGGTCACACTATTTCATGTTATTTTATTTTACTTTTTAACATGCGCGCTGGTGACCTACTCGTTTTTGAGTGAACCAGTATTTTAGGAAGACGAAGAAGAAGAAGCAAAGCAAGAGAGAGAGAGAGAGAGGAGAGAGAGGGGGGGAGAGATGAGGTTGCGTGGGACGGTGGGGAAACAAGGGAATAATGTAGGATTGTTACACGCACACACACACACACACACACAGTCCAATGGGCGTGAGCCAATGCCGCATAGAAGAATATCATCAGTGGGTTTGATTGGCTGCTTGATGCCACGTGGTCCGGAGTGCACGGAGGTCACGCCCCCTATTATCTGACTCGTCATGACGGCAAATTGGAAGCCTGTCAATACACGGTCAGCGTTTGGTCAGACGTACAGAATGGCACGTGCCGTCATGACGACCAATTAGAAGCCTGGCAATACACGGTCAGCGTTTGGTTTCAGACATACAGAATGGCACGCGATAGGGCAGGCGCGGATTTGGGGGCGGTTTCAAGGGGTCGGGTCTCGGCCTCCGCCCCCTTTTTGCTTCCTCCTTCCCTGTCCCTCGCGCCCCCCCCCCCTCCCCCATGAACCACTTCCCTAAAAAGTCGACAAATCTGTGGTGAGTACTTATCTGCCAGGAAACTCACAAACTTATTTACGGCAATAGAAAGCTCCCCATCCCCTCTTAACACCCCCCCTCCCCCACCATTCCTCTTTTTTTTTCTTTTAACAAAATCAGTACAGCATTTTCCGACCCCTTCTCTTCCCACATTTACATTTCTGGCCATTTCTGCTGGGTGACACGTGACGTCAGTTTAGTAACTTCATTAGTAACTGATCCACCCCTGCTGAGGACAGTAATGTTGCCTATTTTTGTGTACGTTCCAGTTTCCGTGACATCACGGAGGTGTCACCACACCCGCTAGGCCACGGGATGACAGGTTCTTTGGACGAGAGTTAGTACAATGCCGACCTAAGCTTTAATCCAACTTGTTGGTGAAGCTTTGCGATATGGTCTTCGCCAGTGGTATAAGTTTAGAATATAAGAATACCTTCTTATAGTTTAGAATATAAGAATACCTTCTTATGGGTTCTCAAAATACTTCGTCTCGCTTGCACCTTGGGGATCTTCGGGTGCAGGCTTTGGGACTTAAAACTGGATCCCCTCAAAACAACAGTTGGCGTAGCAAAAGAGGTTGGAAGAAGAAAAGGTGGGCAAGAATATAACAAAAGCTGAAAGACTATACAGAAATATTTCAGGATTTGTACTTGGAACTGCTGCAGTGCCAGAAGAGGATCTCAACAATGGAAAAACTAGCATGCGACTTTGATGTTTTGTGTCTACAAGAAACTAAAAGTGCCGCCCACAGACCATTACAGTTGGATGACTTCATAATATTTCGAAAGCATGATGGACGAGGACTAGCTATGATAATAAAGAAAACAACTTGAAAAACAAACTGTCCAGAATAGACTAGGAAAAATGGTGTAGCACACGTGAACTAATGGGTGTGAGGCTAGAAAGACCGGATGGTAATCAGAACAGCCTTCTACTCATCCAAGCATACATATATCCAGGTACCCACACATCCAAAACGGATTGGACCTTTCTGGAGGAAATAGAACATGAATTTGGAGACTCTGTTATACTATGTAGAGATCTTAATGCACGCTCAAAATTGTGGGATCAACATGGTACTAATCCTCAAGGAATTGCACTGGAAGCGATGTTGGATGAAGTACTTCTTAGTGCACTGACATCATCAACCCCAACACATATAGGGAGGCAGGGTGACACTGATAGTGTCATTGACTTTACTCACTGGACCAAAATTCATAGCAGGCATAAGTGCGGAAGCCCTTCTTCATCATGGAAGTGACCATTTCCCTGTTGTGTTCAGTTTACAGAAACTATCAAAAGTTACACAAACGAAACAAAAGGACCCTTTTCAATACAATAACAATGAAGGGGATATCTTGGAAACAATAGGGAGTAGAAGATGCAAAAGAAACAATGCTACCTTTGTCTTAAAGGCTCTATTCATTTGTTTTCACCACCAGTAATACCATTGATGTGCCTATCCACCCCCACTTCCTACCCAACCTCATCACCACTACCTCTGCTTCAACTTCTCTGTGAGGAATTTGGCTTGGAAGCCAGATTCCCTCAAGCTGCTGGCCAGACCGACATACTTTACAGCCTTGTACGTGAGAGTTTGCTCCATTCTGCTTTCATATGGCACCGTGAGTCTGAGAGTCATTCTGTTCAGCCTTGTACGTGAGAGTTTGCCCCATTCTGCTTTCATATGGCACAGTGAGTCTGAGAATCCGTCGCTCTGATGGCCCTGAGTGGAGTGAATATCAAGTCTCACGCCACGCTTCCCGATGATCTATGAATGGATGCTGTCCTAGGCATCCGCTCTACGCAGAAAACTCCGATTCCATGCTCTTGATGTTACAGCTGTTCAAGACCATTGTGTGGCCTTCTGCCGTTTAGAATGTTGTTGCTAAAGCCTCTGATGGCGTAGTGTTCCCTCTGACAGTAGGCCTACTAGCAGCATGTGCGATCTCCGTAAGCGTTTGGCTGGGTCTCTATGTGCACCTTCCCTGGGTGAGCGGTGTTTTGCATGAACACAGGATACTCTCCACTGTATTTGTCCTGACCAACTGAATACGCCGGTTCACCTGATTTCCCGTATATCAGTTTTGAATCCGAGGGGTAGGAAGCCATGTACAGATCTGAGATGAAGCTGATCCTAACAGGTGCCGTGTGTCGCATGTCATTCCAGCTAACACTTCCTTGGATTGTGGATGCACAGTGAGGCCACGACAGGCGGAAATCTAAAGTGAAAGTACTACATCCGCCAAACATGAACAAACGAATCACAAGACAAAACACGACGCGTTCCGACCTCTAAGGTCTTCTTCAGGCAAGAAAAACAACACTCAGGACAAAGAAAATGAAGAACGAACAATCACTTATCTCGTCAAAATTCGGCGCAAGATGGGCGTTGAATGAGATCCTATAGGGATTGAAGAAAGAAGAGGATGCCGATAGAATCCTGACGACGTCCGTCTTGCGCCGAATTTGACGAGATAAGTGACCGCTCGTTCTTAATTTTTTGTTGTACTTAGTGTTGTCCTTTTCTGGTTGAAGAAGACTGTAGAGGTCGAAACGCGTCGCGTTTTGTCTTGTGAGTCGTTTGTTCGTGTTTGGCAGATGTATTACTTAAATTTTTAAAGATTTCCTTGTAATGCCTTTTCCCACGTAGTCCACGCTGGCCTGGTGGACCTCCTTCAGGATTCTCTCGTTCATTCTCTTCTTTCTTCAACCCTAATATGACCATATGTCTCTCGTTTGCTTTCCCTTTTGCTTTTGACCATCATTTCATTTCTGTTGGCCTAAACCCCTGCCTGTTGTTTTGTGTATGCTCTGTTATTTGATTCTTGATCTTGAGGTTTTACTTATGCCACGCCCACGGCCTCAAGGACAACATTCTCTGCCAGTCTTTAGCTCAGGCTGGAATGACCTCACAACCTTGTCTCCCGAGTCTCTGAGCATGCTTTATCCACTGTGTGATCTCTAATCACATAGTTCGAGCCTGCAGAGCTAGCGGTCGTGAGTTCGAACAACATGTGGGACTGTAAACCTTCTCTGCCCACCCAGCAGTAAATGGACATCTGATTCAGTTCAGGGATGGATAAAGGCGACGGAAGAAGATGGATGGGCTCCGCCTTTCATCATGCCGTGCCCTGGACACGGTGAACATTTGACATTTTACTGCCCCTGCGGCCGATAGGCTATAGTCCCCTACCGATTATCAAATGAGAGTCCTTGACTGGTGCCGTCTTGCTGAAAATGATCCCCAGACCAGGATGTTCTGGGGCGATGCCCCGTAGACATTTTCATGAAAGCTTGGCTTCTTTTCATGAGTGTTGGAACGTTTAAAATCAGTCACCACACAGTGAATCAATAACACGTCAAACGTTTAGTTCTGTTGACTGACGGACTGTCTTAAATGACGGTTTAACATTTTTGACCGTAGAAGCCTTCTGAGACGCTGCATTAAAACGATACGAACTGCAAGGCCTCTTGTTGTCCACTTTGTTCGTCATTGAATCGTGGAGAATCAGGATCTGGATCTGGATTAGTACGTCGCTAAAACATCCATTTACTGGCATAGGCGCGACGGTGGGGGTGCGCAGCGTGATGATATTATCGGCTTCTGGCTTTTGCCAGAGCCGACTTGAAACTGTCGACTGACTTTTGGTGGACGATGTTATCGTCGAGGTGGTTCCACTTAATTTTTGTCTTTGGGAAGTATGAATGACGGTACTGATCGCTGTGGTGTTTCAGGAATGCAGTAGCACCTATCGTTGTTTCGTATGTAGCCTAGTTCCCCCACTGGGTTTTGTGTCAGGTACGTACTGTTGTCTCTAGAGGAGCGGATGCGTCATCCTGGTTTCTGCGGTGTGATGAAGTCACTCGGGGTGATCGCTGGCACCACACCTGCAACCACCTTGTAAAAGAATCCTAGACGTAGTTGGACATAGGGGAGGTCAAAGTTTGTACCTTCTTGCTCCAGGATACGTTTTTTTCCCCCTAGTAAGTTCTCTCTCTCTCTCTCTCTCTCTCTCTCTCTCTCTCTCTCTCTTGCATACTCCGCCATAAATCCACCACCAATCACCACCACCCTCTTTGCCTTATGTATGTACCTGACTATTTAGAATGTTTTTGTGCTTGAAATGCACATGTATGTTATTTTGTTTAGTAAGTATGTCTTATATGAGTACATGTATGTGTGTATGTGCGTGTGTGTGTGTGTGTGTGTGTGTGTGTGTGTGTGTGTGTGTGTGTGTGTGTGTGTGTGTGTTTCCTACTACCTCCTGCCCTCTTGTCATTCTGTCGAAATGCTTGTATTCTTATGTGACTCTCTCTCTCTCTCTCTCTCTCCTCTCTCTCTCTCTCTCTCTCTCTCTCTCTCTCTCTCTCTCTCTCTCTCTCTCTCTCTCTCTCTCACGGTTCTGCTGGAATGACTTGATTTTTTATCCATATGACATCCCCTCCTACCCGTGGCGACTGGGCTATCATTATGCATTTCCCACCTCCATTTGTGCTTTATTTCTACCCCCCCCCCCCCCCCCTCCCCGGTGTTCAAAATCGATTGTCTTGTATCTCTTGGAATTTACTGATTGTCAGATTGTTCTAAACATGCTCTCTTATCGCACCCACTCTAGCCTCTTTCTCCCCCACCCTCTCTCTCTCTCTCCCCCCCTCTCTCTCTCTCTCCCCTCTCTCTCTCTCTCTCTCTCTCTCTCTCTCTCTCTCTCTCTCTCTGCAGACTTATCCCGCACTCCCTTCGCTCCTGCGTCTCTCTCTCTCTCTCTCTCTCTCTCTCTTCTCTCTCCTCTCTCTCTCTCTCTCTCTCTCTCTTGAGGTACAATGTTGAAGGTACAATCTTGACAGATACTATGCCATGTTATATCAATGCCCTTTTTACAAGATCGAACAGCTTTTCTGGCTCGACGAAATTCCTTCTTCCCTACCCACGCATTGATCTATACAAAACAAGCCTAGCTTACTCTGGACCATATGTCTGGAACTCACTTCCACCGAATCTACAAAACATGAATACTTTAAAACCTTTCAAAGAACATTCGCATAAACATTTTATGTCTCAGTAGCTAAATTATTCGATTACAATGATTAGCGTCCATTCGCTACGTCTTCTGTGAACCATACTTTGGATAAATCGTCTCAACATAAAACCTACTCCGTTAAAATCGCTCATCCCCACTCCCACTCTGTCTACCATCCCTTTTCTCCTCCCCCTACCTACCATTCTCTCTTCCCCACCCTCCTCTGACCTCTCTCTCTCTGTAGTTTTTGTTTGTTTGTTTGCTTGTAAGTTTCCTTTTGTTTTACCATCCCCCATCTCATTAGTGCTTTTATGAGCAGTTTGCTTATCATTGTAGAATTAGATTATCATGTTGCTATGTTGAATTGTCTGTATGAATGATATGTGCTGAAATAATGTATGCATGACAAGGACAGATTGTAAGACTAGGCTTTGGCCTAAAATCTTCATCCTTGGGTATTAAAGATCAATCAATCAATCAATCAATCAATCTCTCTCTCTGTCTTTTGTTTTCCCCTTTTAAATTTTAATCCCGTATCGTATTGTAGTTCTAGTCACTTTTTGCATGCTTCCTTTGTTACCTTTTATTTTATATTGTTGACCCTACTCAGGGCGAGGACTGGATGTAAAAAAAGCACATCAGTGCTTATCTATTATCCTCGTAAATAAAGAATTTTGTCTTGTCTTGTCTTCTCTCTCTCTCTCTCTCTGTCTCTCTGTCTCTCTCTGTGCATGCGTGAGTGTGTGTGTGTGTGTGTGTGTGTGTGTGTGTGTGTGTGTGTGTGTGTGTGTGTGCACGCTTGTGTACGTACGTGTGTGTGTGTGTGTGTGTGTGTGTGTGTGTGTGGTTTGCGCGCGCGCAATTGTAAGTGCGAGCGAAATTGTATGTGCGAGCTGTGCGAGTCTGGGTGAGTGCTACATACGCGTGTGATTTTGTATGTATCTTTCGGTATACACAATTTACGATTATACAGTTGGTGTGAGCAAGTTTTGTAAATGAGCGTGATCAGTAGAAATGTTACAGCGTCAGTGTGTGTGATTTCATGTTTGTTTCTTGACCTCATTAGGTCGATGGCTTTTGCAATTATATAAAATTTTCCGAGTTCCGAGAGGCTTCTTCACCTTCTTTGTTTCCCCCCCATTTTTTGGCACATGTTTGTCTTCGTCTTGTGTCGGAGACGTAGCTAGGGCAATGGACTAGGCAGTGTCCATGATCTGGAACTTGCTGCCTGTACATACGAACAGAATGACAGCGTTTCAATCTGGTTACAAACACTGTCGACTTTCGTTGGCATATTGGTCAAACTCAGTTCTATGAATGTTCCTGAACTGTTCGGTCTAATTTCGAGATCTGTCCGTATAAGGTTGCTATAAATTCTAGATCAGCGACTTTACTGGTAGTGTTTACTGGCAAAACTACAATTGTCAGATCTGTCATATCGAGATGATATTACACTTGCCATCGAGTCCGTTGAAAATCTTGGCAACTTAATTTGTCTCTTTTGTACCGTGCAATTAACAAAGCGTTATTCTGCATCTGGTTTTATATGCTAATTTGCATTTTACTTTGTTTGTTTGTTTGTTTTGTTTGTCATGCTGCAATCCGTTTTCATTTTTCCTTACAGCATTACGATGACTACAACTAATGATTTCACATAATGTAAAGTAGTATTTTTCATGCGCCTATCATGCGACTATTAGTGTTGTCGGAGTTGCTTCCCCTATTTGCTTTTCCGGAAATCGATTGTCTGCATTATGGCTTGACTGACAACGAAAACGAATACCTGTCTGCTGTTTTAACCATGTTGAAGGTCGATCAGACTCTGCTATTTTCAGACACAGGGATACGTGTTAGCTGCTTACGTTCTTTCTATCTGCTGTATTCGGTTACTGAGCTAAAAAAGTGATTATGGCCGTTGCTGATGCGATACAACTGTCGGCAAGACTGGAAGCTCTGACGGCAGAGGTGAGGAGGAAACAATTTTCTGATCTAATCAGAATACTTGTCTGATATTATTAAGTCAAGTCAGTGGATGCATTAAATTTGTTGGTCATACCCTAAACCTAATCTGTGCCCTCGAGACAAGAAGGAGCTTAGTTTGTTTCTTTGTTTTTTAGTTTTTAGCTTTGAATTCAAACCCAAACTGGATGCAACATCCAGTATGTTTGAAATGTAACCGTTCAAACCATCACTAGCAGTGGCATCAGGTTAGGAACTCAGTATTACTCATGATATTACTGACTTGAAACTGGTGAAATTGACTGGCTTCTGATTTGGTGTGATTTAGGCCAATTGCCCAGTGCTGAGCCAATTTGCCGGCACTGCTGTGGGAACAGGCCGTGTTTTTTCCCAGCTACTTGTGAAGTTATTTATTAGTCAACCCAGTACACAACTAAAGAACACATATTCAATTGATCAACCCAGTACACTCTAAAGATGAAGCACACATAATCTGTTGATCAACATAGCACACAGCAAAGACTACAGACAAGTATGCATGATCAACTGGGCAACCCAATACAGGCAACCCAATACAGGAATAACACCAAGTGTGCATAGAACACAGTAAAATAAAGAAAAGTATACTTCATCAGATCTGTCAGCTCAGTACACAGTGAAGACTAAAGAATGTAATTTTAGAAAGGAATAAAACATTCTATTCTGAACCTTAATGCATAATGAAGAGAAGAGACCTGTTCATGATGAAATACTGATGCTTTAGTGATTTTTAGTGGAATCTCTTACTTTGGCCAGATACAGATTCATCATGTTTGCTATCATTTATTAACAACTATGAGTGAGTGTTACACACACATCCATCACAACACACACACATGTATCCATCACAATCTCCATTGTTACAGGTAATGGGAAGTCACAGTTTTTATATCTTCAGTACTCATGTGTATGTTGGTGTTTTTTTTATTTTTTATCAACCAGCCTATTTATTAAAGCCTTTGAAATGCTGTATGTGAGCACAACATCCCTGTCCTAAAATTCAAGAATTTTGATCTTGTCATGAAGATTTGACAATTTCATTAACAAATTCAAAAAGAGTAAACCAACTCAATCATCATCATGAAAAATGTTAATTTTCCTTAGCCACTCATTGGTATTAGTCACACACCACACAAGCTGGCTTCCTGTTCACAGCCTGGTGTGTACCATAAATCGTGGCAATTGCAGTCGAGAGCGAGCAGACATTATATGATGGCCAACTGCAGCCCACCAGTGGACTCTCTCCACAGCTCCCAGAGTTACTTCGATGGTGCTCAATGGTGCTCATTCTGCATGCTTATACCATTGCATTGCAGTAACTTTTTACTGTTGCTGTTAATGTTAACGCAGATCCACAGACACATAGCATACATACCAAAAACACATGTATAATCTGCATGCACACACACACGCGCACGCACGCACGCACGCACGCACGCACGCACGCACGCACGCACATACATAATAAACACACACACACACACACACACATACACACACACACACACACACACACACACACACACACACACACACACACACACACACACACTCACACACTCCACACACACACACACACACACACACACACACACACACACACACATAATAAACATACAAACGCAAACACAGGTCTACACACACAAACACACACACAGACACACAGGCACACACATACACACACACACACACACACACACACATACACACACACTCTCTCTCTCTCGCTTTCTCTCTCGCACATACAATGTGAAATCCGTAGCACTTGACTATCTTGGCACATTACGTAAGAAAATGTAAAACTAAGGACAACAAACAACAACAACATCAACATACACACACGTTCCACGATACTGATCACACTTTCACAGGGATGTAGGCAAGACTGCAGAATTAACAAAGATACAAGCTGAGCATTTGCAGCTGCAGCACAGTGACTGTGTGAGTAAGATTCACAAAAGAGTTCTGAATAAGATGCAACACTTAAAACAAAAACGGAAACTAAACAAAACAAGACAAAAGAAAGAAAAATAGAAAAAAAAGTTAAAAAAATAAAAACCTGTATTACTATAAGGTCATTCAAATGAAGTTTTTAATGATAATGACAAACTTATAAATGGCAAATTCTAGTTTACTGAATGCGTTTTGAGCTATGAGCAGAACTAACCTGTGTGTGTGTGTGTGTGTGTGTGTGTGTGTGTGTGTGTGTGTGTGTGTGTGTGTGCGCCTTTTTGCATAAATTTATTAATGTATTTTTCTTATAATTATGTTGAGGATATGTCAAGAGAATGTAGATTTACTTTGGTGACTTGATTTGAAAACCTTCCACCGTCGTTCTAATATTTTGTATTGGTGACAGCTTATGTCTGTTGGTATCATCTGCATTTAAGGACACAGCTAGAATATATACTTTGCCCAGCTGTGGAATTAGCAGGACTGCCAACAAAATTCCAAAGAAAACAAGGCAAAATTACACAAAGATGCAAAACAAGGTGCACAGTAACGTCTATTCAACATGCTATCTGAAACAGGTGAATTTTGAACAAATGAGTCTTCTTCGGATGATACAAAGAAGATAAAAAAAAAAGCATAAAACAGTGCTCCAGAAACAGCTACAGCCACAGCTGTTACCAGCAGTGAAAAAGTTTGATTTGATGAAGTATATTATCTGCATGAATAAACTTTTTCCTCGACAGCATCAAATCTGCCGTCAGAAGCTGGAGAGCAAATGCGAGGCGCTGCTGATTCTAAGTCGGGAGTTGGCTGAATGTCGAAGTGAGCGGGACCAGTTCAAGTTGATGGCAGAACAGCTGAGGGAGAGGTACCAAGTGTTGAAGCGACAACTTGCTGGACATGTAAGATCTTTGACAGATTTAAACAATGCAGTGTGTGTGTGTGTGTGTGTGTGTGTGTGTGTGTGTGTGTGTGTGTGTGTGTGTGTGCGCGCGCGTGTGGTGTGGGATGTGTGTGTGTGTGTGGTGTGGAAAAAGTGTGTGTTGAATGTGTGTGTGTGTGTGTGTGTACACGCACAAGACAACCTAAAGTTAAATTGATAGTAAACTTCTGTCAGTCAATATGTGTGTGTGTGTGTGTGTGTGTGTGTGTGTGTGTGTGTGTGTGTACATGTGTGTGCATTACACAGTACACTATGTGTGTATATTTGGTGTGCGTGTGTGTGTGTGTGTGTGTGTGTGTGTGTGTGTATGTGTGTGTATATGTGTTTGTGCTTGTGTGTGTGTGTGTGTGTGTGTGTGTGTGTGTGTGTGTGTGTTTGCTTTTTTCTTGTTTAAGGATGACATTTTTTTGTGGTGTTACATAAAAATGAGATAGCTTGTGTACTTGCTGCAGGATTATTGCATTAGATTGTCATGTACAAACCTTATTACAATATTAGTATAATGTGTGCTTCTGTAGAGTTCATGCATATGTGTGTGCTTATGTGTGCATGTGAGTTTGCTGTAATAGTGCATCTGTGTGTTTGTGCATGTTTCTGTTTTTTTCTTTTTTTCTTTTTCATCAGATTTGATGTCAGTATGATATTACATGTTTTGACAAAGATCATTTTCATATCCGTCCTCAGCGACCTATGTCACCATCCCATGACGACATGTCAAGTAATGTGGACTTGAAACAGTATGCAACAGCACAAGGACAGGTAACCATGGATCTTATTTACTCACAGATCTTTTGATTACATTACAGTTTTGTTTTTGTTCTGTGTTATTTTATAGAACCTAAAGAAAATGGAAGAGTTGAAAAATTATCAAGTATTGTTTTTGTTCTGTTATTTCACAGAACCTAAAGAAAATGGAAGAGTTGAAAAATTATCACAGCATACTCGATGGATGTTCCTGGTCTTTTGGTAGACTAAATTTGACCTTCAACGTATTAAACATATTAATTGATACATGTTGTTAATGAAACATTAGTTTAAGCAATGTAATTACCATTAAAACAAAAAGCGCAGAAAAACACAATCAAGCAAACTTTTATCTTGCCTTAATCCAGCAGTTTAGGAGGAATGGTAAAAAACATCTTTTCCAAATCTTGAATCACTCACACTTATGGTTGCTGAGAGAGTGCCAAAACATATGTTCAGTTAGACGCAACATACATACATGCATTCATGCACGCATGCACATACATTTACACACTTGTATGCTCGCAAGCATACACACTCACACCACACTATACATGCTCTGTCTATTGCTGTCCCTTCTCTCTCTCTCTCTCTCTCTCTCTCTCTCTCTCTCTCTCTCTCTCTCTCTCTCTCTCTCTCTCTCTCATTGTTTCTTTCATAGATTGGTCTCATGTCTTCCTGTGAGTTGAAATATTTTGATTTTGATTAAGATTATGCTATTCTGCAAAATTCAGTAGAACAGTTCTCATCAAGATTATCTGTATTTCCACCATATACAACAAGACGTTGCATTTATAGAGACATTTATTTTCATCACAAAGGAACAATTGGGAAGCTGCTTACTTTATGTGTGACACAGAAGTGAACCTTAGCAATATTACAGGAGTGTCACTATATAGAATGGGAGACTGATTGAACAACCGATCACCATCATTTAAAAAAAATGTTTTTTCTTTTATATTCTTTCTTCTTTTTCTTTTATTTTGCTTCTTTATGGTTCACTACTGTATTTTTATTAATCAGTTGTAGGCACTGCTACTGGAAGCAGGCTTAGAATACTTGCATCTGATTCAGATTTGTCCCAGTGTGGTATTGGCAGGCCAGTATGTTTTGAACGCTTCACACCTGAATCTGTGTGATGCTGCAGGGCCAGGTGATGATCATTTATTGTCATTTAACACTGTGGCCTGTGCTTGATACTCACATTTTATGTGGCTTCATATTGCCGAGGCATTGTCTGATGAAAATCAACATCACAGTCAAAGTCTAGCAGCGCCTGCCATCACAGGTAAATGAAAAATGGCAGACTTTGCAAGCAATGATGAAGAAGCTGGGCTTGGGATAGTGGTTTTGTGTGCTATCTCTAGCATTGGTTATAGTGAGGAACACACAAATGCTCATGAAAGGTCCACTGTAGTGGAAACTTTGCAGGAAAGGTGATTTATGATCATGTTGACAATGTAACACGACACTGTCTGATAGATGATAATACAACTGCTTTGGATAGCAAATGAAAAGGTTAGATCAAAAGCATATAAAGAAACTTAGGCATCAAAGGGTGATTACTGTGGTTGACACGTGCTTATTTGAATTTTAGATAACTGCACAGAAGTGTTTCCCTTTGTGTTGTTCGAAAATGAGTCCTAGCACGCTGGGACAGGGCGTTTACACTGACAGCAGTTTGGTATGGAATTCAGGAAAAGGTTGGGTCTGAACTTTACATATGAAATGGCATGAGGAAGAAAGAACTCTTTGGCTGTATTTGTGCAAAGGGGACCCTGAAATGCAAAATTATTGATTGACGTATTTCAGCACTTGTATGTCAACACCACCAAAGGAGAAGAACAAGCTGGCTTTTTCTTGCCCTTTCTGGCAGTGCCTCCCAGAATTCATTTTGGTGGCAGCCTTTTTGAAAATAAAAGGAGTGTGCTCTTCATAATACCAGTTGTTCAGCATACAAAGAGTGGCATTTTTCCAACAGCGCATGTGATGAGAAGACTATATTGGCTTGCTTGCATGCTTGTCTCTCTCTTCATATTCTTGTAATTAGATTCCATGCCAAAGGAGATAGTGTTTCCACCTGTTGCCCTGGCAATGGACCAAGCCTTTGATGTTTGTGTTGTGGCCCCGGATCGTCAGTGGGTCACCTTTTCCCAGTGAGGATGTTTATGGCTGCAGGGTCTGGCTCAGGTGATGATGGAGTATAGGGAGCAGAACAAGTGTCTGCAGATTGAGGTGGATGACTTGAAACAGAAGCTGCAGGACGCCCAGGGAGATATCAAGGTAGGGAACATCTGGAGGGCTTTATTAGTTTTGTGTGTTTATACTGTTTCTTTTTTTGTGTGTGTGTTATGAAGTTTACTGAGGAGGTTGGTGTTGTGTACTGTGTGTGTGTGTGTGTGTGTGTGTGTGTGTGTGTGTGTGTGCGTGTGTGTGGCATACATGTGTGCGTGCGTGTGTGTGGGCAGATGTCTGTGTTGTATACCTGTTATGTGCGTGCACATATATTTGTATGTGTGTGTGTGTGTGTGTGTGTGTGTGTGTGTGGAAGAGACAAGGAAAAACACAAATGCAAAAAATTTCTTATTTATAGGTTATGTCCTCTTTTGAACAGACCTGTGCCAGATGGTTGTCAGACTCATCTGGGCATCATACGCTGAACTCACAGTCACCTGACATTTTTGTTACTGTTTTTATTTTCTCATTGCTGCTGTTGGTGGTACAGGTAGTGCAGAAAGGATGTGAATGCAACACATTTTTGGGGGGCCGGAATAGCTCAGTTGGTAGAGCGCCGGACTCGTGATCCTGGGGTTGCGGGTTCGAATTTCGGTATAGGGGGATTTTTCCCTCGGAGTTAACATTGGTTCTGACTCCATTCCCCACACAGTCCTTCGAATGAGACTATAAACCGAGGTTCCGTGTGTGAACGCACGCACAACATCTTGCACACACGTAAAATCCCATCACCAACTTTCGGAAGAGAAGGCCAGTCTGGCCGTTGGTATGGATGACACGTGACACATAGCATGCACCTTCCCCGAAGATGGAGTATGGCTGCCTTAATGGCGGGATAGAAAAGGGTCATACACACAAAACTCCACTGCCTGGCTATACAGGGAGTGTCCGCAGGAGTATCAGCCTGCGTACGCAGAAAGAAAGAAAGAACACATTTTTGGAGAAAAACGAGTGTCAGTGCCTAGTTCTATTTTTGAGAGATTTTATTTTTGTAGCCATGGAAAAGTGAAGTAAGGATCCCGGTGAAGATGAAACAAAGGTTAATGATATTGATATTTTGTGCAGGCCTGTTGAACATGAACATTGTAAAAGAGATTCAGATGCCTGAAAATGCTTTTTGAAAGTTCTGAAGTTTTCATTTGACTGGACCACTGGAAAGCCAGCACCTAAACTCAGGCTGTGATCCTAGATCTTAAATTAGTGAATGCTCTGTTCAAACAGAAAAAAACGTTGATCATGAACTCTAAGAGACATCGCTGGTGAATTCAGCAGTGTGACTGGTTTGAATTGTTCATGGAGGATCATGTGAAGGAAACTGCATTCGATGGATTTTAAAAGAACTGTGAACACAAAGGCTGTGATCAGAGAAATGGACTGAAAGCTCAAGAGAAACTGGAACCAGGCAAGACAGTGATCGCTGGAAATGCATCATGTTCAGCGATGAAATGGTGAATGATCTGAAGAAAACCAGTTAAGGAACAATGTGGCAAAAGTCCTCGAAAAGTGGCGACCAGAGTGCATGGACATAGTGTGTGCTCTAACAGCATAAGATATGAAGGGCATAGTGTGGGTCTGTTTCATGCTTCAGTGTGGATTATCTTGTCTTTGTGGAAGGAACAGTGAACTCTGAGGAGGACATTCAGGAGCTTCAGGACCATCTCCACCTATCTGATCTGTGATCATTTCCTGCAAGAGGATACCTCTCCTTAGAAGACATTGCCTCCATTTGCAAGTTGTGAGAAACCGAACAGTGGAAGTGGAGGCAGCCCATTCTGTTCCTGCTGTGCACAGTCATCGGGTCTCAGCCTGATTGAAAATGTAGTGGCATGTTGTGGCAGTTTTGACAAACATGGTAGAAAGTTACATGCATTCCTTTCCCACTCCAAGAAACTTGAAATATGAACTCACAGTAGTGTAAAGCTAAGTGCTTGTTTAGTATCTTCAAAACGTTTTTTTACTATGATGATGTGTACAGCTTTTTCCAAGTCAGAAGGGCCAGTTGGCCAATATGAAAGCACAAGAGCTTCAAAGAAGTTCAGGGAAAACAGTTTACTTGATGCTTTGAGTTTGAACAAGAAGACATGTAATGAAATTCTTGATGACATTTGACTGTTTAATAATGCTATTGTAGAGATATGAAAAAAAAAGCCCCACTGTTGGTGATTTTATTTTCTTTCAGAATACTGACAATAGATTTTGCTTCCTCTTCAACCATGCAGAATGTAAATGTAACCAAGAGACCCATGAAGCATAAACACAGCTGACGTCTTGATCAGGGCCAACAGCTGGGCTGATAAGCCGTTCATGTTTTTATGCATTCAGTTTTTTAATCTATTCAATCCATGGTTTCGTGTTTCCCTAACAAATACGCTCACAGCTGTGAACACACACAGGCAATCGATAGTTTCAGTTTCAGACAGTTTCACAGCTGTCTGTATTCTCTCCTCTGTATCTTAGCCATGAGGCAGAATGGAGGGAAAGACTGAAAAAGGGGATGGGGTGGGGGTAGGTTGGGTGGGGATGTGGCGGGGGTGGGTTTGAAGGTGAAGGAGGGGTAGGGAGGGGTGGTGGTTTGGGTGGGGGTGGGGTGGCTGGCTGGGATCGTTAAGGATCCTCAGGGATGGAGGTATAAGGATGCCTGATCTTGTGATGACCTGGCCTTGGGTGTCTAGCTGATAAAGGAGTGACCCATGAATTGTGAATGCTTTTTTTTCCCCGTTTGTTTTCCCTGAGTTTGTGTGTGTGGTTGATATGTCTGTCTGTCTGTCTGTCATCTAATTCCTCGATCTTTCATTCTTGTTTTCTTTCTTTCTTTCACAAACTCCCCCCCCCCCACCTTCCTTATTCACACACACACGCACACATTCACGCACGCACACACACACACACACACACACACACACACACACACACACACACACACACACACACACACACACCACACACACACACACGCACACGCACACGCACACACATACACACACATACAACACACATACAACACACACCACACACACACATACACACACACACACACACACACACACACACACACACACACACACACACACACACAAATACACACACACATATATTGCATACATAAGCATTTTTGCAAGCACCTGTTTGTGGGATAAAGCAAAAGAAAACAAGGCCTGTAGTTTGGTAGTGATAGGAAAAGACCTGTGACTGATGCTGAACTGGGATGGCAGAGAGAGAGAGAGAGAGAGAGAGAGAGAGAGAGAGGACAGGACGTTGCCAGGCTGTAGAGAATGTATTCAACCAACATCTGTGTCAGAGACATGGGTGCACCTCTGCTTTGCATTACATGCATGCCAGCTCAAATGTTGGTCTGGATCAAGACCGGTTGTGGTTACATTTGTGGTTCTGTCCATCAATTTCTGTCTGTGATGGAACAAAACAAAAAAATTTGTTGTCCTTTTCCATAAAAAAAAAGACTCACAACAGTAACAACATTATTGAGGCAACAGTAACGTGAATGTTACTAGTAATGGTAATTGCATCTTAGCGTCTTTGTCGTTGCTGTCATGATTATCATAAGTCATTGTTTTGACGCATTTATGGTCTTTATCAGTTAAGACTGAAAACCAGGATTAGAGGATTGTTTCCTTTATCTCATCAATATAACTGTTGTCAACAGTATTGTGTATATGTGTATATGTGTGTGTGTGTGTGTGTGTGTGTGTACATATGTGTGTGTGTGTGTGTGTACATATGTGTGTGTGTGTGTGTGTGTGTGTACATATGTGTGTGTGTGTGTGTGGGTGCGTGCGTGTGGTGTGTGCGCGCACACATTTGTGTGCGTGTATGTGTATGCATTCATGTGTGTGTATGTGGTATGTGTATGTAGGGTGGGTGATGGGAGCAAAAAAGAAAAGAGAGAGAGACAAGGAAAATAAAACTTGCATGCCTTTTTTTAAAGACAAGGAAAAAAAGACCATTGACAAATGTACTTTATTGTCTCTATTGTT
>CM031599.1:95088920-95118920 GCA_018398815.1 Conus ventricosus | reverse complement strand
TGTGATTATAAACTGGTTTCCGATGGTCCAGTACAAGGTTGGTTGGTGTCATCCAGACCTTTCCTTTATGTGATTATAAACTGGTTTCTGATGGTCCAGTACAAGGTTGGTTGGTGTCATCCAGACCTTTCCTTTGTGTGATTATAAACTGGTTTCTGCTGGTCCAGTACAAGGTTGGTTGGTGTCATCCGGACCTTTCCTTTGTGTGATTATAAACTGGTTTCCGATGGTCCAGTACAAGGTTGGTTGGTGTCATCCAGACCTTTCCTTTGTGTGATTATAAACTGGTTTCCGATGGTCCAGTACAAGGTTGGTTGGTGTCATCCAGACCTTTCCTTTGTGTGATTATAAACTGGTTTCCGATGGTCCAGTACAAGGTTGGTTGGTGTCATCCAGACCTTTCCTTTGTGTGATTATAAACTGGTTTCTGATGGTCCAGTACAAGGTTGGTTGGTGTCATCCAGACCTTTCCTTTGTGTGATTATAAACTGGTTTCTGATGGTCCAGTACAAGGTTGGTTGATGTCATCCCAACCTTTCCTTTATGTAATTATAAACTGGTTTCCGATGGTCCAGTACAAGGTTGGTTGGTGTCATCTGGACCTTTCCTTTGTGTGATTATAAACTGGTTTCTAATGGTCCATAGCCCCATTCATTGCATCCCCCCCCCCCCCCCCCCCACTCCATGCCCAACTTTTGTGTCTCTTTCTCCCTCCACCACACTTCAGCAGCTGTATTTCTTCCCTAACTCTCCCGCCATTAACTGTGCAATATAAAATTGTAAGGTCTTTGCACCCATGCCCATACACTATCACCCTCCCCCCCCCCCCCCCCCTTCTCATTTCCTCCACCTCCCCAATTGCAGTTTGAACTATCTTTCTCTTTCATACATCAAACCCATGTGTTCAAAGGCTTAAAATCTGCGTGACTGAAAATAATACGGCAGTGGCCTGAGCAGCCTCATCAGAGTTGGGATTCCACAGCTTGGGTTGTCACATGCGCAGTGAATGACCTTGTCGCACTGCCAGAGTCTTTTGCGGTAGCACAGTGGTTTGATTGTTTAATTGATTTTAAATGTGATTAACAGCGAACCGCCAAGAAAACGTAGACAAACGAATCACAAGACAAAACATGACGCATTTCAACCTCTTTGGTCTTCTTCAGGCTAGATACAAAACACTGAGGACAACAAAAATGAACAAGCAATCACTTATCTATACATTTCAGCGCAATGAAGATAAGTGATTGCTTGTTCATTTTCTTGCCATAAGTCTGTAATTAGTGGTATATGATAAATTCGCAGAGCTGAGAGTGTCCAGCTCTGACTTTGCCTTGATAGTAAACTACAGATGTTGATAGATCATGTGCTAACATGGTTCATAATTGTCGGACAACAATCATGGTCTGGTAATACATACTGTATAGTTTGTAAGATGGATTGTGAAACAAAATGTTAAAGTGGTTTTGATTTCTTTGTAAGTCTGAATTTAAAAGCTTTCATGTTAAAGGTCAACAATTAAATGAAAAAAAAATGTGTGTGTGTGTAGTAGTAGTAGTAGGGAGGGAGGAAGGGAGGGTAGGGGAAGGGGGTGTGTGGAGTGGTATAGGCAGAAATGTACTCAGTTCACATTATAATGAAACAATGTATAGAACTTTTCAGCTTCAGTTTATGACCTTGATAAATAATTTCATCGAGAGTTTTGCTGATTACATTTAAGTACTACCTTTCCACTTAATCTAAGTGTAATGTTTTGTCTTTGATCAATCCCAAGGAGGATGTAGTATTACACTTGTTTATATGCCGTATGACATACCAGGCCACAAAAGAACTGTGAATGTTGCTGCAGTTATTTCTTTCTTTGTATGTTTGTGGGCAGAATATCTTGGAGAAAAAGAAGAATAAAGGGATCCTGAAGGTGGGACAGAATCGCATCGGAGGTATGATCATCACGCAGAAACAAGGTGAGTGCCCGTTGGGTGGTGATAGATGAGACACACAACGTTGGGAGAGCTATATGCTTTTTGTTAATGTTTGGACAACACAGGAATGTTTAATTTGTGAGCGCTGCATATGATGTTTGTGTTAACAGAGTAAATGAAAATGAAATTATGCTCGTTATCATAGCAGTAGACCAGGCATTTCTGTTATCTGTTAACTTTTCTTTCGTTGTTTCATTTTTTTCTTTCATTTGTTCTTTCTTTCATTCTCTTTTATTTTCAGATTGTCTGTTTCCTCTTCATGTTCTATTTCCTGACTTTCCTGCCAGCAAGTCTAGCTGCAGCTTCAGGTTGTCCTCTGATGGCTCATTTTGACAGACTGTTGCTCACTGTCACAGATTCGTCACAAATTCTCTTCAGACACGTTCTTACACTCTGTTTTCACCTGTCTGCTTTGCTCTGTTTCGTAAACTGTTGTTCAGCGTTTCAGATTCCTTGTGAATCGTTGGTTATATCCTCCTTTTCACTGGTTAGAGAAGATGATCTATTGAGGGAAAGAAGCTTTCTGAATCATTCTTTGTGTTCTGTTTATCAACAGATTATCTTCCCTGACAGGGTAAATGTGGATAGTACTGGGTCTTTCTCACATGTATTATCACCATTTTGTTGCCTGTCAGCCAGCTGTCCAAGGTTCGAAGATTCCTTGCCACTGCTTTAAGTTTGAGTAACTGACTGGAGAATGTATAAGGTGTTGTATGTCCTTCATTGTGTTAAAAGTCTTTGTATTTTGAAAAACTGGCCCTTGTACAACATTGCCTGTGCTTACAGGGGTGTATATTAGAGGATGAGAAACAGTTGAGTTTTATCATCTGACTGTGTCAGTCTAGAGAGTTCAGCAGATTGAATGATTGTTGTGTAAAGGATGCAGCAAGAGTTTGAAAGTGAAAATGATAATTACTCTTGCAGTGTTGTAAACTTCAGTGTAGCCTGTAGACCATTTGTTTGCAAAGCTGACGGTTGTAAAATCGATCCACTTGGGTTGGTTTTAAGGGGTTGGATTTTTACAGGCTTGAAAATCCTCTATCCGCCCAGCATTACATAGAGACCTGACTCAAGTCAGGGTAAGTTTAGGTGGCGGAAGGAAACGGATGCTTTTCGCCTTCCTTTTTGCCATGTCCTAGATATGGTGAACCTGTGAGAATTCACTGCCCTTGCAACCCTTTGGCTGTAGGACAGCAACCTTTAACCTCTTTAAACTTTAGATGTGCAGTACAAGCACATGTATGGTTTGTATTTTTTTTTTGGACACATCTCACTTTGCCCTTATAAATGCTTGAAAAGCCATTTTGTAATCCATGGAAAGTTCTTAATTGTCTGCACTGGTAGTGTGTGGGGAACCTTGACTCAATTGTTGTCTATCTACAGGCACCCAGCTAATTACATGTATACTCTCTGTTCCAACGTGTACCCCAACACCTGTCATGATTTTGCTGAATGATGACCTCGAATGGTTCAAAGCTGGTCAGGTTTTGGTAATTAGGTGACAGGGGTATTGAAGATGCTGATTCACGGCAGACACTGTGGATGTTTTCAGTGCAGCAGATGATTCAGAACAACGCGGCCATCTCACCCACCCCCCAGGCTATGGCTGACCTTCAGGTCTGTGCTCAGCTCTTCTGGAATCCGTCAACGACAAAACCATGGCTTTGTCTCATCAGAGGAAAGCTAATAAGTGCGTACACACACACACACGCATACGCGCGCACACACAGACACACACAGACACAGACACACACACACACACACACACACACACACACACACACACACACACACACACACACACAATACGCAGCACACACACACACACACACACACACACACACACACACACACACACACACACATGCACAACATGCACACACACACACACATGCACAACACGCACACACACACACACACACACACACACATACCATTTTGCCTCTTTACTTTTGTGTAGGGAACATCACAATTCATAAACAAACAGTGAAAACTTCAGGCAACATGATTTTATTTGTGACGTAACTTTGACACCATATGTGAATGTTCTGAATTGAAATGTGATGTTTAAGCAGTCATTTTCCCCTCTTAATGGTGTCAGTCCTTTGCCATCCATTCCCACTCCTTACACATAGCCGTACTAGGTTGGTTTGTAGCAGCCTTTGCTGCAGCAGTCCATAGATGTTAGTAATGAATACTTGTGATGTGTGTTGCAGGATTTTGGGCAGCAGAGTGTCAGAGCTGGAGAAAAAGCTGAAGACTCTTGAAGTTGCTGGCTTGTGGAGTGTGTCTGGTAAAATATTAGAGTCCTGATTATGTTGATGAATACTACTTGTCAGATGCAATATCCTAATATATCCAAGCATGGATGTTCTTTTGATTAGCACGTATTGTACAAAATACTCGTGTGTGCTCTGCTGAACACTTATGGTGGTTCTGATATGCATGCATTCATACATACATACATGATGTACTTACATAGTTGCATACATACACTCTGACATGAATATTCACATGTTTATGTAAATGTTTAATGTCTGTATTACAGGTGTATGTATTAAAAGAATGTCCTGTGTGGTAACACCTTGTATTCTTTGTCTTAGTTTCACTCTTTTTTTTGTCCAGTCTTTTTTATTTTGTCTCCATTCTCTCCCCCCCCCCCCTCCCCCATCCTCATCTATTTTGCCTGCCTCCTTCATTTCTTCCTACCTTTCATAATTTCCATCTTCTTTCCCCCTCACTCACTCCTGTCCTTCGCCCCCCCCCCCCCCCCCCCTACTTATCATGACACAACCCTCCTTTCTTTTTTTCAATTTTTTTTTTCCAGGAAGTAATCAACAATGAATAAAATTTCTTATTCATCTTCTTCTTTTTTTTTTCAAACTGAATTTTGTCAAGTAATCTGTGTCTGCTACAGACACCAGCAGTGTATTCCCTGTCCTCCTTCCACTCCCTGTCCCCCTTCCACTCCCTGTCCCCCTTCCACTCCCTGTCCCCCTTCCACTCCCTGTCCCCCTTCCACTCCCTGTCCCCCTTCCACTCCCTGTCCCCCTTCCACTCCCTGTCCTCCTTCCACTCCCTGTCCCCCTTCCACTCCCTGTCCCCCTTCCACTCCCTGTCCCCGTTCCACTCCCTGTCCCTTCCCAATGAAGTGAAATTTTAAAGCTGTACAGTTTTAATAATTCATTTTCTTTGGTCTTCTCGTGATGTATTGAACACTTACTGAAATTTACCTCTGGTATTAACTTCCCATGAAACCTATGGGCGAAGCATACGGAAGATCAAATGCTTTTGATTACTCATATTTGCACACAGAATTACATACTTTAGAGAGGAACAGAAATCGGTGTTAAAAATTTGAGTACCATGATATTGTCATGACACTTAAGATAGCCAAGGTCACAAAAATAAACATGTAATGTAATGTTCGATAGTGACAATGTCCACTTCTGTGCCCAACGCGTCTGACGAAAACTGACTTAATCCAGGGAGTAATGTTGAATTCCTGTATGGCATTTTTTATTTCTTCTTCTTCTGTTGTATGTAAACAGGATACTCGGCCAAGAATTACCCAGCATATACACCATTCATTGTTTACAGCTTGTCGTCCCTGTATTCTCCACAGAACACATGTCCAGCCTGGAGAGACTGCGCAAAGAGTGCAGCGAAGTCAAAATGCTGGTCCCTTGCCAGAGATCAGAGTCCAGTGAAGCCTCGGACCGCGCCAACGACACCATCTCCGATTTGGACTCGGACTCGGTGCCACAGACGCCGAGCGCTGACTTCAGCCCCGCCCACAGGCCCCTCGGCAGCCTGAGCAGCAGGGAGGTGTCGGAGCTGATTGGGAGCGACGACGCGGGGCAGGCGACGACGGTGAGAGGCGGGCTTGGTGCCGGTGTGGGTGTTGTCAGGGACATGGAGTCGGACCTGGACCTGTTGCCCACCAAGGAGGAGGTGGTGAAGCATGTGGGGGATGAGAAGGACTGTGTCTTCACAGATGGTGGCAGTGTCCAAGGTGAGTGAGGGGTGGTGTGAAAGGAGGGAGGATGGAATGAGGGAAGGTCAAGAGATGGGGGTGGGTGGGGGGTGGGGCTGGGGCCGGGGCCGAAGGGGTGCTAGAACTGGTTATAGACTGGAAGGATAAGCTTGAAGGATGTAGAGGGGGAGGAGGGGGGAGTAAGGAGGGTGTATTGGGAGGGCGGTTGTTAATGGGGGAAGATTGAGTAAATGGGAGAAGGAGATAAAACAGGGCTTCTGAAAACGCAAAAAATTGCGTACAGTACGCATTAAAACTCTACGGGACGCGCTGGGTGTCTGTGTAAGGGTGATACTATGGAGATCCTTTCTGGTCATAAGGATGATGAAGATGATGCTATGGAGTTTCTTTCTGCTCAGAGACGATAAGAACAGGCCTGTACTGTAGGCTTACTTCTACAGCACATCATGGCATCAGCCAGGCCTGAGAGACACACACACCTGTAGTGTGGGTCAGGAAATTTGAGCCGCATCAGAGACCCCATTCATTGAGTGGATGAGGCTCAACTTTGTGATTCCAGTCTTCCCATTTGCTCCCATAGCAAATTCAGCTGTGGGTAAGAGATGGTTGGGGGCTGAACAATTCTGGGAGTAGATGGCTCTCAGTGGCAGTATAGCCCACCACCTTCAGGCGAGCAATAACAACACTGACCACTGTGCCACAGGGCTGGTTGCCTCCATCATGCTTACTGTCTTCTGCCTGACTCTTGCCCCAAGGCTGTGCTGCTCTCTCTCCACACTTATTGTGGCTCTGATCGCATTATGCATGTTGGATAACCATAGGGTGTGCTTCCAGCTTGGCAAATACTCATCTGCTTTATTTTTTGTGACTTTTTATTCTGTAGGTGGATACCTCGAACTGGATAATGTCAAGTTGAGTTGATCTTTGTAACTGTGATGTGAACAGTATGTAACGTGAAATGATTCAGACTGGACAAAACAACATCTCAGCTTAGATTTAGCATTCCTAATATTTCATGTACCTCTAATGCAGATCTGGACTCTCTGGACCTTATCCCCAGTGATCAAGACTCCCCAGAACGGTGCACAGACCAGGACACTCGGGAAAATGATGAGGACGAAGCCGATGATCAAGAAACAGAAGAGTCAGAACAGTGCCGGCTGCTGGGAGAGACGGAGGACAGAGAGACAGCCAGCAGCTGAAGAGCTTCATGGAGAGCGTCACCGCCAAAATCCTGGAACAGAACCACAGCCGAGGGGGAGGGGGACCTGCGCGCAGTGAATGCGGCTCCTCCCCCTTGGTGGAGAAGCGGGGCGTGAGGGTGGTGCAGGGAACGGACTCTGCCAGCCAGTCGGCTTCGACAGAGCTGACGGGGTCACCGTCGAAGCAGCCTCTGCTTCGGGAGATGTCGGAGCCCAGTCAGGAGCGTGACCCAGACCAAAAGAGCGTGGAGTGTTGACCCCTTGATGAGCTGTGAGAGTGAGTGGGTTTCTGATGAATCATGATGAGGGTTGATTTGTGTTCTTTGCTGTTCACTCTTGATGGCTCTTTGGCTGACTGAGTCTGTGGCGTGTGTACTCCCTGTGTGGATGGCCGTTGTATTTTCACTCTGATCATTTTGTGAAGTATGTTCACAGTCTGAAGATACAGTTTGATTTAGGAAAGAAAAAAGGAAGTGTGATATCGCTGAAGATCTACTTAAGAGTTGTGTAAGATTTTTCTTGCATGTTTTTTTTTTTTTTGGGGGGGGATGGGGGGGGGGGGGGGGGGGAGGTGGGAATGGGGGGGGGGGGGGGGGGTTGGGATGGGATTGGGAGGGGTCAGGGCAGGAAAATCTTACAAATAAATGGCTTTGATGGGAATTGAACTCATGACCTCCCAACCGGTAGACCAGAATGCTAATCCCTTTACTGCATCAGCTGTTAATATGTCATTTATTTTTTGTTAGTATTTATGATTTTTTTCCCCAGTAAATTGCTCACAAAAAGTTAAGTAATATACCACAAGGATCAGAGCTTCGAAAGCCACAAAAGGAAAAAAACAAACACAATTTTCCCCTTTGTTTGTTTAATTCATTGCAAGTCAATCTATAGAGCATTTTGTGAGCAGTTTGTTTATTTCATGCCAGCTTATTTTTTTCCATTTTTGTGTTGTCTGATCTACCTTTCAATATTGGAGAGCAGCACACACACACACACACAGACACACACACACACACACAGGGCACACACACACACACACACACACACACACACACACACACACACACACACACACACACACACACACACACGCACAACTTACTCTCTCAGGAAGTTAAGTTTGTCTTATTCATCCCAACATTTTTCTTCTCTCTTATCACATTATATGAAAAGATGTTAAATTGTACACAAACACATGCATATGTACGTTTTTCTTTTCATATATATGTCTCAGAGATTTTCAAAGGAAACTGAAGGAAGAGTATAGAGGTAAAAATATGAAAAAGAAAATAATGTTGAAGAAAATAAGAGAAGTTACATGAAAAAAATTTGTTTGTTGTTGATGTTTTGACATTTGAGTTGCTTTGATAATTTTGTTGTTCAGCTAATTTTAAACCCTGACTTTGGAGACCTTTTAACATGTTTGGTTGACTGAAAAGTTAGTCAAAGGACTCAAGGAATTGGAAGTGAACAGTAGGGCTGACTGCAAAGTTAGTCAAAGGACTCGAGGAATTGGAGGTGAACAGTAGGGCTGACTGCAAAGTTAGTCAAAGGACTCAAGGAATTGGAGGTGAACAGTAGGGATTTGTGCACGGCTTTGTTGTTTCCTGCAAGCATATCATTCCATGATCAATAGATCATAGGGGATCTGGGAGAAATGCTGTCCTCCCTCATAACTAACAGGGTTGTTGTCACTGTTCCCATCATATCGGTGGAATTTTGGGAGACGCTTGATGGTACATGTCTTCTGTCTTGGTTTCATAGCTTATGCCGGATATCCTCGCTTTCTTAATATGCGAAATGCTGATGTGGGTTATGGGATACTAAAAATGTTTGTTTGATGTTCAGAATTTGTATATGTTACAATGTTCAGGCGAGTTCACACTTTGCACAAGACTTGGCATAATATATGAACTTGAGAAGAAAGTTTAAGCAACCTAGTCTGTGAGTCAGTGTCTTTTCATTTAAGATCCTCATCAGTGGTTGATACAAACAAATGTTGACAAAGTGGATTTTGGATGTAAGAAGCTTAATCAGAGACTGGGCTTGACTCTCACCTGTTCTCTCCCTTGTTCAGGAAGGTCTACACTTGATGCCATGCCGCAGTATTTGTTTGTTTTCAGTAATCACAGAGGTTTTCTTAGATCACATTTTAGATTTCTTTACAAATTCAAAATCTGATGATGTTTACCTCCATTACATATGATGACATATTTTCATGAATAATCATTTTTTGTGATCAATTGACATAACCCACTTCCTTTCGAAAATTAATGCCAAAATGTTAGAAGTGATAAAAGAGTTAGACGTTGTCGTAGCCAAGTGCACATATTATGCAAAGTTTTTGGCAGTATGTGATTTGTGCAGGAACATGGATTGTATGTAACATATTCACACACAGGGGCTTCGGCTGTTAGCCTGCCTGCTTATGTGTTGACCTGGGAGAACAGAAAAAGAAATGATCCCGCTCCATACTTCACTCAAGTAGATAACTATTAGGGTTTGAACCTAAGACTCTTGAGATTGAGAGTGCTGTACCTCCCCAACCATTGTGTGGATGTATAATTTGTTGATATGGTGCTGGGCATCCACTTTAAAGCACTGTATGTGTAGTAGGAGGTTGAATCTGGAATGTTCTTGAATGTTGTGGATGAGGACTATCCAGGGGTGTTTTTTCATTGCAAAACAAAGGTAGGGACAATGGTACAGAATATCCAAGGGTGGTTTTTCATTGCAAAACAAAGGTTCAGATTTTGGAAGTGGTGTTGTATATGTAGAAATAATCTTGTGCGACTTGACAGGATGCTGCTTACGCACAAGGTCTTCATTTGCTGGTAGCAAGCAGCAGGTCCACGTTTTATTTGCTCAGTTTCTTCACTTGCCTCTGTTTTCTTTCCCCGCTTATCCATGTTTCTTTGTTTTGTTTTGTTTTGTTTTTTCTCTCATCTGTCTCTCTTTCTTGGACTGTATCCTTGTTTAGTTATAATATTGTATCATTGCTAACAGGTGGTTTGTGGAATGTGTTGTATGTTTGATACTGTTGTCTTGAAGAGATCAGTCATTCCTCATGTGGCCACTGTAGTCAGCAGGCCTGTAAACAACATGACTGGAAGATCTCCATCTTCTTGAAGGTGTTCAGCTCAGCAATCTACAGCAGGAATTGGATTGTGTGAAGTAAAAGTTGTGTAAGACAAATTCACATGACATGCATATACTGTTTAAAGTTGTTTTTTTTTCCCTACTCTTTCATCATTTTCCACTCTAGGTCTGGGATTGTGTATTTGTGTGTTACAGGTGGGCCTGAGGATTTTACACTAAGCTGTTTATACTTCTTTATGTTTGACAGTCGTTCATCGATGGCTGATATAATCAATTTATGCCATGTGCCTGCACTCATGCAGTCTCTCAAGTCACGTGATAGACAGTATGGGATACCTCCTGCATGATGAGAAGGATACATCTGGCTGTATCTTAGCTACTACTTGTAGTTCATGTTGCAAGGATGGCGATTAAAAAAAGCAAATATATACCAGCCGCTGTGGTACAGCATTAAGTGTTGCAGGTTGTATGTTCAGAATTCTTGGGTTCACGTCCCACACCAAAGCCATAAAGTTGCTGGATTTGGGGGGGGGGGGGGGGGGGGGGGGGGGGGGGGGGGGCTTGAGCATGCTTCTACTCAGGACTGTGTTGAACATGCCGTGAGTTGAAGTATGAAGACTAGTACCACACAATAATCTTGAGAGCCATGCATTCAATGGATGCTGTGTTAGAGAAGGTGGGCTCAGTTAGTGTCCAGCCTTGTCCTGTTGTCTCAGACCAGGAAGGAATCCCATTGCATCATGTTCGTCAGTCGTCATTAAAAAAAAAGAAGAAGAAATTCTGTGACACTACATTCCATAGTCTCATGGTGGCCTTTGTTTCCATTTCCATGTCCACATCCTTGCCTCAGAGACACTTACTCTGTGGCTTCAAGCAGTAAGTTGCAGTCAGTTGTGGGCTGAGTGTTGATCTACGTGTGACAAATCAAAACAAGCATCCGCTGGACACTACCAAACTGACAGTCAGCAGCAGGGCAGTGTTTCCTCTGGCGGGTGACCCCATGGCAGTCTGGTATGGAGTGCTCCTTTCTATACTGCAGCTGCCAAAGCTGGGGACGAGACAGACACAGACATGGCGGGGTTTGGGGGAGGTGGACTGTGATCCACGGGAGTCATGCCGGTGACAGGGCATCAAGGATGGGGTAGCAAAAATTAAAAGATGAGCAAAGACCTTAGTGGTCAGACGTAAATCAGTACCGTATCATTTGATTTCACACTGAGACAGACACAGTTTGAGGCCAGATCTGCTTATACTATCCATCGTCTAGTATGTTCACAAGCAAAATTTACTGATCCTATCAATTTTTGAGTGTGTAATGTTCATGATCTCATGTCGGATTTCCTTTCATATCACACATACCCATCAATGAGCTCTTGTTTATGTGGCTCCTTACTACTTAAGGAGCCTGTATTGTGAGTTTGGTGTTCTTTGGGGGTGAATGCTGTGGTTAAAGGTTGGTGCAAATGGTTTGTTCGGCATCATTCCTCATGCTGTGAGTCTCGGGTTGCTTGATATTTCCATCTCTGGGTGATAAACACTGAGGTGGGGGGGGGGGGGGGTGTCTCTGTGGATGCTTTGTTTGACCTCTACCCTCATGTTATGAGTCTCAGACTGAGTTAGAATTATGGACAAAATCAGCAGATGCCTACCAATTAGAATTATGTCAAAATCAGCAGATGCCTACCAATTAGAATTATGACAAAATCAGCAGATGCCCACCAATTAGAATTATGGAATAAATCAGCAGATGCCCACCAACTAGAATTATGGACAAAATCAGCAGATGCCTACCAATTAGAATTATGACAAAATCAGCAGATGCCTACCAATTAGAATTATGGAATAAATTAGCAGATGCCCACCAGTTAGAATTATGGGAAAATCAGCAGATGCCCACCACTTAGAATTATGACAAAATCAGCAGATGCCCACCACTTAGAATTATGGACAAAATCAGCAGATGCCTACCAATTAGAATTATGGACAAAATCAGCAGATGCCCACCAATTAGAATTATGGACAAAATCAGCAGATGCCCACCAATTAGAATTATGGACAAAATCAGCAGATGCCTACCAATTAGAATTATGGACAAAATCAGCAGATGCCCACCAGTTAGAATGATGGAATAAATCAGCAGTTGCCCACCAATTAGAATGATGGAATAAATCAGCAGATGCCCACCAATTAGAATGATGGAATAAATCAGCAGATGCCCACCAATTAGAATGATGGAATAAATCAGCCGTTGCCCACCAATTAGAATCATGGAACAAATCAGCAGATGCCCACCAGTTAGAAAGGCCCACAGCGATTGGTCACAAGGTGGAATAATGGAACAAATCAGCAGATGCCCACCAGTCAGAAAGGCCCGTCATCATTTAACAGCGTTTGGCTGCAGAAGAGATGGTCATGAGTTCTGACTGCTTTTTGGATTAGGTAAGGCTTCCATAACACTGTGCATGCCCTTATCATGGTGAACCTGTCACAGTTTATTGCCTGAAGACTTTTAGGATTGGCGACGCTGATTTTGAACCTTAGCCTGGTAGATGATCATGATGTTTACTTTCATGTACCAGGTTCTTTTTGGCTTGTCAGTGAGGGGGGAAAAAAAGGATCTGGTGTGTATGAAGGAAGACGTTAACTGCAGTGTGTGATGTAACGTTTGATGAAAGTGTGACATTCTTTGAAATTATTTGCTTGGCTCACAAAGTTATATTTTGAAAAGCTCAGAATTATCTCAGTGAACTACTTTCAGCTGGTAGGCATATTCTTTGTGTTGGATTTTTTTTGTCATATTAGTTAATTTCATCAGAATTTTTACACAGCAGTTTTGATTCAGAGATTTTGATGTTTTTTGGTTGTTGTTGCTCACTTTGTATTAAGAAATCCAGTGTTTATCAGTTTGACTTTTTAGGGTATGTTTTTGCTTTGTTAGTTACTTTGCACTCAGAAGTCCCATTCAAAGCTTATGAAGTAATAGACCATCTTGCATCATATACATTGTTTCCCAATTGATTACCATTGATAATCATCTGGAATGCTTAGAGATGTCACATTTGTTTTTTTTTTCACTGGAACATAATTTCTTGACATTTGCCTTCGGGGGGGGGGGGGGGGGTTCAAAGTAGGGTGACTTCAGGCGGAAATTAAAACAAGACCAAGAGCAGAATCACTTGGTCACCAAACTAAAAAAAACAACAGATTTCATTTTGAAAATCACACGTTTCGATCTGTTGGATCATGCAAGACAAATGACATTCAAAACTTTAAAAACAAAGGATGAACAGTCAGTCAGTTATGTCTCTTATCTCAGGGTACAACATTTGTTCTTGGGTGAACAACTAAACATCGAAAACTTCCAAGAAAAAAGTGTGGAACATCATTAAGAAAATCAAAGGGAAGAACACCTGTCCCACTGTGAACCATCTCAAGTTTTCGGACTCTTTAATAACGGAGAAAAAAGCAGTTGCTAATCTGCTTGCTTCAACAATTGAAAAGAATTCCTCCTCTTCTAACAAATCAGCCACTTTTGTCAAAAACAAAGCCCTTAAAGAAAAATCACCTGCACCTTTTCGTCGGACAACATGGAAGACTACAATCTTCCTTTCACGTTAAACGAACTGAAATCTGCCTTACTCTCTTGCAGCGATTCCTCTCCAGGTACAGATGAAATCCATTATCAACTGTTGAAACATCTTCCGCAAGAAGGTCTGAACATACTGCTACAGGTATACAACCATGTGTGGACTACAGGTTTCTTTCCACCCTCTTGGTGAAAAGCCCTCATTATTCCCATCCCCAAACCTGGAAAAGATCTTTCTAATCCATCAAACTATCGTCCCATAGCTTTGACCAGCTGTGTCTGTAAATTGATGGAGAAAATGGTCAATGCTAGGCTCATGTGGAAACTGGAAACCGATGGCCTTTTGGCGAAAGAACAGTGTGGTTTCCGCAAACATCGGACTACAGTTGACCATTTGATTCGTCTGGAATCTACACTTCGGAACGCCTTTTTGAACAGACAGCATGCAGTGGCAATTTTCTTTGACTTGGAAGGCCTACGATACCACCTGGAAGTCGGGGATACTTCATGATCTCCATGATCTGGGTTTTCAAGGTCATCTTCCGCTTTTCATTCAAAATTTTTTGGCAGAACGACAGTTTCAGGTCCGGGTTGGCACCACTCTCTCTGATGTCCACGAGCAGAGTTGGGTGTTCCACAGGGGAGCATACTGTCTCCTGCCCTCTTTAGCATTAAGATCAACAACATTGTTCAATCAGTTCAGCAGGGTTCAGACTGCTCATTGTTTGTGGATGATTTCGCTGTTCTACGCAACTGGAAGCCTGTACCCGAGTGTCCAGCGCAGGCTCCAGCTTTGCGTGGATAAAATCCATCAGTGGGCGGATGAAAACGGTTTCACCTTTTCTGCTACAAAAAACACAGTGTATTCACTTCCATAATTTCCGTCAGTTTTTTCCAGATCCTGAACTTCAAGTAGGGAAATCGCCCATTCCAGCTGTTCAAGAGGCCAATTTCTAGGGGTTATTTTTGACCAGAAACTTAACTTTCTCATGCCACATCAAAAACCTCAAAACTGCTTGCAGAAAGCACTGAATATTCTGCGGGTCATAGCGCACACCGACTGGGGCGCTGATAAGAAAACTTTGCTGCACCTCTACAGAGCCTTGGTCCATTCCAAAACTGGACTACGGTTGTGCTGTGTACGGCTCTGCAAGATCGTCTTACCTCAAACTCTTGGACCCTATCCACCATCAAGGGCTTCGTCTCTGTCTTGGAGCGTTCCGCACCACCCCTGTGTACAGCCTGTACGCAGAGGCAGGTGAACCTTCACTGTCCAACGCAGGCTGAAACTGTCTTTGAATTATTATATCCGACTGTTCTCAGAACCGCAGATCCTGCCTATGACTGTGTCTTTGACCTCCGTTCCAAAGTAAGTTGAAAACAACCGAAATGTATTCCGCCGTTTGGTCTTCGTATGCAGCCTCACGTGCGGAATGCAGGTCTAGACCTAAGAGTTGTGTCCGATTTTTCCAAGTTTCCGGATCAACCTCCGTGGACCTTTTCACACAAGAGATTCGTTTTGATCTTGCAGCTTTTCGCAAAGGTCTACCAGCTCTCTGGCGTACAAGGCATTGTATGCTGAGCTCTGTTCGAAATTCCCATCCTATCAAAAGTTTTCACTGACGGTTCCAAGTCTGAAGATGGAGTGCCTGTGCAGCCTACTGCCCTGGGGCTCTTCTCAGATACTGTTGGAACATATACATTCAGATGCTTCTGTCTATTCTGCTGAACTTACTGCTCTGGTTCTGGCTTTGAAGATAATCTCACATTCTTCGAAGAGGGACTTTCTGGTTCTGTCGGATTCGCTGTCAGCTTTGGAGGCATAGCTGGCCGCAACCTTCAGCATCCAGAACTTTTACATTTCTTTGAACTTTTTAGCAAGTTGAAGGCGGACGGTTACAACATTACTCTTGCTTGGGTTCCTGGTCATGTTGGCATCGGCGGGAACGAAATGGTTGATCGTTTAGCCAAGAACGCCACAAGAGAAAAAACTATCCAACATTTATATCCCTGCCTCAGATGTGAAACCCAAAATTAACGATTATGTGAGAGACCTCTGGCAGGAGGATTGGAACACACAGACGAATAACAAACTCTTTCAGATCCGTCCAAACCTTAAGGACTTCCTCCCATCTACGTCGGGAGGTCGTAAAGAGGAAACGGTTCTGTGCCGGCTGCACACCAGCCATTCGTATTGTACCCTTCTTACCTTTTAAAGAGTGAAGAAGCTCCGTGGTGCATTCCATGTCATGCGCCACTCACAATGAAACATGTTCTTTTAGAGTGTTGGGACTTGCACGATGTGAGACACAAACATTTTACAGCGGAGTCCATGAAGATCCTGTTCAGGGATGTCCCGCCTGACGTGATCCTTGAGTTTTTGAGAGAGATTAACATTTTTCATCTGATTTAAGATTTTACGGAAGAAAGATTTTTAACGAAGATTTGGTACGTTTCTAGACGATGTCATTTAAAGAGATGTGAAAGATTTTTTTTTTTTTTTTTTTTTTAAAAAATGACTGGTGAGTTGATTTTAACGTGGTGACAGCCCTGATGTGGCCCTTTGCGGTCGGCTGGGCTATAAGCAACATTATCTTATCTCCCTAACTAAAACTAGGGAATGGGATTGAGGTTTAAGGGGAGGTCACTCCGTTCTTCTCTTACATGTGTATACTTCTCTTTTACATATATATTCTTTTCTCCTTTCTTTTGTTGTTTTTTGCTTGTTTGTTTGCTTGCTTGCTCTTCTTCTCTTCTGTTTCAATTGTACTGTCAACTATTTACTTATAGATCACTTTTATTCCTCACCACCTCCTTATCATCATCATTATTATCATAAGTAGTAGCAGTAATAGTAGTTGTAGTGGTGGTGGTAGTAAAAACCATTGTCATTTTCTGAATTTCTATGCTTTCAAAGATTTCTTAGATTTGATGTTATTGTCTTTTCCATTTTCTATATCATTATTATCATTGTCATTATTTTTAGTCATTTTTATTATCATCATTATTATAACTATTTGTATATTTGTTAAATTTGATCTTACTCTCTTTGTATCAGAGTACTGATATTATTAAATATTTCATGATGATGATAATGGTAATGGTCGTTATTATTGCTAACATTGCCATATTATTGTGACTTTTCTCATTCTTCTTTCTCTTCTTATATTATTATCATTATTATTACAATTACTGTTTTCATTACTGTTAGTCTTTTTATTATAAGATTGAAATTCCATTATTATCATCATTATTCTTTCAACCTGTATCTTCTGCCCTTAAACCTCTGTTCCATTCCGTAGTTTTGGTTGTTCACCCAAGATCAAATTTTGCTCATAGGTTGAAGAGTTAAGTGACTGTCTGTCTGTCCTTTGTTTCCATTGGTTTGAATGCAACATTGTCCTGCCTGAAGAAGACCATTAGGTCGAAACGTGTTGTTTTGCAACTCATTTGTTTGTTTATTCTTCATTTGGTGGCCAAATAGTTCTGTTTTTGCTCTAACTTGCATTCCAGTTTTGTTCTGTCCAAAGGTCTGAGGATTTTTCTCTTTACATTTGTTTTTTATGTACTATAATGTTTATGCTGTAAATATCTTTACATGATTTGTGTGTTTTTATTTTACATGACTAGTCTATTTTTGTTTGTGTTGAACATGTCTACTGAATTTTTGAATTTCAGAAATAATGTTTCATGAACATGACGCAAATTGTTTTTCAAACTTATTTGTTTTTAGGGCACACAATGATCTAGTCATCTCAGCTGCATTTGTATAGATAAAGATCTGAATTTTTTTTTTGAATGGCTCTGAAACCATTTTTTTAAAATCTGTGATTTCATTCACAACCTTTTGTTGTAAATATGATATTCTTTTGTTTATTCTTTGATGTTCTTTTTGACAGTTTACAAAATTTGATATGTTCTCCCACAGACTATGATGATATGCATGCAGGCTTTGTAGTATTCTCCTAAAGCAAAAGTGTTTCTTTCAAATTTAACAGGATTTAGGATATGAAGTTATTGTTTCATACATTCTCCCCATTTTGCTGAAAAGAAGGTTAAAGTCAATCAATTTCTCACAATGATACCCCCCTCCCCCTCCCAATCCCATAATAAACCATCACCTAGAAAAAACAAAGATTACTTATATACAGGCATACATGAAAAATAAATAGTGTCCAAGCAGATCAGAGAAGAAGAAAATCTGTTGGAAATCCATCCCTTTTTATGGTAACACAAACAGTGAGATGGTTGGAGGTCCAACCATGGACCTGGTGATAGTGAGTTTGAACCACTTGAAGACTTAGAATTTTTAGAGATGGAATGGATACTTGGTTCAGTTCAGCAAAGCTTAAGGTGACAGAAGTATAGCTTTAGGCTCCAGCGTTTCGGGATGCAAAATCCAAGACAGTGAACATCCTGCAGTTCACTGCCCCTCAAATAGCTGTAAGGCATCAGGTCAGGAACCTCAAACCTTAATCAAACTGAAATGCCTTTGCAGCTTCACGTTCTTTGGCTCTTTCCTTTCTTTGCAGAAAGAGTGATTCTGGTTTCTGTAGTATAATGTTACTAAACACAGCTCCCAAATATGTTCCAAGAATGCAGAATGACATCTGAAACTTGTGAGGAATATGCTCAGTTAACTAGTTATATTTTACCCCTTGGCCCCCTGTTTTCTTTGCTTCTTTCCTATGAACCCCCATACTGCCTGTAAAGTAAACAAAGGAAAGGGAAGTGGGCATGAGGTAACGGTGGGGTGAGGGGGTGGGTGGGGGAGGAAAGACGATTAGCAAGGAGAGGAAGAGAGATTTGGGTATAGGTGAAAATTGTCTTGTGCACTTTTTGTTGTTCATTGCCGCAGTAGATAAGTCTTCACATGAATTGGTGGATGGGCCTTTCACACATGAGAGTGAACAAGTTCTTTTTCTGTCAGACAGTGGACAAGACGTTCACATAAGACAGTGGACTAAAACTTTCATGCTGGACAATGGATAGGACTTTTCAGACTAGCCAGTGATTTAGATCTGTCATACAAGACAGAGGACCAATTTCACACAAGATAAAGATCTTTCATACAAGACAGAGGACCAGTTTCACACAAGATAAAGACAAGACATATCACGCCACACAGTGGAGGGCAAAAAAAAAGCCGAAGCAAGTGTGTTCAATATGGCCCAGATATTCTTTCCCAATTAGATCGAAAATTAAACAGTAATGCAGAAATTTGGGGTGTGTAGTGTGTGTGATTTGTTGCTGAATAGTCACGCTACTACCACAAGGGTAACATTTTCTGTTTTATTTTGTTGTCTCTTTTTCCTAAATTATTTATTCACGCAAATGAGGTCACCTTTTCTTGTTCTTGGCTTTTACTTTGAATATGTGCAATTTCCCTGCAGGAACTTTATCTGCTCAGTAAGTGGAATGTCATGTGTGTTCTTACTTTAAGATTTGCCAAATGATTTAAAATATATCTGTTGACAGTTATATGTCAGTTGTTAGTGTGAATTTTGAAGAAGTATGCGTGTGCATGTGTGTGTGTGTGTGTGTGTGTGTGTGTGGTGTGTGAGTGTGTGTGTGTGTGAGAGAGAGAGAGAGAGGAGAGAGAGAGAGAGAGAGAGAGAGAGAGACAGGGGAGGGGGAGCATGGGGACTGAGAGGTGGTGGTGGTGGTGGGGGGGGGGGGGGGGGGGGGAGACAGGCTATGGAATGCTCAGTGGAGTTCTTTTCTCAGATCTCTTTAATCACATACACAATTTTCAAGAGAGCTGTGTCACAGCGACTTGTTCAGTTAAAAACGAGAAAAAGGCATAATATTTTTTTATAACAACAAAGCATATAAGTAAATAATGGTAGAGTGGAACTCGACCGCCGGTGAAACAGAACAAACAAGCAACATCACTAAAGCAGCCAACTAACTGTGTGTGGGGCAACTACAGATGCCTTTGAAGACCAAGGTTTACAACTGCTACCCAGAGCTGGAGAAAACGGCGCTCTGTTCATCATCTGGAATAGACTGATTATCTAGCCTGCAAATGCCAAGAAGCTGAAGAAAGAAGACAACATTAAAGCAACGTGTTTCAACCTCCAGAAACTTCCCATATTTCAGCTGAAATCCTGAGAGCGATGTCATTTGTTCTTTTTTTGTGTTTGTGTCTTAGTAACATTTATTTTTATTGCTTGAAGAAGACTAAGAGGTCAGAAGGTTTTGCTTTCGGATTGTTATATATTTGTTCCATCGGTTTTTTTGGTCTTGTCATACACTTTCAGTCTCTTCAACACCTGCCTGCATTCACCATACTTTAGAAATGAAACAAAAGAATAGGCAGTAAGTTCACACAAGAACTGTGGAAACATGAATTTATTAGTGAAGACTGGATGGCAATCATTCAATAAATAACAAACATTTGAAAGGATTAACGTGACGGCAATCATCCAGTAAGTTATGAAAGTATAAAATAGTTCATGTGTATTGATAAATTTAAAGAAAAGCTTAAAAGTATCACAGTTGAAGAGAGAGTATTATTCTATCACATGAATTCATTTTCTAAATTTACTAATAAAAAGCCGAAAAGATTTATCACAGTTTCATTTAAATACTATAAAAGTGGCGTCAAGTGCTTTTGTTTGTATATCTTGATATCATTTTTATAACATTGAATGGGTTAAAACTGGAGAAAGTTTTTTTTTTATTGCAATATATTGAGAAGGAAATAAAATGCCACCACATTTATTAAGACGGTTTGGTTATAGACTTCATAAAGCACAGCATTCATGAATTATAAGTAACACTGGACAAGCCCAAACCACAAACACACACACACACACACACACAAAATCAAAATGCGCTTGTAGAACTAAAAAATCGCACATAGTTGGAAAATCCATATTTTCTTTTATTTCACTGAACATAAATAAAGTGAGGGAAAAGACCACAAAGTCAACGCAACGAATGGCAGTAAGAGAAGTGTCCCAGTTACGCAACAGGTAAAAAATATGAACTGAACAAGTCGACAAACGACAACAAAAAAAAGAACTGAACAAGTCGACAAACGACAAAAAAAAATGAACTGAACAAGTCGACAAACGACAACAAAAAATGAACTGAACAAGTCACAAACGACAAAAAAAAATGAAGACATGAACAAAGTCAACAAACGACAACAAAAAAATGAACTGAACAAGTCGACAAACGACAACAAAAAAATGAACTGAACAAGTCGACAAACGACAAAAAAAAAAAAAAAAGGAAAAGGAACAACAACACTTGCAGAAGACAATAATTTCAAACTGGTATCCAAACAAAGTGATCTATTTATACATACTGAGCATTTCTTGATCCATGCATTAAAGAAAATAACATTGACAAGAGAATGCAACCACTATATGCTTCAGCCTCTGGTAAAGTTGATTCACTACACAAATGATCATTCGGAAGTTCATCAATGTTCAATCTGGACAGCTCTAAATTTAACTACTTACAGACTTTAAGAATAATTCTTGGTATGCCGCCAAAACCAAGGACGAACAAGTTGCAAGGCAAAACACGACGCGTTTCGACCTCATAGGTCTTCTTCAGGCGAGATAAACAACGTTCAGGACAATGAAAACGAAAAACGAGCAATCACTATGGGCGTTGAATCAATACTTGTAGATGTAGGTAGGTAGGTAGGTAGGTAAGTAGGAGCTATTATAGCCTCGCGGCTTTCATGTGCTCCATCAATTGAAGTGTCAGTACTTTTCCCAGTGTTTAGCGCAGCGTGATTACAGTTGCATATAATTTTGTATAAATTGGGATGAGAACAATTTCAGTCATCAAAATCATATACTATATCTTTGAAATTTGCATCTACATCAAGGAGGCTCTTAAAACTGTTGATATTGTTAGTTAGTTTGATGTAAATGTTTAATCTTCAAGCAACCTGAGTTTGTATGACTATTCACCCTGCATTTCTGGAAATGTCACTATTAAACAGATACTTGTACTCACACACACAAGGCCAAGAACAACTAATACCTTGCACACGAAGCTACACACACCTGCACGCAGCGTGAAACTTAAGACGTTCACACCCTATCATTTACGCTTTTACGCAGATGACTATGAATACACGCAGAGCGCAGGATGAAGCGGTACTTCTACACATCCATATTTCCCTGCCTGAGCGCCTTTAATCCTTTCTTCTTCTTCTTCCTCGCTCTTCTGGGCGACAGATCCTCGTCCTCCAGGGGAGGCAAATGACCCACAGCCCGGCTCGCCTCACCCTCCCGAACGACATGCTGGCTCCCATGGCGATGAAGTCCATGCCCTGGCTGTAGTCTGGGCGGCTGTCGTCGACCCTCTGAGAGCGTTTCAGAGAAGCTGGGTACTCCTGGCCTCCCTGGCCGAACCTGCCACCGTCGTCCCGTGAGGCTGTGGTGGTGGCCCTGTGGTCTTGGCTGACAGACGGGTGGGTCTCGGCTGCGCCGCCGTTTGGACGAGAATCTGGGGAGTCTCTGAGGGTCGTGGTGGCCATGCCGCTGAGCAAACTGAGGCTGGAACCCTTTTTGCTCATTCTCTTTTGCTTCGTGGCTCCCTTCCTGTGAACGAGAACGAGTTGGTTGTGTATCATTCAATGGTCACTGAATATAGTATAAGCGTTTGAACAATGAGCTTGTGAAACATTTAATGGTCACTGGATACAGTATGAACACTCAAACCTTGAGCGTAAAAGTGTGTGTATGATAAAGGGAATAGTGATGGTGGGGGGGGGGGGGGAGGGTGAAAGGACACGTAGGTTCAGGAGGAGACTTATCCACGAACAGCGGCAGACGTCACCACAAGCTCTCTAAGACGCAGCAGTATGGACTCAAAGCCCTATCCAACCCTGACCCTCAGCACAATTTCTGTGGAGTACCCGTGAGACGATGGACAAGGCAGACGGGTTTAGCAGCTGGGCATTACACTGGACAAGTACCAACAAGCTGGTCCGGTGAACGCTGGCAGGCTGGTCATGTAAGCACTAACTGGCTGTTCCTGTAAACGCCAACAAACTGTTGCTGCCAGTACTGACAAGCTGATCCTGTAAACGCCGACGAGCTTTCCATCAAATGTTGACGTACTGTTCCTGTAAATGTCAACAAATTTACACCAGTAGTCATTTCTGCAAACACTGACAACCTGTACGACAAATGCTGATGGATTGTTCTTGTAAATGTCCCAAGCTGTTCCCGAAAATGCTTACAAAAATTCCTGCAAATGTAAACGAACTTCCTGACAACACCAATCAACTGCTCCTGCAAATGTAAACGAATTTCCTGACAACGCCAATAAACTGCTCCTGCAAATGTAAACGAATTGCCTGACAACGCCAACAAACTGCTCCCGCAAATGCCACCAAGCTGTTCTTGTAAAAGCCGAGAAGCAGTTTCTCCAAGTGCCAATGTGTTCCTGTCAAAGTAAAAAAAAAATCTGTTTCTGCAAATGTTGACAAGATGCTTCTGTGAAAGCCGATAAACTGTTCCTGTGAATCCCAGCAGACTATGTCCTAAACAAAACAGTTTTAACATACTCATTGCTCTACGCTGTCTGCGCTTCTTCGAACATAAATACGTGTTTCACTTCAGTAGAAAGACTGTCGTATGACACAGCCCTTAACACCACCACACCCTCTTCCTTTCATCCCCTCACCCTAACCCCTCCCCCCCCCCCCCCCCCCCCCCTTTCCCCAGCGCCTCCCATGTTCCTCGCTGTACTCACCCTGTCGTTGGTTGTTCAGAGATGGAGCGGAAGAAACGAGAGGGCCGAACGAACAGTGTGTCGTAGATCCTTTCCACGATACTGCTCTTCCTTTTTCCTTGTTGTTTCCTGGCGTTTAATCAGCATTCAAATGTAAAAACAAAAAAAACAACAAAAAAAAAAAACAAAAACAAAAAACAAACAGACATAAAAAGAAAATGATGCAGCCGACTGACTGTTTGATTTAGGAACAAACAGAATATACACGTGTCGCAGTCGGACACGCATGTGGGGACACATACAGAGATTTACACACACACACACACACACACGCGCGCGCGCGCGCGCACGCCCGCAAACACATGCGTGCACACACACACACACACACACACACACACACACACACACACACACACACCGCGCGCACACACACACATACACATGCACTCTCTGTCTCTCTCTCCCTGTTTTTCCCCATTCTTTTATGTTCTTCCTTTGTCCTGTTCATTCATTCATTCATTTATTCATTCATTCTCTCTCTCTCTCTCTCTCTCTCTCTCTCTCTCCCCTCTCTCTCTCTTTCATAGTTCACAACTTCCATCCATTCACAGACAGAAACCCAAACGAACAACAACTCCAGCCCCCACTCTCCCCGTTCCGGATCTTACCCTCTGTCCTCTCCCAGCTACCCCCCCCCCCCCCCTCCACACTCCCTCCACCCACTGGCACTCCACTCCACCCCCAACCTCCTCCCACCCGGAACGAACATCAACTTGGCGACTCACAGAGGGGCTTGCTCAGAGCCGTCCGTGATCTGCTTCAGGATGTTGAGGATGTCCTCCTCCGTCTTCCCGGGGAACAGCATGTGCAGAACGTCCAGCAGCTCCGTCTGGTTGAAGCCCCCTACCCTCACCAGCCCGGCCACAAAGGCCAGCTCCTGTCACGGGGACATTCAGTTGACAATTTGCCAGAAGAAAAAAAAAAAACCAACCTTTGAGGCTTAACTGTGGGTGGGTTAGGGTGAGGGCTGGAGGTGGAGGGAATGTGGGGGCGAAGGGGGGAAGGGGAAGGAAGAGAGTGAGAATTGAGATCACAGTGTCTACCAGTCGGAGGGCTTTGCTTATCATGGCGCGCAGGGGGTAAAGGCAGTACATAGTTCCTTTCTGACCGCTTAGAGAAGAGTGAGAATTGAGATTATTGTGTCTACCAATCAAAGGAGGGCATTATCTATCATGGCGCGCAGGGTAAAGGCAGTACGTAGTTCCTTTCTGACCGCTTAGAGGAGAGTGATAATTGAGATCACGGCGTCTACCAATCGGAGGAGGACATTATTTATCATGGCGGATGGATGGGGGCTCGGAGGGAGGGGGAGGGGAGGGGGGAGGGGGGTGTTAATGGCAGTACCTAAGTTTCTTTCTGACCGCTAAGTCCTTATTTAGACAAGAAAAAGCTGAATTAGAACATAGGTGTCTCTCTCTCTCTCTCTCTCTCTCTCTCTCTCTCTCTCTCTCTCTCTCTCTCTGTGTGTTCCCCGCCACTACTAAATTGTTCAACATATATTGTCTGGTCAGTCAGTGCGAGATTGCATCTACGAGGAGATCCAAATAAAGGCCGTTCTGCGCAATGCGGAAAAAAAAAGAACTGGGAGCCCAAAGTGAAAATAGCATTGTATGAGTGTGGATTTGGTTCTGTGTGGCTAAATCAAGGTGTTGGAGACACAGGGTGGCTCTACTCATGCTTTTCGGCAAAGGCTAATTGCTTGTCAAGGGCAAGACTGGAGAGAGTGAGAAAGAGAGAGTGTGTGTATGAGAGAGAGAAGAGAGAGAGAGAGAGAGAGAGAGAGAGAGAGAGAGAGAGAGACAGACAGACAGACAGACAGACAGACAGACAGACAGACAGACAGACAGACGCACGCACGCACGCACGCACGCACGCACCACACACACACACACACACACACACACACACACACACACACACACACACACACGCACGCACACACAATAAGCAGACGGGCACAAAAGGACAGACATACAGAGACCGACCGACAGACAGATACAGTGTATACAGATACATTGTTCCCATTTATTTGCCTCTTCTTGAAGCTTCCGAAGCTTGATCACTTCAAACTGCTGACGTGTGTGGGCCAGCGTCTGACTGATTTCACGATCCAAGCGGTTTCTGCAGAATACACCACTTCAATATTAAAAAAAGAATTGTTAAAATCCTGTTTTCCAAACATTCATACGATGCGAACAAAACTATTCAAACTGAACACAACACAGAGAGAGAGAGAGAGAGAGAGAGAGAGAGAGAGAGAGAGAGAGAGAGAGAGAGAGAGAGGTGTGACAAAAATGGTAACAATCGGATGATTTGTGCAAAATTGCATAAATCTAAATCATGCACAGTACATAATTGTATATGTATTAAGACGTGGTAATAAGGTCTGGGCCTATTTCAATATTTAAAAGAAAAACATATATAGAGTCAAAAGATTTTACAAACTGACTTTTTTGAGTTCATAAACATAATATACACAACATTACTCATACATAAGTCGTTTTGAATCCACATAAAAGTTTGTAAAAAAAAAATCTTAAAACACTAAAAACAAAACACAGAAAAAACAACAACATTTAAACAGAAAAAAGACAGAACAATGAAACCAGTGGAATGAATCACATGATGATATGAAATAAAATGTTAAGTGAGGAAGGGAACAGTAAAATAATAAATAGCAAACGAGTAGCGGGATATCTCGTTGTTTGTTCTGTGTGCTCTGTGTTGTCATTTCTGCTAGGCGATTTGGTGTCGCAAGCAGCATTCGTCTGGAGTTATGGGCCTTTCATCATGGGAGCAAAGAGTTACCCCACTTGTTTCTTATTCACATGATTGTAGTTTACATGGTGTATATATATATATATATATATATATATATATATATATATATATATATATATATATATATATATCATAAACAGTATAAAAACGTCCTTAAAAAATCTGAAAAAGCTCAACCCCTTGGGGAGCAACATTTGTTAAAAATATTATTAAAATGAAGTGCACTTCATTTTGAAGTGCACTTCATTTTAATAATATTTTTAACAATATATATATATATATATATATATATCATCCTGAAGATAGCCACCCAGCTTGAAACAAATTTGTAGAGTATTTTAATATTCCTTTTTAATACTTATTTTAACAAATGTTGCTACCCAAGGGGTTGAGCGCTTTTAGAATCGTTTTAGGTTGTGCAGCTACATTGATATATATATATACCGCTTTTAATAGCCCGGCCCCACATCTGCAACAATAATAAAAGAAGACAACACCCTCTTCTAAAAACATCTATAGTATGAAATATACCATGAGTACAATCAGAATATTGTAAACGGATCCATTACTTGTTCCTGGGTTTACTTATTAATGCCATAAAACGAACCACTTCTGCAAGTTATAACGTGACAATACTTTTACCAGGGCAAATCGCAGTTTCACTGTATTTCGCATGGACAGGAGAATGATTATATGTGAATTGTCTGTGTATTGTTTGCTGGGGAGATGTTTTACGATTTTACTTTCACGTTCAAGATTATATTGATTGTGTGTGATATAAAGTGTTGATTCATGTTGTGTGGTGCATAAAATGGACTATGAGAAAAAAATCTAATGCTAGAGAAAAAAACAACAACACCACCCAAACAAACAGAAAAGAAAGAAGGCAATTAGTGAAGAGAAGAAGAAGAAGAAGAACCACCCCACCACCACCACAACAAGAGGGACAAAATGATAACCATAACAACTAGACAAAATCAATACCAGCAACATCAAAAGTTGTAATGATCTCTTATCGTCGTTACACTATCTTCAACTCAAAGACAGACAGTAGACCACAGGGAAAGTCCTGTTGACAGTGGGAAAGACTACAACTTTGGATTCTCTCTTGAGGGCACATAAGACCGTATGGCGAAAGCTTGGCTATGTCTGGAGTGGCACTGTCTTCATCTGTCCGTGGGCAGGGGTGGTTGGGTCTGTGGGGTGTGCTCGGCAGCTGGAGGGTGGTGTTTTTCGCCGGTGGGCTCTGCAGTCATGAAATACGGGCTGGTACACCCATGGGGATGCTACTTTAAGGCTGTTATGAGCTGCATCCTGTAGTCTAATTTACCTCTGTTCAGGAGCAGTTATGTCCTTTGATATCTTAATGGAGTGTCCTGCGCGTGCCTGTACCCATCGTCAACACAGCGCAGGCCTCCAAGGGTGGTACAGGACTGCTCTAAAGGCAGGTGAAGACAGTGCTTCTCTGGGTCCTCCCCAGCACCTTCGGGTGTTTCTTTTTCTTCTTTGCCTTAACTAGGCTGACCCTGGAGAAAGGTCCAGTGACGGTGAGGAAAGACCCACTGACCACAGGGAAAGTCCTGTTGACAGTGGTAAAGACTACAACTTTGGATTCTCTCTTGAGGGCACATAAGACCGTGTGGGGAAAGCTTGGCTGTGTCTGGAGTGGCACTGTCTTCATCTGTCCGTGGGCAGGGGTGGTTGGGTCTGTGGGGTGTGCTCGGCAGCTGGAGGGTGGTGTTTTTCGCCGGTGGGCTCTGCAGTCATGAAATACGGGCTGGTACACCCATGGGGATGCTACTTTAAGGCTGTTATGAGCTGCATCCTGTACCTCTGTTCAGGAGCAGTTATGTCCCTTGATATCTTAATGGAGTGTCCTGCGCGTGCCTGTACCCATCGTCAACACAGCGCAGGCCTCCAAGGGTGGTACAGGACTGCTCTAAAGGCAGGTGAAGACAGTGCTTCTCTGGGTCCTCCCCAGCACCTTCGGGTGTTTCTTTTTCTTCTAGACATACACACACACGCGTGCGCGTGCGCGCATAATTTTTTCTTTTTCCTTCGAATCTTTGCCAAGTAATTATAATGATAAAAGAATTGTTAGCCTGCACTTGCTTGTTCCCACTATTAAATTGTTCAACGCGTGCGCGCGCGCACACACACACACACACACACACACACACACACACACACACACACACACACACACACACACACAGCTTTCTCGCCTGACCTGAATTTCTGCATGGCGACCAGGTGTTTGTGCACGAGCATCATGCGGCGAACCTTGCCGGCGAACTTGCTGCCATCAGTTTCTTCATCTCGGCCTCGTGCTGCATCAGCAGCAGCTGCTCCCGCTGCTGCATCCGTGCCCCCAGCTTGTTCTTCAGCATCTGGTCGTTGGCGCAACGTGAGTGGTATGTGTGCCAGTGAGGAAAGGAAGGGGGTGGAGTATGGATCATTCATTTCTCCTCTCTTTCTTTTTTTCCTTTTGCTTTTGTCCTTTAACCTCCAATTGTTTTTTTCGCATTTTCCTTCTTATTTCTTTTGTAACTTTTTTTTTTCAAATTTGAAAAAAATAAAATAAAAAGAGTAGGTGGGTCTCCATCCTATTTTTTCTCCCACCATCTTTTTCTTTCTTTCTTTCTTTCTTTCTTTTTGATGAAGACTGACGTCATGCTCATCATGAAATATCTTTGTGTTGTTTACAGATGGAAAGTCGCATGCTGACTTAAATGTTTCAACGTTTGATACAAAGCCCTTTCCTCCTCTCTCTCTCTCTCTCTCTCTCTCTCTCTCTCTCTCTCTCTCTCTCTCTCTCTCTCTCTCTCTTCTAAAACAAGCTGCAGAATCTAACATACCGATTCCTGCTTCCCTCTCTGTTTCTCAAGTCTTTTGTGTAAAGCCTCAGATTCCTGAAAATAAATGAAGAAAAAAAGAAACAACTTGGGCACTTTCAATACAGTTGACAACCACCACAAAAATTATTGACAACAGCAACTACATTTGAAATAAACCGCCGAAAAACGAAGTCTTAAATAGATATTAAACACACACACACACACACACACACACACACACACACACACACACACACACACACACACACACACACATACACGTACACGCACAGAGAGAGAGAGAGAGAGAGAGAGAGAGAGAGAGAGAGAGAGAGAGAGAGAGCTCTAAATCATTCATCAAAACGACACATCACCCTTTCTACCTGTTTGTGGACGTTCAGGATCTGCTCACACTCCGGCGTGGACAGGATGCCTCGTTCGTTGAGGTCGTCCATCAGGTTGGCCTTCAGGTTGTTGATGGCCTTCTGCTGCTCCTCGATCCGAATCCTCTGCCAGTACGCAAATACCCCTCCCGTGGATTAGCTCTCCACTCTAACCAGACTCTTCGTCAAGCATTATCATTGTTACCATTATTTTCTATGATTCCCCCCCCCCCCCCCCCCCATATTACCGTTATTACGGTTTGTACAGACGAAGCACTAGAGTCAAGACAGTTTCAGTTTCGTTGGATGACAAAGTGCAGCGGTTTCAGCTGAATGAATGATGAGTGAATCAAATATATAAAGCG
>CM031599.1:95061420-95083920 GCA_018398815.1 Conus ventricosus | reverse complement strand
AAAAGAAAAAGAAAAGAAAAGCAACCATGTCCATTTGATAAGAGCAGACTAGAAGAGAGAGAGAGAGAGAGAGTGCAATGCGTTATGCAGGAAGAAAGAAAGGAGAACAGATCGATGTTGATAGTCACTGTTCTACCCTAACCGGGGGTTCGACCTCATACCTGGCAGCGTCACTTCGCCAAGCAGAACCACAGACCAACGCCAACAGTCTCACCTGACCAGGCGCCATCAGACCAACACCAGTCCCGGCAGTTGTGTCGTGTTGTGAAAGTGACAGTGAAAGAAAAGAAAAGAAAAGAAAAGACAGTGAGTCGTGAATAGTTAAGATCACCTGGCCAGGTAAAGTAGAAAATCTGTTTATACCCGGGTTAGTTAATGATGTTTTAGATAAATGATTTTGTGAAGTTCAGGAAAGAGAGAATGTTTTATTTTGTTTGATTCTATATGCATTGATGTTCTTTCTATGATCAGGGTATAGTAAAGTTTTTAGACTTTACTAGTGGTTTGATGTGACGAATGCATGATATATGAATGAGATTGTAAGCAAGCTGTGAGTGTGTTTGGGCTGTGCGCTAGTCCTTCCTCCACTGACATTACACCGAGGTTGACAATTTTTTTGGCGAGCCTGCCAGGATATTCTGGCCCATTTATTATAATTGTTCAACTTCTCAGAGAGGAAGCTGGGTGGGATTCAAGTATTGTAATCCTAAGACAAGGGGTTGTCTTACTGTATGTTCCCAAGATAGTTAAAATACTAGGCTTGGCATTGCTTCCAAGATAGTTAATACTAGGCTTGGCATTTCAGCCCCAGAGTACTCATTTCGCACAGATTGCCTATAATTCGCTCTCATAGTTGGGTCAGGCGCTGGGCGTCTTATAAAAACTAATTACGTTGTCCCAAGCTAATATTATCATTCATAGGATTGTGCTATTACGTCACTCGTGTCGGCAACCACCAGTTGGCTGTCGTAGTTATAAAATCTTGTTAAAAAAAAAAAAGAGATATAATGGCGGAAGAAAAGAACACCCCTATTGAACAAAACTTGTGAGCGTCGCTCGTGATTTAGGTTGCTCAGGAGATGAGTTGCGTGCATTTGTTGAAAACCAACAAAAGATGGAAAGGGATGAACGCGCGGAAAGACGACGTGTCGCTGTAGAATAGCAGAGCAGGAAAGATTAAAAGCTAGCGAGACGCAGGAGACAGAAAAGAATGAAGCAGGAAACAGAAAAATTAAGGATTCAGGCTAACAATGATAAAGAAACGCAGGAAACAGAAAGAATAAGGGAAGCGCAGGAAACAGAAAGAATGAAGCGCAGGAAACAGAAAGATTAAAGGTTCAATTAGAGCTAGAGAAAGTGAGAATACAAAGGGAGACCACCGAGGATGGGAGTTCAGTTTCCAGTGACTCTGTGCGCAGCTATGCTCCCCGACCCAAGTTGCCAAAATTCTCTGAAGGAACCGATTCGATTGATGCATACATCAGTCGTTTCGAACGTTTGCGACCAGTCAGGGTTGGCCCCCAGAAGAGTGGGCAGTCATTTTGTCGGCGTTACTGACGGGTAAGGCATTGCAGATTTTCACTGCGTTACCAGCAGAACAACAGTCCGATTTTGGTGCTGTGAAGGAGTCTTTAATGAAGGATTTGATCTCACAGAGGAGGGGTTCAGGAAGAAATTTTCGTTCAGCTAAATTACAAGCAGGTGAGACGTACACTCAGTTTGGTGCACGCCTAGATCACTATTTTGAGAAATGGTTAGAGTTGAGTGGTACGAAGAAGGGAGTTCTTGAATTGAAAGAGCTAGTTATGAAGGAACAAATTTTGTCAGGTTGCGGCCCTGAGTTAACCATACATTTGAAAGAGAGACAGCCAGAGACAGCAGGAGAGTTGTTGAAGTTCGCAGAGGTGTATAGAGAGGCACGTTTGGGCACTAAGGTGCAGGAGAAAACAGGTGCTAGGCACAGGTGAGAAGAGTGCAAGGAGACTAGGAGAGTTTTCTGCAAAGTCTGCAAACCCAGTGGTGGGGCAGAAGGAAGGGCAAAGGGAAATTAGGTGTTTCATTTGTCACAAGAAGGGACATGTGGCTAGGGATTGTCGCATGAGGTCCAGAAGCAGCAGCCTTGCAAGAGGTGGATAAGGGTCGTCAAGGGAAACGACCTGCAGTGGAATCAAAAGGGATTCAGTCTGAAGAGGGTGGAGTGCAGCCTGTGGCTAGCACTGGACAGCAGTCAGTGTCAGGGATGGAGGGCACTAGGCTGAGTGGTTCGTTACCAGTGGAAGAAGGGTGGATTGGCCAGCAGAGGGTGAAAGTGTTACGAGACACTGGTTGTCATGCGGGGTAGTACGAACAACGCTGGTCGATAAAAGGGGATTTGACAGGGCAAATCCAGACCTGTACTCTAATCGATGGCACTGTGAGGGAGTTTCCAGTTGCTAAGATAGAAGTACGTACCCCTTACTTCTCAGGCGAGTTGTCTGCGTTGGTGATGGAGAAACCCCTTCATGATTTGATCATTGGAAATATTCCAGGTGCAAGGGATCCAGGGATCCTGAGTTGTTGACTGCTACAGGGGCAGCAGTTCAGACACGGAGCAAGAAGGAGGAAAAGGTTGTTAAACCGTTAGTTGTTCCAGGAAGGAAGTCGGCATAGATGTGTCGCCTGATGAGTTTAGGCAGCGCAGGAACAAGACCCTTCGCTCGTGAAGTCTTGGGAGTTGGCAAGAGGTGGAGAGAAACAGGAGGTTAGAGGAGGTGAGACAGAATTTCTTGTGAAAGGCGGGCTGTTGTACCGAGTGTTCACCAAGGGGAAGACAGGTAAGGTGACCACTCAGTTAGAGGTACCAGGGGTGTTATCGTGACACTGTCATGTCAGTGGGTCACGAGTCGCTCATGGCGGGTCATCTCGGCACCAGAAAAACAGCAAACCCGAGTCTTTGATGACTTTCATTGGCCAGGAGCAATGGCAGACATAAAGCGGTTCTGCATGTCATGTGATGTGTGTCAAAGGTCAGCCACAAGAGGGGTGAAGAGGAAGGCGCCTCTTAAACATCCCCTTTAATTGACACACCGTTCAGGAGAGTGGCTGTTGATCTGATTGGCCCAATCGCGCCCTGTTCCAAAGGTGGGCACAGGTATGTGTTGACACTTGTGGACTACGCGACCAGATACCCAGAAGCGGTTGCATTGAAAGGCGTAGATACGCAACAGGTCGCTGAAGGGCTGGTAGACATCTTTTCTCGCGTGGGTGTGCCAGCACAAATTCTCAGTGACAGGGGGGTCACAGTTCACCTCAGGCGTGATGAGGAGGTCAACAGGCTGCTAGGGATCACACAGCTGCTCACTACCCATACCATCCACAATGCAATGGCTTGGTGGAAAGATTCAAACGGTGTGCTGAAGGGCATCTTAAAGAAGCTCTGTGAGGAAAGGCCAGCAGATTGGGACCGTACTTTTCCAGCGGCACTGTTTGCCTACAGAGAAGCCCCTCAGGAAAGCACAGGCTTTTCGCCATTTGAGCTGCTGTATGGGCGGACAGTTCGGGGACCGGTGTGCATTCTCAAAGAGCTGTGGTCCGGAGAACAGGAGTCCGAAGAAGTCAAAACCACATATCAGTATGTGGTAGACTTACGCAATAGGCTCGAGGAGACATGTAAGGTCGCAAGGGAGAGTTTGCAGGAGGCTAGGGTCGTCCAGAAGAAGCAGTATGACGGGAAGGTGAGGAAGCAATTCCTCAAGGTGGGAGATCAAGTCCTGTTACTGCTTCCCACGGATCACAACAAGCTGCTGATGCATTGGAAGGGACCCTTCACCATCATTGAAAAGGTAGATCAGGACTACCGAATCGATGTGAATGGGAAATCAAAACTTTTCCATGCAAATTTACTCGCAAATATATTCAGCGTGAGAAGTCAGCACATAGGCGCAGCAGCAATCATTGATGGAGGTGAGGGAGACCCAGCAGAAGAAGGAGAGTTTTTGTTGCCTGAGTTTCCAGGAGAAAAAGTCATACAGGGATTTTGTGCACTGTATGAAGGGCTAGACAGTAGGAGACAGGGGGAAGTTAGGGGGCTCCTAGAACAATATAGGCGTCCCTGACTGATTAAACCAGGCAGGACAACTCTAGAGACATGTACGGTGGAGTTGACATCACAGAAGCCCGTACATGTGAAAGCCTACCCGATCCCATATGCCACCAAGCAAGTGATCGAGGAGGAGGTAGAAAAGATGTTGGACCTTGGGGTGATTGAACCGTCCAAATCATCATATAGTGCACCCGTCGTCTTAGTGAGGAAAAAGTCAGGTGAGCATCGATTCTGTGTCGACTATAGACGTCTGAACAGTGTCACCAAGGTCGATGCAGAGGTCATACCCAACATGGAAGACCTGTTCGCTCAGATTCGCCACAAGCAAGAGCCAGTATTTCACCAGGATCGATCTGAGCAAGGGTTACTGGCAAATAGCCTTGAGTGATGACTCAAAGGAAGTCACAGCATTTTCCACTCCTATGGGGCTATACCAGTGGCGAGTACTCCCTTTTGGGATGGTCAACGCACCTGCGGTTTTTCTCGAATGATGAGGAAGCTATTGACGGGATTGGAAGGTGTCGTGAATTTCATGGATGACATTCTGATAGCATCCGAGACATGGGAGGAGCATATGAGGCAGCTAGGAGCAGTCTTGGAGAGGTTGAGACAAGCCAATCTCACAGCCAGACCAACAAAGTGCCAGGTTGGCTTTCCAAGCCTGGAGTTCCCAGGTTTTGTTGTCGGAAGCGACACAAAGCAGCCGGAAAGAGGAAAGGTGGAGAAGATGATGAATTCAGAGAGACCAAAGACCAAAACAGAAGTCAGGAGTCTGCTAGGTTTTATTGGGTTCTATAGGGAGTTTGTTCCAAATTTCGCAGCAATCACGAGTCCTCTCAGTGATTTGGTCAAGGCAGGGAAACCGGCAGTGGTCGAATGGTCAGACGCTACAGAGCAAGCACTGCAGACGGTGTTGAGAGACTAGGTTCCCGTCCCATCTTGAAGCTACCAGATATGTCCAAACCATTTTTGTTGCGGACAGATGCATCAGGTGGTGGGATAGGTGCAGTATTTTTTGCAGGAGCATGAAGGAGTCGAGTTTCCTGTGAGATACGCTAGCAGGAAGTTGACAAAGTGTGAAGAAGGGTACGCAACGGTGGAGAAGGAGTGTTTAGCTGTTGTGTGGGCCGTGCAGAAGTTCCACAAATACTTGTATGGGAAAGAGTTCGTGATCGAGACGGATCATCAACCACTCAAATTCCTGCAGGAGGCACATTGAAAAACAGCAGAGTTCTGCGTTGGGCAATGGCACTGCAGCCCTACAGGTACCGAGTGCAGTACATTCCCGGTCGACAGAATGTCGGAGCTGACTATTTAAGTCGTGTAGTCTAGCAAGCTGCAACTCAGAGGAAGTCAGTCATATCCAGGGTGCATTGTTGATAATATGTGTTGATTCCAGTTATGTTGATTGGATATGGGTTCATCCCAGTTGGCTATGGTTCATATTTTTTTTTGTGTGAGACTTGTTCATATTTTTTTTGTGAGACTTGTTCATGTGGATGTAGTTATACTTGGAGCATACAGTCGCTTGTGTAGTGATGCATTATTTGCAATAAGCGAGGATGGAGATTCCTCAGTGAAGTGTCATGGATCGCGATCATATTATATTGTGCTTTTCATAAGAATTGTGAAAGGAGAGATGGCAAATCCGCAGGTAGGGAATTGCATAAGTGCGCACAGAGGTCGTTATAGAATGAGTTGAAATAACGCAAGAGCGCACGTCAATGATAACTCATTGGAGTGGTATTCACTAATTGTATATTTTATAACTTATAAACCGTTGGTTGTAAAGTATGTTCCAAACTTTGCGCGTGTAGCTGTGTGTCAGCAAATTCGGTTGTTGTCCTTTTTGTACCGTTGTTTTGAGACAATGCGGAGCATGGTCTTTTGCAAGGGGGAAATTGTCACGGACAAAAAATGAAACAACCTAACTTGGGGGAAACAACCTAACTTGGGGGGAACAACCTAACTTGGGGAGTCGCCAGTCAATTTGTTCGGACCCAAGTCCAAACTCAAACATTCTAGGCGTCAGAAAGACGGGCCCATGGGTCGGGTCCGGCCAATTAAGCTTAGCGGAGAGGCTTCAGGAAGACGGTCTGTCCGGCTATACGGGCTAAGCAGCTTTGACCGACGCCTCGATGTCTAGCGAGACGAGTCGCAGAGCCGAGCTCAAGCTCATCTAGCCACTTTGTGGAACCAACGTCATTGTTTTCTCGGAACGTCGTGGTGCCTACCCCAGACTCAGCTGGCCAAATTTAGATTGACCAGTGTCCACCACTTAAGCCACCCCCGCGCCCGTGAAGTAGGGAAGGGGGGAAGGTAGTGTGTGGTGGGGGTGAAATCTAGCTAATCAATTAAATGACCAATTGACCACCACAGAGAGTAAGGCGTGTAGACGGGACTGTCATGATTTGAACGTCCAATGGAATTAGAGGGAGACAACCCCGGGTGTCAGGGGTAAAAATACTGACCAATGGTACTCGCCCGTTTTTGGACAGATCGGTACGAATAAAGGAATGCGTGAGTGAGAGAACGGCAGAACGAGGGGAAGAACGAACAGAGAGACAGAGAGAGGGAGAGGGTTTTAGGTCTGCTTGAGAGAAAAGCAGAGAGATGAGGAGAGAAGAGAACCAAGTTTGAGAGATTAGCATGAGATAGTCTGCAGAGGAAGGACTGAGGAGAGATGTGGAGAGAGAGGGAGAGTTGCTAATTTATGAAAAAAGAAAAGAAAGAAAAGAAAAAGAAAAGAAAAGCAACCATGTCCATTTGATAAGAGCAGACTAGAAGAGAGAGAGAGAGAGAGAGTGCAATGCGTTAATGCAGGAAAAAAGAAAGGAGAACAGATCGATGTTGATAGTCACTGTTCTACCCTAACCGGGGGTTCGACCTCATACCTGGCAGCGTCACTTCGCCAAGCAGAACCACAGACCAACGCCAACAGTCTCACCTGACCAGGCGCCATCAGACCAACACCAGTGCCGGCAGTTGTGTCGTGTTGTGAAAGTGACAGTGAAAAGAAAAAGAAAAGAAAAGAAAAGACAGTGAGTCGTGAATAGTTAAGATCACCCGGCCAGGTAAAGTAGAAATCTGTTTATACCCCGGGTTAGTTAATGATGTTTTAGATAAATGATTTTGTGAAGTTCAGGAAGAGAGAATGTTTATTTTGTTTGATTCTATATGCATTGATGTTCTTTCTATGATCATGTATAGTAAAGTTATAGACTTTACTAGTGGTTTGATGTGACGAATGCATGATATATGAATGAGATTGTAAGCAAGCTGTGAGTGTGTTTGGGCTGTGCGCTAGTCCTTCCTCCACTGACATTACACCGAGGTTGACACACAGGCCACTCGTTTTACACCCATTCTTATCTTTTAAAAGGTGAAGAAGCTCCGTGGTGCATTCCATGTCATGTACCACTCACAGTGAAATATATTCTTTGAGAGTTGGGACTTGTATGACGTGAGACATGAAAACTTTACAGCAGACTCCATGAAAACCGTGTTCAGAGATGTCCCACCTGATGTGATCTTTGAATTTCTGAAAAAGATTAAGCTTTTTCATCTGATCTAAGATTTTACGGAAGAAATATTTTTAACGAAGTTTCCGGTGTGTTTTTAGAAGATGTATTTTAAACGGTTGTGTGAATGATTTGTAAGTTGTGAGTTACTTCAACGCAGTGACAGCCTTGATATGCCCCTTTGTGGTCTGCTGGGGTGTAAGCAAAAGCATTACCATTACCTTGCACACAGATGGTTTCGCGCAAAGGATAGTAACTCTTTAAAGCTCTTCTGTAATGGAAATTAGTATGTGTATAGCTGGCCAATCCTGCGGACACTGCCTGTATAGACAGGCAGTGAAGTTTTTGTGTGTATGACCATTTTTTATCCCGCCATTAAGGTAACAACACTCAATCTTCGGGGAAGGTGCATGCTATGTGTAACGTGTCATCCATACCAACGGCCAAACTGGCCTTCTCTTCCGAAAGTGGTGATGGGATTTTACGTGTGTGGAAAATGTTGTGCGTGCGTTCACACACGGAACCTCGGTTTATAGTCTCATTCGAAGGCTGTATGGGGAATGGAGTCAGAACCAACGTTAACTCCGAGGGTAAAATCTTCCTGTACCGAAATTCGAACCCGCAAATCCAGGATCACGAGTCCGGCGTTCTACCAACTGAGCTATTCCGGCCCCCCAAAAATGCTGTAAAATACTGAGCAGTAATGCCATGCCTGCACAAAGCAGCTCCATAGAATGCTCAGCTCATCATTTAGGATAAAATTAATCCAGCCCTGATTTGCAGGCTGCGGTATACGGGGAAAAAAAAGAATGACATGCTAACACTGATTCAGTGATCCAGTGTAACAATGTATGTGATGGTACAGGACACTGCATGGAGTGTCACAGTGTGGTGGTGAATGGTGTGGTATGGCCGAACGACTCATTGTCATATGATTTTAGAAAGGCTTTGATTGATATGGTATGGCATTGCATAGCCATGATATGTATGGTATGAAGATATTGTATGAGATTGTATTGCATGACTTGGTACATCGCAGTAAGGTATGATGAGGTAAAGTATACGTTTAACACTTTTTTTTGTTTGGGTCGGAGAATGAGATATCATATTGTAAACCTGTTGTTATTTAAGTTTTTTTTGGTCAAACACTGGAGGGAATAAACAGAACATTAGAAAAAAAAAAGAAAGGTCAGAAATAATGAGACAGATTGAAACGCAAAAGAAAGAAAGAAACAAACAATAGAACAAAAAAGTTACAAAATTCACGCGTTGATTCTATTTGAGCCGCATTGCACCGAACCACAGAACTTGATATTTAGTTATGTTCTCCACAATCCTCCCCTAACATCCAGCCACTCACCTTCTACCAACCCCCCTCCACCCGCCCCACCACCTCCCCATCCCCCACATACGCTCTGGTGCCACTCACCACTATTTTTAGTCTGTTGCTGCGACTGCAGCAGACTCATCTGTTGGGCACGTTTCTGTTTGAGGCGTTCCTCCAGAGACCGCTGCTGTTTCAGCTTGTTCGAGTCAGACTGCAACCACCCGTCACACCACCATCAGCACCGCGCACCGTCACACCACCATCAGCACCGCGAGCTAATGTTGCTAATGCCGCTGTGGATGCTGTAGTCTCGATATTTTTTAGGCAAATAAAGTAAAACTTGCCACTAACTGCAGCTCTAATGTTGCTAATGCCGCTGTAGATGCTGTAGTTTTGGTCGATTTTAGGCAGATACAGTGAAACCTGCCTAGCTGCAGCTCTAATGTTGCTGATGCCGCTGTACAATTTAGTCTGGATGGATTTTTGGCAAATACAGTGGAACCTACCACTAATCGCACCTACTTCTTACGTTGATAATGCTTCTGTAGATGCTTTAGTACTGATGGATTTTATGGCAAATACAGTGAAACCTGCCACTAACCGCACTTCTAATGTTGCTAATATTGCTGTAGATTCTTCAGTCTGGATGGATTTTTGGCAAGTACAGTGTAACCTGCCACTAACCGTTCCTCTAATGTTGCTAATACCGCTGTAAATGCATTAGTCTTAATTGATATTTGGCAATACAGTGAAACCTGCCAGAAAACCGCACCTCTAATGTTGCTAATGCTGCTGTACAATTTAGACTGGATGGATTTTTGGCAAATACAGTGAAACCTACCACTAATCGCACCTACCTCTTATGTTGCTAATGCTTCTGTAGATGCTTTAGTACTGATGGATTTTATAATAATAATAATAATAATGAATACTTATATAGCGCCTATTCTCGGCTAGAGACCAAGCTCTAAGCGCTTTACAATCCACACTCGTTTACACAACGGGCTGCCTACCAGGGTAGTGCCGACTGAAGAGCTGCCAGCCGGCGCTTCATTCAGTCGTTTCCCGTGTCATCCAGTCAGTATCGTTCAATATCGATCACTCATTTTCCTTACTTCCTTCATTCTTTCCATTTCTCACGCAGGGTGCATGCTATGTGTAACGTGTCATCCATACCAACGGCCAAACTGGCCAACTCTTCCGAAAGTTGGTGATGGGATTTTACGTGTGTGCAAGATGTTATGCGTGCGTTCACACACGGAACCTCGGTTTATAGTCTCATTCGAAGGACTGTATGGGAAATGGAGTCAGAACCAATGTTAACTCCGAGTGAAAAACCCCCCTGTACCGAAACGCCCCGGCGGAGGTTCGAACCCGCAACCCAGAATCACCAAGATTTCGAGTCCGGCGCTCTACCAACTGAGCTATTCCGGCTGCTATTACGGCAAATACAGTGAAACCTGCCACTAACCGCACTTCTAATGTTGCTAATATTGCTGTAGATTCTTCAGTCTGGATAGATTTTTGGCAAGTACAGTGTAACCTGCCACTAACCGTCCCTCTAATGTTGCTAATGCCGTTGTAAATACTTTAGTCTTGGTTGATTTTTGGCAAATACAATGAAACCTGCCACTAACCGCACTCTAATGTTGCTAATGCTGCTGTACAATTTAGACTGGATGGATTTTTGGCAAATACAGTGAAACCTGCCACTAATAGCACCTACCTCTTATGTTGCTAATGCTTCTATAAATTTTTTAGTACTGATAGATTTTATGTCAAATACAGAGAAATCTGCCATTAACCGCACTTGTAATGGTGCTAATGCAGCTGTAGATGCTTTAGTGTGGATGGATTTGGGGCAAATACAGTGAAACCTGCCATTAACCGCACCTCCAATGTTGCTAATGCTGCTGTAAATGTTTTAGCGCTGATGGAGGTTTGGCAAATACAGTGAAACCTGTCACGAACCACCCCTCTAATGATGCTAACGCTGCTGTAGATCCGATCTGCCACTAATCGCACCTCTAATGTCGCTAATGCTGCTGTAGATGCTTTAGTACTGATGGATGTTTGGCAATTACAGTGAAACCTGCCACTAACCACACCTCTAATGTTGCTAATGTCGCTGTAAATGCTTCAGTCTTGATTGATTTTTTTTCCAAATACAGGGAAACCTGTCACTAAAGAGCCCCCTAAATTGTGGTTCCCTAAAGATTTTTTTTTCTGGACCTTTTCTCCGCCGTTTTGATTCTTTCTGTCTTTATCAGATCAGACTTCCAACCACAAGTCGCTCCTTTCCTGATATCGATTTTTGAGGATTTTTTTTTTTACTGTTGACGCTCTCCCCTTCCACTCTTGCTGATTTCTGATCGACTCTTACCTGTATATGTTTATCAATCTGTTCTGGACAATGGCAGTTCTTTGGGGGAGTTATTTTAGGGTTGTATTTTAATGTCCATGCGCACTGATAATGAGACCACTACGTATAAAGGCTTGCTGATACTATACATGACATCATTTATTATTATTTTTTATCAAAACAGTACACAATAGGACAATGTAACTGAATCATAAAACAGAAGAAATATGTGATTTGGTTATATCTTAATGTTAATGATTGCGTATAAATGCAGAATGAACGAAATAAAAGGAGACACACAGGCGCGCGCGCGCACGCACACACACACACACACACACACACACACACACACACACACACACTCTCTCTCTCTCTCTCTCTCTCTCTCTTTCTCTCTCTCTCTCTCACACACATCACACTTACACACACACACAAACACACGCACGAAAGCACGCACGCACACACACACACACAACACACACACACACACACACACATATATATATACATATAAAGAGAGAGAGGAGAGAGAGAGAGAGAGAGAGAGAGAGAGAGAGAGAGAGAGAGACAGACAGACATACAGAGACAGAGACAGAGACAGAGAGAGAGAGAGAGAGAGAGAGAGTCAGACAGACAAACAGATAGACAGACAGAGACAGGGAGAGAGACAGACCGACAGACTGAGACAGACAGAGACAGAGACAGACAGCCAGCCAGAGAAAAGAGACGAAACAGATGGACAATGAAGGCACAGAGAGGAGGAGGTGGGGTGAGAGGAGGGCAGGGGGGGGGGGGGGGGGGGGGGGCGGACAGAAATGGGTCAGGGCACCTGTTCTCAGGAGCACCATCTGTTCTCGTGCTCCGTCATGATCCTGTCTCTCTCGCCTCGGACATGGAATCTGGCTGTTCACCAGTTTCCTGTGCACACCCCACCCAGCATAGAATGGCTAGCAGCGACAGTGGGAAACGCATTTGTTCTCTTCGTTGTCATCTTCATCTTCATCGTCGTCATCATCATCATCATCATCATCGACGTCATCATCATCATCGACCTCATCATCATTATCGTCGTCATCCATCATCATCATCATAAGTTTCTGTATGCGCCCACGCCACACAGCGTGTCTAGCAACGATAACGGGAAACAAAAAAAAGTCGTCGTCGTCGTCGTCGTCGTCGTCGTCGTCGTCGTCGTGGTCGTGGTCGTGGTCGTCGTGGTCGTGGTCGTCGTGGTCGTGGTCGTCGTCGTCGTGGTCGTCGTCGTCGTGGTCGTCGTGGTGGTCGTGGTGGTCGTCGTCGTCGTCGTCGTCGTCGTCGTCGTGGTGGTCGTGGTGGTCGTGGTGGTCGTGGTGGTCGTGGTGGTGGTCGTGGGTCGTCGATCGTGGTCGTCGTCGTGGTCGGTCCGTCGTGGGCGTCGTCGGTGGTCCGTGTCGTCGTGGTCGCGTCGGGTCGTGTGTCGTCGTGGTCGTGGTCGTCGTGGTCGTCGTGGTCGTCGTGTGTGGTCGTCCGTCGTCGTCGTCGTCGTCGTGGTCGTCGTGGTCGTCGTGGTCGGTCGGGTCGTCGTCGGGGGTCGGGGGGCGGGGGTGGGTCGTCGTGGTCGGGTCGGCGAGGTCGTCGTGGTCGTGGTCGTGCCGTCCGTCGTGTCGTCGTGGTCGACGTGGTCTGGTACGTCGGTCGGGGGTTCCGTGTTCGGCTGGTCGTCGTGGGTCGTCTGGGTCGGGGGGGGTCGGTTTCGGTCGTGGTCGTGGTCGGTCGTCGTCGGTCGTCGTGGGCCCTGGGTCTCGTCGTCGTCGTGGTCGTCGTGGTCGTCGTGTCGTCGTGTCGCGTCGTGGTCCGGTCGTGGTGGTCGTGGTCGTCGTGTCGGGGTGGTCGTGTCGTCGTCCGTCGTCGTCGTCGTGGTTCGTCGCGTGGTCGTCGTCGTGTCGCGTCGTGTCGTCGTCGTGGTCGTCGTCGTGGTCGTCGTCGTGTCGTCGCGTGTCGTCCGTCTTCGTCGTGGTCGTCGTCGTGGTGGTCGTCGTGGTGGTCGTCGTGGTGGTCGTGGTGTCGTGTCGTCGTGGTGGTCGTGGTGGTGGTCGTGGTGGTGGTCGTGTGGTCGTCGTGGTCGTCGCGTGGTGTGGTCGTGGTCGTCGCGTGGTCGTCGTCCGTGTCCGTGTACCGGTGGTCTCGTCGTGGTCGTCGTCCGTCTCGTGTGGTGGATGGTCCGTCGTGGTGGGGGTCGTCGTGTGGTGTGGTCGTCTGGTGGTGGTCGTGGTGGTGGTGGTGGTGTCGTCGTTGTGGTGGTGGTCGTCGTGGTGTGGTGGTCGTCGTGGTGGTGGTGGTCGTCGTGGTGGTGTGGTGGTATGTTGGTTGGTGGTGGTCGTCGTCGTGGTGGGTGGGTGGGTGGGGTTGGTCGTCGTGGTGGTGGTGTTGGTGGTGGTCGTCGTCGTGGTCGTGTCGTCGTCGGTGGTGGTGGTGGTGGTGTGGTCGCGTCGTCCGTGTCGTGTCGTCGTTGGTGGTCGACGTCGTGGTGGTCGACGTCGTGGTCCCAACCGTCGGTCGTCGTGGTCCGTTGGTCGTCGTGGTGGTCGTGGTCGTCGTCGTCGTGGGTCCGTCGTGTGGTGGCGTATCGGCGTCGTGGTGGTCGTCTGGTCGTCGTGGTCTCGTGTTCGTCCGTGGTCGTCGTCGTGTCGTGGTGGTCGTCGTCGTCGTGGTGGTCGTCGTGTGGTCGTGGTGGTCGATCGTGGTGTCGTCGTGGTCGTCCGTCGTGGTCCGTCGTCGTGTCATCGTCGTCGTGGTCGTCGTCGTCGTCGGGTGGTGTCGTCGTGGTGGTCGTCGTCGTGGTCGTCGTCGTGGTCGTCGTCGTGGTGGTCGTCGTGGTGGTCGTCGTGGTCGAGGTGTCTGTCTGGGGTCGTCGTGGTGGGTCGTGGTCGTGGTGGTCGTCGTGGTCGTGGGTCGTCGTGGTCGTCCGTGGTGGGTCGTCGTGGTGGTTGGGGTCGTGTGGTCGTGGTCGTCGTGGGTGGTGGTCGTCGCGTCGTGGTGGTCGTGGTCGCGTCCGTGGTCGTCGTCGTGGTGGGCGTCGACGTCGTCGTGGGTCGTCGTCGTTGTGGTCGTCGTCGTCGTGGTGGTCGTGGTCGTCGTCGTGTGTCGTGGTCGTCGTCGTGGTGGTCGTCGTGGCGGGTCGTCGTGGTGGTGGTCGACGTCGTGTGGTCGTCGACCGTCGTGGTGGTCGTGGTCGTCGTCGAGGTGTCCGGGTCGTCGTGTGTGGTCGTGGTCGTCGTGGTGGTCGTGGTCGTCGTCGTCGTCGTGGTCTGTCGTCGTGGATGTGGTCGTCGTGGTCGTGCGTGGACGTGGTCGTGGTCGTGTGGTCGTTGTCCGTGTGGTCTGGTGGTGGTGGCGTGGTGTGGTGGTCGTGGTGTGGTGGTGGTGGTGGTCGTGGTGGTGGTGGTGGTCCGTGGTGGTGGTGTGGTCGTGGTGGTGGTGGTGGTCTGGTGGTGGTGGTGGTGGTTGTCGTTGGTGGTGGTGGTCGTGGTGGTCGTTTCGTCGTGGTGGTGTGTCCGTCGTCGAGTGGTCTGGTCGTGGGCCGTCGTGTCGTCGTCGTCGTCGTCGTCGTCGTGTGGTGGTGGTGGTGGTCGTGGTCGTCGTGTGGTGGTCGTGGTGTGGTCGTGTCCGTCGTGGTGGTGGTCGTGTGGTGGTCGAGGTCGTCGTGGTAAGTGGTGTTCGGTGGTCTTGGTGGTCGTGGTCGTGGTCGTGGTGGTACGTGGTGGTCGTGGTCCCGTGTGGTCGTGGATCGTGGTGGTCGTGGTGGTCGTGGTCGTCGTGGTCGTGTCCGTCGTCGCGTGGTCGTGGTCGTCGTGGGTCGTGGTCGGGGTCGTCCCGGTCGGTCGGGTCCGTCGGGTCCGTCGGGTCCAGTCGGGTCGGTCGGTCCGTCGGGTCCGTCGGGTCGGTCGGTCGGTCGCGGTCGGTCCGGGTCCGTCGGGTCGGTCGGTCGGTCGGGTCGGTCGGGTCGGGTCGTCGGGGGGTCGGTCGGGTCGGTTCGGTCGTCGGGTCCGTCGGGTCCCGTCGGGTCGGTCGGGTCGGTCGGGTTCGGTCGGGTCCGTTCGGGTCGGTCGGGTCGCCGTTCGGTCCGTCGGGTCGGTCGGGTTCCCGTCGGGTCCGTCGGTCGTCGGGTCGGTCGGTCCGTCGGTCCGTCGGGTCCGACGGGTCGGTCGGTCGGTTTTTGACTTATTCACCTCTCTATCGGTGGCGAGTCAGTACCTACACTATTTGACCCAAAGCACAGAGATGAGAAGAGGGAGGGGGGGGGACCCACCTACGATCTCTGTGCCTCGTGCTTCTCTCAGGTCCTGCTGTTTTCCTGGCGCTCCTTCTCTCCGTCTGCTTGGACCACTCGCGACGTCGGCGGCCAGCTCCTCCTGAACACCAGGCTGCGTTTAGTTGTGCACGAGCACATACAGACATTATACACCCCATTCCACACCCAACCCTACCCTGCCATGCCAGCCATCCATGCCGTACCGTACTCGTACCGTACCGTACCATACCGTACCGTACATGTTACTCCAGAACACAGTACAAGGCAAAGCACACTACAGTACATCGCACAAATTACATCATTATAAACATAAATACCACACCACACTAACCATATCAACCGTACCATACCACACCACACCACCCTGCCCCACACAACACGAACACTACCCGATACGACATGCCACGAAACGACATAAATAACTGACATGACACCGAAACTACACTACACCACATCTCATCTTACTCTCCATACCACACACTATATCATAGCAGGCAACAGCAAAGAAAACCATGCCACACTTCGAACATCCACCACACGTGTCAATTCCTTCATAGCACAACACAACGGGGCGAAAACCCATAACCGGATCGTATACCAGACAACAATGTGCCATATCTGCACCATACCATAACCATACCATACCATACCAAACCATACCATACCATACCACACCACACCACACCGTACCGTACCGTACCGTACCGAACCATACCATACCACAACACACCACACCACACCAACCACACACACCACAACACCGTACCGGACCGTAAACCATACCATACCATACCATACCATACAATACCATACCATACGGTGCCACCAAACTAACGCCATCCCAATATCATTTCCCTCTCCCTCTCTATTCGGAAAACGGAGTAATGGCTAACCCAAACCACTGGGTCCAGACAGATCAAAATTATACTGGACTGATAGGAAACTTTCCCATGCGCCAAACCCTACTACCGCACTCATAGGGAAAGAAAGAAAGAAAGGAAGAAAAGAAAGAATAGAAAAAAGAAGAAACATGGAAAATCAACAACGATTTCTTCGCTTCGTGACCAGGGGAATACCAACTTTGGGAAAACTATAAGACTAACAATGTCTAGACCACCCTGGTCGTTGGAGAGGACACAGACAACAACAGACACACATACAGAACACAGCACAGACACACCACACACACACACACCACACACACACACACACACACCACAACACACCACACACACACACCCACACACCTTCAGGTTATCTCCCTGCCTCCCGCGGTTCTTGTCCTGAGTCGGTAAGAAATTTCTCCATCTCCGTTGTGCTTCTGAATCAGAGCGGCCTACCGTCTTCTCCTCATCCCTGTCCGCAACGCGGTAGAGACAGAAGAACACATGGCGATGCAGAATCCAAACATCCCCCTTTTTTTTATCCTCTATCTTAAAACAACAACGACAATCAACAACGACGAAGACGACGACGACGACGGACAAAACAACAATAACACAAAAGGAAAAAGAAAATGGGAAAAAAAGCAAAAGAAAAAAGTGGGAAAAAATTGGAGACTAGAGGACAACAACAACAAAAACAAACCCTCCCTCTCCTCCCAAAGAAAAGCAAAGAAAGAAAGAAACCAACAGCCTTCCCTGCCCCATCTTAGGATAAAGTAGAACTGTCGATGTTTTCTTGGCGAAGAAGAAGAAGAAGAAAAGAAGAAGAAGAAGAAGAAAGGGGAGGGAGAAGAAGGAAGATGGTGGGAAAACCGAGAAGGAAAGGAGGAAAAAATAAGAAGAAAAATAGTAACAATTAATAGCTGGACTAGGAAGGACGAGGAGATGAATGTAATAATAACAATAAAGATAATGATAAAGAAGAAGAAAGCAAAAAAAAAAAGAAGAAGAAAAGAAAAGAAGAAGAAAAGAAACATCAAAAACCAGAACAACAGAATTCCAACACTACAACCCCGAAAAGAAACATGAAGACATATGAAATTGAACGTAACAACAAGAGGAAAACTTTACGATAAAAAACAACAAGTAAGGACAACATCAACAACAAGAAAACAACAACAACAATAATAACAATATTACTACTACTCTACTACTACTTGAATAATAATAATAATAACATAATAATAATAATAATGATAAGAGGAAGAAGAAGAACGACAACAACATCAATGATGATGATGAAGCTATGATAATAATAATGGACAATGATAATACAAATGAGTAAAATAATAATAATAAAATAATAATAATAATAAAAATAATAAGATGAAAATACTGACAATATACTACTACTACAGACTACTACTAAAGATAATAATAATAATAACAATAAAACCAATATAAATGATATGATGTTGAATAATAATATGGATAACAATAATCATAATGATGATTGCGACGACAACAACAACAACAACAACAACAACAACAACAACACCAACGACAACAACCCGAAGACTGCAAAAGAAAACTCAATGCAAACACTAAGAAGACCCTCCCCCTCCCCCACCCCCATACACACCTTCAACACCATCCTTCGCCGCCGGGCTTCCTTTGATCCAGCGCCATCTTGTCCTGGCATCCTGGACCAGTTCCGCTCCGCTGGTCGTTGCTGGCGTGGTCAGCGGTCCAGCTGGTTCTCCATGTTTTCCTGTTCCACTTCTGTGCTGGGAGTTGATCTTCAGGAGACCCTCCACAAGGCACGGGATCTGTGGATATAGGCGGAGGGGTACAGGAATGATCTACACGCGATTCGTCAGACACACGCGCCGCGCACACACCATTACTCGTATTCACACTCCCCCTACCCCCCCCCCAAAAAACAACAACAAAAAAACCTGGGTCTTTCGACTTTTCAAATGTATTTTATCATGGAGAGTATAATATACCGGAAAGAATGCAACCAAAACAAAAAGAAGAATCTTTTGTCATAAATGCCTTCACATAAGCGAAATTCAGAATCTTTTACAAAGATTCTTTGGACAAAAAACACTTCCAACAAGTATAGAACATAGTCATGTCATATATTTACGGCAAGAAAGGTAATGTGGCGTGTGCTATTTGACAACTAAATGCCTTCATTATTTAAGCGCAATTTGAATAAATGTGTACAAGGACTGTTTTCATACTTCTTCGATATTTTGAAAATTTAATTTTATGGAATACTATTTGTGAATTTTGTTATTTTTTTTCACCTGTTTGTGGAATATTGGTTTCACCTTTGTTCGAACTTATTAGGAAGTATAAATGAATTGTGGAAATACATCCGATGAAAAGAGGTAAATCGGATCTGTTGAAAACAAAAGCAGGTTTACGAAAAAGAAACCTAACTTCGTTAATTTTTCTTCACCATATGGTAAAACATATTTTTTTAAGGATAGGCAAGTACACACACACACACACCCACACACACAGACACCCACACAGACACAACACATACACACACACACACACACACACACACACACACACACACACACACGACACACACACACACACACACACGCAACAGTGTTGACCTCGTTCCATCAGACAAAAGGTATTGAGATGAATAACTTTGATAATGTCAAAGTGTCATAAATGGTTATGTTGTTGCTGAAATAGTCATGGTTATTTCGCAGTCACAGGTTGAAAATATTTTTTTGTAAAGATCACAACTTGTTACCACTAGGGATTCAAACTTACAACATATGCACATATCAGATGTGCTTTGAAAGTACTAGATAAATTACTTTGAAAGTGTTGCTTTTTTTTAACAGGTGTCCTAATATCATCTGGCGAAGAACAACCACTGGCTTGCATCACACATACCCACATACATAACAACCACACCAACACCCATAGCACGCCTACTCCCGACCGCTGTGAGAGAGAGAGAGAGAGAGAGAGAGAGAGAGAGAGAGGAGAGAGAGAGGAGAGAGAGAGAGAGAGAGAGAAGAGAGAGAATGGAATTACCATCGTGTCCCTCAGCCTGTCCAGACTTGTTTTTGTTGATGAATTCCAGACCTCCCCGTTGTGTTTCTTGGTCTGGAATCAAAACATACACAGGATGACATTTACAGCTGAACTGAACTATGCTGCTTGGAGCAAGCCAACTAAAACCCGTGACTATGTGAGCAAATTGGGATATGGATTGACCAATCATTGATCTATAAAAAAAAAGCAAAGATTAATGAAATTATGTAGAAATTATGTTTTACAAGTCTGTAGACCTCAATTGTGAGCTGAAGCCGGTTTTAAGCATGCATTTTTGAGAGAGAGATAGAGAGATGGAGAGAAGGAGAGAGAGAGAGAGAGAGAGAGAGAGAGAGAGGGAGAGATTGATTTATTTGTATTGATGGATTTAAATTAACATCTAGTTCACTTCACAATGGTGATATTAGACGAGACTAAAAAATGAACCAATCCACAAAAAAACCAAACAAACAAAAACTCACATAAAACGGGCTGATGTAAGAGTGGGGGTGGTGTAGGGGGAATGGTGTTGTGTGTTGTGTTGTGTGTGTGGTGTGTGTGTGTGTGTGGAGGGTGTGTGTGTGTGTGTGTGGTGTGTTGTGTGAGTGTGTGTGGTGTGGTGTGTGATAGATGTACAAAAATGGATCTTTAAATTATATAACTGCAGCGAAGAAATGATACAAACTGCATCATCTTTATCCAGCACTATACTTTCAAATGTATTGTAAATATAAGTCATTTATAATTATAGTATTAAGTTCATATGACAGCCTTTTCACACATGACAGTGCATATTCACACACTCACCCACACACACACATCACACACACACACACACCACACACACGCACACCGCACACACATGCATGCATACACACAACACACACACACACACACACACACAACACACACATCACACATCACACACACACCACACACACACGCGCGCGTAGTGAGGAGGCGCAGCGCGCAAGCACAGACACCAAACTCTTACACAAGCCCCGTTTTTAATTTGTTTTTTGTTTTTGGTGATTGGTTCATTTTAGTCTAATATCACCATTGGTTGTGAACAGATTAGTTAAATCAAATCAATCAGTCGCAATCAATCTCATGGCCTGCACAGAAACCCATACTGCAGACACAGACAGACAGACAGACAGACAGACAGACAGACAGACCGACAGACAAATGGGACAATGACAGAGGGAGAACACAGCCGAGGCCAAAAGAAAACCGCCAGCTACAACCAGATCGTCCAGCTGGCGACTTTGGCCTTGGAGAGTTTCTTGTGCAGCTCGGCCTCCCGGGTCTCCTGTGGCCGTCTCCAATTGAGACTTGATGCCAGGGCCTTGGCCTTCAGGCCCTCGACCCCACTCCTCCGACTGTTCTACCGTCACCATGCGCTCCTGGGGACCAGACGGGAGAAGTGGAGGAAAGGTGAGAGGGCAGAGGAGGGTGAAGGGGGGGGGGGGGAAGGGTGTCGTCATACAACGTACGGGATCAAGGTAAGGGGTAATGTTCTAACGGTGGCGCCCAGTCTTTCGCAAAAAGGGCCATATCAGGGCTGTCACCGCGTTGAAGTCAACTCACAAGTCATAAACAACAATCAACAACAACAACAACAAAAAACAACAAAACACCTCAAAATATAAAACAAAACAACTCCCCACTTCCCCCGCTCAAAACAAAAGTAAAACAAAAACACAAACAAACAAAAAAAAACATTTTTTACACAACCCTTAAAAACACAACCGGAAAATGTGTTACAAATCTTTCCTCGAAAAATCTTTAGATCAGATGAAACACGTTAATCTCTTTCAGAAATTTCAAAGATCAACACTCAGGTGGGACATCTCTGAACAAGTTTCATGGATTTGCTGGGGAAAGTGTTTATGTCTCACACAGTGTACAAGTTCCTCCCAACACTTTTAAAGAACGTGTTTCACTGGAGTGGAACATGGACCATGGAATGCACCCACGTAGCTTCTTCACCTTAAAAAAGATAAGACTGGGTGTAAAACGAGTGCCGGTATGCAACGGCACAAGACTGTCTTCTTTAACGGCCGCCTCGGGAACATGGTAAGGGATTGGGATTTTAGATAATTTATTCATGCATAGGCCATTGCCTCATGAAGGGGTACACTTTCAATTATTGAACTTTGCGCCATTTTCTAGTGATTAATCAGACGCAGTCACATAATGCACACGTAATTTTCATAATGGTTAAGACATAGCCGCAATCGAATTTAAACGCTCTTATATAAGAAATATTGATTAAATTCCTGACAGTGTTTTTCATTTTCAGACGTCAAACAGGAAAGTCAATCGAAACTGGATGGGATGCTACAGCATTTCAAAGTATATATATGTTTTCGTAAATTATTTTAATGTAGGAATACACAAAACGAAATGAACTTCATCTTCTTGGTAATTCTACACAACGGACAAAACAAATCTGATGCCCAGTATGTGACCTATTACGATAGTAGTGACAGTTCAGACACACTAAGTCTGACCTTGTCAATACAAATTTTAAAGTGCCAATCTAAATTTAAACTTCACATAGTGTTTTATCTTCTTTACAGTATGGACGAAACGTTCTTCTGATTGAAACCGTTCACCTGTTATTTACACGGAAATCCCATACTTGGCCCACTGACACACTATCAAATCTGGTCTTTAAAACATGATTCGAAAAATTTGACTTTTTCTTCAAGTCCCCTGGTTCAACCCATACCACGTAAGGGATAAGTGTGTTTGGAGCTATTTACAGCATGACTAGCCCGTTGGGTGGATGAATAGGTCACCATCTGCTAATGTTTTGTCCTGGTGGTTCTTCCCTTTGTTTACTTACCACTTAATTACTGCACTCATGCATCCTAGTACTTTAGTCCATACTCACAGCTGTAACATTCTGGGCAGATTCATTTCAGTGTCATCAAGGGGAGTACTGCATGTG
>CM031599.1:95008920-95056420 GCA_018398815.1 Conus ventricosus | reverse complement strand
GATGAGAGGACACACACCCCACAATTTTGAAAATGAGAGTTACCCCCCTTTCCCCTTGTCTTTTATATTTGGAATTGTTTTTTGTCTCCTGATTCCAATGTATTCCACTTTCTTCTTAATTGCTTTTTCTCTTTCTTTCTTTCTTTACTTTCTTTTTTCCCTTTTTCTCTTTCTTTCATCTTTCCTTCTTTCTCTTTCTTTTTTTGTGAACAGTGGGGCTCCACCCTCCTATTTTTTAAATTTATTTTTTATCCCGCTGTCATTTTTCTTCTTTCTGAAACTGATCACTCTCACTACTCATTGTCCTGTGTTTTTTGAACAGATGGACATCTCTTGCTAATTTCCATGTTTTAACATTTGGAAGTTTAGTACTCACCCTCCACATCCCTTTCCCTCTTGTCATGAAAACATAAAAGATTGGAAGAGTGCAGAAATGTGTCGTTTAGTTCAATTTCAGTCGCTCCATACACTCGTACAAACATATGCAACACACATTTTTCTGTCCGGCAGAGAAGGCTAAGCAGAACTTAAGGAAGTAATAACAATTCCCAATAACGCAGAACGTAGAGAGGAACATCTAACATACCTCTCTGGCATTTCGCTGTGGCAGCAATGCCTCTTGCTTTTGTTTTCGATGTTTCTGCATCAGCTTCTGACAGTTTTTCCTGGAATGAAAATGTGAAACAGAACACACAAAATGATATCAACAGTCTTTAATCATCACCCTTAATATTGATAACAACAGGCCTTTATCATCAACACCATTAATACTGATATCAAAAAGGCCCTATATCAACAACCCATAATACTGATATCAACAGGCCTTTTCATCAACCCAATTAATACGGATATCAACAGGCCTTTTATATCAACCCATTAAAACTGATATCAACAGGCCTTTATCATCAACCCCATAATGCTGATATCAACCAGGCCTTTATCATCAACCCCATTTAATACATGATATCAACAGCCCAAACAACAACCCATTAATACTGATAACAACAGGCCTTATCATCAACCCATTAATACTGAGATCCACAGGCCTTTTAACACAACCCATTGATACAGAATCAAACAGGCCTTTATGATCAACGCCATTAATACTGATATCAACAGGCCTTATCATCAACCCATTCATACTGCACATAGAGCACACAAAATGATATGAACAGGCCTTTATCATCAACCCATTAATACGATATCAACAGCTTTATCATCAACCCATAATACTGCAATAGAGCCACACAAAATGATATCAACAGGCCTTTTAATCATCAACAATTAATACTGATACAACAGGCCTTAATCATCAACCATTAATCCTGATACAAACAGGCCTATTATCCATCAACCCATTAATAACAGATATCAACAGGCCTTTATCATCAACCCATTAATACAGAATCAACAGCCTTTATACATCAACACCATTAATATTGCAATAGAGCACTCAAAATGATTTAACAGCCTTTAAATCATCAACCCATTATACTGATATCAACAGGCCTTTAATCATCAACCCATTAATACTAGCAATAGAGCACACAAATATGATTATCCTAAAACCCCCCAAGGCCTTTATCATCAACCCATTAATACTGATATCAACAGCCTTATCATCAACCCATTAATACTTATACAACAGCTTTCATCATCCAACCCATTAATCACTGATGTCCAACAGGCTTCTATCATCACCCATTAAATACTGATATCAACAGCCTTTATCATCAACATCATTATACGGATACTAACCCTCCTTTTATCATCACCCGTTAATACTGAAATCAACAGCCTTTATCATCACACCTGTAATACTGATATCAACAGGCCTTTATATCATTCAACCCATTAATAACTGATGGTTCAACCATGCCATTATCATCACCCATTAAAACTGATAAGTCCTATCCACACACAGAACACAAAAATGATATCAACAGGCCTTTATCAACATCCCATTAATACTGACAGTCTATCCACATACTTCAAGGTTCAGACAATTTTGCTGGGAACTTTCGCATAACTGATTTTGATTAGATTTACAGGTTCTCTGACTTACCATTTATTGTTATGGTTTTACCCTTGTATGTTCATGGGTTTGCGATGTAGCAACTCAACGTATGATATATTCGTGTTGCAAAGTTTACTCTAAAATTCCAGTTTTACCAAATAAAATGACGGTTAAAGAAAATCATGTGCCCCCCCCCCCCTCTCTCCTCTCTCTCTCTCTCTCTCTCTCTCTCTCTCCTCTCTCTCTCTCTCTCTCTCTCTCTGTCTGTCTGTCTGTCTGTCTGTCCGTCTGTCTGTCTCTCTCTGTGGTTTCCCTGTATATATCTTTCTCCTACACATGTACGCGTCTACGAACTCAAATGCATGAAACACACATAAGTATGCGCACACATGATGTGCTCTGTTTCCTGTTTCTTTATTCAAACCCCTTTCTCTCTCAAAGAAAACGGATAGTTGTCCGTCCACATGCCAGACTATCCTTAAAATGAACATGAACAAGCCAGCAGGGACAAGTAAACCAATCAGATCACACAAGACTGACCAACATCTCCCCTTAAACATCTTCCACATCCTTCCTTTCCTCCTCAGCTGTCATACCCCATTCCGGCCGTTTATTAAAGCATCGCATCTACCTAACCCCACCCAGCAAAAGAAAAACATGACGGCTTTGCGGATTTCTAGGAAACGATGACTTTCGCTGACGAGGCGGAAATCAATAGCAGAAAGAACGATCACTGACGGAGAGGACAGGCTCACCTTGTTCTTGGAGACGATCACTGACGGAGAGGTCAGGCTCACCTTGTTCTTGGAGACGATCACTGACGGAGAGGACAGGCCTACCTTGTTCTTGGAGACGATCACTGACGGAGAGGACAGGCTCACCTTGTTCTTGGAGACGATCACTGACGGAGAGGACAGGCTCACCTTGTTCTTGGAGACGATCACTGACGGAGAGGACAGGCTCACCTTGTTCTTGGAGACGATCACTGACGCAGAGGACAGGCTCACCTTGTTCTTGGCGCTCAGGTCTGTGTAGACCGCCTCCAGCTCCTTCCTGTACTCGGCCTCCAGCTTCTTGTCCAGGTCCTTGAGGTCGCCGTGGAAGGTGCCTATGGCGGCCTCCCTCTGTCTGGACGCTGATGTCTCCGTTGTGGCGCAGGCCCTTGATCAGCAAGTGGCTGGCCTGGATGGAGGCCCCGTTCTGCTCCTGCTCGAGGTCCGTGTCCATGTGGATGGTGGCCAGCACGTCCAAGCTGAAGCAAAGGCATCAGGAGGTGAAATCTTCCGAGCCCCCTAAGGGAATATTCCGACTTATCTTCACACCACCCCGCCCCGGGGGGCTGTACGTGTGGGGGCCGTCCCCGGCCATGGGTTGGGACCCCAAGGCTTGCGCGGGGAGGGGATGGAGGGGGGGTACAGGATAGTCGGAAGAAAGGCCACAAAACCAAACAGAGCTTAGGAAAGGAAGACTGGGGTGCAAAACCCGCACTGTCATGTATTAAAAACCCGTATTCCCCAGGGAACCAAAAAAACCATGACTGCCGAAGTCAAAAATGTTGGGCTGGGGCCGGGCAGACCTTTTTCAGAGTCAACATCCCCCAAAGTATGGCCAAAGCGTACTAAATTTTTTCGCCAAGGGGTCCCCGGGTTTCCCCAGGGGGGCCCCCGGCGGGCCCCACCCCAAAGGGGGCCCCCAAAAGGGCGAGGGGGGAAAACGATACCAAAGAAAACAAGGGGACGCCCAGTGCGTTTTGGCGCGGGCCCCCCAAACCCCACTCAACTTACTGTCCCCCCCCCATTGAACAGTGAGACACAAATAGCCCATCTGCTAGGTCCAGGGAAGGCTGTGTGGACCGGTGGGGGCCCTCTGCCGCGGACTGTAACTTCCCTTACAAACCGATTGGGGATCTAGTTTAAAGGATCAACAGGGCCCGGGGGAAAGCAAAAGGGAAAGAAAAAATTCACACGCCACGCCGCCCCCCCCCCTACAAACAACGCTCGACTGGTTTTGGGGCGGACCCCAAAACAACGGCAGTCCAGGGTGGGTCAAAAAGTTTCATCATTTCGTTACGGGCAACCGACTTCCCGCGCCCTTGCGCAGGGGAACACTGCACTGCACACACCATCTGTCAAATCATTTGGGTGGCTTTTCGGGGCGGCCACAGTTTCCTGGGGTTTAACCAACGTCCGAGGAGTGAGCCTCCCCATTTGGACAGAACAGGCACACTGAACACTCCGAACACCACCAAAAGAGTTCCACAACGTCACCGTGCTTAACTACGAGCAAGCGAGGGTAAGGCACCTCCGACGGATGTTCCACATCATTGGGATTAAAACTTCACCCTTTCCACCCCTTTAAACAAACATTTGTTTAATATATCTCCAGTCAGCAAAATCCCTTTTAAACCATGAAAAAACGACCTAAAGACAATGGGTGCAACCAATTCAATACAGGGGCGAAACCAACTATGGAAGGGGGAAACGGTCTCATACACCCCCAAAGACATTTGCCTGTAGTCACGCGCGTTGTTAGAGCAAACTAGAAAAACGTTGACAATGTCTAAGGTTTTCGGCCCCTTATTTTGCGTAACAGTCAAGTGATGTTCTCGAATACACAAATCAAACAGCCGTGATAGAAACAAATTTTTCTTTCTCCCCAACAAATCGAATTGAACACGCTAAAGTTATTTGTTGGACTTTTTCCACACACACACAACCACACACACACACACAACACACAACACAACACAAGAAACGCGCGCGCCTAAAAAACGTCACCGCCCCAAACGACTACCACGCACGCACGCACGCACACACACTCGCATGCACCCCGCCCACCGCACACACACACCCGCCCGCCCCCCCGCCCGCCCGCCCGCAACCCCAACACCCCAACCACACCACACACACACACCACACCACACACACAAAAACCACACACCCCGGGGCCGCGCGCGCGCGCGCGCGGCCAACCCATCTCTCACCCCTATAGTGCAACATTGGGTCGTTTCGGCCCCTTGTTTTGTGTGGGTGTGGTGTGTGTGTGAAAAGGACCAAAAAAGGGGCCACTCACTTGGGCAACCTGGGAACTGTGCAGCTTGCTTTGAGGGACGAACCAGGACGATGTTTTCGTTCCATAGCATGATGTGAAAAAAAAGGGAAAAATAAAAACCTTTCCATTGGTTTTTTTCATTGGGGAAAGACTAGATTAATCGGGGCATTTTACAGATTACTTTTCTATACGCGATAAAAAAAGCTAGGATGTCAATGGAATTCTATGCGTTACGCTCTCTCCTCTCTCTCTCTCCTCTCCTCTCCTCTTCCCTCTCCTCTCCTCTCTCCTCTCTCCCCTCACACGCACAAATACACCCATACACGCCCTGAACCACGCTCGCCACCCACAAACACCCAACACACCACCAACACACACACCCCACACACACACGTGCGCAATGTATTTGCAATAAAAAATCTACACTGAAAAATATTCCCGTGAATTTTAACAACAGCACAATTATAAGAAGCTATAATCGAAAATCTTGTCCGTTTAAAAGAGTCTCGCCGAGATTTGACACGAAACCCCACTTCCCCCCCCTCCCCCCCTCCTGTTTTTCTCTTTGTCTTTCGCGAGCCCCCTTTTTCTCTAACCTTTTCTTGTACTTTCACGTCACATTCTCACGCAAAAACCCTAAGCCTGAAAAATTTTCATTCCTTTAAACAATCTTTCCTCCCCCTTTTCCCCGCTCTCTCTGCTCTCTCTCGTCTCTCTCGCCCTCGCCCGCCCCTCTCTTCCCCTCTCCCCCCTCTCTCTCTCCTCCTCTCTCCTCTCTCCTGTGTCTGCTGATGCTCTCCCCCAACCCTTCAGAAATGCACACCTTTTATATTGTTTCCAATCAATTAATTCCACGGCCCTCGTTTTATTCGTTATCATCGTCACAACTCGGTCCCCAAAAATCCTTTTTTTTTTTCTTTTATCAATTTTTCAAAAAAAAGATAAGGTTATTTTGAATTATCGACTCGTATTAAGAGATCTGAAAACCCAGGAAAAATATTACACGTCCGGGTCCCAAAAAAAACCCAATTTTTTTCCTTTTTTTATGTCATAATTCAAAAAAAATGGGGGTCTTTGTCTTATGTAGGGGGGCTAAGAGATCTACAAAAAAAGGAAACATTATACTCGTCCCCCCAACTCGAATTTTCCCTTTACATCAAAACTGGAAACAGAAAGGACTTTTTATTTTATATCTTATAGGGATTAGAGATCTAAAAACCAGGAAACATTATACTCATTGCAAAAACCCAAATTTTTTCCGTTCGTCATAACTGAAAACAAGTTTGAGGTCTTTTTTGTTTTAAATTTTTAGAATGTAAGAAATTTAAATGTAAGTAATGAAAAAGGATTTTATAGGAGCGCTTCCCTCGCGAGACCCCCAAAGCCATATTACAGAAACAAAAAATACAATTCTCCCAAAAGCAACACACCACACACGACACGCAACAAACACCACAAACACACACCCCACACACACACAACACACACAACACACCCAACCACACACACACACACACACCCACCACACAGTAATGACCTACCCCCATGAAAGGGGCAAAAATGAAGACAAGGATTTAAAAACCAAAAGGGGATTACGATCAATTTTGTGAAAATGAAGTTAATGACAACAAAGATTTCAAAAAGGTAGGGACAAAAAACACGAAATAAAAACATGGAATACATTTCCCCCTTACCAAATACCGCGGGCATGAAAAATTCCCAAACACAGCTCAAAAACGAATTTTTGCGATTTTTTGCAAAAAAAGCTAAAAAATCAGTCTCTCAGAAAAGTCAAACTTGAGGGAAGACCATCAAAAACCTTTTCATTCTGACCCAAAAGAAAACAACGAACATTATTTAAATGCAAAAAAAAACAATAAAAATTAAGGGAAATGCAAAATTTTCATTCCAAACCAAAGAAAACCAGTTGTTTTGACCCAGTCTCAAATGAAAATTTAAGGAACCTTCCAACAATTTACAATATTTTTTGTAACCTTGTGGAAAAATTTGGATAGATGGGAAACTCCGCTTTTGGAAAGATTCGTCCATTGGCCCCTCAACAGGGCAAACCTAACTCTGATATTAATTTATGCCACGCCTCACCTCTCATTTCTGGGAAACTGTGGAAAAAAAAGTATTAAAAAAAACTTACTTATCATTTTGAAAAAAACGGGCATATTCCTAAGTCCCAAATGGGTTTTTGAAAGGCCGATCGACTTTGTCACCTTTTTAAACTTTACAATCAGATAAAAAAGTCAATTTGCCCGGAGAAAAAAAAGTACTTTCAACTTTTTTCGATGTCAAAAAGGCGATGATCAAGCTGGGGAGCGACTTTATATAAACTTTAAAAAATTTGGGCTTCTGGCATATTTTTATTACTTCAAAGAATTTTGGCAACAGAACAATCAAACAAAAATAGGGAAATACAATTCTAGCAAGAGATTTGTGGAGATGGGGATCCCTCAGGGTTCTGTAACTGCCCTTTTCTTTTTTAATATCCAAAACCCCGATCTACAAAAAGTATTTAAAAAAAACCAGTTTTTGTTCAATATGCTGAAATATATTATTTGGGGAATTTAAATTTTAAAAAAAAACACACCTTTAAAGGGCAATTTCAACATGAAAAAAATTTTATCAAAAAGACTTAGACAGTATCGCTAATTTAGTTTGAGAAGGGGGTTTTGTTGTCCCCGAAAATCTATTGAAGCTTTTTTACCGCGGGGGAGAAAATGGGGACACTGACTTTCCTACACCTTTCATAAAGTTTTTAAAATTTTTCATGGAACACACATATTGAAAATCATAACCAAGCAAGGAAAGCTCTTAAAATTTTTAAAATTTTGAGACCAGAGTTTGGGGCGGATCTGCACTTTAATTCATTTTTCAAAATTTTTGGGGAGGGCAAGGATTTCAAAGCACAGGAATTAAATTTTTTTGCTCCTAGTATCTTTTAAAAAGTTACAAAACCAGATTGCAAGGAACAAAAAACCAGGGGGTTCCCCCTTTCGCTTCATCTTTGGGGCATTCATGAAGCGGGCGTTTTGGGCCCCCGGAGCTTACGAAAATTAGTTGTGCTAAATACATTCTAGAGTTCTACTGTTCAGAAAAATCAAATGAGGATGAACTTACATCGATCTGATTTTTAATTTTTCCCAAAAAGCGCAAAAAAAAAATACGATCACATAAAACCATCCTTCGACTCCTCAAAAATGTTAAAACTGCCCAAAAATGACACAAAACCATTGCCCACGTTTTCCCCTGTCCCCTTTCCTTGGGGGTCATCCCGGCAAAGGTTTTTATTATAAATACATGATTTGCAAAGAAGGAAAATAACGTCTTAGGGGATAGGGCCCAATACATATGACGAAGTTATCCAATCACTTAAAAATTTATTTCAGACGGTCCCCATTTAAAGGGGAAGCTGGTTCCCCTTTTGTTATTCTGCCTTGAAAGCAGTAAATCTTTTTATCTTGAAAGGAGGGTTTCTTCTTTTTACGGCTGAACGATAGCAAATTCAATGGCTCTGCAATATTTCATTGACATCCCCGTATTTTTTGAAACTTTTTTTCGTTGATCCCAAAACTGTTTTTTCAAGCAAAGGAATTTTGCTGCTACAAACGCGCCGAATTTTTCACCGAACTAAAATTCTGGTCCTTCCTTTCATCTAAGGGATAACATGGGCTTTTGCTGGATTTTGTCACACGTGGGATTGTAGAAATGAATGGGCAGACAGAACTGCCCGTATGGATAAAAAAAAAACCGAAAATCTTTTTTGACAAATACCCTTGGGGCTTTTGAACCTATGGACTTTAAAAAAGTTTCTTTTTAGTCTTTTTATAAACCCGTAAAAAGATTTTTTCTCTTTAAAATAAAGCACAAGGTTCTTTTCTGATTGCTGTTTAAAAACCCCGAAAACACTCTCCATCTAAATCGCCCTTCAAATTCGTAAACTGTATCAAAGACTATGTACAGTAACCCCAAAATTTTTGGGAAAAGGAATCCTCTTTTATAGGCTTAATTAACGCCTTCGACAAATTCCACAGAAATTTACAAAATCTTGTGGTGCAGTCGACGTTTTTAATACCCGCATTTTCTTTTTTTAAATGTTCCTTTTTAATCTCTCTCTCCAACTTCCGACAAAAAAATTTCCCCCACATTTTTCCCAAAACTTTAGCCTTTTTTACATTTTGTAAATTCGTTGATGTTAAGCCCAGTTGGCTCTTTGTATAAATTTTCCAGGTTTTTTTTTTTTGCTTTGAATTTTTTCTTTTAAGTGGGTTTCTTGGGGGCAATTTTCTTTTCAAATTTCAAGTCCCCACGCACACACACACCGCGCACACACACACAACACACACACACACACAACACACACACCAAAACCAACACACACACACACACAACACTCGTACGTAGGCCATACTAGCTTTTGCATACACATTTTTTTTTTCTCTCACCACTCATTTCTTATTATTTTGTTAATACACTTTAAGTGAAAACTTAAATTGAAAAACTAACTAAACCCCCACCACACACACAAAACACCCACACACACACACCCACCAAAACAAAACACACACACCCAAAACTTTCAGGGCATTAAGAATCACAAACCAGGAAACATACACTCATGTGCTTTGAATCCAATTTTCCTGTTACTCAAAACTGAAAACAAGATAAAGTCATTTTGTATTGGTTTCGGGTGCAAAAAAAATTCAAAGCGAGAAATATTTTCACATTTTTTCCTTTTCAAACTGAAAAAGGGTTTTTGTCGTTTCAAAAAAATACTTTATTATGAGGATTATCTATTTTGTAAAAACCAAAAATTGGTGAAACCCTTTTGCAATCAATAGCCCCCATGTTGATTCCGACTTCAAAACCAAGCATGTAGGGGCCCCCCTGAAGCAATAACCCTTTTTATTTAAAATTTTAATTAATCTTCCCCCCCCCCCCCATTTCTTTTTTTGCCCCCTTTGTTTCCGCTCCGTCTCCCTACCCCCCCCCCCTCTTCATTTTTTTTTGTTTTCCTCGTTCGTCGTCGGGCGCGCGCTCTCTCTCCCCCCTCCCTCTTCTCTCCTCTCTCTCCTCTCCTTTAAGTTCAAAAATTTTTTTTCCCTTTTTATAAAAGGTTAAAAAAGGAAACAGCTGTCTCCTGAAAAAACAAAATTCCCGTACATCTGAACAGCTTGTAGTTTCAATTATGTTTTTGTTATAGCATTCAGGGCCCCTTCAAAGGGGCCCCGGGCCATTTAAAAAAATAGAAAAAATATCTTTAACTGAATTCCCCCCTTTCTGTCTCTGTCTCGGGTCCCGTTTCCTGTCTCGTCTTCGGTCTCTCGCTCGCTGCCGCGCCGTCGTCTTCTGTCTCTCCTTTTCCTCTCCTCTCTCTCTCCTCTCTCTCTCCTCCCCTCCCTTTGCGCCTCTCCCTCTCTCCTCTAATGCCCCCCCCCCCCCCCCCCCCCCCACCCACCCCTCCCCCCCTTCTGTTTGTTCCCTCTTGTACTTATTTTTTTTTCATTTGGTATTTTTATTTTTAGAATTTGCATCTTTTTTTTTTTTTTTTTTTTTTTGGGCCCGGGGGGCGGTGTGGAAAAAGCAATTATGCTTCCCACCTCTCGAAAATAAAAACCGTTCTTCGTTCCCCTCTCGCTTTTTTTTTTTCCTACACCCACGCCTTCACGTCCTCATTACCTTAGTCTTTGAGACGTTCAATCCTTTGCGCATCGCCCTTTTGGACCAGCGATTTCCTGCCCCTTTCCCGGGTGCACGGGCCTGGTGAATATATTTTTTGAATTTGGGGAAAATCAGTGAAAAATGAATGACGTCATGCATTAGCCTACAAAGAATGGATCAATCAGAAAATATGATCAATCGACCGATTATTAACTGATTGGACTAATCCGTATGTCGATTACGTACGAGTAATACAAAGAATGGATCAATCAGAAAATACAACCAGTCGAATGATTAATTAACTGCGTTGATTGATTGATCCGTAAGTCGAGTAGTTACGAGGTTTGCTTTGCTCAAATATCAATATTCTGTAATTGTTACATGTTTTAGCAAACTTGATGTGTGTGTGTATGTGTGTGTGTGTGTGTGTGTGTGTGTGTGCGTGTGCGTGTGCGTGTGTGTGTGTGTGCGTGTGTGTGTGTGCGCCCGTGTGTATATGTGTGTGTGTTTGGGGAAGAGAGAGAGAGAGAGAGAGAGAGAGAGAGGAGAGAGAGAGAGAGAGAGAGAGAGAGAGAGAGAGAGAGAGGGCATGGAAGAAGAAGGGGTATAGGCGAGAGTGCAGCGGGAGGGGGGGGGGGGGAGGGAAGGGGACAAAATCAAATATTTTCGCTTAAACGACACGGTAGCAGCATTGCCATAGCCTCAATATGCGAGAAAACGAACATAAGAGAATGACGGCGTTTTCACTTTTGAAAATCAGGTCACAATCATACACATCGTATTGATGGTGCTTAAATAGCCACCGTTCAGACTATAATTCCTTTCATACTCATTTAGCCTGCTCATTGACAATTTCTCTAATAGCTCTCTTTCACCTCCCAGAAGAGTGACAGTAATACTCTACTATCAAAGAGTTTTTTCAAGGCCGGTTAGAGAAATCAGGACAGAATTCTCGGCCTCTGAGTCGTCTTAAAAATATGATGGCATGAAAATGCCTCTTCTTCAACGTAAGTGGACTGTACGCTTCATCATCATCACTCTCTTGCCCATGATGGGCGTAGAGGAGAGATGAGAGACACTCTCGAAGCCAGGCACCGCCATCCGGCCCTGTCCTCTGCCTGTCGCATCAGCGTAGGGCCATCCATCCTGGTCCATTCTTTGATGTTGTCCATCCAGCATTTGGCTTGTCGTCCCCTTCGTCTGCCGCCTTCCAGCGTGCCCTGGATGACTGTTTTGGGCAGTGAATTGTGGCGTATGACATGCCCGAACCACGACAGCTTCCTCTTCTTGACTGTTGCCAAGAGGGGTTTTTGGGGGCCTGCAAGTGATGTTATTTGGCTCCTTACAAGGTCGTTTGTCTTCCGGTCTTGCCAAGAGATCCGAGCAAGCGCCTGAAGCATTTAGTTTTCAAACGTCTGGATTCTCTTGGTGGTCTCTGCTGTCATGGTCCAGCTTCGCAGCCATACAGCAGGATGGACAGCACCAGGGACTTGTACAGCTTCATCTTTGTAGAAAGCTGATCTCCCTGCTCTTCCAGATCTTGTTTAGCTTTGCCATTGCTGCTGTTGCGATCGCTAGTCTGGTCTTGATTTCTTTTGTAGAGCGACCGTCTTTGGTGAGAGTGGCGCCAAGGTATTTGAAAGCGCCCACTTCTTCAAGCTGTTGTCCGTTCATATAGATTTCAGCATGGGTGTTGTTGTGTTGTTGACCAGGACTTGCTTTTTTTCTGTGCTCACTTCCATTCCATATGCACCTGCCCTTTCTTCCAGTCTCTTTGTCAGGTCTTGTAGTTCTTCGTTGCTGCCTCCCATCAGGTCGATGTCATCTGGGAACCTCAGATTATTGATGGTTCTTCCTCCGATGGAGACAGTGGAGTGGAAGTCATGGAGGGTTTCACGCATGATGTTTTCCAGGAAAAGATTGAACAGTACGGGAGATAGCAGGCAGCCTTGACGGACTCCAACTGTGGTCTTGAAGTAGTCCCCTATCTGGTTGTTGAGGAGGACTGCGCTGCTGGCGGTGTTATACAGCGCCTGGATGGTTTGGACGAGGACCCTCCTCTATGCCAAACTTTCTGAGCACCTGCCACAGACCCTTGTGCCACACCCTGTCAAACGCTTTCTAAAGTCAATGAAGTTGTGGAACAGGTCTCTCTGATGTTGTAGATGTTTCTCCATCAGTATCCGGCAGGTGAAGATCTGTTCTACTGTGCTTCTGCCTGCCCTGAATCCAGCTTGTTCTTCCGCCAGGTGTTCTTCCGCCTCTTTCTTCAGTCGATTCAAGATGACTCTGAGCATGATTTTACTGGTGTGGCTAATGAGACTTATTGTTCTGTAGTTCTGGCATTGGCGTAGATTTCCCTTTTGGGCAGGGGGGATGATGAGTGATTGAGTCCATTCTGTGGGCCACTGTTTTGTCTCCCAGATCTTCTGACAAATCGATGTTACTAGAGTGACCAATTCCTTCCCTCCATGTTTGAGCAGCTCTGCTGGAATATTGTCTGCTTCAGGTGATTTCCCTGCCGGAAGGCTGCCGATGGCTTCTTCCACTTCCTCATCACTGGTAGTGGTGAGGATTCCCTTGATGGTGTTGAGCCCCCCTCAAACAGACTGTCGTCTGGCTGTATAGGGTAGTTGTAAAGTTCTTGGCAGTACTGTGTCCATCTGTTCAAAACAGCGGAGCTTTCTGTCAGCAGCTCGCCTGAGGTATCCTCGATGACTGACGATCTGTTTTGCTGCGTCTTGGTGAGGTTTTTCAGTGTGGTGAAGGCATGTTTGCTGTTTCCCTTTTCCATACCTTTCTCGATGTTCTCGCACTGATTATTGATCCATTGTTCTTTGGCTTCAATCATTTCCTTCTTTACAAGGTTGTTGGTTTTTCGATACTGTGCGGCTTGTTCAGGGCTGGAATTTTTCGTATTCTTCAGTGATCTTCTTTTGTCGCAGAGGTCAAGGATGTCGTTTGAGATCCATGCTGGTGTTTCTTCCTCTGTCGCCCAAGTACTTCCTCTGCTGTTTCGCAGACTGCCTCATTGAAGCTGTTTGTGAGGTCGTTGATGTCATTGTCCAGGAGGTTGAGTGCTGCGAACCGCCCCCCGAGCTGTGCCTGGAATGCCTCTTCTATCTCTGGTCTTTTAGCTTCTCCAGGTCAAACTTGATGCGTGGCTGCGCAGCTTGGTACTTTTTCTTCAATTTGATCTTCATTGTGAGCAGCACGAGATCGTGGTCGCTGCCTATATCAGCTCCGGGGTATGTCCTCGTCTTTGCTTTATTGATGCTTGATTTGAAGCGCCGCGGAGTGAGGACAAAGTCGATCTGGTTGTGAGTCATTCCGTTCGGCGCATGCCAGGTTGTTCTTCTTGACAGTTTGTGGGGGTAAAGGGTGTTGGCAATGGTGACCCGTTGGGTGCAGGCAAAACTCCAGAAGGCGAAGTCCCCTGTCGTTAGTTTCCCCTGTGCCGTATTGACCCACTGTTCCAGCCCAGTCTTTGTAGGCATCTGGGCCGACTTTGGCGTTGAAGTCCCCCTGAACTATGATGATGTCTTTCTTGGGGGCTTTTCTGATGGTGTCTTCTACTTTCTCGTAGAATTCTTCCACCGCCTGATCTTCGTGGCTGGTAGTTGGAGCATACACCTGTATGATGTTGATGTTCTTTGGTTTGGCCGACACACGAATGCTGATGATTCTGCTGTTTAACAGGTGTGCAGCTCAAGATGCATCCAGTGATTTCTTTGCGTACGATGAAAGCTACGCCTTTTTCATGTAGTGATCTCTTTCGCCACTGTACCACATCTTGTGTCCTTCTCTGTGATTGCTTCTCCAAAGCCTGTCCATCTTACTTCCGACATACCCACAATGTCCCATTGGAACGTCTCAGCTCGTGCTCTAGTTCTTTTACTTTGCCGCACTGATGGAGTGTACGAACATTCCAGGTTCCAATGGTAATTTTCTCAGTTGGCAGCTTGTATGATGTCTTTGCCCCAGTAGCTGACTTTTCACTTCCACCCTGGTGCTTGTCAGTGGGAAGCGCGGTCGTTGGTAACCCGGGCCCCGGCCGATCCGGTATGTTGCTGGCTATGGTTGTATCTCTCATGACTTTTCTGTGGGCTTAGGTTAATCCTTGGTGGCGCCAATTCCCTCTCCAAGTCTCCTACTGTGACAGGTAGTACTGGGCTACAGCTTTACCAGTAGCAGACCATTTGTCTGACCTGAGTTAAAACGCCACTCAGAATGCTAAAAATGCTCAACCAAAAAGGGAGCGACATACCAGTTTTAAAATAAGATTTTTAAAAATGAGAAACTAAAACCAACAAATTTGTTTCGAACCGGGTGCTCTCGTCAGGGTGTACGATTTGGGCACGCCACCGGTTTTATATGGTGTGGTGTGTGTGCGCGTGAGCTCTGCGCGTGTGGCACGTGGCCTGCAGATTTTTTCTTTTTTGGGGCACGTTTCAGGCTGACAAGACAAGCAATTTCTATAAAATGGAACCTAATGAGTACTCTCAACTCCTCAACAAAAATATTCAGAAAAAATTATAAAAAAGCTGATAAGACTACATATGACAACATTTGCAAAAAGAAAAAGAACTTGTGCACCAGATGGATTTAGGTGATAGGATAGAAGCAACAGCAATAAAAGAAGCTTTTATAACCCTTAAAGACCACAAACCTAACTTTCACAACAACCCTACCTGTAGACTAATAAACCCATCAAAATCCGAATTAGGTAAAATTAGTAAAAAAAAATCCTGGAAAAACAACAGCAGACATAAAAACAAACACTGAATACAATCTCTGGAAAAATAGTTATGAAGTCATCCAATGGTTTAAAGAATTGAACAAACAGAAAAACACAGTGTTCATTACTTTTGACATAGTGGATTTCTATCCTCTATTGATGAGGAGTTACTTGCTAAAGCACTAAGATTCGCCAACAAATATACAAATATAACAGATTCTGAGATGGAAATCATTTTCCACACTAAAAAAACCCTTCTTCATAGCAACAATGAAACTTGGATAAAAAAAAAAAACCAGCAGAAATTCCACATTCGATGTCACGATGGGATCTTATGATGGAGCTGAAACTTGTGAATTAGTTGGACTTTTCATGTTGTCTCATATACAGAAAATACTTGGTATACAGTTGGCTTATACAGAGATGACGGCCTTGCCAGGTTAAACAATAAACCAAAAATCATTGAAAACAAGAAAAAAGAACTTTGTAAAATTTTCCAAAGCACAACCTAAAATCACAGTAGAAGCCAACAAAAAAATAGTAAATTATTTAGACATAACATTAGACCTTAAGGATCATACATACAAACCATACAAAAAAACCTATGACACACCTGTCTACGTGACATCAAAAGTATCCATCCACCCTCCATTTTAAAAACCATACCTAATGGTTTAAAACAAAGGTTTTTTATCTAAACTGTCATGCAATGAGAAGAAGTTTAAAATGCAGCAGCCGCCGAATACCAAGAGACGCTTAAAAAAAAGTGGCTACAACTACAAGATTACAATATAATCCAGATAGTAGCTTGAACAGCATGTAAGAAAAACAGGAAACGAAAAATTACTATGGTATAACCCCCATTATGACAGAGGAAACAAAAACTAACGTAGGAAAGAATTCCTAGAATCTTTAAAACATCATTCCCAAAAAGAACACGTACTATCTAAAATATTAATAAAACACCATCAAGCTCTCGTATCGTGTATGCCCACCTTAAAATATAATGATTCTTCCAATAAAACAAAACTAATACAACCCAAAGAGGGTGACGAATGGATATCTTGTTAATTGCACAAAAAAGACCAGGCCTCTGAATAACAAATGCCTTTACAATAAATCGTGTACCAAGCTACAAGTAACAACAGACCGTGTTTAAATAAACATACTTGGGATCCGGCAAACCATTTTAAACCCGATATGCAAATTCAGTCCTTCAAAAATGAAAAATATAAAAACCAACAGAACTGATAAAATATGTTGGAAGCTTAAAGATAAGAAAATAGATTACAACATATCATGGGAAAATTATAAAAGAGCACACCATACAACAATATTTCTAAAAAATGCAACTTGGTACTACAGAGAAAGTGCGCTGATATCAGCAAAACCCCATCTAGCACTCTGAACTCTAAAGTAGAATTGATAAACAATTTGCAGTGGCACAAATGGAAATCTTTGTCAATGCACCATTCCTAGCACGTCCCCTCCTGAACGTGCCCAAAAAAAAAAAACTCTGCAGGCACGTGCCACACGCGCCAGAGTCACGGCGCACACACACCACACCATATATAAACCGGTGGCGTGCCCAAATTTGTAACCCTGACGAGAGCGCCCGGCTCGAAACAATTTGTTGTTTTATTTTCTCATTTGTAAATTCTTATTTGAAATGTATATATTCATATATATAGTTATATATATATATATATAATATATTATCTATATATCTATATTATATATAAATATATATTCGAACAATTTGTAGTGGGGGAAAACAAGTGAGGCTAACAATTTTCCGTCATTAATTAATTCACCACACACACACACACACACCACACACACACACTCCACACACACACACATATATATATACTTTCCGCGGTTCACTGCAAGGAGGAAAACACAAGTTCGAACATATCGGTATTGACCAGGAGTTATCATGTTAGTGAGTTTCCCTCCCTATTGGAGAGGTGTCTCCAACTTGGAGATTATAAGCTTGATGAAGGGTTCATTGTGAAGAAGCATTATATTTATTTTCCCCCCCCCCCATTCACCCACTCAAGCACCTACTGTTAGTTAGGCAGACTCATCTACCACTGCAGATATGAATAACTTATCTCCCCCTATTTCTTCAATCTAAGACATTAGGGCAAGCTTTGTTTATAATCTCAATATTTCTTGCAGTCATTGCAACCCAAGCTGCTCTGTAGTTGCTGGAACGGTGCTAGGTACTTATCCTAGAATGTACTTTAGGTTTTGTTGTATATATAGATGTCACCAATGGCCGTGGCCTCGTCCACACGCACGCAATCGCATACACCCGCACACGAGACTCCGACCTCTCCGGGCACAAACCGCAATCCGACTCCAATCACACAAATATCATATAAGATTCATGAAAATTTCTCCCCCTGGCTAACAACCTCAGCGGGTTTTTTTCTTTCCTTATTTTCTCTCCAAAGTATTTTTAAAGTTATATTAACCCCCTCACATCAAGCTTGCACGTCATTTAGCATTACATATCTTTTTACTTCCACTTTTTTTTTTTACACTTCTGCTTAGTTTACATGAATTCATAACATTGGTTGCTTACATATCGGGAACTCATATTCCCAAAGGATTCCAAAATTATATATTTTTTTCTTTCCTCTCTCGGATTATACCGAATTCCACTCGGAAATCCTTCCCGGCCGCAGCGGGATACCAAATAAAAGTTTCCCGACACAGTCGGGGTCACAATTAGACTCCTCCAGTTCAGCGTGGGCTAAAAATATAAAAAATCATCAAGATTCGGCGGTTGTTCTTTTTTGTAATACTAATCTTAGGGCTACTGGTCCATCAGGACTCCCGTCAGTATTTCCCTGAACTGGGCGACTGGATGCTTTCCTGTTTTGTTTCAGGACTCCAAATTCGCCCAATATACGGTCCTGTAATACAGACGACTTATAAATGAAAAATTATATGAAAAGGTACTCACCGTTTTCATCGAACTCTCGAAACGACAACCTACCTACAGATATGTGGATCAGGACGTTTTCCAATTTCGATCTCAAAACAAAAGAATGCCGCATTTTACAATTAATCAAAACTGATCCACCATATCCACTTACCCTAACGTGTACTTAGGTCTGGCTCCAGCCCAATACCGCGCCTACCTTATTTCACTTGGGGGCTTAACCCCTGTCTAGGTCAGGCTAGTTACAATTTCAAACATTTGCTGTCTTCTCTCCCTGACAGCTCGACAGTTGCAGCTATGAATGACGATTTTCTAATCAGTCGCTCAGCAGGTGAACACCCCTGAGTTCCACTCTCTTGTTTTTCCTACACCCAGGGACCGTATTCACTTTAGTTAACCCCATCACTGTCTACCCAAACTCTAAAAAATGGCCATTTCATTCATCTTTATGGGCAAACAATCACAACAACTAAAAAAAACTTTAATTACCAAACATGGCTACACTGGGGTCATGACATTATATAAATATATATTTATATATAATTATATATATATATACACACACACACCAACACACACACACACACACACATATATATATATATATTACTATAATATTGTGTTGAGTGTTTATGTATGTATGATATATATATATATATATCATATATATATATATATATATATTTATATTATATATATATATATATATATATATATATAAGAATGCAATCCAGAAAAGGCTGGTGTGCAATACCGTAGTATGTTTGTTGAGTTTTCAAAAAAAAACGAACCAAAGGTGCCACCTAAAGAAGCAATATAATATATTATATATGGGTGTGTGTGTGTGTGTGTGTGTGTCGTGTGTGTGTGTTTGTGTGTTTGTATGTATGTATGTCTTCGTAGGCTTTCTCTGGCAAAAATCGTAACCCACAACGTGACCGACGAAAGTGTACATTGTTCGGCTATATCACGAAGTGTCACGGTTAGTTATATATCAAGGACCCTTTCACAAGTAGCGCACACTGCTCTCAGTGAACTACACTACCAGTCCACCCCTTCTCTCCCTTGTTTTTAGCACTCGCGTCCTTCCCTTTTTCGCGTCCTTCCTTTTTCGGCAGGTCTTCTTTCAGTCCAAAATGCGCGACGACTTAGATTCAATAAAAACACAGGATGTTATTGATGAAATGACGAAGGAACACGCAGCTTCTTTCATTTCTAGGTAATTCATTGTGGTTTGGGTATCTGGCCGTAAAAGAAGCCATGTTCAGAGGGACTTTATCTTTTGACTGCATGAATACGGTCCCCTAAAATGTGGGATCCCTAAATGCATTCCAAGTAGGACAATAAATTTATGATGAAGTTGGTCACAACTTTCATGAGACTTTTCCGCAAAGATCCCCCCCCCCCCCCCACACTTTCCCGCACTGAATCGTTTTCCCTCTCCCAACCCCCACTTTACCACCCATCCTCTTCGCTCTCTCTCGATCTCTCTCCACACACACACATTGTATGCGCGCGCACCGCGTACGCACGCCGCACACATACACACCCACACACACGCGTGCATGCGCACGCACACACACACACACACACACACTCACACACCACACACACACACACACTCACACAACCACACCACACTCACACACACATACAACACATTCGCACACACACACACACACACACACACACACACACACACACACACCACACACACACACACACACAACACACCACACACTACACACACACACGCTCGCGCGCACCTCGCGCATACACACATACATTTAAAAAATTAAAAGATGCGCACGCACACATACACACACACATGGACACACACACACACACACACACACACACACACACACACACACACACACACACACACACACACACACACACACACCGCACACAGATAATATATAACTCACTTTGGTCGCAAAACAGCGTATAATAAAACACTCCTGTGCTTTGCATAAAAGGCGGTAAAAATCCCAGTACTTTGGTTTTGCAATAACCCTCTGGACACACAGGGACGGCATGTAAATTTCTTGGGCACATAAATGATTTTAATTCAGTTTGACGGGCAGGGTTATTGCAACTGTAGTAGCCAAGAGCCCTCATAATCCTTGTTTCTTTCTTCTTCTTCTTCTTCTCTTCTTTTCTTCTTCCTTCTCCTCCTCCTCTGCTCTTCCTCCTCCTCCTTGCTCCTCTCTTTCTTCTTCCCTTTTTTTTTCTTCCCCTCTCCTCCTCCTCCTCTTCCTCCTCCTCCTCTCATCCTCCTCCCTCTTCTTTCTTCTTCTTTTCTTTTCATCTTCTTCTTCTCCTTCTTCTCTTCTTTCTTTGTCACGGACCGACCCTGGAGGTTGCCTGACAGGATCGGTTCTAGGTGGGAGTGAAGGGAGGTGACGACCTCAACGCTCCCGCAAGAGGACCACACAATAAAGCTTACGTTTTCAACACCCATTTATTCACACAGCAAAAAATAAAACTTTCCAATCACACGCACCATAGCACGATCACAATACAGCACTCCAACGCAACAACATGCACAATCACGATTCAAAGCACTAAAACGCACACAACATGCACAATCAAGATCAAGCCTTCAACGCACACTACATGCACAATCGCAAATCAAGCACTCCCACACCCACAACATGGCCGATTATTTATAAAATAAATATTTCACCATACGGACCGTACACAATCACAATTACTGCATTCCAGCACATATTGACATGTTCACAAATTATAAAACATATTTCCAGTATTGACCCTTTTCTCACACCAATGGAGTGCGTGCACGCACCCTGCCCTGTCGAGTCTGCTGGGGCACCCTGTCGCACTTGGTGGTCCGAGCGGGTTGGGTCTGCAGGGAGTCGCCCAAAAGCCACGACACCCTCGACTCCCAAGCGGGCAGTGATGAGCCGTGTCCCGGGGGGGGGGGGGGGTGGGGGGGCCAGTAGCCTGTTACGGTAGGTCTGGACGGGGGTCCAGGCGGCAGTCGAGACGGACGGCGGGCTCCCTTTAGCAGTCCACGGGGTGGTCCCGACAAGGCGTGGCTCGACCAGTGCGCCGCGTGGCACCATCTCGTCGTGGTCTCAGCCAGAAACGTGGCCTCGACCAGCACGTGGCACCATCCAGTTCGTTGCTCCAGGTTTGAAGCCCCGGAGGGGGCGGAGGACGTAGCTGGGAGGGAGAGTCGGAGATGAGGAAAAGAAGAAGGAAGGAGGAAGGAAGAGGAAGAAGGGTACTGGTGGAACCTGCCAGTCAGTACCGTCTGACCATTGCTGTATAATCTTAACAGCCACTCGCATGTTGGGCGAGGGGAAGTGCATTCAACGCTCACAGGTAAAATAGTGAATCATGTCCTTCTCACACGTGCAGGTAAAAAGACTGCATTAATCAACAGGTTATCAAAACAAATATGAAGTATCTTCACCCTTCTATCACTCACGCTTAACGTTTCCTTCCTTAAGGAAATAAATAACACCCAGCGACCATCGCTTAATAACTGCCACCACATTTGCAATAATAATTCAATGGCATCAACTGTCACATTTTATAAAACACATTTTTAAAATAACACAAATCTTCAACCACGCATCCGAACGAAAATCATGCGTACGCTCGCTCGTTGAAACATAAAACTCGTTCTCCTTGCACACACAACACAGACGGTGGCGAAGGATAAAAGTCCGGCGAAATGTGACAGGTGGCGGCGAGCGAGACCAGCAAGTTCCAACCTGATTCACCGGTTCTCTCCTTTCCCACGGCTACCGCATCACCAGTGATAAACAGGAGAAAGGATTTTTGAAAATAATTTAGAATGGCCAGGTTATTAAAGGATGGAATTAACCAGAGATAAGGTCTCACTCAATATTTCTCTTACTACAATTTCGAAAACAATAAGAAAATTGCGCAAAAGCGAAAGACTAAGGCCGGCTAACAATACCAAATCAAAACAAACAGACCACGAAAACTGATGCTTACAGCTACCCGTGGGTGACCCCGAGAGGCGGGTCAACAGGACTCTCTCTACCCTCTGTCCAGTCGAGAGGACAGAGGCGACGGATGCGGAAACAGAAGAAGCGAAGTCCCTCTCCTAAGGCCGACTGCAGGAAATGAAAGTACTGACTGTTCTCTCGACGATAAGGTAAAGAAACCTGGACTGGGCAGGCGCCCCCGAGACCATCTTTCCGCTCGAGTGAAGGAGCTAACCTCCCTCAGCAATGGCCGGCAACATGCCATGCTGCGTCACTGAGTGAGCATACTCAAAACTAAAGAAAGAGCACCGTGCGACAGGTAAAAGACAGGGAGAGAGGCCGATAGACAGAAAGTTGAGAGAAAGGTTTACGGCCACCGTGAACTTGCAGATGAATAGCACGGCGGTGGTGGAATTAGAGAGAGAGAGAGAGAAAGCAACCGAAGTTGAGCTGCAAAAAAAAAAAAAAAAAAAAATAAAAAAAAACAAAAAAAAAAAAAAAAAAACAAAAAAAAAAAAAAAAAAAAAAAAAAAAAAAAAACAAAAAAAAAAAAAAAAAAAAAAAAAAAAAAAAAAAAAAAAAAAAAAAAAAAAAAACAAAAAAAATAAAAAAAAAAAAAAAAAAAAAAAAAAAAAAAAAATAAAAAAAAAAAAAAAAAAAAAAAAAAAAAAAAAAAAAAAAAAAAAAAAAAAAAAAAAAAAAAAAAAAAACCACACCAAGGTGCAACTGCACCACAAGCCACCCTAAGGGACGGATACACGACAACAGCAACGACAATAAACAAATAAATAATTCCGCCACCCTAGGTGGGTCGAACGTCGTAGGCCTCGTGACAAACTCGTGGACATTACCCCCCTTTCTACAGCAATCTGTTTCTCTGAGATACAGTGCTCTTTGAACTTCGTCGCATGTGCAACTTCACAACAATGGGGACCGAACCCAACTCTCTGTGATCGACAGAGTACGATGAAGCCAATACAACATTCCACGATTAGAATACCACAGGGAAATACAGTAATACTACATTTATCAAACAACTAAACGAACCTTCCAACCATGAAAGTAACAAACCGAACATTGGTGATTCACTAACCGTTAACTCACTGAAGTGACAACTGTCTCTACACTGATACAGAGACCAAAAAGGGATATAACCCGGTTGAGGTGGAGGTGTCCCTCTCGACTGATATTCCAATATGCTAACTACGGAGCTCGGCTAGATAGTTCAGCATCCGTATTACAGAACCCTTGATATGACGGAAAAGTGGAACGCATGACTCTGCAGGACTCATGCCCAACCATGAGTCGGGACGATCAGGACTGGCCGGATCGCGTCCTCCAGGTACTGGAGAGGATGATGATCGCTCTCCAGCACAAACTCCGGCCGTACTTCTTCTTGGGCACGCCAGTGCGCGTCCCAAATCTGCCAAGCAGTTTCAGCAATTGTCAGGGGTATCGATAGTCCTAACGGGGCACCTTCTGGGTTATCGACTCGCAGATTCTACCACTAACGAAGTTTGTAGCGGTGACCGCGATCGGATGGAGGATTATGGGTCCCACAGGTCGGACCCCAACCTAGCTCTGAATGGCTCCCCAACCCGTGGCACTGACCCTAGGGGAACACCCGCTTCTAGGGACCCTTAGGCGTTGTCCGTGGGCATGGACATCGCAACTGCGGCAGTACTGCCTAACCTGTGTAAGTTCATCCCTGGCCAAAATAAGTCCTGTCTTACTCGCTCGAGAGTCCGCTTGGAGCCCCTATGACCTGCCATGGAGGAATCGTTGGGCCTGCCGGAGAAACTGGACTCTCTCAAGCTTTGGGGTAACGACAAGTGCCTTGGCCACACGATCTGCCAGAGTGAAACCTAAAGAGGATCCCCTTGTGGAGCTTGAAGCTCACCTTGGTGTGTTGGGCATGATCTGAGCCGGGCGATCTACCAGTTGTGCAGGCGTTGGACATCCAATAAGTCCTGGGCCCTGAAGACGAACAATGGAAGCAGGATCGGCCCTAGCAAGAACATGGTCAGAGATCGGCTGAAGAACGGGACGCCACCCTACTATCCTGTTCTGCTCTTAGCTTTGGGCGGTGTGGTGACTCCCACACACGCCTGTACGGGCAGATCCGTAGACACGGACTGACTCGCGTCCGGTCTGCGAAAGGTGATAGGCATTCCTATGAATAAGGGAATATACAGAGGTCGCTCCACCGCGCGATGGCCCATACTTCGGCCACCAGAAGTAGGGGGGTGGAGATGAAATAAGTACAGAGGACCGGGTGGAGGTAAAACCGCCTCCAACCCGCACACCATTCGTAACTTAGCGCCCCGCGGGCCTTAGGGGAAACTAATCCTTATCCACAAAAGAGTGATGATGCTCCCGAATCCCTGATGGTGTCGCCAAGGATGAACCAAACAACAGAAAGGAAAATTGGACACTCTGTACCACCAGAAGGGGCCCCCCTTGGATAGACCCCACGTTAGCCCGAGGCGGCGAGGATGTTGGGAAAGGACTAGCATGACTACCGCGGCTTTAGGACAATCTTTCTTAATGTGGCCAGGACGACCACAAAGAAAACACAATCGGGGCGCTGAAATCCCGATGAACTGCTGCCCTTGTTCACCCCACTAGCAGTTGTCGGCACCTTATTGCTTATAAATCCTGTGGAGGGTTCCTCTCCGTATCTGGGCGGATGCCCATAAGCCCTGCGAGCTTCCAAACACTCAGCTGTAGTGTCGAATCGCAGCCGCGCGAAATCCCTGATGGTTGCTTGTCTCGCTATCCGGATCCTCACTCTGGGGACCACAGTGTTGGTTGAGCTGTTCAATGTGGATCAGTTTCCTCCAGCTCCAACTTAGGCTAAAATGACGCCAGTTACCCTAGCGTCTTGCGCAGCCTATCACCAAAACTGCTCGAGGTCCTCATCATTATTCTTTTTCTTGGACCTAAAACTTCCCTCCTGTGGTCTCTGGGGTAAAGGTGGTTGGAATACGCTTACGCAGAGCCAACTGCATGTCTGCATAAGACGCGCTTCATTTAGAGTGGCACACACTCCCTTGCAGCACCGATAATCCAGAAAAAAGGTGCATTAGCCTTTTGCTCCTCAAGACAATTGGTATGATGAACAGCAACCTTGTCGAAATGCTCTAAGAATTATCTATGTCCTCACTAGGTTCTGAACTCTGGAAGCTCTACTTGGGCCTCTAACTCTATCACCTGCCTGGTGATTAACCCCGGGTTTACAGAAGCGGGAGGCCGCGAAAGAAACTGTTTCCTTCCTCCTCCTACGCAGAGCCTCCATTCCTGTCTATTTCTTCCCTACGGAGGGCTTCCTGTTGGCAGGCCTCCTCCTACGAAGAATAGCCGCTTCCTTTATGCATAATTCCTGTCTGTCAGTCTCCTCTTTCTGCGGCAGAGCTCCTGCTAGCAGCCTCGTTCTTACGCTGATCAAAAACTCTTCCCGACGGAGCCTTGCCTCTTCCTTAAAGTAGAACTTCTGACTAGCAAACTCTCTCTTGCGCTCTCCCTACGCAGTGCTTCCCTGCCTAGCCAGCCTCTCTCTGCGCTCTTCCCTACGCAGAGCTTTCTGCCTAGCAGCCTCCTCTCTGTCGCTCTTCCCTACGCAGAGCTTCCTGCCTAGACAGCCTCTTCACGACGCTGCCGCTCAGAAAATAAGGACAGAGGTGATATCCTGAGCGGGGTTCCACCACTCCCGACACGGAGGATGACCCGTCTGACCTGTCCTTGGGTTACGACTTTCCCATAAGGAAAGTCTTCTGGGGTCATGCCCTTACGTGGGGAAGCCCGGAGAGGAGAAGGTTTCGGTCCTGCGACTCAACAGAAGCCCACGTGACATCGTATACTCTGACGCTTCCGAGCGGACGTGCCAGTCGCGGGGGGGGTCTCGACAGGGAGACCCCCAGCGAAGAGGTAGTAAAAGTACTCCCTGGGCTACCTGCATACAGCACTGGAATAGGTAGAAGTTTACGTAGTCGAAGTACTGGTACTAATAGTAGGGACTACAGTAACATTTGAATACCCTTCTTCTCGACGCCCGCGTCGCATACCACCAGCGCCGGACGTCGCCATGACAACAATATCCTACAGTTTTCCAAATACAGGGGAAAAACAATTTCCACTAGCGGAAAAAAAAACAAATATTTTTAGGGGCGTGTGTATATGTGTGTATGTGTGTGTGTGCGTTGTGTGCGGACGATCCGGCTGCTCCCACTCTGGCAAACACCGCGGCTCTACAGCAACGAGCAAACAGGGGCGGTGGGGGCTCACCGAAAATAAAAAAAAAAAAAAAACTATGTCCGCTGCCCCCACTCTGGCAACACCGCGGCTCTACAGGCACGAGAGGACCAGTGCGGTGGGGCCTGGCCAGGAAAAGAAACCAAACAAAAACCTAGCAGGACGAAATCCGGAGAGGAAAAAAAAAACACTAGGTCCGATACAACCCCGTGTACTCAACAGACCCGGTAGAGGAAAAAAAAAAAAACAAGGAATTGGCTAAATACAAAACAGGAATGGAAGTCTGAGCGGCAACAGAAGGGCAAGACTAACGGCCGTACCTGCGTGAGGTACCCGGCGGAAGGTGGCCGGGCGCGGTCGACTCCCCTTGGTCTCACCTCGACTCCCGGAGTCAACCGGATGTTCCCTCAGGCCACCAAAAGACTCCCTTCCACGCTAGAGTCACCCAGCCAACACCCACGAACAAACACGACAAACTGATCTAAACATATACAAAACAGACAAACTAAACAGGATACTCTGCGAAACGAGAGAGAGACAGCCAGAGCCTCACATCCGGACGAGCCCCACAATTGTCACGAACGACCCTGGGGAGGTCTGCCTGACCAGGATCCGGTCTAGGTGGGAGTGAAGGGAGTGACTGAACTCACACGTCGCAGAGACCACACAATAAAGATTACGATACAAACCCCCATTTATTTACACCAGCAAAATAAACATTCCAACACACGCACCTTGCACGATACAATAAAGCACTCCACGCACACAACATGCCAATCTCGATCAAGCACTCCAACCGCACCAACACACATGCACAATACCGATCAAGCACTCCAACGCACACAACATGCACAATCGCAACAGCACCTCCCCACACCCACAACATGCACGATTATAAATAAATATTTCACCATACGACGTACACAATACAATTACAGCATTCCAGGCACATATGACATGCTACACAATTATAAAGAAATATTTCCAGTATTGACCCTTTCTCACAGCCATGGAGTGCGTTGCACACCCCTGCCTCCTGTAGATGTCTGCTAGACGTGTGAGCCACCCACTTTGTCGCACTAGGTGCTCCGAGCCGTGGTTGGTTCTCGCAGGGAGTCGCCCAAAGCCGACACCCTCGACTCCCAAGCGGGCAGTGAAGAGCGTGTCCCGGGGGGGGGGGGGGGGGGGGGGGGGGGGGGGGGGACGTTAGCTGTTACTGGAGGGAATCTGGACGGGGGTCCAGCCGGCCAGTCGAGACGGCGGGTCCCCTAGCTGTCCACGGTCCCGTCCAAGGCCCGTGGCTCGACCTGCGCGTGGCACCATCTCGTCCGTGGGTCTCAGCCCAGGAACGGGCCCTCGACAGCACGTCGGGCACATCCAGTTCGTGCACAGGTGAAGCCCCGGGGGGGGGGGAGGACGTAGCTGGGAGGAGAGTCGGAGAGGAGGAAAGAGAAGGAAGGAGGAAGGAAAGAAGGAAGAAGGGTACTGGAACCGGCCGTCAGTTACGTCTGACCATTGCTGTCAAAATCTTAACAGCACTCGCATGATGGCGAGGGGGGGGGAAGTGGTATTCAACGTCCAGTAAAACCTATTGAATCAAGTCTTCTTCACACGATGCAGGAAAAGACTGCATTAAAATCAACAGGTTATAAACAAATATGAATTATCTTCACCCTCTCTATCACTCACGCTTAACGTTTTCCTTCCTTAGGAAATAAATCAACAACAGAGACATCGCTTAATAACTGCCACCACATTTGCAAATAATAATTCAATGGCATAACTGTCACATTTTTTAAACAACATTTTAAAATAACACAAATCTTCAACCACGGCATCCGAACGACACAAATCATGCGTACGCACGCTCGTGAACATAAAAACTCGTTCTCCTTGCACACACAAAAACAGACGGTGGCCCGAAGGATAAAAGTCCGGCGAATGTGACAGGGGCGGACGTGCGAGACCAAGCCAAGTTTCCAACCCGAATCACCAGGTTCTCTCACCTTCCCCACCGGCTACCGCATCACAGATGGATATAAACAGGAGAAAGAATTTTTGAAAATAAATTTAGGAAGGCAGGTTAAAGAGTTGAATTAACCAGAGAAAAGGTTATCCACACAATATTTCTCTTACCCAATTACGAAAACAAAAGAAAATTGAGCAAAAGCGAAGCACTAAGGCCGGTAACAAATAACAATCAAAACAAACAGACCACGAAACTGATGCTTACCAGCTACCCGTGGGTGCCCCGAAGTGGCGGGTCAAAGGATCTCTCTACCCTCTGTCCAGTCGAGAGGACATGTGGCGAAGATGCGGAACAGAAGAAGCGATTTCCCTCTTACAGGCCACCGACTGCAGGATTTGAAAGTACTGACTGTACTCTCGCGATAAGGTAAAGAACCAGGAGTGGAGCAGGCGCCCCCAGAGACATCTTCGCTCGAGTGAAGAGCTAAACCTCCCTCAGCAAGGCGGCCAAAAGCCATGCTGGCGTCACAGGAGTGGCATCCTTCAAACTAAAATAGAAACGAAGCCGTGCGACAGGAAAAGACAGGGCGGAGAGGCCGGATAGACAGGAAAGTTCGAGAGAAAGGTACCGGCCACCCGTGAACTTGCAGGCATGAAATAGCACGGGCGGTGGAATTAGAGAGAGAGAGAGCGAAAGCAAACCCGAAAGTTGAGCCTGTAACCTCACCAAGGGCAACTGCACCACAAGCCCCCTAGGGACGGATACACGACAACAGCAACGACAATAAAACCAAATAAGTAAATCCGCCACCCTACGGTGGGTCGAACGTCGTAGCCTCGTGACAAACTCGTGAATTCTTCTTCTTCTTCTTCTTCTTATCTGTTCTGTTATTCTTCTTCGTCGTTCGTCTTTTTATTTTCTTCCTTATATTTTCCTTATTTCTTCGTTGTCTTCTTTTTCCATCTTGTCCACCTCCGCTGCTCTTCCTGCTTTGTTACAGTTGTTGTTGATTCTTCTTCCTCTTCACCATCTTCACCTTCTTCTTCTTCTCCTTCTTCTTCTTTCTTCATCTCCTTCTTTATTTCTTCTCCTTCTCCTTCTTTCTACTTCTTCTTCTTCTACTTCTCCTTTCCCCCCTTTTCCTCCTCTCTCCTACTCCTCCTCCTCCTCCTCCTCCTCTCCTCCCTCCTCCTCCTCCTCCTTCTTCTTCTTCTTCTTCTTCTTCTTTCATCATTTTCTTCGGTTTATTTTCACAATGCTCTTCTAGTTTAACCTCCATTTCTTCGTGTTTCCCTCCCTTTTTTCCCGTCCTTTTCCTTTCTTCTACTTATATTTTGGGTCATTGATATTTCTACACAACGACAAACATGGACTACAAGCTATTACCGCTGCTGCTGCTGACGTTGTTACTACAGCTACTACTACTACTCTGATACTGCTACTACTACTACTACTAACTATCACATCGTTTTTCGAGGGAGGACACTTTGAGGCGACGGACAGATGAGCAAGGTAGGGCGACAACGCCCAGATCAACGAGCGAAAAGCCCAAGGGGGCCATTTAAGGCCACCGAAAAAAGGCCATGGCCGTGAAGCCATGTTTATAGTACACCTGCAACAACACACATCCAACAGCTGACGCAAACAAGCATGAAAATGCAAGAGCACCTATGCAGACATAAACGCATGAAAGAGACTTGTGATCATTATTGTGGTTGAGAAGGGGGTGGGAGGGGGGTGGGGGTGGGGGTAACGTTGATAAGAATGATGAGGAGACGGTAACAATGACATCAATTTATCATGATAATTTTAAGGATTATGTTGATGATAATGACAATGAGAATGATGATGATGACGATGATGATGATGATGGTGATGATAATGATAGTAATGATGATGATGTGGTGATGATGAGGATGATGACGATGATGATGATGATGATGATGATGGTGCTGATTATGATGTGATGATAATGATAGTGATGATGATGATAATGCTGCTGCTGCTGCTGATGACGACGACAATGATGATGATGTTGATGACAATGATGACTATGACGATGATGATATGAATAATAATAACCCATGCACTGCAAGAGATACAGGGAACCAAACCATGATACCACAGTCGACATTTGCATCAGATCTTCGAGGAAGCCACATACATTATGAACACAAAACGACAATAAACAAACAAAAACGAAAATTTAAAAAAGAAAACGAAAACGGGGAATTGAACCTACGTCCCATAGTAGAAAGCACACATGCTGACCGTCACTCAACAAATCTACTTTCTAATTGCAAAAGCGCATGGACCATATGTTGATTGTTAAATTGTGTTCCTTGTATGTCGTAGGGAACGTGTATTAATAAGAAATCAAGGGAAAAACAAGTGTTCTTATCTGAAATAAATTGTTTACAAAAACAGTAAACAAGTGGGGTATGTTTTGCTCCCATACAAAAACCTAACACAGAGTAACTTTTATTCAAGACTGGCACAGCCTTTTAAACTTGAATAAAGTCAGACAAATACATAGACGAACAATCTAATAGTGGGGGAAAAACAAGCACAGGCCATCAACTGAACTGTCTTCATAGTAATGACTTGGCTTGAAGATGGAGAAACTGGGAACATGAAATTAAGAAAATATGTTACAGATATGAAAACTGTTCACTAGCTGCATAAGGGAACCATCGCAATCCCTTTTGAAGGCAGATATAATTGCCTGCTCCGAGGCCTTTCGTCTCATCAGGGAGACACGGCTGGTTGTGTCTGCGCTCCGGCGTCAAATAGAGACACACCACAGCTTCAAAAGGGATTGCGATGGTTCCCAGAGAACGAAAATGTTGTTCTGGTCACGCTCTCAACAGTCGAGCGGTTGATAAAGGTTTGGGTGAATTAAAAGGGGAAGAGGATGGATGATGGTGCGGGGAGTATAAAAATGTGCTTTGGTTAAAATAGAAAAAAAAAAGGGGTGTTTTTCCCCCCCTGTTGAAAAAATTTTGCCCTTGCCCTTTTGGCCCGGGGCCGGGGGCCTATGGGAAATTTTTTTTGGATTTTGGGGGGAACTTTTAAAAAAATAAGGGAAAAAAAATTTTCCCATCCTGAAAGAAATTGGGAAAAAAACCATAAAAAAGTGGTTTATGTTTGGGGCCCCCATAAAAACCAAAACGGAATTTTTATAAAAAAAAAACGGAAATTTTAAAATTGAAAAACAAACAAATTTAAAACCCAAACCCCCAATAAAAAAAATTGGGGGAAATCAACAAACCTTTTTTTCAACAAAGGCTTCATAGTTTTTTAAAATTTGGCCTTGGGGTAGAAACGGGGAAATTTGAAATTAAAAAAAAAAAATTTTCTTTTTGGGAAATTTTTGGTTAAAAAACAAAAACGGGGGAAAAGGCCCAAAAAAAAAATTTTTAAACAGAAAAAATTTTTTCCGCTCCACCCCTTTCTTAATTAAAGCAGGCATTTTCTGCGCCCCCGGTAAAAAACAAACCACGGGCCTTCAAAATGTTTCATGGTTAAAAAACCGGGAAAGGTGCTCCCCCCCCCCCCCCCCCCCCCCCCCCACCCCCCCCCCCCCCCCTCCTGAAATTAAAAAATTTTAAAAAGAAAAAATGAAAATTTCCCCCACTTTTTTAAATAAAAAAATTCGAATTTTTTAAAACAAAAAAATTGTGTAAGGCCTTTTCAATCAAAAAAACCTTTTGTTTTTTTTTTTTTCCGGCGAAGGGAAACCCCCTTTTAATCTTTGAAAAATTTTGGTTTTAGGGGCTTTCCCGGCCCACGGGTTTAAAGGGGGGCCCCGTAAACATTTTCTGGTTTCCGGGGGCGTAAAGGCTTTACAATTTGGGTATTATACCTTTTTAATTATCCTACTTTTTAAAAAACCTTTAACATGGGGGTGGGCCGATTTCATTTCAAAAACATTTTCAGAATTTTTTTAAACTGCGGCAAAAACCCCCTTAAAATCGAATAAATGATGGTTTTAAAACCGGTGACACCTTTTGGGTTTAGGGCCCCAAAGGCCGGTTTTAAGGTCTTTTTAACCCAATTACGACGTTTTCCCTTTGGGGCGGGATGGCGGCCCAGTTTTTTTTTGAAAAAAGAATTGTTTTAAAACCTGGCGAGCCAGGGAAATTTGAGTTTTTAAAATTCCTTTTGATGCAAATACCGGCTACTTTTTATTTTGAAAAAATGCTGGGGGTTTTTTATTTTTGGGAAAACCTTCTTGATCAAAGAAAACGTTTGGAAAAATACATTGGGGTTTAATGAGTTTAAAAGGTTTTTGGGGAAAATTAAATAAATTAAAAGTGGCAAAAGTTGTTTTTTCAAAAAAAAGGAAAATTTTTGTTTTTTTTCCCGGGAACCTTTTAAAAATAAATTTTAAAATCTTGAGGATAAATTTTTGAAAAAAAGGGGTTTCCCTTTTTGGTTTTGTGGGCTTTGTTTTTTTTTTTGGTTTTTGGGTTTTGGGTTTTCCTTTGTGGCAAACCTTTCCCAACCATTGATAAAACAAAAACCCTTTTTGAAAGTGTTCAAAAAATTTGGACCCCCATTTAAACCGATTTTTGTTACTCATTTAAAAGATAGTGAAAAGGAATCCTTTCCGGGGCTCTTTTTTTTTAAGGGATTGGCTTTCAAAAGGGAAAAAGACAATTTGAAACAGTAAAAAAAAAACAAAAAATTTGGGAGTCCATCGAAAAAAGATTTGCGGGTTGGGGCCAACTTGTGTAAGAAACTAATTAAGTGTATTTTTTTTTCTATTTTACCCAAAAATTTCACAACTCGCGTTTTTTTTTCCAATGAGTTAAAAAGCAAAACAAAAAACTAAATTCTGAAAACATACAACCCCCAACCCCAACTTTAAGCTTTTGGGCATGATACACATGCCGTGCGGAACCGGGGCAGGAGAAATTGAGTCCCTTCCACAGCGGATTTTTCCCAGTTTGGCCCTGCAAAAAACTGGGGCCAATCGGCAGCTTTTTCCGATTGACCCAAAAAGCCCCCCTTACCCCCCCAAACGGAGCGTCCCAACACCCCCTTCCCCCTCTATTGTTGTTATTGGCTAATTAAAGTGGGAGTAGCGCGGGTTGCAAATTTACTAAGTAGCCCCCAAAACCCCCACGCGCTTTTAAAGAAAACTAAATATAGTAACGATCATGAAATGTTTAAATAGAAAAATTTTTCCAATTTTCTCCCTTGGCGAGGAAAAAACCAAACCTGTATTACACAGTTTGAAACAGTTGTTTAGAAAGGCCTGAGGAAGGGGGAAAACAGGCCTCTGTCAACCCCGCCCCCAAGGGGGCGCGAACCTTTAAAAACCCTTTTCCCACATTCCCATGCAAGCCCCCCTATCTGGCGTGTGTCCCCTTTTGGCGTTTGTGCTTGTATATATTTTGTTATTGTTGTTTTTGGTCGCTCCCTGTCTTTGTTGTTTTTTTGTTTTTTACTGATAATAACTATTTTATTCGGGAACCCCCGTTTCTTAAAAATTTAATCAAAGGTGCGCCACACACAAACACGATGCACCCCCCCACCCCACCCGCCCCCCCCCCAAGCATGCCACCTCAAGTCACTTCTAAGTTCGAAACTCAAGTTCCCCCCAAGTCATTCAAAGTTCTTACTCAATTTGCCCCTTAAGTCATCCACAATTTCTTATTTTCAACCCACTTCAATTTCTTACCCCAATTCCCCCCAAGTTTTTAAATAAAGGGTCACTTCAAATTTTCTTCTCAAGTCATCCCCAACCATTTCCCAAGGTTTTTATTTAAAGTCACCCTAAAGTCACTCAATTTCTTACTTAATAACCCTTTTAAGTACAACCAAGTTCTTTTAAATTTTTTATCTTTTTAATTAAAAAAAAAAAAAAATTTAAAAATTTCTTTTTTTTATTTTAAAATTAGTAGAGGGCTAATTTTGGACACACACCCCTCAAAAAATCCCGTCATCTTTGAAATGTCTTGCTCAGCGCCCCTTGGCACGAGATCGGTCAGCAAAGATCTTAAGGGAAAGTTCTTACTTTCGTAAGAAACCCACATTAAATTAAAAATTCTGGTCTAGGAAAAGTCTTTTATTTCCCCCATGTCTTTAATTTTTTGGGCTTCCCTCATTTTAAAAAAAATTTTAAAAAACCCTCATGATCTATTTTTTAAAAAAAAACAAAAAAATTTTAAAAAAAAGTTTTTTAAAAAAATTTTTTGCCCTTTGAAATGGGTCAAAATTTATCTTTTTTTTGTTGGCGGGGGTTTGGTATTTTTTTGTTTAGCTTTGTATTTAAATGGGTTTAATTTTTTTTACTGCTTTTTGTTTTTGCCAGCGTTGTTTATATATTTTTTAAAAGTAAAAACCACCCCCGCAGCAAGGGCCCCCAAAAAAGACAACGTTTTAAATTCAAAATTCCCCCCAAGGGCTTTTGGGCTGTAGGGCCCTTTAATAACTTGTTCTTTTTTTGGCGTTTTTATGCTCCGGCATTGAAAAAAATGTTGGGGTTGGCGGGGGTTTTGTTTTTTATTTCGAGTTATTTCTCGAAAATTAAAATTTTTTTTTTTTTGTTCACTCCGCTAAACTTTTTCCCCTTCAACCCGCCCAAAGGGTGAGGAGGGTTTTACGGGGCACTTTCTCCCCCCTGATTCAGTGTTTTTTGATTCTGTGATTTTCGGGGGTTGGGCATTTTTAAGGGTTAAAAAAATTTTATATGATTTTAAAAATTAATCCCGCGATTTACTTGGGGACAATAATTTTTTCCCAAAACTGTAATACAGATCACCCCAAGAGACTCTAAAAAAAATTAGTTAAACTGGGGTCCTTTCGTTTTTAAAACATTTAAAAAAGTCTTGGGTTTGAATCCAAAGGGAGCAAATACTGGGCTTGTTTTTTTTTTAAAACTAAAAAACCGTTTTTTCCCAACACTTTTTTTCCATTTTTGATCCAAATTTGGGGTTAAAACCTGTTAGGGTACTTTACAATTTTCTTGCGGGGACATTTGTTGGATTTTGTTCTATGCCCGAATTCCCTTTCCCAGGGACTGTTTTTTTTTTTTCCACATGCTGCCAAAAATTCCGCCTTTCCTTTTGGACAAAATTTCTTGGGCATCAACTTTGGGTCATTCAAAATTCAAAGGGAAATTTTTGGTACCTTTGGTTTTATTTTTTCATCGTTGTTCAATTTTTTTTTTTTTTAAAAAATAATTATTTTTTTTTTTAAAAATGACACCGGGAAAAAAAAGTTACCAACCTTGTATAAACCCTTCTGGTTTTTTGGGGGCCCAAGTGTAGGTCCCAATGTTGGTAAAGCCCGTTAAAAATAAAAACCCGGGAGATCTTGGCAAACTAAATTTGAGGATTTAGCAAAGTGATTGCTTTTTTTTGCCTTGTTCAAATACGAAAGATTTTTTTTGTTTTAAACAAAAGGGAAAAAATTTCCAGACAGTATCAAAATGTAAAATTAAAAAAAAACATTTATAAAAATGGCTTCACCCGCAATGATGATTGGTGGCCTGTGGTTAATGCGCTTTCCTTTTTTGCGGGGGTAAATTTCTTTTAAAAACTGCGGGATGACGGGGGGAGAAAAAACTTTAAAAAAAGATATGGAGCAACTACCCAGGGACAAGTTTCTATGAAAAGCAGAGAATTTAGCAGTTAGTTTTTTTTAATAACAAACCCGAAAAAACAGGGGGGGAAAAAGCAGCCTTTCACATTTAAAGGACGTTTTTTGGCAATAAAAAATTTTTTCTTTTAACAGGCCCAAAAAATTTGGACATTGGCCCCACCCCAAAAAACAGCGATTTTTTTCATCCATCAGAAAAACAAAAATGCAAGAAATGTGTTTCCCCTTTGGATAGACGTTTTGTATTTTGTTGCGCATTTAAAATTGGCCCGAAAAAAAAAATGAAAAAAAATCTTTTTATTCGCCAAAAAGGGTATTGGAAGGGAATAACAGCAATCAAAAAAAACTAAACCCAAACACTGGGGGCAGTGAACAAACAGCAAAAGGGAAAGGGTTTTCTAAAAAAGCGATTTTGGGAAATTTTTTTACCCGCACCAGACGAAAACGAGGCCACTTTGTGAATAAATACCCAAACAAACCCCCTCAAATGGATTTCCTTTTATTTACCCCACGATACAAATTTGAAAAAAAGATTTTAAGGGACGCGCTCACAGTCCCTTGACCCAGCTTTAAGAAACAAAAAATGCGGTCCATTTAAAACAAAAGGTGCTTTTTGCTGGGTGTCCTATTCCCAAATAATTTTTTCAACGAGGCCCGTTAACTTATCCTCGCCTTTATTCAAGTCCCAAGTTGGGGAAAAAAATTTTTTAAAGGGCCCTTGAATTTAAATTTTTGTTAAAGCATAGGGGGTTACCATTAAAAGAGGCATTCCCCGGGGTTAAAAGATTTACAGGCTTTTTTTGAAAAAATTTAACAAACGTTATCTTAAAATTTTTTTTCCCACCATTTTCACAAGGGGCTTATTGGGCAATTCTGCAACAAAAGAATGGGGTTTTGAAGGGCTGCCCTCATTTTGCGCCCCAATTTAATAATTTAATAAATTTTAAATTTTAAAAGGTCCCAAAACCAAATACCCGCAACAAAAAAAACAAAAAATTTTTGTTGAAAAACCCCCAAAAACCCAGCAAACTTTTTTAAACCCTTTGGGTTGAAAGTAAGGTACCTTTTTTTGCCCGGGGGAAGCCGAAGGGGACCCCTCGCAACAGGGCAACCCATCCCTTTGGGGGTGTTGACCCCCTTTTGAAATTTTAAAAAAAATTGTGGGAAAAAGAATCCGCCTTTTTAATTTTTTACGAGAAACTGAAAAAACAAAACCCCCAGCTCCCCAAAAATCTTTTTGAAGGAGGAAATGCGATTAAATTTCCCCCCCAGACACAGTTCCCCTTTAATTAAAATTTTCGTAAATAAATTTGAGTTAAAAGAAGCTCCCAAAAAGGGAAAACCTGGAACGAAATGGGAAACAAAAGGGTAGCAAGAATATAAAAAAAAGAACCTTGGGGAAATTTAAAACAAGAATCACATTTGGGACGGTTTTTCTCTGGTTTAAAAAAACAATTACAAGGTTCATTGGCAATGGCACGCTTTCCCGATCGCCTTTGCCTAAAATCCCAAATTTTTTATATCAAAAAAAAAGGGTAAAAAAATACTTTAAATAATAAAAAAAATTTAAACGCATCAACAAAAATTGAGAAAAATTTGTCTAATTGGAGTTGATTGATTGATTTTCTAGATAAATTGAGGAAAAAATGGGCCCCCAATTTTAAAACCCAAGAAGAATTTTTAATTATAAAGTTCTCCAGTGCCCAATTTCATATTTAAAACCTGGTCAACAAATACTCGTTTTTTGTTTGGGTTTATCTAATGACTTTTTGGTTTCAACGTTTGGTGATCTCATGTAATTAATTCCCAAGTTTTTCGTTTCATGCAAAAAGTCCCTTAAATTTTCAAACAATGCTTTTTGGGGGGGTTTTTAAAGCATTGCTCCCCGCACCAAAAACTGCGAGGGTATTCCCCTTTTCTTTTTTGTTTGGGTTTTTCCCCCGGGTGAAATACTGTACATTTTTTTCCTTTTCCCCAAAAAAACTCCTTTTCCCCCTTTTCCCGATAATTCATCCTTTATCTTTTCCCAAAACCTTCTTGTTAGTAAATTTAAGCAAAAGGGGGAATCTTTAGGATTAATCGGGGGTGTCGTACCTTCCCCCATGCCCTTTAGCTACTTCAAAAACCATGTCTTTATAGTGGTTTTTTCAGGAGGGTTAAACTATAAAAAACGGCTTTATTGGTAAAGAAATCTGGGCCGAATTCCCAGGCTTTTAAATTTTGTAAAGAAATTCTAACATCAAAGCTTTGATTTTTTCCCAAAACATAAAACCCCAATTAAAAAAAGGGGTTTTTTCCAAATTTTCTTTCTTTTTTTTTACATTTAAAACCAAAAAACTGACATTTAAAATTTTTGAATCCTGAAAAATTTGGTTTAGAAGTCCCTTAATTTTCAGTTCTCTCTGGTGACCCAAACTAACATTTTTCGCTTGTGCGGATTTTCCCTTGTCTTTCCCAAACAGCTGGTTTTTCATCACTTGAAAAAGGGCTTTTTTTAAGCATCTGTATTTTGTTCTGAATCAGTGTTCTTCATTTTGATGTTTTTTGAACTGTTCTTGATTTAAAAACAATTACAATGAATGCTGTCAACTTTAAACATTCTTAAATTTAAAAAAAAAGAAATCTTTTTAAGGGCATTTCATAATTTTTTTTTCCCACGAAAAATTAGGGAAAAAAGTTTTAAGGGGGTTCTGTTTTTTGCCATCTTTGACTTTTTGCGGGGGAATGGATAGTAAAAATGTAGGTCTTTGGGGTTTCCCGGGATATTCTAAAGTCAACTTCTAGAAAAAAAAGCCCTGATGTCGATCGGGCGTTTTAAACTGTTCAACCACTTTAAAGCCTTTTGAATATTTTTTCGGATCGCCGCCTTTAAATTTTCAAGTTGGGGTAATGGGAAGGGGATTGGGCCCTTTCCCATCCCTACAGATTGTTTGCATCTAAAAAACATGAATATTAGACCTTTTCCCTTGGGTCATAATCATCTAGGGATTTGTTGTTTTTTACGTAATGGTGCGAAAGCCCAAATAATTTCCCCCCGCAATCCCCTTTTCCCAAAAACGAACATTGGGGTCCGACAATAAACAATCTGTACTCCCCGTAAATTTTAAAAAAAAGCGTCCCAACTCTTTCCCGGGCCAAAAAATGTAATGCGCAGGATCCAAACTTAAATTTTTTTATGGGTGGTCTTTCTTAATTTTTAAAACGTCCGCCCAACAAAAATGTATTTCCCGCCATCAAATTTTGAATCAGATAGTCTCCCCCTTTTTTTTACACCTAAATTCTGCCACCCTCTTGACCCCTGCTGGTAAACAGGTCACTGAAAGTCCTTTTCCCCTAAGACTAGAAAAAGGAACCCCAACTTTAGGGGAAGTGTGTCTTTGTCAAACCTTTCCCAACTGTTTTATGTATTCTTTAAAGGGGAAACGCCCTTTCAACAAGAGTTTTGGGGCAAAATTTTCCCTGTTTTTGGGGAGGGCTTTAAAAGGGCAAAGCCCGGGCTCTAATGAACCCCTCATGTGCTGCATAGAGTCAAAAAAAGACTGGGTTTTTTAATGGAAACACCTGTTCTTTTCTGATACTGGCAATGATGGGCCCCTAAAGGCGGTCGGTTACGGGTTGATTATAAGGTGAGAGGGCGTAACCCCCGCAAATTGTGAAAGAATATAGGCCTTCCAAAGTCCCCTTTTTTTCAAACTTTTGTTGAAGATTGCATTTACTGTGTTTCGTCCTCTGGGAAATTTCCCTAATGGGGATCAAGGTCCTTTCTGTCGGATTGGGTTTCCCCACTGTTAGAATTTTGTTCAAAAAAGGAAAAACCAAAATGTGGGGGCGATTTATATTTTTTTTGGTTTTTTTTGGGGTCTTATGTTTTTAATAAGTTTTGATTTTTAGAACAGCCTTTCCGGGCCCTTTTTTCTTCGTTCCGGGGAAATTTTCCCGCCAAATTTGGGGCCCATTAAAAATTTGGGGGTGAATGGGGGGCCATCCCATTACAAAATTAATTAAATAAAAATCTTTTTTTAAAAAAATTTTTTCAAATTTTTTTTTTCAAACCCCCCATTAAAAAAAAATAAACCCCCCAATTTTCCCAAAACAAAATAAAAAAACAAAACCTTTTTTTTCCCAAAAATTTTTAAAAAACCCTTTTTTAACCAAAAAATAATAATTTTTCATCCAAAAAAACCCAAAAATTTTCCTTTTTTCCTCCCCAAACCCCAAAAATTCCCCCAAAAAACCCAAAAAACCCCAAATTTTATTTTAAAAAAAAAAATTTCCCAAAATTTAACCCTAAAAACCCCCTTAAACCATTAACCCAAAACCCCAAAACCCCCCCCCCCTTTACCACCACTAAACCCAAATTTAAATTTTCCCTTTACCCAAAAAATTTAAACCCCTTTTTAAATCTTTTTTGTCCCCAACCCCCACACTTTTTCCAAAAACCTAAAAAAAAAAATCCTTTCCCCTTTAAAATTTAAATCCCAAAAAAATATAATTTAAAACCCTCTCCCCCCATTTTTTTAATCCCCCCCCAAAAACAAACCCCAAAACTTTTCTGTTTTTTTGTTAAACTGATTTTTCCCCCCTAAACTTCCCGGTAATGTTGTTGCCTACAATTGGTTCCCCCCAAATTTACCCCTTTTTAAATTCCCACTTTAAAGGAAAATTCCCCCCCCCACCCCCCAGAGCCTCTCATTTTTGGGCCCTTTTTCAAACCCCCCACATCAAACTGTGTAAGCATTCGTCTGCCCCCGGGGTTTAAGTATTTGAAAAGATTTTCTGGGTTTTTTATTTTAGACCCAGAAATTCTTTGAAATTTTTCTTTTATTTTTTTTAGTGATTTAAAAAAAGCAACATTCTTTAAAATGGGGGCTAATTTTTTAGTTTAAATTGGGAAAATTGAGAAAATTGAAAGTACCAACGCTTTCCTGTACGTTTTTCAGGATTTAATTTACTTCTAAATAAATTTTATTCAGTGCTCTTGGAAAAACTTCTTTCCTTTCCCCTTTTTCAAAAAAATTCTTGGACCTTCATTATCTTAATCCATGCTGAGTTTTTTTTTTAAACCAAAAAAATTTTTTTTTAAATTTAAAAAAAAAACAACGATTTCCCCAAAATCGTCTTAAAAACCCAAAACCCAAAAATCAACGGTCTTTTTTTTTCTTGGGGCTCATAAACTAAGTTAAACACCCTTTGGCGTTGTTAATTGAGTTTTAGAACAGAGGTTTTAAAGTCTCGTCTATTTTTTTATACATTCTTTTTTTTATCTGTTTGGGGGTCTGGCCGTTTGGAAAAAAAGTTTTCCTCGCCTTTTTTTTGAAAATAAAAATTTTGTCCTTTTTTTAGTCTTTAAAATCGGCCTGGGAAACGATTAAATTCTTCTTCCCGGGGTGTTTTTTGTCAATAAAGGGGTTTATTTATTGTCATTTTTAACGAAATAAGTTTTCGGTTTTTAAAAATTGAACCATTTTGCGGGGGGCTTTTGGGGTTTAGTTTTTTAATTTTTTTTCTAGCACACCTACAGCTAATTTAAAAGGGCCCAGAGCTAAAGACCAAAAACCCCTAAGGAAAGGCGGGGGCGCCCATCCCCTTTCTAAGGAAAAACATTTGTTCCTGCTGAAGCAGCGCTTATAGTCGATGCCCCCTTTTTAAAAATAGGTTTCAATTTTAAAAGGGAAACAAATACCTTCGTTTTTGGGGGTTTTTTTGGGATTTTTTAAAAGGGCCTGTCTTGTTTTTGGGAGCATTTGTGTAATGTTGGTTAAAACGGGGAAAGGGTTTTTTTTTTCCGGGGTTTTTTATAAGCAGAATTTCCCGCTATCTCTTCTTTTTGGGTAAAGGGGAACAGACAGGGTTTTTTAAAAAAAAAAAATAATTTTTGTTTTTGTATATTTTTTTAAAACTGTTTTTCTTGAATATTCAGCTGCGCAAAAATAATTAAAAAAAAATTTCACATTTTGGGGTTTATCGGCCCCTTTTTCTTTATAAAATTTTAAGTTTATTTTTGTCTCTAACGTTCTCCCCCTTCCAGTAATGATTTTTCCTCCCTTGAACCCCTTTGGGCAATTCCCTAAACCTATTTTTTGGGTTTAAATTTAATTTATAAAATCTAAAAACGGGGAAGATGTAGACTTTAGACACAAGGCAACTGTTGGGGTTTTTTAAACCTCCCACCTCCAAACAGTTTTTTTTATTTTATCAAAAAGCTATAAGGGGTTTTAAATCCCCTAGCGTAGATTTGGTTAGGACTACCCCAATTGTACATTGCCCTTTCGGGGATTTTAGGATTAACCCCAAAAATTTTTGTTTTCTTTTTGGGAAAGGGCCTTCATCTTCGCACAGCAAAAGTTTCCTTTAAGCGATCTTGCTGTGGCACAAAAAAACCCCAAAAAAAATTTCCCTATTTGTGTCTGCCCTGTTTTAGGATATTTAGAATGAAAAATTACTCCCTTTTGTAAAATTTTTGAATTTTGTTTTTATATTGTTGCCCGACCCCCGCAGTAGGGGTTTCAAAAAGGTCAAACCTAAGGATGTCAGGGAAAAGCTGTACTTTGCTTTGGTGGGCGGGGATATAATTTTCATTTTTGTAGTCATTAAAAGGGGATTCAAAGGGCAATCTGTCTTTTTTGGGGCCCCCTTTAAAGTATGGAGCATCGCTTTTAAAAAAACTCCAAAAAACTAAGGGGATGAAAAAGCGATTTTTCCTTTTTCATAACCCTTTCGGCTACAAACCTTTTGCCGTTTTTTAGGGACTTTAGCGCCTATTCTATGTTTTGTGGGTTCTTCATTTTGATTCCTTGAAACGCAAGTCGGCCCTTTCATCCCCGGGTTTTTCCCCTTGATCCAAAAAGGTTAAAAAAATTCTGCTTTTTTAAAGAAAATATTTCTTGGGCCCCCTTTAAGTTTTATTTGAAATTTTTTCCCTTTAAAGATTGCCCCCCCCCCAGATTCTGCCCAAAAAGTCCTGTTGGGGTTGTTGGGTTTAAGCGAGTTCTATTTTGGAAAGTAAGCGTGCAGAAACCTGGCACAATCACTTTATCCCCCTCCTAAGTCTGGAAAATTTTTCAGTAAGAATTTTATTAAACAAAAGTAAAGGATTAAATTTTGGGAAAAGGAATATTCCCCTTATTTCCCTTCACGGGCCCAAAGGGCTTTTTTCAGCCTTCGAAGGGGGTCAAGAATCGAAACCATATGCTTGGCATTTTTTTATTTAAAAAAAAATAAAAAATTTTAAATTTTTTAAAAAAATGGTGGCATTTGGGAAAATAAAAGATTTTGGTTTTTTTATCGTGGAGACCCACATGAGTGAAACGGGGTCCTTTGGGGTACAGCATCGCCAGCGCCTTTATTTCGGCGTGAATTAAAAGAAAGGCTGGGGGCCCAGCATTTTACAAAAGTTTAGGCCTAGAACCTTCCCCCAAATTTTAACCCCGATTTTGAAAATAAAAGATGGCCATTTGTTTGTGAAAAGCGGCCCCCGACCCAAACAAATTTGTTCACTTAAATAAAAAGATCCCCTCAAAGTTTGTAAAGGGATGATACAATTTAACAAAGACTTAGGGGGGAAGAGAAAAACCCCCTTGGCAATTTTTTAAACCAAAATTAATAGGGGAAGGGATTGCTAAACTTCAAAAAACCCCTGCAAAAAAGCCCATAAAAATACCCAAATGCAAAAAAAAAGGAAATTTAAGATTTAAAATTTTTAAAAGCAAAACCAAAAAAACCAAAAGTAAAGAAGCAGAAAAACCAGTTTTTTTCAAAAAAAACCGTACCCCAAAAATTACGCAAACCACGGCAAACCCGAAAAGAGGGAAATTTGAGGGCCCCCAAACATGCTTTGAGGAAACCCTTAGAGAAGAAAAAACAAACAATTTAGCAGAAATGAGGGAAACAAATGAGGAAAATAAAAAGAGAAAAAAAAAAACCCCGCTGGGCTGACGACGCCAACTTAGGGTTTTGGGGTTAAAAAAAGAATAACCCAAAGGGCTAAAAAATCTTAAAAAGAAAGGCCCGCAAGACCCAACCGGCGATACCCAAAACCCTGAAAAAATTTCGAACCAAGTGATCAGAATAAGAGAAACTATCCCAAAAAATTTTTTATGAAGACCGAAAGTAGCAAAAAGAATACGAAAAAACTGGGTTTTGAGGAGCAAGGAGTCCCATTAGCAAACGTTTTAAGGGGCCCAGGATTTGCAATAAGGGAGCGGTGTGTTTTTTATTTCGGGCGGCGGTGGGCAAAACCCGGGAACCCCCACCGCCATCGGGCCCCATCACCAAATTTAAAAAATCAAAGGGTAAAAAAACACCCTTTAACTCTTGGGGGGTTTATTAAAAAAATTAGCCCGTAAAGCCATGGACGCTTTACCAGGGATATTTTGGGGGGATTGTTAGCTGGCTTTTTTGTTTTACTGCAAGCAAAGTAGTTTGGGTTTTATGGCCCAGCCCTTATGGGAAAAAGTTCTCTTAAAAGTCGGGTTAATATTTTGTAAAATAAAGACCAAGTAATCCCGGGCCCAAAATTAATCCCAAAAAAAAAGGTTTCTGTTTTTCATATTCATGGGTTTATTAAAAAATTTTTTGGGCTTTTTCAACGGCCCCTTTGGGGGTTTGGGCCCGGGGGTTGGAAGACTTAATTCTTGGGGGGTCGAATTTTTTGTTTCTGCTTTCAATAACTGGCAAGAATTTATTTGTTTTTTTTTTGACTTTCTGTTCATTGCCTGCCCAAAGGGTTTTCATTTTGTAGTTTTTTTTTGGACCCATCTGGAGGAGGTAGAACACAAAAACTGTAAACCCCCACGGAAAGAAAGGGTTTTTACCCCGCTGAGCGGTTACTCTTTTTCCCCGTATAGTTGCATTGGAAGCCGGGTGAGCGGGGCGCCGCGAGCCCGGCTCCCCGCCCCCCACCCCCTTTACCGGGGCATAACACAGCCGCTGGGAGTTTAGGAAGTGATGGAACACAAAAGTTTTACAAGTTTCGTGGGTTCCCCTCTGTCTTTTATCTTTTTATTTTTTTTTTTGTGGTGTGTTTGTGGGTTTTGTGTGGGGGGTGTGTGTTTTTGTGTTTTTGGGGTGTGTGTGTGTGTGTTTGGGTGTGGGGGTGTGTTGTGTTGAAAAGTTGTTTTTTGGCCTTTGGGGCGTCATGACCCAAAGATGGAATTTTTGTTAAACATTTCGCAGAATTTGTTGCCTAATTTTTTTGTGAGCGCCATAATTACTCTTGTTCTATAAATGTGTAAGGGGTAGCCCCGCTGGGAAAGCATTAGCAGTAAGTCAACTGGCTTTTGTCTGGCTCGCCAATCGTTGGACTGTTCTTGGACACTTTAATCGGTTGTAGATTTGTTTTCCTTCCCATGTGTAGAATTAACAGTTATTGGTTTTGTTTTGTTCTTAAAATGATAAATTTTTTGTCCACGCTAACGGGGAAGGATTTTTCCACTAAAGTTAAGATCATTGATGTAAGGGTGATAGTTAGACACTCTCTTGCGTTTTTTGCGGGCGTAATGCAGCCTTGCGAGAACACACCACATGAAACATTTGTTGTCTGTATTCTTTATGTTTAGAACTGCTTTTTTGCAACTATGCTGGGGGCAGCGGAATGCAAGCCTTGCCTACAATCGGTGCATACTTAGCCGTTTTAATCTGATCTCTAGGACTTCGCCCTCTGACCAACCAGAGCCTCTTTTGGCTTCTTTCCAGCGGCCACATCAAACTTTTGTAAGCAGTTCGTCTGCCCAACCGGGTGTTAAGTCATTAGGGAAAGAATAGTCTGTTGTTTTAGTTGAGACCCAGACTTCTAGATTTTCTTAAATTTTTTTAAATTGTCGATTAAAACAGCTAAATTATTTTAACTGGGGTCTATTGTTAGTTTACTTGGAACTTGAGAAATTGCTGTACAACGCTTGCCTGTACGTTTGCAGGATCAATGACTTCTAAATCAATATAAATTCAGTGCTCTTGATAAATTTTCTTCCTTAGCATTGCTTCAAACAATTCGTCTGGACCTTCATATATATTATCCATGCTGATTTTTCTTTTCTAACTCAAAATATTTATTTAAATTAAAAAAAATACAACGACCCCAAAGTCGTCTTAATCCGAATCATATCAACGGTCTTTTTGTGCTTGGACTCATAAACTAAAGTATAAACACCCTTTGGCGTTGTTAATGTGAGCTGTTTAGAACAGAGTTTAAATGTCTCGTCTATTTTTTTTATAACATTTTTTTTTTTATCTGATCGGTGTTGGCTGTTGAGAAAAAGTTGTCCTCGCCTTTCTTTGAAGATCAAACTTTTGTCTTTTGTTAGTCATCAAAATCGGCCTGTAACGTTAAATTCTTCTCCGTGATGTTTGAGTCAACTAGTGCTTTATTTATTGTCAGTTTTGAACGAACTAAGTTTAGCTGTTATTAGTTGAACCATAGCTGTGTGCTTTTGGAAAGTTTAGTTTTTATTTTTTGCTAGCAGCACCTACAGCTAATGAACACAGGCCGAGAGCTAAAGACAAACCACCTGAGGTAAAGCTGCGGGTGCGCCTATGCCCGTTGCTAAGAGACCAACACTCGTTTCTGCTGATGCAGCGCTTATAGTCGATGCTCCAGTATTAACATAGGTTTAAAAGCATTAAAGGCAGCAGAATACCTTCGTTTGGTTTTGCTGTTTTTTGAAAAGGGCCTGCTCTAGTTTTTGTAGGGATTTGTGTAAAGTTGGTTAATCTGAAGGTTTTTATGTCAGGGTTTTCTATAGCAGCAGAATTGCCTGCTATCTCTTCTTTTGGATAAATGTGAACAGACATGCTTTTTTTAAAAATAAAAAAATAATTTAGTATTGTATATTTTCTAATCTGTTAAACTGAATATTTAGCTGCGCATCATATATTAAAAACAAAATACACATTAAGTGGTTTATCGGCCTCTTTTTCTTTATCAATTTGAATGTTTATTATGTCTCAACAGTTCTCCGCTTCCATGTAACGATTATCCTCCGTTGACCTTAGGTCAATCCATAAAAACCCTATTTCGTTGTTTAAAAAATGATCAAGTCTAACACTGTGAAGATGTAGATCTTTAGACACAAGGTCAACTGTTGGATTTCTACACCTCCCACCTCCAAACAGTTTTCTTATTTCATCAAAATGCTGATAAGGTTTAAGTCCGCTAGCGTAGATTTGGTTAGGACTACCCTCATTGTACATTGCACTTTCGTTATTTTAGGATTTAAAAAAAATTTTCAGTTTGTCTTTCGAATGGTCCTTC
>CM031599.1:95001420-95003920 GCA_018398815.1 Conus ventricosus | reverse complement strand
TTTTTTAATAGGAGGGTTAAGATATCTGTTTAATGGAGTACTAACCTTTACTCGAAAGGTGTCAGTCTGGGTCACAGAAATGTCAAGAGTATCAGTTGTTATATTTTTAAGATTGTAGTGCGGCCCAACAGATATTTTGCATCAGTATATTTAAATGCACTCATTTTTATTTCGTTTAAAAATGTTTGTAACAATAACAACTCAAGACCGTCCTTCGTTTTAGAACATGCTATTAATAACAATTGCGGAACCAAATGGTCGCACTCCATGAAATTTTTTACAAAGTCGTATGGTTTAATATAAGTGAATCAAAGAAGAATAATAAGATTCAAAAATTGACAAAACAGGGCCAAAGTTAGCCAGTTAACAATACCTGATGGTTATTACGGGTTTTGCTCACTAAAAGAAGCAATGAGTAACTTTGACATTACTCTCAAACTTAACAATGCGAATCTAAAAACAATGTTAACATTCAAGCCTGAAGAAGAAGTAGGTTACTATTTTGATAAAGAGCTAGCTAAAATGTTAGGCTTTGCAGCTGACAATCATAGATTTAGAGTTACACCAAACAAAAACTTATGAGGGAGAAAATCCGCTCGATCTTGCATTACATTCATTACTCTATGTTCATTTGGATGAGCTGAGCACTGATGAAAAACTTATATGATGGAAGGCCCTCAACTGTTTTTAAGAGCTCTTCCATCAGGGAAAGCTGCATATTTGCGATTATGAAATTATACAATTCCCTAATTTACAGTTTAAAAGATTAGTTTGTGGGAGGGTCGGATCATTTAATATAAAAATCGCAGACAAAACAGGAAAAGTTGTGAAATGTGATAACCTGCACATTGTTTTAGAAGTAAAATAATTAGCTGTTCTAAAACATGTCGCGTGGGCCAGAAGAACCGGGAGTTACATTAGCGCCTGTGAGGTGTATAACTTTAGAATTAAAAGACCTTGCAGACGTTGCGGACTTTGAACAGAACGGTGAGATAGGCGCTTTGTATGGTTTTGAGTACACTAAAGATGGTGATTATAAACGCAAAGAGGTTGGTGACAACAAAAAGTTTCCTAAACTAGAACAACTACGCAATGTAGAAGCAAATAATGCTGGCCAGTATGAATATAAAATAGTTCGAAAACCTGACAGCAAATGGCATTTAGTACCATATTTAGAATGGGAAATAAAATTTGAATTCATAAGCCCATTTACATTTTTTAGCCGTCAAAAAAGTTTCAGAAAAGCATTCAACTCTGGCCCTTCACATGTAAGTCTTATGCCGGACGACAATAGTCGGAAAGAGATTGAAATAACGCCGTATGGGAAAAAACAGTACATCCTCCACAGAAGAGAAACGGTTTTAAAGAAAGCTTCTACAAAATTACAGTTCTTTCCAAGCAGAAAATTAGGAGACACGTTCACAATGATATTTGAAATTTCTGTCTTTAAAGATGTGGAGAGGGATGGGGTTGTGGGCGTTAGTGACGTCCTTATAAAAGGAATTAATATTAGCTGGCAAAACTTAGACGTTAAACGCCTTAAAGTTACCATCGTCGTTCTTCACAATGGTGAGGATATTAAGACCATAACAACAAGCAACAAAATCAATGTTGACTTAAATAGAAACAATCTTACAGAACTGAATTGGATTAATCTTACACATTTAGGCCTCATAGGGTTTTATTATACTGAACAAGTTTTGACGGAGAGTATGATAAAAATAATAACTGGATTAGATTAAATTCTGTTATAAAACTATGGAGCAGTTAAACTTTATGACAAAAACCCCTCATTGTTCATTAATTTGTGACAAACTGGTTGTGGGAAAACAATATTTGTCCTCGACCTATTACAAACAGTTTATCGCTATAATTTTAATTATATTGTAATTTTCTGTCCAACGCTTGAATTTAACAAAGCATATCATGATAGAAGGTTTATATGGACAGATGATGACATATATTTAGTTGATCCTAGCAATAAGCTAAGTGAGTGTTTAGAATACTTTTATAAATTTTTAAAGGGAACGCAGACACTATTTATTATAGATGACTGTTCGGCAGAAAGAGATATAGTTAAAAAGAGAAACACTTTGTCAAAACTGGCTTTCAGTGGAAGACATGCTGGGATAAGTGTGTGGATTTATGTCAAAAGTATAACACAGTTTTAAAAGACTTTAGAGAACAATTAAAGACTGTAGTTTTATTCCACATAAAAGACAAAGATGCATTTGATGAATGTATGCGAGAAAATGATGTTATTGAAAACGATCAGGAAAAACACAGGATTAAGCAAAAACTAAAATCTGAAAAGTTTAGTAAATTAGTATTAAAAACGGATAACCCTACACAGTATGTTTGTTTGTAAAAAAATCGTTATTTTTTTGGTTATTGAAAGAGAATGTGTGATAGATTATCATTTTTAATTCGTTGTTGAAGTCTTACTTGTCAGAGAACGGAGAAATGTGTGTTCTGGGGTCAACCGCTCGAAACTGGTTGA
>CM031599.1:94999005-95000420 GCA_018398815.1 Conus ventricosus | reverse complement strand
GCCATGATATGTATGGTATGAAGATATTGTATGAGATTGTATTGCATGACTTGGTACATCGCAGTAAGGTATGATGAGGTAAAGTATACGTTTAACACTTTTTTTTGTTTGGGTCGGAGAATGAGATATCATATTGTAAACCTGTTGTTATTTAAGTTTTTTTTGGTCAAACACTGGAGGGAATAAACAGAACATTAGAAAAAAAAAAGAAAGGTCAGAAATAATGAGACAGATTGAACGCAAAAGAAAGAAAGAAACAAACAATAGAACAAAAAAGTTACAAAATTCACGCGTTGATTCTATTTGAGCCGCATTGCACCGAACCACAGAACTTGATATTTAGTTATGTTCTCCACAATCCTCCCCTAACATCCAGCCACTCACCTTCTACCAACCCCCACCTCCACCCGCCCCACCACCTCCCTATCCCCCACATACGCTCTGGTGCCACTCACCACTATTTCAGTCTGTTGCTGCGACTGCAGCAGACTCATCTGTTGGGCACGTTTCTGTTTGAGGCGTTCCTCCAGAGACCGCTGCTGTTTCAGCTTGTTCAGAGTCAGACTGCAACCACCCGTCACACCACCATCAGCACCGCGCACCCGTCACACCACCATCAGCACCGCGCAGCTAATGTTGCTAATGCCGCTGTGGATGCTGTAGTCTCGATATTTTTTAGGCAAATAAAGTAAAACTTGCCACTAACTGCAGCTCTAATGTTGCTAATGCCGCTGTAGATGCTGTAGTTTTGGTCGATTTTAGGCAGATACAGTGAAACCTGCCACTAGCTGCAGCTCTAATGTTGCTGATGCCGCTGTACAATTTAGTCTGGATGGATTTTTGGCAAATACAGTGGAACCTACCACTAATCGCACCTACTTCTTACGTTGATAATGCTTCTGTAGATGCTTTAGTACTGATGGATTTTATGGCAAATACAGTGAAACCTGCCACTAACCGCACTTCTAATGTTGCTAATATTGCTGTAGATTCTTCAGTCTGGATGGATTTTTGGCAAGTACAGTGTAACCTGCCACTAACCGTTCCTCTAATGTTGCTAATACCGCTGTAAATGCATTAGTCTTAATTGATATTTGGCAAATACAGTGAAACCTGCCAGTAACCGCACCTCTAATGTTGCTAATGCTGCTGTACAATTTAGACTGGATGGATTTTTGGCAAATACAGTGAAACCTACCACTAATCGCACCTACCTCTTATGTTGCTAATGCTTCTGTAGATGCTTTAGTACTGATGGATTTTATAATAATAATAATAATAATGAATACTTATATAGCGCCTATTCTCGGCTAGAGACCAAGCTCTAAGCGCTTTACAATCCACACTCGTTTACACAACGGGCTGCCTACCAGGGTAGTGCCGACTGAAGAGCTGCCAGCCGGCGCTTCATTCAG
>CM031599.1:94971505-94981505 GCA_018398815.1 Conus ventricosus | reverse complement strand
TTTATTTTTTTATCCCGCTGTCATTTTTCTTCTTTCTGAAACTGAGTCACTCTCACTACGCATTGTCTGTGTTTTTGAACAGATGGACATTCTCTTGCTAATTTCCATGTTTTAACATTTGGAAGTTTAGTACTCCCCTCCACACCCTTTCCCTCTTTCATGAAAAATAAAAGATTGGAAGAGTGCAGAAATGTGTCGTTAGTTTCAATTCAGTCGCTCCATACGACTCGTACATACATATGCAGACACACATTTTCTGGCAGAGAAGGCTAAGCTGTACTTTATGGAAGTAATAACATATCCCCTACGCAGACGTAGAGATGAACATCTACATACCTTCTCTGGCATTTCGCTGGTGGCAGCAATGGCCTCTTGCTTTTGTTTTCGATGTTTCTGCAGCAGCTCTGACAGTTTTTCCTGAATGAAAATGTGAACAGAACACACAAAATGATATCAACAGGGCTTTATCATCACCCATTAATATTGATATCAACAGGCCTTTATCATCAACCCATTAATACTGATATCAAAAGGCCTTTATCATCAACCCATTAATACTGATATCAACAGGCCTTTATCATCAACCCATTAATACTGATATCAACAGGCCTTTATCATCAACCCATTAATACTGATATCAACAGGCCTTTATCATCAACCCATTAATGCTGATATCAACAGGCCTTTATCATCACCCCATTAATACTGATATCAACAGGCCCTATCATCAACCCATTAATACTGATATCAACAGGCCTTTATCATCAACCCATTAATACTGATATCAACAGGCCTTTATCATCAACCCATTGATACTGATATCAACAGGCCTTTATGATCAACCCATTAATACTGATATCAACAGGCCTTTATCATCAACCCATTCATACTGCAATAGAGCACACAAAATGATATGAACAGGCCTTTATCATCAACCCATTAATACTGATATCAACAGGCCTTTATCATCAACCCATTAATACTGCAATAGAGCACACAAAATGATATCAACAGGCCTTTATCATCAACCAATTAATACTGATATCAACAGGCCTTATCATCAACCCATTAATACTGATATCAACAGGCCTTTATCATCAACCCATTAATACTGATATCAACAGGCCTTTATCATCAACCCATTAATACTGATATCAACAGGCCTTTATCATCAACCCATTAATATTGCAATAGAGCACACAAAATGATATGAACAGGCCTTTATCATCAACCCATTAATACTGATATCAACAGGCCTTTATCATCAACCCATTAATACTGCAATAGAGCACACAAAATGATATCAACAGGCCTTTATCATCAACCCATTAATACTGATATCAACAGGCCTTATCATCAACCCATTAATACTGATATCAACAGGCCTTTATCATCAACCCATTAATACTGATGTCAACAGGCTTTTATCATCACCCATTAATACTGATATCAACAGGCCTTTATCATCAACTCATTAATACTGATACTAACACGCCTTTATCATCACCCGTTAATACTGAAATCAACATGCCTTTATCATCACCCGTTAATACTGATATCAACAGGCCTTTATCATCAACCCATTAATACTGATGTCAACAGGCCTTTATCATCACCCATTAATACTGATAGTCTATCCACACAACAGAACACACAAAATGATATCAACAGGCCTTTATCATCATCCCATTAATACTGACAGTCTATCCACATACTTCAAGGTTCAGACAATTTTGCTGGGAACTTTCGCATAACTGATTTTGATTAGATTTACAGGTTCTCTGACTTACCATTTATTGTTATGTGGTTTTACCCTTGTATGTTCATGGGGTTTGCGATGTAGCAACTCAACGTATGATATATTCGTGTTGCAAAGTTTACTCTAAAATTCCAGTTTTACCAAATAAAATGACGGTTAAAGAAAATCATGTGCCCCCCACCCCCCCTCTCTTCTCTCTCTCTCTCTCTCTCTCTCCTCTCTCTCTCTCTCTCTCTCTCTCTCTCTCTCTCTGTCTGTCTGTCTTGTCTGTCTGTCCGTCTGTCTGTCTCTCTCTGTGGTTTCCCTGTATATATCTTTCTCCTACACATGTACGCGTCTACGAACTCAAATGCATGAAAACACACATAAGTATGCGCACACATGATGTGCTCTGTTTCCTGTTTCTTTATTCAACCCCTTTCTCTCTCAAAGAAAACGGAAGTTGTCCGTCCACATGCCAGACTATCCTTAAAATGAACATGAACAAGCCAGCAGGGACAAGTAAACCAATCAGATCACACAAGACTGACCAACATCTCCCCTTAAACATCTTCCACATCCTTCCTTTCCTCCTCAGCTGTCATACCCCATTCCGGCCGTTTATTAAAGCATCGCATCTACCTAACCCCACCCAGCAAAAGAAAACATGACGGCTTTGCGGATTTCTAGGAAACGATGACTTTCGCTGACGAGGCGGAAATCAATAGCAGAAGAGACGATCACTGACGGAGAGGACAGGCTCACCTTGTTCTTGGAGACGATCACTGACGGAGAGGTCAGGCTCACCTTGTTCTTGGAGACGATCACTGACGGAGAGGACAGGCTCACCTTGTTCTTGGAGACGATCACTGACGGAGAGGACAGGCTCACCTTGTTCTTGGAGACGATCACTGACGGAGAGGACAGGCTCACCTTGTTCTTGGAGACGATCACTGACGGAGAGGACAGGCTCACCTTGTTCTTGGAGACGATCACTGACGCAGAGGACAGGCTCACCTTGTTCTTGGCGCTCAGGTCTGTGTAGACCGCCTCCAGCTCCTTCCTGTACTCGGCCTCCAGCTTCTTGTCCAGGTCCTTGAGGTCGCCGTGGAAGGTGCCTATGGCGGCCTCCTCTGTCTGGACGCTGATGTCTCCGTTGTGGCGCAGGCCCTTGATCAGCAAGTGGCTGGCCTGGATGGAGGCCCCGTTCTGCTCCTGCTCGAGGTCCGTGTCCATGTGGATGGTGGCCAGCACGTCCAAGCTGAAGCAAAGGCATCAGGAGGTGAAATCTTCCGAGCCCCCTAAGGGGAATGATTCCGACGTTACTCATTCACACCACTCCTCGCACCGGGGCTGTACAGTGTGGAGGCGCGTCCGCTGGCCAGTGGGTTGGGGATCCCCCAAGGCTTGCGCTTGGGGAGGGGATGGAGTGGGGGTACACTGGATAGTACGGAAGAAGGTACCACGAACCAACAGAGCTTAGGAGAAGGAAGACTCGGAGTGCAAAACCCGCACTGTCTAGTGTACGTTAACCCCGTATTACCAGGGTAACCAGACAACCATGAGCTGCTCTGAAGTCGGAATGTGTCGGCTGAGGCCAGCGGGCAGACCTTTTGCAGAGTCACAAGCATCTCACCAAGTATGGCCAAGCGTACTGATATTCGACTCTATGGTGGTCGTTCCGTGGTTCTCCAGGCGGTGACAGCGCCGGGCCTTCAGCCTCAAAGGGGCCCAGTCACAGCGACTGGAGAAGCGATACAGGAAGAAAACAGCAGGAGGACTGACCAGTGCGTTTGTGGCGCAGGCTCCCAACTCCCACTCACATCTTACTGTCCCGGCCCTCCATTGAAGCAGTGAGACACTAGACATAGCCCAGTCTGGCTGAGGTCCAGGAGAAGCTGTGTGGACCGGTGGGGTCTCTGCCGCGGACTGTAGACTTCGCCTTACTAACCGGATTGAGGATCTAGCTTGAGGATCTAGCATGGCCGGGAATGCGAAAGAAAGAAAGAATTCACACTGCTCACGCCGCCCTTCCCCTACATAACAACGCTCAGACTGGTCTTGTCGGAGCCCAAACAACGGCAGTCCATGGTGTGGAGTCATAGAAAGTTGTCATCAGCTCGTTACAGGCAACCGAACTTGCCGCGCACCTTGCGTCAGAGGAGACACTGCACTGCACACCACTCATCTGTCGAATCATTTCGGTGGCGTTCCGAGGCGGCCACAGATTCCTGCGTTAACCAACGTCCGTAGGAGCTGAGGTCCTGCCCATGTTGGATCAGAACAGGCATCACTGAACACTCCTGAACACCACCTACAGAGCTTCCTACAGACGTCAACACGTGCTTAGACTACTGAGCAAGCGAGGGTGAAGGTCAGCCTCCGACGGATGTTGCCACATCTATTGGGGATTACAACTTGCACCCATTCCACGCCTTTAACGAAACATTTGTTTAATATGATCTCCAGTCAGCGAATGCCTGTTTCATGCCATGAGTAACGACCTAAAGACAATGGGTGCTAACTCAATATCAATACAGCGGCGAAACCAACTATGTGAAGTGGAAACGAAAGGTTCAATAAGCTATACACCACCAAGACATTTGCTCTGTAGTCAGCTGCGTTCGTTGTATACTGAGCAAACTAGAACAAACAGTTGATCAATGTCTTAAGGTTTCAGGGCCCCTCTACTTGCTGTAACAGTGCAAGTGATGTTCTCGAATACATCATAATCGGAAACAGTCGTGATAGAAGGACAAACTGCTTTAAGTTCTCCACCAACAAATCGAATTGAACACTGCTGATGTTATTTGTTGGACTTTTTCACACACACACACACACACACACACACACACACACACACACACACACACAAATGCACGCGCGCGCACTCAAAAACGTACACACGCTCGCACGCACGTACGCACGCACGCACGCACGCACACACACTCGCATGCACGCCCGCCCACCCGCACACACACACGCCCGCCCGCCCGTCCGCCCGCCCGCCCGCACACACACACACCACACACACACACACACACACACACACACACACACACACACACACACACACGCGCGCGCGCGCGCGCGCGCGCGCGCGCGCCAACCCATCTCTCACTCACGTATGAGTGCAACATTCGGTCGTACGTTCGCGCGCTTGCTTGTGTGTGTGTGGTGTGTGTGTGTGAAAATGACCAAGAAGAAGCTCACTCACTTGTCAATCTCTCGGAACATGTGCAGCTTGTCTTTGAGGGACAGAACCAGGACGATGCTTTCGTTCCATAGCATGATGCTGAAAAAGAAGAGAAATACAAATCCAGTTCCATTGGTTATTCATTTGGGAAAGACGTGAGATTAATCTGTGCATGTTTAGCATGATTAGCTCTTCTATACGCGATAAAAGAAAGCTATTGGATGTCAATGGTAATTCTATGCGTGTACGCTCTCTCTCTCTCTCTCTCTCTCTCCTCTCTCTCTCTCTCTCTCTCTCTCTCTCTCTCTCTCTCTCCCTCACACGCACAAATACACCCATACACGCGCGCTGGAACGCACGCTCGCACACACCACACACACACACACACACACACACACACACACACACACACACACACACACACACACGTGCGCAATGTATTTGTCAATACAAAATCTACACTGTAAATATTCCCGTGATAATGAACAACAGCACAATTAGTAATGAAGCTATAATCGAGAATCCTTGTCCGTCTTAAAAGAGTCATCGCCTGAGATTTTGATCACGTAACCCACTTCCCCCAACACACTCCCTCTCTGTCTTTCTCTTTGTCTTTCTGCGAGCCCCTCTCTTTCTCTTAATCCTTTTCTTGTACTTTCACGTCATCATATTCTCACGCACAAACCTGAAGACCTGAATAAGTTCATTCCTTTAAACAATGCTTCCTCCACCTATGTCCCTCTGCTCTCTCTGTCTCTCTCTCTGTCTCTCTCTGTCTCTCTCTGTCTCTCTGTCTCTCTCTCTCTCTCTCTCTCTCTCTCTCTCTCTCTCTCTCTCTCTCTCTCTCTCGTGTCTGTCTGTATGTCTCTCTGCCCATACCTCTCAGAGAATGCACGACCATTTATATTGTTTGCCAATCAATTAGATTCCACGTGTCTGACGTTTGTATTCGTTATCATCGTCACAGACAGTCGTGTGCCAAAAATCCAGTTTTTTTTTTCCTGTTACGTCATAATTCAAAAAATAAGATGAAGGTTATTTTGTATTATCTGACTCGGTATTAAGAGATCTGCAAACCATGGAAATATTACACGTCAGGTGCCAGAAATCCAATTTTCCTGTTATGTCATAATTCAAAAGAAGATGAAGGTTACTTTGTCTTATGGTATAGGGTACTAAGAGATCTACAAACCATGGAAACATTATACGTCATGTGCCCCAACTCGAATTTTCCTGTTACATCATAACTGGAAACAGATAGAGGACATTTTATTTTATATCTTATAGGGTATTGAGAGATCTACAAACCATGGAAACATTATACGTCATGTGCTAAAAATCCAATTTTCCTGTTGCGTCATAACTGAAAACAAGATTGAGGTCATTTTGTATTAAATCTTATGTAATGTAATGTAATGTAATGTAATGTAATGTAAAAGGATATTTATAGAGCGCTTTACCTCGCGAGAGCCCAAAGCGCATATTACAGAAACATAATAAAATACTAATTCTAACTCAAAGCACACACACACACCACACGCACACGCACACAAACACCACAAACACACACACACACACACACACAACACACACAACACACACACACACACACACACACACACACACACACACACACACAGTAGATGACCTACTCCCCATGAAACGGGCAAAAATGAAAGTACAAGGATTATAGAGAAAGCCAAAAGCGATTACTGATCATCATTTTGTGTAAATGAAGTTAATGACAACAAAGATTTCAAAAAGGTATGGACAAAGATACACGAAATGAAACATGGAATACATTTACCCGCTTATCCAATCACCGTCGGGCATGAACAATTCCCAACATCAGCTCAAAAAGCTGAACTTTTTGCTGATTTTTTTGCAAAAAATAGCTCCAAAATCAGTCTCTCAGAAAAGTGCAGAACTTTGAGGGAAGACCAGTCAAATAACCATATCTATTCTGACCCAGAAGAAAACAACGAACATTATTTAAATGCAGAAATAACAATAGAAGAATTAAGAAATGCTATATCGTCATTGCCAACAAAGAAAACTTCAGTTGGTTTAGACGCAGTCTCAAATGAAATGTTAAGGAACCTTCCAATCAATTTTACAATATTTCTGTATACCATTGTGAAAAATGTTGGATAGATGGGAAGACTCCGTCTGTTTGGAAAGATTCTGTCATTGTGCCCATTCTCAAGCAGGGCAAACCTAACTCTGATATTAATAGTTATCGTCCTATCGCTCTCACCTCTCATACTGGTAAACTGATGGAAAAAATTGTATTAAATAGACTTACTTATCATTGTGAAAAAAACGGACATATTCCTACTGCTCAGACTGGGTTTAGAAAAGGCCGATCGACTGTTGATCACCTTGTAAAGCTTACAACTCAGATAAAACGTCAATTTGCCGGAGAAAAAATGTACTTGCAACTTTTTTCGATGTCAAAAAGGCGTATGATCAAGTCTGGCATGAGCGACTTTTATATAAACTTTAAATGATAGGTCTCTCTGGTCATATTTATGATTACTTCAAAGAATTTCTGGCTAACAGAACAATTCAAACAAAAATAGGAAATACATATTCTAGCAAGAGATTTGTGGAGATGGGCATCCCTCAGGGTTCTGTAACTGCCCCTTTGCTTTTCAATATCTAACGCACGATCTCACAAAAAGTATTTAAAAAAATTCCAGTTTAGTTCAATATGCTGATGATATATGTATATGGATGAATGTTACTTTAAAAAAGAACACACCTTTAAGGTCAATTACATACATGAAAAAATTATATCAAAGAGACTTAGACAGTATCGCTAGATTTATGTTTGAGAATGGGTTATGTCTGTCTGCCGAGAAATCTCATATGATGCTTTTGACGCTGGTGGTAGTTAAGATGGATGACACTGTACTTACCTACACATCTTGCATAAAGTTTTCAAAATTATCATGGAACACACATATTGAATATGTCATAACTCAAGCAAGGAAAGCTCTTAATCTTCTTAAAGTTGTGAGCTACCAGAGTTGGGGACAGGATACGTGCACTTTAATTCATTTATCAAATTCTCTGGGCAGGACAAGGATTTCATATGCACAGGAAGTATATTTTTCAGCTCCTAAGTATCTATTAAAAAAGTTACAAAGCACAGATTGCAAGGCATACAGAATAGCTCAGGGAGTTCCCCTTTACGCTTCATCTTAGGGACATATCATGAAGCTGGCGTTTTGCCCCTGGATGCTTATCGAAAATTAGCTTGTGCTAAATACATTCTAAGATGTTCTACTGTTCAGAACTCAAATGAGGATGAACTTGACATGCGATCTGATTTAGATTTTCCAAAACGCGCAAAAACAATACGATCACATAAAACCATCCTTACGTACTCCTCAAACCTGTTGAAATCTGCCAAAATTGATCACAAAACCATTGCCCCACGTTATCCCCTGAGTCCCATTCCGAATTGGGAACTCATCCCGGCAAGGTTTGATTATAAATACACTGATTTGCAAAAGAATGTTAATAATAACGTCTTAGGTGATATGGCAAGTCACATATTGACGATAGTTATCCTAATCACTTAAAAGTTTATACAGACGGATCCCTATTAAATGGCAATGCTGGTTCCGGCTTTGTTATTCCTGCCTTGAAAGCAGATAAATCTTTTCATCTTGGAAAGGAGTTTTCTGTCTTTACGGCTGAACTGATAGCAATTCTAATGGCTCTGCATTATATCATTGACATTCCACGTGATTTTTCTAGAATACTTTTTTGCGTTGATGCCAAATCTGTTCTTCAAGCAATGGAATCTGTTGCTGCTACCAATCGCGCCGAGATTATCACCGAACTAAAAATTCTGGTCCATTTCCTTACATCTAGAGGGATAACAGTGGACTTTTGCTGGATTCTGTCACACTGTGGGATTGTAGGAAATGAATGGGCAGACAGAACTGCCGTATGGGATAAAAAAAACTCTGAAAATTCTGTCTGTATCAAATACCTTGGAGTCTTCATGAAGCCTATGGACTCTTAAAAAGAGTTTCTTTTGAGTCTTTTTATAACCTGTATAAAGATTCAGTACTCTTTAAAAATACATGCACAAGGTTCTTTACTGAGTTGCTGTTCAAGAACCCAGAAATCTACTCGTCCATCTAACTCGTCCATTCAAATTCGTAAACTGTATACAAAGACGTATGTACATGTACACAAATTTTGGAAACTGGAATCTCTCTTTTATAGGCTTAAAGTTAACGCTCTTCGTACAAAATTCCACAGAAATTTACAATGTGCTTGTGGTGCAGTCGACAGTTTCAATACTCCGCATTTTCTTTTTAACTGTTCCTATTTTAACTCATCTCTCTCCAACTTCCGACAAAAAGATTCCCTATGCATTTTCCAGAATCTTCACGCCTTTTTTACATTTGTAAATTCGTTGATGTTAAGCCAGTTGGCTCGTTTGTATAAATATGTCCAGGGTTTTTTTTTTTTTGCTTTGTAATTTATCTTTTAAGTTGTTACATTGGAACAGTATTTTCTTTTCAATTCTCAAAGTCACACACGCACACACACACGCGCGCACACACACACACACACACACACACACACACAACACACACACACACACACACACACACACACACACACACACACTCGTACGTAGGCCTATACTAGCATTTTGCATACACTATTTCTATTTCTCTCATCCACTCATTTCTGTATTATTTTGTCTAATATCACTTTAAGTGAACAGACGTTAAATTGAAGAACTAACTAACACACACACACACACACACACACACACACACACACACACCACCACACACACACACACACACACACACACACTTACAGGCATTAAGAGATCTACAAACCATGGAAACATGACACGTCATGTGCTAGAAATCCAATTTTCCTGTTACGTCATAACTGAAAACAAGATGAAAGTCATTTTGTATTGTGTTACAGGGTGCTAAGATATCTTCAAAGCGTAGAATATTACACATATTCTTCCTTTCAATGAAAAGGTTAATGTCGTCTTCAAAAACTTTGAAGGTAGTTAT
>CM031599.1:94956420-94963920 GCA_018398815.1 Conus ventricosus | reverse complement strand
CTCCCTCTCTCTGTCTGTTTGTCTGTCTGTCTGTCTGTCTGTCTGTCTGTCTCTCTCTCTCTTTCGTTTCCGCTCCTCGCCCCTTTCTCCCCCCCCCCCCCCCTTACTGCTTTCTTCTCTTGTTCACCCCTCTCCTGCCTTTCTCTTTCCCCCCCCCCTCTCTCTCTCTCTCTCTTGTCTTTGTGCGTGCTTTAAGATAATTACTAAAATGCCAAGGACCACAATTGGCTCGGCTGTTTAATGGTCACAGGTTGAAAGCTAGTCATTACGTCTTTCCCATAAATGAAATGCAAATGATCGAAGTCAAACTGAAAATCGATGGTCAGAACAACGCCGCTCAAAACGAAGTGCATTTTGTTGAGACTAGTCCTAATGTTTGGAGGCCGGACTCTTAATCAACAATTCCTTTTAGTGGCTTTCAGCTTTCGCGCAAGTAAAAAAAAACCACAGAAGAGAGAGAGAGAGAGAGAGAGAGAGAGAGAGAGAGAGAGAGAGAGAGAGAGAGAATAAGATGTAATATAAAATGTCATGACGTAACGAGACATAATATATGATATAATATCTATTATATAATGTAATATCATTTGATATAATACAATATCATATAACATAATATATAGTATAACATGACATAATATAATATAATATAACGTGATAAAATATGATGAAATATAATATGACATGATACAAACTAATATGATATGATACGATGTAATATAGTATAATGTAACACGAGATGACGTAATAGAATAGAAGAATGTAATGTAATGTAATATAAGATAATGTGATAGAAGAGAAGAGAAGAGAGAAATATAATGTAACATAGGATAACGTAACAGAAAGAAGCTAGGAAAAATACACATGGAATGCGAACCAGGTACTCAAGCAGATCGTACATGCGGTTAGCACTACCAGAGAAAACACTGTGTCACCAGAAACCCCAGCTACATCATTCTACATGGGAGGAGGTCACATAGCATCGTCTGAAACAGCAGTGATATCAAGAGCATAGAATCACAGTTTACTGTCTGGAAGGAATGGATGACTGGAAGTGCGCAACAGACCTTCCAGAACGGGAAAATTATCCAGGAATCTCCGCCATGGCTTAAGACTGTGTCAGGCCAATTGACATAGGCTAGAACACCAAGGCTACATCAAAATGTTGTTATGCTCTGCATGGTTATGCGGGCATTGTCTTCAGTTGTGACAAGCTCCTAGCATAACATTATCAGTCTCCAAAATCCCCGGAAGTCGGAGTGTGGCTGCCCACGTGGCGGGTAATAAAAAAACGGTCATACACGTAATGTTCTCATCCCCAGCGGATGCATTTGTACCAAAGTGTTCAAGTACTTCGGCTGTTCGGATGATCCCTGGAGTCTTTCAGCCAGGGTACGACAACAACAACAACATCATCCAGGGATCATCAGGACGGGTGGCATGAGACCGGGTACTGAACTTCACTAAGGATCTTTAAAACAACAGACTCTGATGGATCTCCTTGCGACATACGAACACATGATGGAACGAGCTCCTACGTACAAGACTGTACTGCACATCAGTCCAGCCAGCAGCTTGAGGGAATCCGGTTTCAAAGCTAGTCTTCGATATAGAATTTGGAGCGAGGCAGGGTGTAAGCTCATCAGCTCATCAGCCTATGACGTGAGAGAAACAGCTCTGAATTTCTGGTGAGAAGGGAACTAGGATCCTCAATGCGAAGGCAGAGGCAGCTGAAAAGAATTCCATCTGGATCTGGTCGAGGCGGAACACACGTGAACTTTTTTCCTTTTTTATATTTCCATTTTTCTCCTCCCTTGCATTACATTCTCTTTGCTCAAATACAGCTTAGATAAATTAAACGCATGCATATTCCAGTAATTTCCACGAACATGGAATTTGACATAGCTGATAATGTCAATAACATGAACAGAAAAACAATAGTCACCATACATTGCTTTGATGCATCATTTCATTTCAGTTAATTTCAGGAGTTAACATTTTTACAAGGGTTTTCTTTTCTCCCCCTTCCCCCCTCTTTCTTTCTTCCTCGTTCCCCCCTCCTCCCCTTCCTGTCTCCCTCCCTTTCCTCTCTCTCTCTCTCTCGTTCTCTCTCCCTCCGTCCCTCCCCTCATTTTTTAATTGAAAAAAGAAAAAAAACCGAGAAAAGATAAAAGAACCGACAAAGTAAGATATCGGGACAGATAAATTAACAAATAAAAAGATATAATACGAAAAAAGAAAAATAAGTACACGAACGAACAAACAAACAAAACAAACGCAGAGAACAGAAGGTAAATTACCCTCACACTTACACACACAAAAAACAATTCCTTGTCGATACAGTATACTCAAACTTCACCTAAAGTCTCACTCTCTCTTTAATCCCCCTCCCCCTTCATATGCACCCCTCCACAAAAGTGAACTTTGTAAGGGTTTTATTTCTCAGCGTTGAGCTGGTAGGTGTGCGACAGTGTTGTGGGGCAGACATCCTTCAAACAAAAAAGGCAGCGCCTAGCGATGCCCATCCATCCAGAAGTTGCCAGTTTGAATCCCGGCAGAGCTATAAAAAAGAACCACTGTATGGACATCCAAAGAATCAAGACCTAGATACGTCTCGGGTCTCTAGAGTGTAATGAGTTTTGGATGGAATCGCTTGTCTGGGAGGAATTTCTCTCTGAAGACCTTCGGCTGTCAAGACCTCCCCAGTTTTTTTCCCTACTGACAACTACATGATGCTATTCTGCACAACACTACACTACAGTACACTATACTATGCTACATTATGCTATGCTATGCTATGATATGATGTGGACCTTCTGCTGTGTTATCCCTAGAATTTCTTCTTGCTGACAACTGTACTTTACCTTAGAGTACTATACAATACCATACTCTGCCTCACTCTACTATACTGTGCTATGCTATACCAACACTGCGAGTGTCTGTATCTCTCTGGCATGGTTGACGCCTGGATATATGATGAAAGTAAGCGTAATAATAATAATAATAATGAATACTTATATAGCGCCTATTCTTGGCTAGAGGCCAAGCTCTAAGCGCTTTACAATCAACACTCGTTTACACAACGGGCTGCCTACCTGGGTAGTGCCGACTGAAGAGCTGCCAGCTGGCGCTTCATTCGGTCGTTTCCCGTGTCATCCATTCAGTATCGTTCAATATCGATCACTCATTTTCCTTACTTCCTTCATTCTTTCCATTTCTCACGCAGGGTGCATGCTATGTGTAACGTGTCATCCATACCAACGGCCAAACTGGCCTACTCTTCCGAAAGTTGGTGATGGGATTTTACGTGTGTGCAAGATGTTATCAAGATGTTATGCATGCGTTCACATACGGAACCTCGGTTTATAGTCTCATTCGAAGGACTGTAAAGTACAACCCTGTCGTGCAGTCTCCAAACGTAATGGAAATCTGTACTATCATCTTCATGATCCTCATCCTCATCAATCAGCATAACAAATGTCTTAAATTCTGTAGCCTTTCATGTCCTCCTCTCCTGGGGCCGTACTTACATGTCGTCGGTAACGGGGAAGTGACCTACTTACCTCGTTGTAAGCTCGAAGATCCGTTACTTCCGCATCCATATGTCGAGAGTAACCATTAACCTCGTGGTTTGCAGTGGGTGACGGGTGGGTAACGTACAACGAGGATAAGGCATGAGTTCGCCCTGGGTTAGATCAAAACAAAGATGGCTGCCAACTTTGTGGTTTTTCACCGATGAAGGCAACTATTGCGGAGAAACTGTATTTTACAGGACAGAATGAATCCATTGGACACGTTCAATGATGACGAACTTCATGCAAAGTTAAGATTTCGTCGTCACATCTTCCAGCTGACAGACACTCTCCGAGAAGACACTGAATTTGATTTGCACAGACTGAGACACGGAACTCGGCCCCCTGCTCTACAAATGTGTCTGTAGCTCCCAAGTTCGTCTGCTACGATAATTGGCTTAGCTCTTGGTGTGTGTGTGTGTGTGTGTGTGTGTGTGTGTATGTGTAGGCTAAATGTGTCTTCGTGCCTTTGTGTGTCACTGTTACTTAGTGTCAGTGTGTGTATGTGCGTGTGCGTGCGTGTGTGACTTCATCATGTTTATGGCCTTTTAATAGTTTTATCAAACTTGTTTTCGTTAAGCTGCTTTTTCAGTCTTTGTGTGTGTCTGTGTCAGTGTTTGTGGGCATGTGCAGAAGGTTGGGGGTTATTCAAGACATGCGCAGAAGGAGGGAATACCTCTTTTTATCTGACCTTCACCCTTTACTTTCTAGATACTTCGTAGGTAGAAACCGAGACAAAACCCAGAGGATATAGCTACGAAAGTAGAATGCGCTGAACCCACAGGGTTTGTACCCAGGAGTTGATCTCGTTGTAGAAGTAAATTTACCGACGACATATAAATACGGCAGCAGGTGACCCAGTTTCGATTTTCTCTTTACATATATGCCCTTGCTGAGGTTCTGTCGGGGTCACCAGTTTTTGGCAAGTTTATTGAGATTGCCTTTGACGGACGAAATGTCGCCTCTCCGGAGGAAGAGCTCACTCACGCAGGCTTTGCAACTAAGTAATTATTGTAGTCAGAAAAAAAACGTAGAAGGTGGTGTCCTACGTATGGTGCACCAGACACGGCACTACTGAACTCCACTGAAATGAATCAGCAGCAGTGCAGTGCCTTCTCCGGTGGGTAACCTAAAGACGACTTGTTTTTCTTCTTCTTCTGCGTACGCAGGTTGATCTCCTGCGGACACTCCCTATATGGACAGGCAAGTATTAATCCCATCTGCCCAACAAAGGGAGAGGAGTTCTGTGTGCAGGACCGTTTTTTATCCCGCCATTAAGGCAGCCATACTCCATCTTCGGGGAAAAGACGACTTGACATTGATTGCTCGCTCCCTTTGTACTGCAGGTTCCGGCACGGGGAATGAGACAACAAACAAACAAACAAATAAACAAGCCTTCACTTGAGAAAAGCATGCTGCACATGATTACTCAGACCTGCGTGGGTTTTGTGAGTCAACAAAATCTGCTTTGGAACGGTCCACAGTACGGCCCAAAAAGGCAACAAAATAGCGCGATCCGGCTGTCCGTTTATCAGACGTTTTATGTTGGATTTTGTTTGTTTGTTTGTTTGCTTGTTCTCAGTCTAAATGTTGTTTTTCTTGGTCATCCACTAGTTTGTTGACTGACCTTTTGTTTGGTCATGCTATTATTTTATTTATTTATATTTTTTGCGCTATGCCTCGTCTGGCGATGATCTTTTCTCAGCTGCATTCATAATTCCTTACCCGACAGCTCTATGTTTCCCTTCAAACGCCTAATGTGTTCACATTAATTCATACTATTTTCATGGCCTCAAAGAACAAATAAACAAACAAAAAGCCACAAACAACAACAAAAAAAACAAACAAACAGCCAACCAACCAACCAACCAACCAGACAAACACCCCCGCCCCAAGAAACAAAGAAACAAACAAAACACCCCAAAGTTCAAGCCATTGAAAACCACTCAAGTGGCTCGACGGCAGTGTAGTGTCCCCTCCGTTCGGCTGACTGATAACAATCTGACGCAGATTACTCTGTTCAGACTGCAGGCAGTGTGACCACAAAAAAGCTTCCGTAATGCAGCTATGCAAGGAGCGGCTGTAATGAGCGGCGAGCGAGTTGTTTTGCTGCTGAAGCATGGATAAAAGGAGACAGATGAAAGGAGACAGATAAAAGGAGACAGCAAAAGAAAAGCACGAGAAAAGTAATACCATCGCCCAAAAGAAAAAAAAAGACATTTCCTAAAACCCTTCACCAGCTCATCTACCCCCTACCCTCCTCCCACAAAACACACACACACACACACACACACACACACACACACACACACACACACGCGCGCGCGCGCGCGCGAGCGCGCGTGCGTGCGTGCGCGCACACATACACACACGCGCGCACGTGCTCAAACACAAACATTAACACATACACGCGCATACACACACATACATACACACACACTCACAGGCATAGCCACCTATACAAGAACACATATAGATACACGTAGACACATACACACTTTCACACACACACACACACACACACACACACACACACACACACACACAGAGACTTAGACAAAACACATGCACACACACACATACACACACACGCGCGTGCGCGCACTCACGCACACACACACACACACACACGCACGCACGCACGCACGTACGCACGCACGCACGCACGCACGCACGCGCGCGCGACACACACACACACACACACACACACACACACACACACACACACACACACACATGACCATATCCCAAAGGAGACTGGCTGTTAGCTCAGCCATTTTGACTCGGGTTGTGACGTCACTGACACCACAACGACCGACAACTCTTTCATTTTTGGTTTTTCCTTTGTGATTGATCGCCTTTGGCAAAGAGAGGGCCAGCATGTCGCTGCTGATGCAATATTCTTTCTTTCATTCTTTTTCTTTTTCCTTTTCTTTTTACTTTTTTCCCCCTCTAGCGGACTGCAGCTGTCTAAGTGGCTTTTGGTTTAGTGCTTCTCAACAACGTCTAATCCTGACTTCAGCTCTCTGGAAAGATTTAATGGGCTCGACTCAGATTTTTCTTCTGAATTTTAGCAAGCTGACTGGTTGACCCCAGTCAGCAAGTTTTTTTTTTTTTTTGAACCAATTGAACTGTGGGTTCCATTCGGTGACATCTGGGGCACAATGCTTCGTGTGCCCTGTTAGAGGGTGTCTACTCACTGGTGTCATGAGCTACATCTTGAGATGAGGGTGTCATACATCACTTGGTGGTCATAGGCTACATGTTTGGTGGAGGCGTGGAAGCAGGTTTGGACTTGTGATGGCTGTGTGCTGAGTTGGTGTGGTGTATGTGTGTGGGGGGGGGGCGGGGGGCGGTTGTAGGGGGAGTTTACAATCACTGAGGATTTACATTGATGGTAGGTTGTCTCCCTAACTTTACATCGGCATTAATGAGAGGGAGGAGGGTCGATGGATTGACCTGAATATGTGACAGATGTCGAGAGTGTGGGTGTGTGTTGGGAGGACGGGGAGGAGGGAGACGGATGAGGAGAGAGATTTACAGATGACGAGAGAGATAGAAGACGAGAGGTAGGGTCCAGAACACACACATGAGGAGAGCATCACACCAAACACACACACAAACACAGAGAGAGAGGAGGAGAGAAAGAACGAGAGAGAGAGAGAGAGAGAGAGAGAGAGAGAGAGGAGAGAGAGAGAGAGAGAGAGAGACAGACGACAGTTACACTGAAAAAAAAAAAACAAATACAGATGAGAGAGAGAGAGAGGAGGAGAGAGAGGAGAGGAGAGAGAGAGAGAGAGAGAAGACGACGAGAATCGAGAGAGAGAGAGAGGAGAGAGAGAAGAGAGAAGAGAGAGAGAGGAGAAGAGACAGAAGAGAGAGGAGAGAGAGAGAGAGAGACAGAGACACACACACACACACACACACACAC
>CM031599.1:94948920-94953920 GCA_018398815.1 Conus ventricosus | reverse complement strand
TCTGCGGAGCCCCGCTGATGAACTGAATTTCATTATTCCGCTCTTCGTCTTGCATTTAGTCAGAGATTTTTGGCCCCCAAAGTTGCTTAGGTGCTTCGCTGGGCCTGCTAGTTTTTCGTTTTTGGTTTTTTGTTTTTTGTTGCCTTCCAGCTTTTTTTTTCCGTTGTGTTGGGGTTTGAAGACAGGCCGGCGAGAAGGAAGTGTAGAGGAGATAAAAAGCGCATGAAACGGTCCTTAGATGAGAGAGAGAGGAGAGGAGAGAGAGAGAGAGAGGAGGTGGAGGAAGAGGAGGTGATGGAGAAGAAGAAGAAGAGAAGATGAAGAAGAAGAAGAAGAAGGAAAGGAGGAGAGTTACATTACTGAACTTTTTTTCTCTCACTTATCCCAAGCTTTAAAAAGAAAGGCTAAAGAGAAAGCATTTCTCTCTCTCTCTCTCTCTCTCTCTCTCTCTCTCTCTCTCTCTCCACACAGATGAACACACAGACACTACACACATGGAAATTTCAATTGAAAACAGTCTATCAAAAGCTCAAAAAAGCTTAAACTTGCTTAAAATTATAAGCAGACAAAAATTGGGGTAAAGAAACAAAAAGTTTGACTCTTCTTGGAACATCTTTGGTTAGATCAAAGCTGACTTTCGGTCAAGAGTTTATTTTTCTGCCTCCTAAATATCTTATGAAGAAGTTACAAAGTATTGACTCTAAGGCATACAAATTAGCTTTGGGAGTTCCTGTCCACACTCCGACTATTGCTACGTATGGGGAGGTTGGTGTTCTACCTTTGAACAATTATCGAGAACTGTCTTCAGCTAAGTACATTTTATAGAAGCAGTGCTGTTGAAAATGTCAACGTGAATGAAAATGTACTTAGATCAGATCTTCAATTTCCAAAAAGAGCAAGGGCCATAAAATCTTTGACAACAATAGCCACTTATACTTCAGATATTCACAGTAGATTAGATCTGAAAACTAATAGATATAGGTAAGCGTTCGATTACGTCTCCAATTCCTCCATGGGAACTGAACAGAGCAGATTTTGACCTTTCAATGACGATCTAAAAAGAGTGATAACCCTCACCTACTTGCTTTTTCTTTTCGATCTCGTGTTCATTCAAATTATTCTAACCATTTGAAGGTATATACGATGGTTCTCTTATTGACACTAATGTGGCGGGTGGTGGGTTTGTAATACCTGGACTAAAGAAAGAAAAATCGTTTCATATTGGTGCAGGTCATTCTGTTTTCACCGCAGAACTGGTAGCCATTCTCATGGGCTCTGCGATACATTGTTAATCTCCTATGGTTTATTTCCAATACTTTTTTGTGTTGACTCTAGGTCTGTCTTATTTACACTGAAATCCATGAAGTCTAGAGACAGATGTGACCTAGTAATTGAAATTAATCATCTCATACATTTTCTAATTCAAAAGGGTTCCAGTGTAACATTTACTTGGGTTCCATCACATTGTGGTATTTATGGAAATGAATGGGCAGACAGAGTAGCTAGAGGAGGTGCAGGACAAAGAATTTGTTGTGAAAACGTTCTATTTCCTTTGTCTGTAAAGGAATGCTATAATCTTTTAGAAAAGACACCAAAGCCCGTGTGGGTTATAATGTAAATCGGCACTACCTCTTACAGCATGTCTTTGTTGAATGTTTTTCCGAGGGAAATTTCCAGTTTGGTTTTTAGACTTAAATATAATTCATTAAAATGTAAATATGTTGATACTGCAAAATGCATATGTGGAGAAAAACTTTTGACATTTCATGTACTATTAATTGTCCCACTATGCAGCAGTACTTACCCAATTTTCAGTTACCAGATAATCCTACAGTTGATGATTTTTAAGACTCTAACTTCAAATCATTCATTTTTGGCTAATGTATCAAAATATTTACTTCGCAGTCCTATCGGTACATTAGTATGATATTTCAGTTTTTTTTAAGCAAACATTGTTTATGTTGTTCATGTCCAGTGATTTAAGCTTTATTTTTAATTATGTTTTCATTTGTATAATAATATCAATGTCATCTTGATGTATATCATTTACAAATATCATAATCGTCTAAAAACACGCCATGTGAAAAGACGTAAAACTAAACAAACACACACACACACACACACACACACACACACACACACACACACACACACACACACGCGTTTTCCATGTACAAAACCAGGGGGCTAAAAACTGAGCCCAAAAATTCTTGACAGGACGCCGAAGATTCTATACAAGCACAGGCATTTAAAGAAACTCGACAATTGGAGACGGGACGGAAAATTATCAAATCCTTGTACTGTATTAAATAAACCCTGTGCTTTGTCATCAAACCCAATATGACGCATACAAAAGAAAGAAAAAGGTACAACTTCGCCATTGTTTTCATTTATTTAAAAAAACAACAACCTACCTATCAGGACCTGTGGAACCTGATCGACCCATGTGAGTGGATGCATGGATAACAAAATACTATTAAAAAAAATCAACTAATTTTGCAATTAAGGTATATCTATACGACCTATCTTTCTGCCAGTCGCAAAACGTCGATTTTGTGTTTAATGACTTTGTTACACAGAGCACTGAGACAGTGGATAAAATCTAGTACAGCACTTGATATTCTGTCATACATATAATTTGCAAAAATTCTATTGGATCTACAATCTAACCCTCTTCATTCCACATGTTCACCGTTATCTCCATCATCATTCTGTTCTCTTCTTCATGTCGACAAGGAGAAAATGTCCATGGTAATATCCCCAAACACCCCTCTGCCATCAGGTTAACAATGTCCAGCGCTAAATGTGGCAGTCCCTCTGAATGACTTATTTTATGTAACAATCCAAAATCAAGCCATACCATTTAGATCTGATCAAAGTGGTGAAATAGCCGTGTTCATACCATGTCCAGTGTAATTACATGGCTTCACGTGGTGAGAAGGTCTGGTTTAATAAACATGTTGCCATTATCATTGTGTTCAGACAATTCTAAAGTTATTGGATTTGCGCAGATTTTGTTAACTATTATTCTTTCTTTTTTGTTGAATTCTGTCAGCTATTGTTCTTTCTTTTTTGTTGAATTTTGTTAACTATAGTTCTTTGTTTTCTGTTGAATTTTTCTACCTATTGTGCATTTTTGTTGAATTTTGTTAACTATAGCTTTTTTTTCCTGTTGAATTTTGTTACCTATTGTTCTTTTTGTTGAATTTTGTAACTATGGTTCTTTTTTCCTGTTGAAGTTTGTTACCTATTGTTTTTGTTGTTGTTGAATTTTAACTATAGTTCTTTGTTTTCTGTTGAATTTTGTTACCTATTATTCTTTCTTGTTCAATTTTGTTAACTGCTGTTTTTTTTTTCTTCTTGTCCATGTGTTCTCATGACTTCGCGAACACACATCTCTTAAAGAAACTTCAATGATTCCCGATAAAACATCGATGCCAGCACAAGATTGTAGTTCTCGTGCACTACGGTTTGATGAGTCACTTTGGCGGTATTTGTCCACCTCGCTCATGTATACTGTTATCCCTGTTCGCTTCGTTCTTCTTCTTGTTCCTTCCTGCTTTTTGTTTTCCTTTCGTTGTTTTGGGGCTTGAAGACAGGCAGGCGAGACAGATGAAGAGCAAGGGAGAAATCAGTTTTAGTTTCTCTGCTCAGTGTGTCTGGAACTTGCAGTAATCACGTCTTCGCAACATCTCATCTCTGCCCAGTTTAAAGGTAGCCGTAAAACATTTGTTCCTCCGACATGAAGTCTGTGGAGCTGTGTCATTAACTTTTGTGGTGGGCGGATGGTTTGGTATGAGGTCAGGAGACGGGGTTGGGGGTTAGGAATTGTTTTAATGCGCGTTTGAATCCAGTGATTGGTTGAATCCAATGATTGGTGATTTATACCATATCATATTACTGAATTAAGGTTTTGGGAATTAGTGAAAACAAAACAAAACTGTTCATTGTCATTATCTTTATTGCATGTCAATTTAAGACTCTTTCGGAGAAGTGTGCTCAGACACACACGTGGAACCTAAAGAAATGAAGAAAGGATGTGAGATATGCTACAATTTCATAGTCAGAAAAAGAAAATCGACGCAAAAGCCTCCACAGTATTTCAAGAGAGAAATGCAATTATACTGAGAGACGGGACACCCAGGAACAGACTGTTGCTAGCTCTTCGTCGATCAACATTCAAATGTTCACCCATACATTCCAATTCTGAGTCAGATTCGTATTCGTTTTCCAGTCTCCTGTCTCCTCCTTCTTCTCCTCTAAAACCATTGCTTTGTGATGCCACGTCTGCGACAGGCTTAAGGATGTGTGGTGCCATTGTTTCAGATCTCTCCAATCTCAGCTCTCACCAGACAGATGGGGGGTGTTGTCAGGAATTATGGCATCGTCCGCATCCGATCACACCTCCCCGAGTACCCGATCTGCTCTGCTTGTCTTCGCCCTGGTTATCGTCTTCATCTCCTGTGTCGTTCGAACTCCCGATTAACGACAGCTGCCACTTTGCTGGCAGTCATTGCGGTCTATCAGGCAGATCACTGGCCGAAGCTGGGTGTTGCGGAGAGGCGTTGGCAGAGGCGTGAACCAAGTGGAAACAATGACCCGTGTCTCCCAACACGTTGCCAAGATCAGATTACATAGTTCTTCAACCCAGTTTCTGGTGGAACAGAGAGAAGGTGACTGGTCTGGATGCCCCCCCCCCCCCCCACCCCTGCCCCTCCCAGCCCCATCGCTTTCCTCACCCCCCTGATTCCCATATCCCCATACTCCACTCTCTCTTTTAGCTGTCCTGGAGGGGAAAAGGTAACTTTTGGGTAATGGAGGGTGTGTGAGGATGCTTATCCCCCTTTTCGTCTGTTTTGATTGTCGACAATTAGTTCCAGTCATCTACTTCATTCATACCCTTCTCGCCTCCTTAACAGACCCGGCTCTGCCGCCATTCCCCCTTTCCTTAAACTGTCTTTCACCTCTTTCGTGAGTTAACGCTTCTGTTGGCATGTTGT
>CM031599.1:94928920-94943920 GCA_018398815.1 Conus ventricosus | reverse complement strand
CACACAGAGCAGTCGTGTATTTAAAGGTAGATATACACAACGCGGTCATGTAAGTGCAGCTTCGCACACACACAAACAAAGTTTTTTTTTTGCATTTAAAGGCGGCTCTATAAAGAGCAGTTTTGCATTAGTTAAAAGGTGGCTCCACACAGAGCAGTTTTGCATTAGTTAAAAGACGGCTCTACACAGAGCAGTTTTGCATTAGTTAAAAGACGGCTCTACACAGAGCAGTTTTGCATTAGTTAAAGGGTGGCTCCACACAGAGCAGTTTTGCATTGGTTAAAGGGTGGCTCCACACAGAGCAGTTTTGCATTAGTTAAAAGGTGGCTCCACACAGAGCAGTTTTGCATTAGTTAAAGGGTGGCTCCACACAGAGCAGTTTTGCATTAGTTAAAAGGTGGCTCCACACAGAGCAGTTTTGCATTAGTTAAAGGGTGGCTCCACACAGAGCAGTGTTGCATTAGTTAAAGGGTGGCTCCACACAGAGCAGTTTTGCATTAGTTAAAAGGTGGCTCCACACAGAGCAGTTTTGCATTAGTTAAAAGGTGGCTCCACACAGAGCAGTTTTGCATTAGTTAAAGGGTGGCTCCACACAGAGCAGTGTTGCATTAGTTAAAGGGTGGCTCCACACAGAGCAGTTTTGCATTAGTTAAAAGGTGGCTCCACACAGAGCAGTTGTTGCATTAGTTAAAGGGTGGCTCCACACAGAGCAGTTTTGCATTAGCTAAAAGGTGGCTCCACACAGAGCAGTTTTACATTAGTTAAAAGACGGCTCTACACAGAGCAGTTTTGCATTAGTTAAAAGACGGCTCCACACAGAGCAGTTTTGCATTAGTTAAAAGACGGCTCCACACAGAGCAGTTTTGCATTAGTTAAAAGGTGGCTCTACACAGAGCAGTTTTGCATTAGTTAAAGGGTGGCCCCACACAGAGCAGGTTTGCATTAGTTAAAAGGTGGCCCCACACAGAGCAGTTTTGCATTAGTTAAAAGACGGCTCCACACAGAGCAGTTTTGCATTAGTTAAAAGACGGCTCCACACAGAGCAGTTTTGCATTAGTTAAAGGGTGGCTCCACACAGAGCAGTTTTGCATTAGTTAAAGGGTGGCTCCACACAGAACTATTCTGCATTCAAAGGTAGCTCCTCCACACAGAGTGGCTGGCCTTGCAGTTGAAACGGCTGTTCACAGTAGGTCTTGCATTTAAGGGTCGTACCAGACAGAGTGAACTTCTATCTAAAAGTGGCTCCACATGAAACAGTCTTTCCATTAAAGGTGGCTGCACATAGAGCGGATATACATTCATCATTGCTTCCAAACACAGCATGCATTTCAAAGGGGAGCCACAGCAAACAAGCATGCATTTAATGGCATACCCACGCACAGCAGCCGAGCATTCTAAAATGATCCCACAGACAGCGACAAATAATCTGCAGTGGTCTTTACAGAAATGTCATGCATTTGAAGTTAGCTTCACACAGAAAGGGCTCGCATTGAAGGGGCTTCCATACAGACCTAGGGACGAATTGAAAGTAACCTTCATGCAGCGTGGGCTTGCCGTTTTAAAGGTGGCTAGACACAGAGCAGACATGTATTTGAAGGCAGATCGGTGGTACAGGCATGCATGCATTTGAAGGTCGCTCCACACAGATCGGGGATAATATTCTTAAAGCCGGCTCCAAACTGACCGGACATGCGTTAAAAGACAGATCCATGGTGTGGGCATGGATTCAAAGGCGGTTACATACAGAGCGCCCACATTGCAGACATGGATTGGAAAGCGGCCCTAGACTGACCTGGCATTCATTTTAAAGATGGCCCCACAGAGAGCAAGAATACATATAAAGGTGGCCCTGCGAAGAACGGGAATATGTATAAAGGAGGTTTCACACAAACGGGAATGCATATAAAGGGGGCTGCACACAGTATGAAGGTGGCCCTGCAAAGAACAGGATTGCATATAAAGATGGCTCCACAGGGAGCGGCAATGTATATAAAGGGGCTCTACACAGAACGGGAATGCATACAAAGGTGGCTCCACACGGAGCGGCAATGTATATAAAGGGGGCTCCACACAGAACGGGAATGCATATAAAGGTGGCTCCACAAAGAACGGGAAAGCATATAAAGGTTGCCCTGCACAGAACGGGAATTCATATAAAGGTGGCTCCACACGGACCGGCAATGCATATAAAGGGGGCTCCACACAGAACGGGAATGCATATAAAGGTAGTTCCATACGGAGCGGCAATGCATGTAAATGTGGCTCCACACAGAATGGGAATGCATATAAAAGTTGCCCTGCACAGAACGGGAATTCATATAAAGGTGGCCCCCACATACAGCGAGAATTCATATAAAAGTAGCCCCACAGAGAGCGAGAATTCATATAAAGGTTGCCCTGCACAGAACGGGAATGCATATAAAGGTGGTTCCATACGGAGCGGCAATGCATGTAAATGTGGCTCCACACAGAATGGGAATGCATATAAAAGTTGCCCCGCACAGAACGGGAATTCATATAAAGGTGGCTCCACACGGACCGGCAATGCATATAAAGGGGGCTCCACACAGAACGGGAATGCATATAAAGGTGGCTCCACAAAGAACGGGAAAGCATATAAAGGTTGCCCTGCACAGAACGGGAATTCATATAAAGGTGGTTCCATACGGAGCGGCAATGCATGTAAATGTGGCTCCACACAGAATGGGAATGCATATAAAAGTTGCCCCGCACAGAACGGGAATTCATATAAAGGGGGCCCTACATAGAGCGAGAATTCATATAAATGTAGCCCCACATGAAACGGCAATCCATGTAAAGGTGGCCCCACACAAAGCAGGAATTCATATAAAGGTGGCTCCAGACAGAGTAGATATCCATTCAAAAGTGGTTCTAAACAGATCGAGCTTGCACTCATGTAGACTGAACATGCATCTGAAGATGGCTCTACACAGAGTAGACTCGCATTAAAAGGGGTTCCACAAAGAGCGGGCATAGGTTTAGGAGTAATCACACACAGCATGACATCCATAGTGAGCGGAATGCACATAAAGCTAGCTCCACACAGAACGGGCATGCGTGCGTACAAAAGTGGCTCCCCTTAGAGCAGGAATGAATTTCAATTTAGCTACAGTCAAAAAAGCTGGGATGCATGGATAAATGTGACTCCACGCTGCGCAAACATATTATTAAAGAAAAGGTCCACACAGTAAGCGGACGAACATAAAGGTGAATTCATACAGTCAGGACATTCATTTAAAGGTGGATCCATACAGATCGGCCACGCATTTAAAGTGGCTCACGGAGTGCTACTGTTTGTATAGTGTACAAAAGCATTTTAACAAACCTAAGAAAAATGCATTTAATAGAGGCTTGAGACTTTCAGGTCATGTATTTAAAGGGAGTTGTATACAGAGCAGGTACCTTTACCAGTGCGGGCCAGCATTTAAAACAGATCCCTTCAGCGTGAGCGTGCATTTAAAGAAGACTTCACAAGGTGAGAGTGTCACACATCACAATACAGAAATGAGCTTGGCAACAACTTGTTCTGAAGTACCTCGCGCCAGGAGGACATCATTTTCGCCATCCACAATTCGTGCATACATAAAGATACGGCTTCACCGACAGGGAGCTTCAACCACCTTTATAGTAAAGTGATTATACGAACAGGTCTTCTAACTCATGCTGCTAATGGTACCTATTCACCTAGGTCAAATGTAAACATGATGTACATGGAACAAACAAGAAAACTACCCTCACCCCCTGTTCCTCTTCACAGAAACATTTGGCTATAGGCTAAAAGTCTTTTGCCCTCATTATTAGTGTCGCTTTTGAATCACTACATAGTGACTGTCCCTTGGTTAAATCAGGTATAGTGTATACTACATTTACCATCGCTTCAATAAAGATTTAAATCAATGGAAAATACGTGGTCCTTTAAAAAAGTTTTGTGAATTTGATTTTTGAAGGCGTTAACTGATGATGCATTAATGGTATCATAAGGAAGGTTGTTCCACAGATTAATAATACGATGAGTAAAAAATCTGTGGAACTGGCTAGTTACGAAGTTGGTCTTTTTAAGTTTGAAGTTGTGCCCTCGAGTCTCATCATAGTTAGCCAAGATGAACAGGGAAGAGGTAGTGCAGGGATCATAAACATTGTGCATGATCTTGAATACTTCGATGAGATCACCTCTTAGCCGCCTGAATTCTAGAATGGGCAACCTAAGTAGAACCATACGCTCCTCATAACAACCCCTAGTCCTCCGAAAAGGGAGCTCCAAAGCTAGCCCATACATTCAGAGTCGATACATATAAGCCACATTAACAGCAGAGGAAAGGAACGAACTCAAAATGACATTTGATTGAAGATTGGCATAGCCATGTTGAACATTATCACAACAGACCACGGAAACAAACGTCAGTGTTGTTGACGGGGCGAAAATCAACACTACCGTGGGGAAGTGTGGACGGTCAGCAAACAAGAAAGGTGACGGCTGCTCCTGTGGTTTCAAACCATAACTTAAAGGTGACGGCTGCTCCTGTGGTTTCAAACCATAACCTTTTACAAAATGGTATTGACGCCGAAAGTGCAAATGGCAGTGAATTCGAACAACAAACAAGAACTTGACAACACAGGAGAACTGAACTGAAAAGGTTTAAGTTTTGTGACTCCTCTTTTCTTCTTTGACTTATTACCCACCCCTCCCCACCCCCCTATCAGATTTTAAGCTTATCGTTTTTATGCTTTCGTCTACTGACATTTATATTCTGTTCTGAAATATATCTGTTCTCGACATACAGTGTTGTGATTAAGATGCGCGTAACTGGATATCTTCTTACCGGAATTATTGCCGATATCACAGCGTTGATTACAAGCTTTCTCTGCTTGTTTGGTGTCATTTCTCATACGATGCTTTCAAACAAAGTTTTAATACAAATAAAAGCATCTGTCTCTCTCTCTCTCTCTCCCTCCCCCCTCATCTCTCTCTCTCCCTCTCACGGTGGGTGGCAAGTGCACATGTTCAAACATCCATGGACGTCAGTTTGGACTCTCCATCTTCTGTATTCACCCCCCCCATCCCCTCTACTCCCCCATCCCTTGATTCTTTGTCCACTGTTTCTGTGTAGAATTCATTGTACTTAAACTCGCATTCTCGTTCCCTTTCAGTTCATGCACACACACACACACACACACACACACACACACACACACACACACACACACACACACACACACACACACACACACACACACACACACAAACAATGCGTCAAAATATGTATTAAAGTCATCTGCATATGATACCTTTAGTAAAAAAGAAGTAAATCTGACTAGCAACATGATTTTGTTAAAAGAGCAAAATATATACATTCTCTACAACCAATAAATACATATGTCTCGGATATGATTAACTCTGCAGATTTAAAAGATAAAGAGGTTGCCATGAAGCCTTCTTTCTCGCCAGTTCCATCATGGGAACAAGTTAAACCTAATTTTGATATAGACCATATAGATATGAACGAAGATCAATCACCGAATATATTAAAAAATTTGATTAATTTACACATGGAGAGTCATTACAATGATCATATTAAAATATATACAGACGGATCTGTCCTCGAGAATGGCAAGACAGGGGCAGCATTTGTAATTCCTTCACTAAACATAGTGAAACAGTATCATATCGGTGATCATTACTCCATTTTTACTGCTGAATTGGTAGCAATATTAAAGGCGGTACAGCATATTATATATCTTCCAACAAACTGGCCCAAACGTAAAGTGTTATTATGTGTCGATTCGAAATCTGCACTACAAGCTATCAAATGTCAAAATATTAAAACGCGTCTCGAAATGATACTAGAAATAAAACATGCAATACATCAGTTATCAACTAAAAACATCAGTATCACATTTTATTGGGTACCTTCACATTATGGGATATATTATAATGAAGTGGTTGACCGAGCAGCTAAAAGAGCAGCACATAATGTTGAAGGAACAATACAGCTGAATATAAAGTTAGATTTACATGAATGCTATAAACATATTGAAAAAATATCTAAAGATGAATTTGATAATATTCTGATGACATCAAACAGTCAATATTCACAAAATTGTATTAAAGGATTAAATGAACCTATCGCAGATTCAAAGTTACTCTTGACATATCTTAGTAATACAAAATCCAGACATATTATAACTTTGATGTTTAAACTTCGTCTAAATGCTTTTAGAACAAAATTTTCTAAAGATGTAAATTGTATATGTGGAAACCAGATTACTATAAAGCATTTACTCCTACACTGTTCTGAAATTAAAGCACTCATTACTAAAACTTTAGGGGGCGTGCTGCTACCTTATGAGCCATTATCCATTGAAAAAATTGTAAATGACTTTCAGCTTCTAAAATTTTTTTCCCAAATTTTGCATTCCAGTCCTGTTGGTATTTTTCTTTGATTTGCTGATTTATTGTTGTTCTTTCCTGCGTTATTAAATTATATCTGTTAATTGTTAAGATAGTAGGACTCATTGGGAATTTATTACTTTTAGATTTAAGTATTTAAAACAGTCTGAATATTCTATGCAGTATGCAAGTCAATTTTTCTAACCATAACTGGAGATTACGGGATCGAACTTTTACACGGTGGCTATCCTGGGATGGCCTTCATGATTGGCTGGGCTGTGGACCGCATAACTTGAATTGATTTGCAGTCCAAATCTATAGATATTTTATAATGTATCAGATCTGTCAATGTACTAATAGAATAGATTAATACGTGAAGGACAGAAAGAAAGGGTGAAGGACAGATTATTCCACTATCACTAAAGGACACTATACACCATCACCACAAACAATACAAACCCATCCAGTGACACATACCTACCCCCCCCACCACCCCCCACACACATTTCTTTATTTTTCTATCCTGTTTAGTTTATCTATCTATTATTTTATTTTAATCAATTTATTTCATTCATTTAATTTATTTTATTTTACTATACTATTATTTTATTTGATATTTATTTATTTTGTCTAATATCACCTTTGGGTGAACAGACGTTAAATCAAAGATGATGACATGCGCGCGCACACACACACACACACACACACACACACACACACACACACACACACACACACACACACACACACACACACACACACACACACAGAGAGAGAGAGAGAGAGAGAGAGAGAGAGAGAGAGAGGAGAGAGAGAGAGAGAGAAGAAGGAGGAGGAGGAGGAGAAGAAAAAGAAGAAGAATGAAGAAGAAGAAGAAGAAACCGAGCTAACACCCCATCCCTCTCCCATCCACACACACACACACACATATACACATACTAACAAGTCACTCAGACCAATAGCATCAGCACTTAATGAGCAAAGCAACAAAATCAGTCAGCATTCATTCCAGCCTGTAGTCTCTTTTTGGTCGTGAACACGCCACAGAGAACAACGCACAGAGGAAGGAATTGATGCGAGCATTGATTGCTTGCAGGTGGTCGACATGATAGGAAATCTAAATAAGATTTCCTTCCACTTTTTGTGGGGGTGGGGGGAGGGTGGATGGGGGGTGGGGGTGGGGTGAGGGGGGGTGGGGGGGGGGAGAACAGTCGCAGTTCTCTGCTGTCATTCCTTATGCTACGTCTCGCCCTTCACACCTTCTTTTCAAGCCCATCTGTGAAGGAGACACCCTGAAGTTGAAAGTTTCCGCTGTGTTGTTATAATTCTCCAGACGCGATCGAATTTATAAACCTTCCCGCTACTCCCCCAAAGTCGTTTGTTTAGTCAGCTGCGAAGTTTGCTTTCCAGGAAGCGTGAGGCAATAGCGACCGCTCCCCTTGCCTTATTCCGCAAAGGTTAGGGTCTCGAGTTGGTATTTTCTCTTCCTCCCCACCTGCCCTTTTCCACCCCCTTCTCTTTCTCTCTTCCTGCGGGTTTTCCCTTTGTTTCTCATCATATATTCATATTTCACCCCTTTTTCCTCCAGTTATTCCTTTTTTTCTCCTGATTTTATCTTCTTTTTTTTTTACTTCTTTCTCTTCTTTTTTTTCCCAGTTTTCTCTTCCTTTGTATTCACTTTATCTATCCTTTTACGCCTTTTCTTTTCTTTGTTTCATGCTCTTCCATATCTTCTCTTTCTCTCCCTTTTCCCAGACGTTACTTCTGCCAACTCTTCTTCGTGTCATGCATTGTTTCTGTGGTTTTTTTTTGGCCTTCTTTTCTTTACTGATGTCAGCAGTTCAGAAAAGGAAACTGTACTGGTATGGCCATGCAACGAGATCAGTTGGTAGAGCGCCAGACTCGTAATCTTGGTGATCCTGGGGTTGCGGGTTCGAACCTCCGCCGGGGCGTTTCGGTACAGGGGGATTTTTCCCTCGGAGTTAACATTGGTTCTGACTCTATTTCCCATACAGTCCTTCGAATGAGACTATAAACCGAGGTTCCGTGTGTGAACGCACGCATAACATCTTGCACACACGTAAAATCCCATCACCAACTTTCGGAAGAGTAGGCCAGTTTGGCCGTTGGTATGGATGACACGTCACACATAGCATGCACCCTGCGTGAGAAATGGAAAGAATGAAGGAAGTAAGGAAAATGAGTGATCGATATTGAATGATATTGACTGGATGACACGGGAAACGACTGAATGAAGCGCCGGCTGGCAGCTCTTCAGTTGGCACTACCCAGGTAGGCAGCCCGTTGTGTAAACGAGTGTTGATTGTAAAGCGCTTAGAGCTTGGCCTCTAGCCGAGAATAGGCGCTATATAAATATTCATTATTATTATTATTATTATTATTATGGCCTTGCGAAAACAATCTCCCAGGGAACTGATGAGGGAAGGAGGCGGAGAAGAAAGATAAATAAAAATGCGATGGACTGACAACATTGAGGAATGGACAGGGGAAAACATTCGCAGATGCTCGGTGCCCCAGAAGAGGAAGAAGAAGAAGAAGAGGAAGAAGAAGAAGGAGAAGAAGAAGAAGGAGAAGGAGAAGAGGACAACGAAGTCTGACTCATTGGAAGTATCTTTGGAAGTGTTGGCCGAATTCCTGTAACTTTCTTAAACTGTGTTGGTCACTTAGTCCATGTATATAAGGAGGAGGAGGAGGAGGAGGAGGAGGTGGAGGAGGAGGAGGAGGTTAAACCCCCTCCCCCTTTTTTATAGAAAGTTTTGGATAAATATTTCCTTCCCCCGTGATCACATAACTGTCCATCTGTTTGTCTTTCTTCATGGTGTTATGGCAATGGGATTTCTCATATTTCATTTCTTTTCTTATTCAATTTTTTTTTTACAAATTTGTTTTTTTTTCTACTGTTTCTTTAAAATTCTTTAAAATTTTTTTTCGTAAAGACTGAATTCCAGTCAGCTGATTTCTGTAGATCTGTTCTGGCATTGACGCTGGTATCCAGTGCTGTGGCTGCTGTCCAATCGGATCAGACGCCTGATGTGGTAATGTGTATACATTATGTGCCACGTCCACCCTCGTTATTCTAGTTTCTTCAGGCGGCTTGAAACATGACGTGATTCAAGTGTACTCATGCTGAAGACCGCATATAAAACGTAATGACGTGGCTAGATTATTTCCCCTTTTCCAGTTCCGTTTTATGTGTGTGTGTGTGTGTGTGTGTGTGTGTGTGTGTGTGTGTGTGTGTGTGTGTGTGTGTGTGTGTGTGTGTGGTGGGTGGTGGTGTGGTTATCTTTCCCACACAGGTTTTTGTGGGGATGTACAGATTTGTTTGCTTGGTGTTAAAATATTCGGGAGTTTCATTGTTTTATTTATTTATTCATTTTTCTTTTATTGCACAGTCAGTCAAAAGTTTGGGTTGTCAGGGGAGAATGTCTATAATCATGTCAGTTGCGCATCGAAGCATAAAAAACTGTCGGATTATTGGATTGTCAGTTAAGAAGTTGTTTGTGAATTCTGCTCTCTGTCTCTCTGTCTGTCTGTCTGTCTCTGTCTCTGTCTCTGTCTTTCTCTGTCTATCTGTCTCTCTCCGCCTTGGCTTGAGGCTGCGTCAGACCAGTTGACAGGCTAGAACACCAAGGCTGCATAAAAATGTTGTTATGCTCTGCATAATTATGCGGGGGTTGTCTCCAATCATGACAAGCTCCTAGCATAACATCATCAGTCTCCAAAACCCCTCGAAGTCGGAGTGTGGCTGCCCACGTGGTGGGGGTAATCAAAAAAGGTCACACACGTAATGTTCTCATCTCTAGCTGATGCATTTGTACCATAGTGTTCAAGTACTTAAGCTTTTCGGATGATCCCTGGAGTCTTTTAGCCAGTATACGACGACAACAACAACAACATCTGTCTCTCTGTCCCTGCCTCTGTCTCTGTATCTCTCTCTCAGTGACTTTCTCTGTCTCTCTCTCTGGCTCTCCCTCCCTCCCGCCCTCCCTCCCTCCCTCCCTCTCTCTCTCTCTCTCTCTCTCTCTCTCTCTCTCTCTCTCTCTCTCTCTCTCTCTCTCTCTCATTAAAGATTTCGAGTTTCGAGTTTCGAGTTTCTCTCTCTCTCTCTCAGTGAAGTCAGTTGATATCGTCGTCATCATCATTATATTACTGTAATCATCATTGATTTCTTTATTTCCCCATCGCATCGCATGCATCCTATGAGAAACTGGAGGGATAAATGAGATAAAATGAAAATGAGAGACTGATATTTGAATGGTAACTGGAGGAATAAATGAGATAAAATGAAAATTAGTGACTGATATTTGAATGGTACGGGAAACGACTGAATGAACGCCAGTAGGTCTCTCTTCGGCCGGCTCTACCTGGGTAGGCAGCCCGTTGAGTGAGTGAGGTAGCGTGTTTATTGTAAAGCGCTTAGAGCTTGGTCTGTGACCGAGGATAGGCGCTATATAAATACCCAATATAATATAATTCGTCCTTCTTGTCATGCTCAGCTCCCCCCCCCTTTTCTTCTTTGCTTCTTACACTTTGCTTTGTCGTCTTTCTCATCACGTTTTTTCATTTTCAAGATAGGTTCGTGTCTCTTCTTCCTTTGTGATTATTTGCTGGCTATGAAATCCATCAAGTCAGGTCGTGGCACACTTCCATCAAACCCGCAAAAAATGACAACAAAATAATAAAACAGAACCCGGACAAAAAACAAATTACAGCACTTGTGTGAGTGTAATGGGAAAACGCCATTGTCTGTCTGTCTGTCTATATCTTTGTCACATACATAATAACACACAAACTCAAACACATTCGACGCACGCACACGTGCACGCAGGTTTACACTCATGCACGCACGCACACACACACATATACATGCCCGCGCTTACGCGCGCGCACGCGCGCGCGCACGCACGCACGCACGCACGCACGCACGCACGCACGCACGCACGCACGCACGCACGCACGCACGCACGCACGCACGCACACACACACACACACACACACACACACACACACACACACACACACACAGAGTATCTCTACCTCTGTCACTAAAACGAAGTCAGACTCGTATTAGAATATATTATACATTTCAAATGAGAATAGATATAGGAAAAAAAACCCAGAGACGAAAGCGAGAGAAAACTATGAAAGACATCCCTCTCACATAAACAGACAGATAGACAGACGAACAGACAAACAGACGAACAGACAGAGAGACCGACCGTCAGGCAAACAAGTGCTGGAGTAAAAACCAGTACAGTTCAGCTAACACTCAGCACCAGAAATGATGATGATTATTATGAATACTTATACAGTGCCTATTCTCGGCTAGAGACCAAGCTCTAAGCGCTTTACAATCTACACTCGTTAACACAACGGGCTGCCTACCTGGGTAGTGCCGACTGAAGAGCTGCCAGCTGGCGCTTCATTCAGTCGTTTCCCGTGTCATACAGTCAATATCGTCCAATATCGTACACTCAGTATCCTTACTTCCTTCATTCTTTCAATTTCTCACGCAGGGTGCATGCTTTATGTAACGTGCCATCCATACCAACGGCCAAACTGGCCTTCTCTTCCGAAAGTTGGTGATGGGATTTGACGTGTGTGCAAGATGTTATGCGTGCGTCCACACACGGCACCTCTGTTTATAGTCTCATTCGAAGGACTGTATGGGAAATGGAGTCAGAACCAATGTTAACTCCGAGGGAAAAATCCCCCAGTACCGAAACGGCTCGGCGGAGATTCGAACCCGCGACCACAGGATCACGAGTCCGGCGCTCTAGCAACTGAGCTATTCCGCCCCCCCCCCCCCCCCCCCCGGAAATGTTAGGACTGGCATAGAAGTTGAAACTATGCGGAAATTCCACAACCAAGGAGAAAATGAAACAAATCCATATGAGATGCCTCCTCCTCCTGCCTCTCTCTCTCTCTCCCCCCTCTCTTTCTCTGTGTCTCCCCCTCTCTCTGACGTACATTGTTTGTTTGTTTTTCTCACCATGTATTTTTCTGAAATTTCTCTTGTGCACGTATGCACGTAATGGTTTCCGTGAATTGATAGATTTCATCAATTTCTGATCTATTTCCTTTTAATGAAGACCACATGTAAAGAAAATCTCACTCAGGCCCTATTCCGGTCTACCTCAACTTAAAAGTAGCTCTGTCTGTCTGTCTGTCTGTCTGTTTTCATGCGTCTGTCTGTGTCTCTCTCGATCAACCTGTCTATCTCTGTTTAACAGCACACACGTGTCTTCTATGAGTAGGCAATAATCCTCAGTGCGACTATAAAATACTATATAATAGTCTCCAAGAACCGAAACTAACTTCAAGCTATCCCTTTCCTTCGCTCACGGTCACCCCCCCCCTTCCTCTCATCCCTCACTCCCCCCCCCAACCCCCCCCCCTCCCCCCCGCGGGAAAACAAAAAAAGATGGAGGGAGGTGTCTCCATAGCAAAGGATTCAGTGACATCGTCTATCATCACCTCTCACCGAATGGTATAATAACTTTGCGGTTTTTTTTTTTTTTAATCCTCCTTTCTCTTCCATGGCACTGAGCTGTTCTTCATAGCCCTTCCTTCGCTCTTCCTGTTTCTTTTATTCTGCCCGATCTTCCATGTCCTGTCAGTGACAAGACTACCATGCTGCGTATTCGGGTTACCCCATACGTCGCGAGCTGTGTCGTGATATTGATAGCCACCACCATCCACCTCTCTATGTCTGTCTGTCTTTCTCTCTGTCTGTCTGTCTGTCTGTCTGTCTGTCTCTCCGTCTTTCTCTCTCTCTCTCTCTCTCTCTCTCTCTCTCTCTCTCTCTCTCTCTCTCTCTCTCTCTCTCTCTCTCTCTCTCACTGTCTCTGCTTCTGTCTGTCTGTATGTCTGTTTGTCTCCTTGTGTGTCTGTCTGTCTCTCTCTGTCTCACTGTTTTTGTCTCTCTCTCTCTCTCACACACACACACACACACACACACACACACACACACACACACACACACACACACACACACACACACACACACACACACACACGCACGCGTATGCACATTTCCTGGTGTTATCAGATTTATGTCTTTATAATTCGCCCGTCTTCACCCCGCCTTCCCCACTTTCCTCCCCCCCCCCCCGCCCCATCCCGCTTCCCCACATCCATCTGTCTGGCTGTCTTGCCATGTTGGCACAATGATACGTCGTGACTCTTAACAACAAGGCTGCAGAGTCGTGACTCTCAACAACAAGGCTGTAGAGTCGTGACTCTTAACAACAAGGCTGCAGAGTCGTGACTCTTAACAACAAGGCTGTAGAGTCGTGACTCTTAACAACAAGGCTGTAGAGTCGTGACTCTTAACAACAAGGCTGTAGAGTCGTGACTCTCAACAACAAGGCTGTAGAGTCGTGACTCTCAACAACAAGGCTGCAGAGTCGTGACTCTTAACAACAAGGCTGCAGAGTCGTGACTCTCAACAACAAGGCTGTAGAGTCGTGACTCTTAACAACAAGGCTGTAGAGTCGTGACTCTTAACAACAAGGCTGTAGAGTCGTGACTCTTAACAACAAGGCTGTAGAGTCGTGACTCTTAACAACAAGGCTGTAGAGTCGTGACTCTTAACAACAAGGCTGTAGAGTCGTGACTCTTAACAACAACGCTGCAGAGTCGTGACTCTTAACAACAAGGCTGTAGAGTCGTGACTCTTAACAACAACGCTGCAGAGTCGTGACTCTTAACAACAAGGCTGTAGAGTCGTGACTCTTAACAACAAGGCTGTAGAGAGTCGTGACTCTTAACAGCAAGGCTGTAGAGTCGTGACTCTTAACAACAAGGCTGCGGAGAGTCATGACGTAATTGTAGCGTGGATCACAAGCCGTCGCCATTCCCTTTTCTTTCCGGCTCGGTCAAGCATCGCAGATATTGTGGCCGCAACGCTCCTTTCTCTTGCTGCCTGAGAGTGCCCTGATGCTCATGATCCTTCCTCTTGCTGCCTGAGAGTGCCCTGATGATCATGATCCTTCCTCTTGCTGCCTGAGAGTGCCCTGATGATCATGATCCTTCCTCTTGCTGCCTGAGAGTGCCCTGATGCTCATGATCCTTCCTCTTGCTGCCTGAGAGTGCCCTGATGTTCATGATCCTTCCTCTTGCTGCCTGAGAGTGCCCTGATGCTCATGATCTTTCCTCTTGCTGCCTGAGAGTGCCCTGATGCTCATGATCCTTCCTCTTGCTGCCTGAGAGTGCCCTGATGCTCATGATCTTTCCTCTTGCTGCCTGAGAGTGCCCTGATGATCATGATCCTTTCTCGTGCTGCCTGAGAGTGCCCTGATGATCATGATCCTTCCTCTTGCTGCCTGAGAGTGCCCTGATGATCATGATCCCTCCTCTTGCAGCCTGAGAGTGCCCTGATGATCACGATCCTTCCTCTTGCTGCCTGAGAGTGCCCTGATGATCATGATCCTTCCTATTGCTGCCTGAGAGTGCCCTGATGATCATGATCCTTCCTATTGCTGCCTGAGAGTGCCCTGATGCTCATGAATGGCCCGATTATTTCATTAGTATCCACGCAAAAACAATCAGGAATTCGGCCAGCACTC
>CM031599.1:94903920-94923920 GCA_018398815.1 Conus ventricosus | reverse complement strand
AGACAATTCTGTTAAAAGGATGAAAGTCTGCTGTGTAGGTCTGGTCTTTTTATTTACACTCTACAACTCTGGGTAGAAACCAGCTGGGACCCACAAAATCCCACCGTCATGTAATGGCTCTGTTTGTGTCTGAACTCGGAACCCGTGAAGGTGACCATTGTATCACAGTGACTGGTCGCACTGTCGCTCACGTTTTGTTCACAACTCGTTTTTATTCACAGTGAGTGTTACTGCTATTCACACGTTCGAATCTATCATGTACATTAACAAATCGTCGGGGTTAGAATATATGGCGTTGCACTGACTGGAGCATAATTGATGACACTGTCGTATTATATGATGCCTGCACGCGCAACACGACACAGAGAAGAAGGGAACAAGGAGAGGGAAGGATGAGGAAGTAATGACTGGGAAGGGAGGTGGGCTGGATCGATCGCGTAGCTTGAATGCGGATGATTTAGAGCCCGTGAGGGGACATTCAGTACCAGAGACACGAGAAAACGGAGCAGCATTAACACCCTGAAGTGAAGCCCACTTCACTGGAATCCTCTTCCATCCCTTTAGTGAAATAAAAACTCAGTCTGTCTTTAACAGGCACACGGTTTTTTCTTCTTTTTGTTGTTGAAAGATTTGTAAATTTCTAAACCAAATATGTTAGATATTTGCAGCTTCATGAATTTATCTTAAGTTGACCAGTATTGTAAAGCATGCTCGATTCATAGCATAGTATCAGGCATGGTTTGCGAAGTGCATTCATTAGAAATCAAACATGATACATTTCAACCAAATCATGCAGAGCAATCACAATATGTTGTTTAGAGCATTTGCCATTCGTCATGCAGTTTCAAGAAATCGTGCGACGCAGTTAGGACAAATTATGAACTTTTGAGAAATCGTGCGATGCAGTTAGGACAAATTATGAAGTGTTGAGAAATCGTGCGATGCAGTTAGGACAAATCAGACAATCTGGATGAATCAGGCGATGCAGTTAGAACAAATTACGCAGTTTCAATAACCGTGCAACGCAGTAAGGGCAAATCACACAGTTTCGAGAAATTGTGTGTGACACAGTTAGGACAAATTATGCAGGTTTGAGAAATCCTACGACGCAGTTAGGACAAACTATACTTTTTTGAGAAATCGTACGACGCAGTTAGAACAAACTATACTTTTTTGAGAAATCGTACGACGCAGTTAGAACAAACTATACTTTTTTGAGAAATCGTACGACGCAGTCAGGACAAACTATACTTTTTTGAGAAATCGTACGACGCAGTCAGGACAAACTATACTTTTTGAGAAATCGTACGACGCAGTCAGGACAAACTATACTTTTTTGAGAAATCGTACGACGCAGTCAGGACAAACTATACTTTTTTGAGAAATCGTACGACGCAATTAGGACAAATGCAGCTTGAAGAAACTGGGCGTCACTGGGGAAGATTTTAACACATATGACCCTTGACTATGAGCAAAAACAACAACAACAACAACAACAAAGTAGGACCAGGTTTCCTCGTTATGGTCCATGAAGATGATGAACACAATGATATTAAAGATAGTCATTGTCGTTTGAAAACAGCAACGATAACAACAACAACCGAAACAACATATAACAACAAAACAACAACTGCGACAAAAATTCTTGACAGGGTTGGTTATCACTTCATTAGATGTAACGTCCATACCAGCTTCTTGTGCTATGGCAGACAGAGTAACGGTCCCAGAAAAATAGGTAAAGGAGCGGGGGGGGGGGGGGGGGGGGGGGGAGCATGGGAGTAGTCAACGACAGCAAAATGGGGGTTGACACAAAAATGTGCCATCTGTGTGTGTGTTGTGTGTGTGTGTGTGTGTGTGTGTGTGTGTGTGTGTGTGTGTGTTGTGTATGTGTGTGTGTGTGTGTGTGTGTGTGTGGTGTGTTGTGTGTGTGTGTGTGTGTGTGTGGGCCCGTACATCATCCCGTACTTGCATGCGTACATGCATGTGTGTGTGTGTGTGTGTGTGTGTGTGTGTGGTGGGGTGGTGTGTGTGTGCACGTACATGCATGCGTACTTGATGCGTACATGCATGCAGCATGCATGCATGCGTGTGTGTGTGTGGTGTGTGTGTGTGTGTGTGTGTGTGTGTGTGTGTGTGTGGTGTGTGGTGTGTGTGTGTGTGTGTGTGTGGTCTCTTTCTCACCCCATATCTCGTTACCTTATTTCAGAAATCACATTCTATTGCATTCCTCTTCTCTCTCTCTCTCTCCTCTCTCTCTCTCTCCTCTCTCTCTCCTCTCCCCTCTCTCTCTCTCTTTTCTCTCTCTCTCTCCTCTCTCTCGTATCCTTTATCCGTATCCGTATATATCTCCCCCCCTCTCTGTGCTCCGCTCTTTCCGTCTCCCCTTTCCCGCATTTTTTCCCATGTTGCTATTTTGTGGTGCAGTTTCTCATCGGGTGAACGCACGGGTTTCATAGACAATGCCAGGGGAGAATTACCAGATGACGGAGGACCGCTTGAGGAGTACGATGACGTCTAAATCCTTATCTCGTTTGTCGCGCTTGTCAAACAGACAAAATCATGCTCGCCTGAGCGTGATGGAGAAAAGGGCCTTATGGTATTTGCACATGGAAGAGAGAGGAGAGAGAGAGAGAGAGAGGGGACAGAGAGAGAGAGAGAGAGAGGGGAGAAGAGAGAGAGAGAAAGAGAGTTCTGAATGCAGTTCCTATGCTTGATGTCAGAAGCCCAACGTGTGATGTTGTATAAGAACTTTGTTGAACTCGGTTATGTAATTTTCCAATAGCTAAAGTTGATGCACTGATGTCTGTTGAACTCAGGAGTAGGTTACTGACTTAATACAGGATGACTCCCTTTCAGCTGCAGCTAATGAGGATAAGACTGAATCTATACCAGCTACTACAACAAAGTGGGTCGGCCCCTTTGGACCCCCGGTGGGAGATCGTAGGTTCGTTTCCCATCAGAGCCATTTGTTTGTGGGATTTTTCTGCCCCAACCTTCTTTCCCCAGAGCTGAGTTTACTGTGGTCTCACTGGAAAGACTGGAGAGAACATTTAATATGCCGACTCTACCCCACTTGCTCCTCCCCCGAGTTTTCGGGCGAAAGTGGCTAGATCGCATATTACTGTTCTTTGAAAAAGTAAGACGTCAATAACCAAAAAATAACGATTTCTACAAACAAACATACTGTGCAGGGTTATCCGTTTTTAATACTAATTTACTAAACTTTTCAGATTTTAGTTTTTGTTTTTTCCATGTTTTTCTTGATCGTTTTCAATAACATCATTTTCGCGCAAACATTCTTCAAAGAGTCTCTGTCTTTCATGTGAAATACACTACAGTTTTTAAACTGTTCTCTAAAGTCTTTTAAAACTGAGTTATATTTCTGACATAAAATCCACACACTTTTCGAGCAGGTCTTCCGCTGAAAGCTAGTTTCGACAAAGTGTTTCTTTTTTTAAACTATGTCTTTTTCTGCTGAACAGTCATCTATAATAAATAGCGTTTGCGTTCCCTCAAACAATATAAAAAAGCGTTCTAGACATCACTCAGTTTATTGCTGGGATCAACTAAATATATTTCATCATCTGTCCATATAAACCTTCTATCAGGGATATGCTTTGTGCCATTTAAGTGTTGGACAAAAAAATCACAATATGATTAAAATTATAACGATAAACTGTTTTTTAATAAGTCTAGGACAATATATTGTTTTTCCACAACCAGTCTGCCCAAAATTTGAACAATGAGGGGTTTTATATAAAGTTTACTGCTCCATAGTTTTATACAGAGTTTAATCTAATCCAGTTTTATTTTTTCATACTCTCCGTAAAATTGTTCAGTATAATAAAACCTATGAGGCCTAAATGTGTAAGATTAATCCAATTCAGTTCTGTAAGATTGTTTCTATTTAAGTCAACATTGATTTTGTTGCTTGTTGTTATGATCTTAATTCCTCGCCATTGTGAAGAAGACGACAACAACGTTAAGGCGTTTAACGTCTAAGTTTTGCCAGCTAATTTAATTCCTTTTATAAGGTCATCACTAAGCCCACAACCCCACCCCTTCTCCACATCTTTAAAGACAGAAATTTCAATATCATTGTGAAGTGTCTCCTAATTTTCTGCTTGGAAAGAACTGTAATTTTGTAAAAGCTTTTTTTACAACTGTTTCTTTTCTGTGGAGGATGTACTGTTTTTTTCCCATACGGTTTTATTTCAATTTCTTTCCGACTATTGTCGCCCGGGCATAAGACTTACATGTAAAGGGCCAGAGTGTTGAATGCTTTTCTGAAACTTTTTGACGGCAAAAATATGTAAATGGGCTTATGAATTCAAATTTTATTTCCCATTTAAATATGGTTCTAAGTGCCATTTGAGGTCAGGTTTTCGAACTATTTTATATTATCGGGCCAACATTATTTGCCTCTAGTTTTGGGGCAGTTGTTCTAGTTTAGGAAACTTTTTGCTGTCGCCAACCTCTTTGCGTTTTAATCACCATCTTTAGTATACTCAAAACCTTTACAAGCGCCTTTCTCACCATTTGTTCAAAGTCTGTAACGTCTGCAAGGTCTTTTAATTCTAAAGTTTACTCCTCACAGGCGCTAATGTAACCCCTGATTCTTCTGGCCCACGCGACATTATTTTTTAGTAACTTTTTATTTTATTTCCAAAACAATGTGCAGGTTTCACATTTCAAATTTCCCGCTTTGTCTTTGATTTTTATATTAAATGATCCGGGACACTCCCACAAACTAATCTTTTAAACTGTAAATTTAGGGAATTGTATAATTTCATAATCGCAATATGCAGCTTTCCCTGACGGAAGAGCTCTTAAAACGTTGAAGGCCTTCCTTTCATATAAGTTTTCATCAGTGCTCAGCTCTCCAAATGAACATAGAGTAATGAATGTAATGCAAGATCGAGCGGACTTCCCCCCATAAGTAGTTTCATCTGGCGCGCACTAAAAACTATAAGTGGGTTAGATTGCCAGTTGTAAAGCCTAACATTTTAGCTAGCTCTTTATCAAAAAAGTAAGATACTTCTTCAGGCTTGAATGTTTCATTGTTTTTAGATTTGCATTGTTAAGTTTGAGAGTAATGTCAAAGTTACTCATTGCTTCTTTAGTGAGAAAAACCCCGTAATAACCATCAGGTATTATTAACTGGCTAATTTTGGTCCATGCTTTGGTAACTTTTGAATCTTGTTATTCTCCTTGGCTTTGCTTATATTAACCCATACGACTTTGTAGAATATTTCATGGAGCGCGACCGTTTAGTTCCGCAATTGTTATCAATAGCATGTTCTAAAAACGAAGGAGGGTCTTGAGTTGTTATTGTTACAAATCATTTTTTAAAAAAAAATTAAAAATGAGTGCATCAAATATAACTGATGCAAAATATTCTGTGGGCCGCACTACAATCCTAAAAATTAGCAACTGATTACTCTTGACATTGCTGTGACCCGACTGCCTCTTTTCATAAAAAGGTGAGTACTCCATTAAAGAGCTATCTTAACCCCCTATTGAAAAAGAGCACATCCATAAAGCGTGGTTTAGTCATCCGATGCAGTTTTATCAGAACCAGTTAAACTTTGCGTGTTTTGTGCATCAACGGATGTGGAGGGTCGTATGCTGATCATCTACTCATCCTGATCCTTTGGGGAGGTCAGTGTACAGATTTCATTTCTATTCCCACCTTCAGACGTATTTTGACTGAACTGCAAGCGCCATTACCAAATGACAAACCGTTAACCCCTTCAGCAACAGAATAGACATGAAGGCTTTTGAAGAATCGGGTAAACGAATTCAATTTTAAACATAAAGACAGACTTTAGACAAAAGTTGGATCTTAATCATGGCCTAGGCGTCATTTATTTTCGGGGAACGCACAGAAAGTAAAACTATGACTGGCGTCCTCCTTTCAAAATTTTTGGGCCCCTGGTGCATAGAGCAAGAGCATAAAACGCATGGACAACATTTATCTTAGACACTTCAAAGGGGCCTAACTAGGGCGGGAATTAGAACGAAATAAACGACTCTATTCGTACTTACGTTTGGTGTCTGCTGGGCTCGCAAGCACAGGCAAGATCGAGCATATACTGATCCTTCTACTGGCTTTGACGCGCAAAAACAATACTTAGCAAATTTAGAGGACGCCATTAATTCTACAGTTGATTTACCTTCAAGTTTCAAAGGTACCAACATGTTTTACAATACGCAAGATCGAAAGTAGACTTGCTGTTGGCACTGGTTTATACATGCTGCCTTCTGACCTCAGACTCCGGGTAGGAATAATAATAAAACTATAATAATGAAATTCTTATAGCGGGCAATGAACAGAAGGTTGGGAAAAAACGACATAAATTCTGAGCCAGTAATATTACAAACAATAAAAGAACACCCAAGATTAAGTCATCTAATTCCCGAAGTCCAAACCCCCCCAAAATCATTGAAGACTCAGCAAAGCTTGCGGACTCTGTTCGCGATGACCCTGAATATGAAAAGACAGCGCTTGTTCTTGGATTAACTGGGATAGGATTACTTGGTCTTTATCTTACTAAATAGTAACCCCAAATATTACGAGAACTAATGTCCATAAGTGCTCGGCCATAAAAGCCAACTACTTTGCTTGCAGTAGACAAAAGCCAGCTGACAATACTCCCCAATATTCCTGGTAAAGCGTCCACGGCTTTACCCGCTAATGTTTTTAATAAATTCGCAAGATGATCAAGTTGTTTTTTTACCCATGATTTATCAGGTGGAGGCGATGGCGGCGGAGGCACTGGACTTTGACCTCCACCGCCGCCTGTAATAGCCCAAAACCAGCGTGCTTATTGCAAATCTAAGGCTGTTTAACGCTTGCTAATGTGACACCTTGCTCTCTAAACAGTGTTCGTATTCGTTCTGCTAGTGTCGTGTCTTCATATAAAATTTTTCGATAGTTTCTCTTATTCTATTCACTTGAGTTCGTAATAGGTCTCGGTTAGTAGTCGTCACTTCTAGTCTTGCTGATCTCCTTGTTTTAAGATCTTTTAGGGCTTTGGGTTATTCTTTCTTTAATATCAGGCCCCAAGTTGGCGTCATCAGCCTCAACGAGTTTTTCTTTTTTCTTTTTATATGCCCATCTAGTTCACCTAGTTTTGCTAAATTGTTTGTTAATTCGCCTCTGATGGTTCTTTTAAGTACGATCAAGGCTAATAATTCTTTGCATGGGTAGCGGTGAGTCGTGTATAGTCTTTAACGCTGTTTCTTCTGAAAAACTGGTTCTGCTTCTATTGCATTTATTATTTCATCTGCCGATTGATTTAATTCTTTAAGTTCCATGTTTTGTATTTGGTTAGCTGTTGGGAGTTCCTGCAGCGTGTTTTGAAGTTTAGCAACTGCATCCCTATCTAATTTCGGTTCTAACAAGGCCAAGGCGATTTTGATCTTTCACACTGAGTCTTTGTATAATTGTACTCTTGGCTAAAAAATTTGATGGGTCGGGGTTTTGTTGTAAGCGAACAAGTTGCCCTTGATCGTTTTTTACAGACAAATGACCATCTTCTAATTTAAAATCATTTGGGTCTATAAATTCGGGAGGTTCTTGGCCTAAACTTTTGTAAATGCTCCGACCGCACTTTCTGTTAATTCACGCTGCATGAGAGCATTGAGCGGGTGCCGTGTCAAAGGGATCATTTCACTCATATCGTCTCCACGATCAAAACATCATAATCTTCTTCAGCTTCAATTCCTGCCATGTTTTTAAATAATTAACTTTTTATTTTGCTTCATAAAAATGGCGGAGCAAAATATGGCTCGATTCTTAACCCCCATAGAAACAGAAAGAGCCCCATGGCGTGAAGGGAAATAAACGGAATATTATTGTTCCAAATAATCCATTTTACTATTGATGCAGATCAAATTCTTACTGTCAAATTTCCAGGGCTTAGGGCGGATGAATTGATTGTGCCAGGCTCTGCGCGTCTTACTTTCAAAATAGAACTCGTTTCAACAACAGACCCAAACAGGACAGTTGTCCAGAATCTGGACGGGCAATCGTTAAGAAAATTTCTATAAAAATTGAGGGGCAAGAAATATTTTCTTTACACAATGCAGACATATTTTTAACCTTTTGATCTATGGCTAACGGGAATGAAAGGGCTGATCTTGCGTTCAAGGGAAACGAAAATTTAAGAAGCACTAAAAAATAGAATAGGCGCTGGAGATACTAAAGACGGCAAAAAGTATGTAGCCGTAAATTTTGCGTATGGAAAATTGCTTTTCCATACCCTTAGATTTTGAGTTGTTAAAAGCGCATGCGCCATACTTTCAAGGGGATTAAAAGACAGATGTCATATGAATAACTTTTAATGAATACAAACGTGTTATCAGATCATCAGACACCGAAGCAAAGTACAGCATTTCTGACATCTCGTTAGAGTTGACGTTTGTTAGCAAAACCCCTTTTTTAGCAGAGCTGATTGAGCAACAATATCAGAGAAAAAATTTGTAATTATTACGACAGAGTGATTCATCATACAACATTCCCAGAAGCAGGGCAGACACTATATGGAATTTTAGTTTTGCGTCGCAGCAAGATCGCTAAAGTATTTTTTTTGCTGTGTGAAGATGAAGAACCGTTTCAAAAGAGGAAGTGAAAAGTTTTTAATCCAAAATAACGAAAGTACAATGTTCGATTTGAGGGTAGTCCTAACCAAATCTACGCTAGCGGGCTTAAACCCTTTTCAGCATTTTGATTTAAATAAGAAAAATGTTTGGAGGCGGAAGGTGTAGAAATCCAACAGTTGACCCTTTCGTCTAAAGATTTACATCTTCACAATGTTAGGCTTGATGATTATTTAACAACGAAACGGTTTTATGGATTGACCTAAGGTCACAGAGGATAATCAGTTGCATGGAGCGGGAGAGCTGTGAGAGACGTAATAAACATTCAAATTGATAAAGAAGAAGAAGCCCCAAAAAACGCTTAATGTCATTTGTTTTTAATATATGATGCGCAGCTGAATATTGGAGATAACAGATTAAAAAATGTGTATACTAATTTTTTTTATTTAAAAAGCAGTCTGTTCAGGTTTATCCAAATGTGCCCACAGCGCCGCCAAAAAAAGAGATAGTAGAAAAACCCTAACATAAATACCTTCGATTAACCAAAAATTACACAAATGCCAACAAAAACTAGAGCAAGACCTTTCAAAATTTCAGCAAAACCAAAAAGAAGGTATTCTGCTGCCTTTAATGCTGTTACATATGTTAATACTGGAGCATCGACTATAAGCGCTCTATCAGCAGGAACAAGTGTAGGCCTCTTAGCAACGGGGATAGGCGCACCGCAGCTTTACCTCTAGGAGGTTTGGGCTTTAGCTCTCGGTCTGGTTCATTAGCTGTAGTGCTGCTAGCAAAAAATTAAAAACTAAACTCCAAAACACACAGCTATGGTTCAACTAATAACGGCTAAACTTAGTTCCCTTTAGGCTGATAATAATAAAGCACTAGCTGACTCAAACATCACGGATGAAGAATTTAGTCGTTTACAGGTGTTTTGTGACTACAAAGACAAAAGTTTGATCTTCAAAGAAAAGGGGGGGACAAGTTTTTCTCAACAGCCAGACCCCGAGCAGATAAACAAGGAATGCTTTAAAAAAGTAAACGAGACATTAAACTCTGTTCTAAACAGCTCACATTAACAATGCCCAAAGGGCGTTTATACTTTAGTTTATGAGTCCAAGCGCAAAAAGACGTTTATATTGGTTCTGATTAAGTATTTTTTTAAATTTAAATAAATATTTTGGCTTGAAAAGAAAAAACAGCATGGGGTAAGTATATGAAGGACAAGACGAATTTTTTGGGAAGGAATGCTCGGAGAGAGCGTTTTTCAAGAGCACTGAATGATATTGATTTAGAAGTCATTGACCCAACAAAGTACAGGCAAGCGTGTTCATGCTATTTCTCAAGTTCCCGGCAAACTAACAATAGACCCGCCAGTAAAGTATTGTTAGCTGTTTTAATCGACTATGTAACAATAAAAGAAGAAAATCTAGAAGTCTGGGTCTCAACTAAACAGCAGACTATTCTTTCCTCTAATGACTTAAACCCGGTTGGGCAGACGAATTTCTTACACGTTTGACGCTGCCGCTGAAGAAGCTAAAATGGGGAGGCTCTGGTTGGTCAGAGGGCGAAGTCTTAGAGATTAGATTAAAACAGGCTAAATATGCACCGATTGTGGCAAGGCTTACATTCCGCTACCTCGGGAGTTGGTTTTAAAAAGAGCAGTTTTAAACATAAAAAATTCAGACAACAAATGTTTCATGTGGTGTTTCTTGCAAGGTGCATCATGTCCGCAACACGCAGAGAGAGTGACTAAATATCGGCAAAACGCCAAAGATCTTAACTTCAATGGAATATCCTTTCCTGTTAGTGTAGACCAAATTGATCAGGTTGAAGAACAAAACAACCCAATAACTGTTAATTTTATACACATGGGATGAGGAAACAAATTTGGTGCCAATTAAGTGTCCAAGAACAGTCCCAACAATAGGCGGGAACCCGCCAAAAGTATTTTGGACTTATCCTAATGTTTTCGCCAGCAGGGCTTTCCCCCTTACCATTTAAAACGCACAATGAGCAGATTAATTAGCGCATACTTCAAAGCTGACATAAACAAGAATTCTGTAGAAAATGTTTAACAAGAATTCCAACGCTCAAGCCGCGCTTGAACAATTAAACATTGTAAAAGTTCTGTAGACTGTAAGACAGAAAATAACTACGCCCCGCCCGGATCTAAAGTTAGTTTTAAGAACTGGAAACGGCTGCAAAATTCTCCATACGTAGTTTACGCAGACTTTGAGTCGCTTTTTGTTCTTTATGAAGGGCCAGCGCCACAAAACTTCGGAAAACAGTCTTAATGAGTAATCATCAAATTTGTTCATTTGCTTTCATCGTTGTCAGGTCGGAGCGCTCATTCAAGGCCAGAATTATATAGAGGGCCTAATGCTGCAGGAAACATTCTTAAAAACGCATGCGCAAGTGCGTTAATGATTGTTCTAATAATCTAAATTATCTGAAATCATAATGACACCTGAAGACCAACAACAGTATGACTCGCCACACATTGTTGGATTTGCGGTTTAGGTCTTCATCAGACGCAGGGGAATCCGACAGTAAGAGACCATGATCACATTAGCGGAAAGTTCAGAGGAGCAGCGAAACAGTAAATGAAATTTCTTCAACTAAAGTTTGATCCTAAGACATGGAAGTTTGCCCATCTTCTTTCACAACTTGCGAGGTTACGACTCTCATCTTATAATGAAAGCAGTGGACGATGCCTTCAGGGTGTCATGCATTGCACAGTCATCAGAAAAGTACATGTGCTTTAATCTAAATAACATGTCTTTTTATGACTCTAGCAACACATGATGGGATCATTAGAGTCACTGGCTATGGCCTTAAAGTCTGCCCAATAACAGAAGAATATTTTGACTCAACTCTTGTTAGAAAGGGCGTTTACCTTATGAGTACATGAACAGGTTGGGAAAGGTTTGATGAAGATACACTTCCCCCCAAAGGCGCGTTCTTTTCTAGTTCAGAGGAAAGGACATTCGTGATTCTGATTACCAGCATGCTCAAGATGCGTGGCAAAGTTAGATTGTAAAACGATGGGAGACTATCATGAGTTTTATACTTGAGGGCCGATGTTTTTTTGTTGGCAGGGCGTCTTTGAAAACTATAGAAAGACCTGCATGAAACATTATAGCTTGGATCCCCCGCATTACATTTCTGCGCCCGGGATGAGTTGGGACGCTTTTTTAAAGTTTACTGGAGTACAGATTGATTTATTGTCAGATTTACCCAAAGATTCAGATGATTGAAAACGGATTGCGTGGAGGAATAGTATGGGTCGCATCATTACTGTAAAGCAAACAAAAAATACTTGGGGCGACTATGATCCAAGTAAAGGTCTAACTTCTTATGTATTTAGATGCAAACAATCTGTATGGTTGGGCTATGGCGCAATCACTTCCATTACGCAACTTTAAAATGTACACAGGCGGCGATCCGAATAATATTCAAAAGGCATTAAAGTGGTTGGGCAGTTTACGCCTGATCAACAGGTGGTTTTATTCTAGAAGTTGACTTAGAATACCTCATGAACACCATGACCTGCATAATGACTATCCATTGGCAGCAGAAAGTCTAAAGACGGATCCAAGAGAACCACCTAAACTTGTGCCTAATCTTCGCGGCAAAAAAAATTATGTCTGTCATTACAGACTTCTACAATTTTATTTAAGACATGGGTTGAAGTTGACAGCAGTTATCGCATAATTGCTTTTGATCAAGAACAGTTTATGAAACCATACATCATGAAGAAAAATGACCTCAGAACTAAATCCACAGATGCTTCAGAAAAAGACTTTTTCAAGTTGATGAACAACAGCTGTTTTGGAAAGACTATGGAGAAACCCACAAACGTAAAGATGTCAGATTAGTCACCAAAGAGAACGAAGCAATTAAGCTACTTCAAAACCTAATTTATCAGGACTTTAGAAGATTTCATGATCAGCTTTTTGGCATAATGATGAAAAAAAAGAAAGTCAAATTGGACAAACCTGTATTTATTGGGTTTACTGTTTTAGAATTATCAAAGCTTTTGATGTTAGAGTTTCTTTATGACTACTTTAAGCCTCGTATCCTGAGTCCAGAGTGCTTTGCACAGATACAGATAGTTTTGTTATAGATATCCCTACTGAAGACATCTATAAAGACATGGAAACCCAAGTAGCTAAAGGACATGCGGGATGGTATGACACGTCCGATTACCCTAAGATTCGCCTTTGCATTCAACTGTTAACAAGAAGGTTTTAGGAAGATGAAGGATGAATTATCTGGAAAGGTGATCAAGGAGTATGTGGGGTTAAGGTCAAAAATGTACAGTATTTCGAGCCCGGAGAAAATCATTAAGAAAGCAAAGGGAATATCTCGCAGCGTTGTGCAGTCAAACATATCACATGACAACTACAAAGAAGCATTGTTTGGCAATAAGACTTTTCATCATGACAACGTAAAACTGCGATCTAATCTACATGAGATCAACACAACAGTTGTGTAACAAAGAAGTCGTTAGATAGAACAAACACAAAACGGGTGTTTGTTAATCCGGAGTTTTCATATGCAATTGGGCACTGGAGAAAACCCTAAATTAATTAAAGCGGAACTGTGTCTGGTGGGATTATCTGCAGTTCTTCTTTCACAAAAGATCTTTGAGGAGCTGGTTGTTTTGTTGTGTCAGTTTCTCGTAAATAATACACGGGAGGATTCATTTTTACAATTCTTTTTATTTCATATGGATCAACACTCAAACTGGATCTGTTGCCCTGATGCGAGTGTCCCCTTCTGCTTCCCCGGTAAATAAAGGTACCTTACTTTCAAACCAAATGGTAATAGTTTGCCGGATGAAGTCTCTCCTTCAACAACATTTATTGTTTTTCTTTTGATTGCTTGTACTGGTTTTAGCCTTTAAATTCTTCATTATTCATTGCGCGCAAACTGAGGGCAGTCTTCTAACCATTCTGTGTTGCGAGAATTGTCAATAAGCTCTCTGTGATACTGGTAGGAAAAAAGTCTTTCGGATAACTGTTTGTTAAAGTTTTCAACTAAGCCTGTGATCTGTGAACTCCTGGAAGCCTCTTTTAATGGTAACTCTATGTTTTAACAATAATTGATTCACTTGGCCTTTAAATTCTTTTCCATCATCAACTTGAATCATGCGGGGTAAGTTAGCGGGCCTCGTTGGTATATCAGCTGTATGGCGACAGCAACAGCAGAAGCACTCTTTTGTGTTAATGGCTCCGCATCTTTGTATCTTGAAGCCATGTCAATGACTGTGAGTGCGTACTTAAATCTTTTTCGTCTAATCGTATCAGAGGGTAAATATAGAAGATCCATTTGATGGGTGTCGTTTGGAGTTGTATTGACAAAGTGTGGTCTCTGTATTCGTCTAGGCGCTGGTAAATAAATTTGCCAAATCGCTTGTTTAGATAACCATTCTTTTGCTGTTTGTTCACTGACTCCCGCTGCTTGGCTTAGCTTTTTAATTGCTGTGATGCCCTCCAATATCCTTTGGGCGAATTAATAGATTTTGTTCATTTTTTATTCAGCCAATATTATGTGCAACAAAATACACGACGGTCATACCAACAACAATAAACGCGATTTCTTGCATCTTTGTTTTTCTGATGGTTGATAAAAGTCACTGAATTTTGGCGGGGGCAATGTCTCGATTGGTTTGCCTGTTACAAGATAATATTGTTTTATTGCTTGATCAACATTTTTAAATGTGTAAGCTGCATGCCCCTGTCTTTTCAGTGTGTCATTAATAAAATCTAACTGCTCAAGTCTCTGCCTTTCATAGGCGTCTTGTGCAGCTGCTAGTTGCTCATAGCTTTGTTATGTCTTTTTCTCTCGCCGTCATTCCCCAGTTTACTAAATGCGAATTTACTTCCGCTAAAAGCAAGCGCATTCACCACAGCGCCGCCTATCATTATTGCGAGTGAAGCCATTTTTTATAAATGTATTTTTTTCTTACATATTTATATTGTCTGGAATTATTCCTTGCTTAACTAGAAAATCTTTCGTAGCAAACGAAGCTGCAATGATAGCAATTAGCTTTGCTGAATCCTCAAAGTCTAGTTTGCCAAGATCTGCTGGTTTAATTCTTAACAGGCTTTTACCAAGCATTGAGTATCCTACACTTAGTCCTCCAATAACAGCAGAATGGTATACAAGGTTGGTAACAGTTTTTTCAGTGCTCATTTTTATAAAATAAAATAATTATAATTATTAAAAAACATGAACAGTGATGATCTACTACAGCTACAGGGCGGCCTAAACCTTCTGAACTTATGAATGACCAAGTTGATGATCAAGCTATTATGCCTAAAAAGGAAAGGCTGTATTCTTTAGCAGCATGTGGGAAAACAAAACAGTTCCTCGGAACTGAATTCAGATAGAACAGATTCAACAGATGTCGCGCAAGACATTTTAAAGTATCATAACAGGTATGAAGCGCAGCTGGGGTCTTAGAATGGTAAAAAGTGTGGGGCAAACGGTTCTTAGTTTGTACACTAAACTAGTCAGTAGATTTGCTCCATTGATTCTGAACAAGATCTTACGTATGATTTAACGCAAGATCCAGTTTTAACAAAGTCATTAGAGTCTCTAGGATGTGATTTATACTACAGATTTGGAACATTGTTATCGCCATTAATCATGGGATTAATAACTTTTAATCATATAGATTTTATTTCCTTCAAAATGACCGAGCTAGAAAATCAGCAGAATCAGAAAACACTGAATCAGGTGGAGAAGTAACCAAGCCAGAAAATCAGCAGAAAACGCTGAATCAGGTGGAGACCATTAAAAATCCTGGGCGTGTTGAAGCAGGAAAAAAATTAGCAGAGTGGAACAGACAAAAAAAATTAATGTTACAGAATATAACTCATAATGAAAACATAACACGCCAACGCCAGAACAAGTTGATTCAATGCCCGCTATAAAAAACTCCATGTGATACAAGGGCCCCAAAGTCTTCATGGAATATTGAACTTAAAACTGTTGCCATTTTTGGCGCCATTGCTGCTGTTGGGGGCAGTTATTACGGTTATAAAATATATACACAATGGCAGCGGAAACAAAAGCAACCAAAAAAATCTGAACCGTTAAATACAGAGAAAGACAACAGCACGCCAAAACGCAATAACAAAGCATCATTTTGATCCATTTCAAATGGAATAATATTTTAAGAACTTAATTTAATTTTTTTTTATAAAATAGATCATGGCGTATTATAAAATGTAAAGTCAATAAATAAAGACATGGAGTCTATAAAAACATTTCCATAGACCAGAATTGTAATCAATGCGGTTGCTTAGGATGTAAGGCCTTCATTAAGATCTATGCAGAGAACGCTGAGCAAGACATCCTCAACAATGACACGTTTTTTGAGGCGTGTGTGTACTATATTAGACATCTACTATTTAAGATAAAAACATAGATTGTATTTTTTGATAATTATAAGATACTTAATAAGAACTTGGTTGTACTTAAAGGATGACTTAGTTATGATCTTGAGGCGACTTAATCAAGAACTTAATCAAGAACTTATTAAGAACTTGAAGTATTAATTAAAAACTTAATTAAAAACTTAATTAAGAACTTGGGGTGACTTGAGTGACTTGATGGTGACTTAAGTTAAGAACTTAAAAGTGACTTAAGTGTGTGCATGCGTGGGGTGGGGGTGGGGGGAGGAGGTGTGCATGCGTGGGGGGGGTGGGGGGGGAGGTGTTGCATGCGTGGGGTGGGGGTGGGAGGAGGAGGTGTGCATGCGTGGGGTGGGGGTGGGAGGAGGAGGTGTGCATGCGTGGGGTGGGGGTGGGGCACATCTGTCCCAGTTACGAGCACCACTACATCCTGTTTAGACTCATGCTGCTAAATATAGCCGTTCATGTATAAACGGTTTATTTATAGCAAGGCTGACTTCCCCACAGTCCTCTTGCTGCTAAAAATAGCCGTTCATGTATAAACGGCTATTTATAGCAAGGCAGATTTCCCCACAGTCCTCTTGCTGCTAAAAATAGCCGTTCATGTATACACGGCTATTTATAGCAAGGCGGATTTCCCCGCAGTCCTCTGCTGCTAAAAATAGCCGTTCATGTATAAACGGCTATTTATAGCAAGGCTGACTTCCCCACAGGCCGCCACCCGGCTACGCACTACTCCTCTCCATACTGGTAGATGTACTAAGGTCTGCCTAGCCCTATCTAGGTTTGTTTGCCAGAACATTCGAAAATCGCCATTCAGTTGCATAAGGGCACACTTGAAGGCAGATGAACTGGTTAGAATTAGAAAAGTAGAAAGTATAACACATCTTAATACACAGATTAGCTTGCCACACGAACACTGAATCTGTAGTTAACAATCAATCAGTCTAATACAAACTGAGAACATTTTTACTTGGGAGGAACAGCAAAAATGTTTTAAATATAAGTTTTTTTAGCATACGAATCAGCCGTGTTTACCTCCGCCTTAAGAAATGAACGCCATGTTTTTTAAACATGGCTTTAGCTGTCTCAAGCCAGCCCCCAACAATCAACGCGTGATGGTTTGTTTTGCTTCGGCGACTTTCAACAATGCAGCGCCATTTATTAGATAAGGAACCATCTCATCAATAGTCAAACACGTATTAAAACTGGCTACATCTTGTTTCATTTCCTTGAACCAACAAACCTTTAAGTAGTTGTTCATTTCCAAAGCAGTTAGTTCACTTTTTCGTTTCCAGAAAAACAATCTCTCCGGTTTCACAACATGCTTCGCTAATTCTTTCAACAAATACTCTAACATGCTGTTAAAGTAAAACTTATGGCCTCAAATAGCAAACCTGTTCTTCAGTAACGTTTAACAAAACCAACCTGCACAAAACCCGGTAAATATCTTCCCACTACAACGCACACACTTTACAGCTCCAACGCCTCCAAGTAAACTGACAATACAAACCAGTCTTGCTGACGTGGGAGTGGACACGTGACAGTCTAGAACATTCGCTAACGCGCCACCTGTGTGCTTTATTGATTTTTTGGTCGCAAAGCGGGCCGTGCGCTGTGCAACGAAGGCCGCGAGCCGTTTATGACATTGAATTGAGAGAGAAGAGAAAGAGAAAGAGTGTGTGTGTGTGTTGTGTGTGTGGTGTGTGTGTTAGTGTGTCTGTGTGTGTGTTAGTGTGTGTGCCCGCCTCTCTGTCTGTCTGTCTCTCTTCTCTGTCTGTCTGTCTGTCTGTCTGTTCTGAGGGCAACTTAACCTTAACGGGCTTTGTCAGGGTTTCTCTCTCTCCCCACGCTGTAATTAACATACTGCGAAGTAATCGGATAGCCTAGTGCACCCACCGTGTTAGGGCGCGTTCAGCCACAACTGCTTTCCCCTGCGTTACTCTATGGGGCGTGTTCAGTCCCGGCTACTTTCCCTACGTTACTACGCTACCGTTTTGGGTATTGAAGTCTTACTTGTCAGAGAACTGTAATATGCCACTTCTAGGTCACTTTCGCCCGAAACTGGTTGAGGGCGAAAGTGGCGTAGAGTCGGCATATTACAGTTCTCTACTGGGACACACAATCGGGTTTCACCAACTTAATGGATGCGTCTTTCAGAGTGCTGCTCAAATTTCCTGACCAACACTGCAGATGTCTGTATTATTTTAGAGCCATTTAAAGCCAGGATATCTTATGAAAGTGAGGCCAAAGTGTAGCTCTGCCATGCATTCCCAGACCAGGACGGAAATCTCCATCGTCTTCATTACTCTCATCCTCAATGGCCAGCAGAAAGAACAAAGATGTCTCAGCTGCTGTGCCCCTTTATGTCCTGCTTTCGTGTTGACCTCCATTTCATTTTTTCCCTATGGATTGCCGGTGTCCCTGAGTTTGCATGGGAGAGAGAGACAGAAAGAAAAGACTGAATTCAGACTGTTGCCCTCCTTCCCCACAGGCATTGCGTACGTGCAGTCCTATTCATCACTGTCTCTCTTCTGATGGAACCAAAACACTTGTGTGCAGTTTTGTGCTATCAAGGTTGAATTATCGTAACACGTTTTCGGCTGGCTTTCCCAAACATCTGTTCTGCCGATATTAATGGACCCAGATTAAAGCCGCCAGACTCATTTGCAGACCTTCTAAATCTAAGGGTTTTTTTTCTCTTCTTCATTCTGGCCACTGGTTGCCTGTTTCCGATCGAATAAGCTACAAGCTATATCTACTCTGCCTTGTTCTGCTGTCAATGGTTCTGGAGCATAGCATCTCTCCGTACTTCTGACCCTCTCTCTCTCTCTCTCTCTCTCTCTCTCTCTCTCTCTCTCTCTCTCTCTCTCTCTCTCTCTCTCTCTCTCTCTCTCTCTCTCTCTCTCTCGTCAGCTCTGCTCTTTTTCTTAATTTTGAGTTTTCAGGATGCCTCACACAAGACTAAATGACTTACAGAAAAAGATCTGTTTCTTTTCAAGCTCCATTGACAAGGAACAGACTCCCCGCCGACCTCCCACACTCTCACTGTGCCACGTCTTTTACATCTGGCCCTTATATCTATTTTTCCTCACGACAATAGGTTTAGTTGTTGTATGTCGTTAAAAACAGTATGTGCGTTTCAGTATGTGTGCTAAGTTCAGTTATCCATGTGTGCATGTATGTATGCGCTATTGTAGAGAAATTTGTACGTAAGTATTTTGTTAGTTGAGTTGTTTATTTTTTCGTGCAAACTTTGCGAAGTGTATTTTTTGTGTGTATATCTATCTATCTATCTATCTATCTATCTATCTATCTATCTATCTATCTATCTATCTATCTATCTATCTATCTATCTATCTGTCTGTCTGTCTATCTCTGTGTATGAAATATTCATTTAACGTACTATGTAGAGTGTCACTTAAAATTTAATTTTGTTCCCTAATCCTTTTATAAAGCATCTAGGGCCATTTTCTCTGGGCAGTATGCTGTGTGAGCGTCCATTGCCCATTATCATAGTAGAAATATCAGCAGATTACATCATTCCAGAACCACTCTTATGATCATTCAGAAAGAAATGCTATGACATGAACACAGTGCAGCAATCAGACCCACAGTAATTGAAGTGTCTTATTCACACCCTTCTTTCTGTTCTCGGTCCGTTTTAAGGTTTGGTTTACCATTGGCTGCTTGTGATTAGTTCATATAATAGCTGTATTACATGCAACAACAATAGTGTACGCCCATTAGATTACTTTGTAGTGTAGAAAGGTCATTCTCTTATTTATGGATCAACCGATCGATTCCTTCCTTCCTTCCTTCCTTCATTCACACCTTCTGCCATCTATTAGGTCTCTCGTTCGTTCGTTCTCTTGTTGATTCATTCGTTCAATTATTCTTTTGTTCATTTCTTTGTTTTCTCGTTACTTCGTCCGATCGTTTCTCGATGATGATGGATAGATGGAT
>CM031599.1:94831420-94861420 GCA_018398815.1 Conus ventricosus | reverse complement strand
TGAATATTATCAAGTATTGTCGCACATCTAACACTGGCTGTCCACAAGAGCAGTCGACATTAGGTCGTCATGAGGCAACCCACCGGAGGAGACACTGCACTGATGTCTAGTCATTTCAGTGGTGTTCGAGTCCTGCATAATTATTGCCCGGAGTCTGATTTCTTTAGGAATTCCCTTCTGAAAAAAATGTTATGCTTCTATCGTGTGTAAGCTAGTGTGTTTGTTGTTCTGACATTGAACTTATGAATCAGAATACACATAGTGCTTGTAGGCGGTTCCGGATCCCAAACTTATTTTCATCCCATCGCCTATTTATTGGCGCTTTTTCCTTGTCCCACTTAAAAAGACGACGAAAACGTCAAGGCTTGCTATTTAAGTATCTGTTGTGGTCCCTCAGTGACTCATTATCTGGACATTTTTTTCCCGCGTAAAAAGAAAAGTATTGTTAGATATGCGGTAAAGTGAGACACAGTTGACACGCAGAGTATAGTTATAGAGGAAGATGGAAGATGAAAACAAGAGTGTGTTTGGACAGATCTGGTTTAAATTGTGGACTGAAGAAAACGAATACAGCAATCAAGACACAGACAGACAGACAGACAGACAGATAGACAGACAGACAGACAGACACACACACACACACACACAGAGTGAGTAGGAGCGCAGAGAGAGAGAGAGAGAGAGAGAGAGAGAGAGAGAGAGAGAGAGAGAGAGAGAGGCTGACACTGACACTGACACTTTTATTGATTAGGCTATAGATCCGTATCAACTGAGGGAGAGAGAGAGAGAGAGAGAGAGAGAGAGAGAGAGAGAGAGAGAGAGAGAGAGAGAGAGAGAGAGAGAGAGAGGAGAGACAGACAGACAGACAGACAGACAGACAGACAGACAGACAGAAACACACAGAGAGAGAGAGAGAGAGAGAGAGAGAGAGAGAGAGAGGAGAGAGAGAGAGAGAGAGAGCTCATAACATACCAAAGTTGAGTACAATGACGCGATAGCGTGTCGTGACATTATTTGGAGGCAACAGAACTGTACTTTTTTTTCTCATCTTTATCGCATTCATTACAGAAGACTAAAGAGAAATTCTTCTTTGTAGGCCATCAACCCTCCGCGGCTTGACAATCATTTCCCTTGCCCCCGGTTCTCGCCCTTTGCTAGCCCACGCTTCGCCACCTATCGGATAAACTCTGTGATTATGCCCCCTCGATGACAAGCCATAGCCTTTAGGGGGCGCCTTGCTGACTGGGCAGGTCAGGATCTGAAATGTCTGATTCCATTTTTTTTCTCTTTTATTGACAGAAAGTAAAAGGGTGTGGGATGGACAGGGTGTGGAGTGTTGGCGGGGAGTCAGATGAAGAAGAATGAGGCTGGCGTGACAGATCGACAGAGTGGGAAGAAAGGAACGTGGTTGTGCAGTATACGGCTAAGGAGAGGGCGTGGGACGGTGGAAAGAGCGGGGGGGGGGGGGGGGGGGGGGGGGGGCACAGGGCGGAGAAAAGGGGCAGGAGAGTACAACAAATACCCGCCCTCCCCCCTCCATGCATTGATTATGGCAGATAAAGAACAACGCCGATTTCATTACGACAGGTAAAGAAAACACGCCCGTTTATTACGTCAAAGAAAAAGGACGAAAGAAGCAGGCAAGGTGGATATATACCAACACCGAAATGCCGTTGCATTTATTTTTTGCGACTCCATGAAACAAAAAGTCTGATTTAAGTTTCCTAGCATCAAAGGTATTTCCTGTCACGCGCGCCTGGACAGAAACATTGACCGTCTCTTGCGCCTTGACCAAGTCCTGTCCAGAATCACTTTGCCATGGGCTCAGTTAGGAAGACTGAAACGACAAAGCCGATTTACATCCACTTGATGGATGCGTCTGCGAGTGTGTTAGTCAAATTTCCTGACCAACACTACAGGTACCTGTAACTTTCGGGCCTGGTTGACGCCATACTTTGTGGGATATATCATAGAAGTAAGCGTGGCGCACAGCCCTATCATTCAGTCTCAGACCTGAACGGAAACAGGTAGCGTCATCATCCCTATTATCACCGTCATCGATCAAAACAACAACAACAACAACAACAACAACAACAAAAAAAAAAAAAAAACAACAAACAAACCAACATGTCTCCAATTCTGTGGTCCACACGGTCACACACGGTCAACTAACTATCCCCTATCCCCAAACTACCCCCATCGCTCAAACTTTCCCCACTTCTCCCCTCCCCGCTTGCCAATCCTAGCCCATCCCCATCGTCGCTGTCTTCTTTTACTCTCTTTTGCAAGTTATTGTTCCAAGGCGCTTTCAGACGGCGCTGAGAACATGAGGTATAAATTATACCGAGCGTGTTCTTTTTTTTGTTCATTTCAAATTATGGTAGTTTCATGGTAAGGCGGCTGAAGACAGTTACTGAAGGAAGTGAGCAGAATTAAAGATATGATTGGATAGCCAGACGATACAGGCCTATCGCGTTTCAACCTACTGAGCTTCTTCAGAAGAAAGTCAATGGGTCGAAATGGGTCGAAACGCGTTGCGTTTGTATTATAAGAACTTTGGTAAAAATCCATTTAACTGGCAAGTAATATCGCTTTTGCTCTCATTTAGTGCGAACACTTTGTGGAGGAAGGAAAAGAGGAACCGATCTTAGAACTTTTTTTTAATGCATTTCATTGGCAAGTAATCTCACTTTCTGTAACAAAGGGCTCATGAATTTCATGAGATATACATGAAGCAAGGGGTTAAGTAAGATCAGTGGATGGGAAAGCAAAAGCCGATCTCGTTTCAAAAGCAGTGGGGATGAAAGTGAGCGAAACTTCATTCGATGCAAGGAGAAATACCAAAAAACAAAATGTGCAAAAGAACGCTTATCTCATGCACGCTAGGACACAGACTAGCGAATGTTTGGACAAGCACGTCCTTTCCAGACGTTACAAACAACAGAGAGGAGAGAGAGAGAGAGAGAGAGAGAGAGAGAGAGAGAGAGAGAGAGAGAGAGAGAGAGAGAGAGAGAGAGGAGAAGTGTATGTATACAGGAACTCGTGAGATCATAACCCTGTCTTGTTCTATATATCATAGTATAGTATGTACGTATGCACTTCTGAATGCATACGTGAGCGTGCATGTGCGAGCGGGCGTGCACACAGGTACACGCGCGCACGCGTGTGTGTGTGTGTGTGTGTGTGTGTGTGTGTGTGTGTGTGTGTGTGTGTGTGTGTGTGTGTGTGTATGTTTCTCACAGCTCGCGTGTTGAAAAATTGTAATGTATTCCAGACAGCAAGGGTTTGAAAAAAAAAATCGTTTTCTTTTTCTTGTGACAAGACCATCAAAGCGATAAGGCTTGCTCCAAGTTGTCATTCAAAGCAACTTTCTTTATTCGCTTTCTTTCTGTCTGTCTTTTCTTTCCTCCTTTCTTTGTTCAAATTTTCTTTCTTTCTTTCCTTCCTTCCTTCTTTCTTTTTTTCAAGTTTCCCTTCGTCCCTAGTTCTCGCCCTTGGCATTCGCCATCTATCGGATAAAGCTCTGTGATTCAGTCCCCATGATGACAAGCCTTCGCCTCTAGGGGGCGCGCTTTGCTGACTGGCTTGTGTCGTCATCTGTAATAACTGATTTCAGTTGTCCATGACATGCACAGAGAGAGAGAGAGAGGGGGAGAGGGAGAGAGAGAGAGAGAGAGAGAGGAGAGAGAGAGAGAGAGAGAGAGAGAGCGAGAGAAAGAGAGGGGGAGAGAGAGAGAGAGAGAGAAGAGAAAGAGAGGGAGGGAGAGAGAGAGGGGGAGAGGAGAGAGAGAAAGAAAGAGAGGGAGGGAGAGAGAGAGAGAGAGAGAGATGGAGAGGAGAGAGAGAGAGAGGGAGAAGAGAGAGAGAGAATGACATGTGGAGAGAGAGAGGCATGTGGATAGGGTGATTAGAGAGAGAGAGAGAGAAAGAGAGATAATAATAGCATGTAGATAGGGTGGATTGAGAGAGAGAGAGAGAGAGAGAGAGAGAGAGAGATAGAGAGAGAAAAGAGAGAGAGAGAGAGAGAGAGAGAGAGAGAGAATGGCATGTGGAAAGTGTGATGTGAGACAGAGAGAGAGAGAATGACAGAGAGGAGAGAGAATGGCATGTGAATAGTGTGATGAGAGAGAGAGAGAGAGAAGAGAGAGAGAGAGGAGAGAGAGAGAATGACAGAGAGGAGAGAGAATGGCATGTGAATAGTGTGATGAGAGAGAGAAGAGAGAGAGAGAGAGAGAGAGAGAGAGAGAGAGAGAGAGAGAGAATGACAGAGAGGAGAGAGAATGGCATGTGAATAGGAGAGAGAGAGAGAGAGAGAGAGAGAGAGAGACAGGGAGTGAGAAAGAGAAAGAAAGCGAATGGCATGTGGAGAGTGTGATGAGAGAGAGAGAGAGAGAGAGAGAGAGAGAGAGAGAGAGAGAGAGGACAGACAGAGAAGGGCAAGTGAATAGGGTAATGAGAGAGAGAGAGAGGGGGGGGGGGGGGGCAAGTGGACAGGGTGATTGGGGGGTATCGTGTTCAAAGAGGGAGGAAGGGTGAGAAGTGTAATGGTGGTTGGAGTGGAGGTATGAGAGTGGAGTGGGGGCAGTGTGTGTGTGTGTGTGCATACATCACTGCGTGCTTTTCTGTAAATGTTTGTGTACGTACGTGTGCGACCGCATGCGCGAGATATATATATATATATATATATATATATATATATATATATATATATTGAATTATAAAAAAGCTTGCTCTTATGTCTTAGATTGAAGAAATAGGGGGAGATAAGCATTCATATCTGCAGTGGTAGATGATTCTGCCTAACTAACAGTATGTGCTTGAGTGGGTGAATGGGGAAAATATAAAATAAATGCTTCTCACAATGAACCTTCAGCAAGCTTATAGTCTCCAAGGGGGAGACACCCTCCAATAGGGAGGGAAACTCACTAACATATAACTCCTGGTCATATACCGATATTTCGAAACTTGGTGGTTTCTCCTCAGTGACCGCGGGAAAGTGGTAATTTGACTCCTCTGCCTTTTCAGTTTTAAGAAGTTTTGCAATCCCAGAAAGGCTGGTGTGCAATACCGTAGTATGTTTGTTGAGTTTTCAAAAAAACAACCAAAGGAGCCACCTAAGAAGCAAAAGAAATCATGAAAGAGCAAAACAAGCTACATTTTCTTGTGAAAAGTAGAAAATATAAAAAGATATCCTCTTAAGACACAAGTGCTGAGGGTCAGTTCTTGGAATGAATCCCACAAGGGACTAAAATACAACAAACTAATAAATTCCAAGGATAAGTACCGCGCACCGTTCCAGCAACTTACAGAGCAGCTTGGTGTTGCAATGACTGCAAGAAATATTGAATTATAAACAAAGCTTGCTCTTATGTCTTAGATTGAAGAAATAGGGGGAGATAAGCATTCATATCTGCAGTGGTAGATGATTCTGCCTAACTAACAGTATGTGCTTGAGTGGGTGAATGGGGAAAAATAAAATAAATGCTTCTCACAATGAACCTTCAGCAAGCTTATAGTCTCCAAGGGGGAAACACCCTCCAATAGGGAGGGAAAACTCACTAACATATAACTCCTGGTCATATACCGATATTTCGAAACTTGGTGGTTTCTCCTCAGTGACCGCGGAAAGTGGTAATTTGACTCCTCTGCCTTTTCAGTTTAAGAAGTTTTAAGAAGTATTTTCCCCATTCACCCACTCAAGCACATACTGTTAGTTAGGCAGATCATCTACCACTGCAGATATGAATGCTTATCTCCCCCTATTTCTTCAATCTAAGACATAAGAGCAAGCTTTGTTTATAATTCAATATTTCTTGCAGTCATTGCAACACCAAGCTGCTCTGTAAGTTGCTGGAACGGTGCGCGGTACTTATCCTTGGAATTTATTAGTTTGTTGTATATATATATATATTATATATATAAAAAACTAATAAATTCAAAGGATAAGTACCGAGAACCTTTGCAGCACCTTACAGAACAGTTTGGTGTTGCAATGACTGCAAGAAATCTTCAATTATAAACAAAGCTTGCTCTTATGCCTTAGATTGAAGAAATAGGGGGAGATAAGCATTCATATCTGCAGTGGCAGATAATTCTGCCTAACTAACAGTATGTGCTTGAGTGGGTGAATGGGGAAAAATAAAATAAATGCTTCTCAAAATGAGTCTTTAGCAAGCTTATAGTCTCCAAGAGGGGGACAGTCTCCAATGGGGAGGAAACTCACTAACATATAACACCTGGTCAGATACTGATATTTTGAAACCTGATTGTTTCTCCTCATTGACTGCAGAAAGTGGTAAGTTGACTCCTCTGCCTTTTCGGTTTTAAGAAGAATGCTATCCCAGAAAAAGGCTGGTGTGCAATACCGTAGTATGTTTGTTGAGTTTTGAAAAAAAACCAAGCAAAGGTTCCACCTAAGAAGCAAAAGAAAATCATGAAAGAGTAAAACAAGCTACATTTTCTTGTGAAAAGTAGAAAATATAAAAAGATAACCTCTTAAGACACAAGTGCTGAGGGCCAGTTCTTGGAATGAATCCGCAAGGGACTAAATTACAATAAACTAATAAATTCCAAGGATAAGTACCAAGCACCTTCCAGCAACTTACAGAGCAGCTTGGTGTTGCAATGACTGTAAGAAATATTCAATTATAAACAAAGCTTGCTCTTATGTCTTAGATTGAAATTAGGGATATATACATATATATATTATATATATAGATCAATATATTATATATATATATATATATATATATAGATCAATATGGTTGAACAGCCTAAAATGATTCTAAAAGCGCTCGACCCCTTGGGGAGTTTTAATATTCCTTTTTAAAACTTGTTTTAACAAATAATATATATTATATTATATACAACAAACTAATAAATTCCAAGGATAAGCTTTGTTTATAATTCAATATATATATATATATATATATATTTATATATGTGTGTGTGTGTGTGTGTGTGTGTGTGTGTGTGTGTGTGTGTGTGTGTGTAAAACAGTATCTGTGCGTGCGCATGAGGACATGCGTATTAGTGCTGTCTCTGTCTCTGTCTCCGTCTCACTCTGTGTCTGTCTGTCTGTCTGTCTGTCTGTCTGTCTGTCTGTCTGTCTGTCTGTCTGTCTGTCTGTCTGTCTCTTCTCTCTCTCTCTCTCTCTCTCTCTCTCTCTCTCTTTACGAGAGAAGCTGGAAACCGATTGTCTTTTGGCCGAAAGAACAGTGCCGTTTCATACCGATCTAAATTTGTCAACTTAGTCTGTCTTAAAATGCTGTCGGCAATGCCTTCGTTATCCAACAAATTGTGGTTGCCATCTTTTTGACCGTTGAAGGCACATGACACTGAATTGAAATCAGCTATTCTCGTGGATATTCAAAACTGGGTTTTCGAGGCCATCATCCTCTCTTCATGAAAAGCTTTCTGGCTGATCGGCATTTTCCTCTCCATGCTGGCACAAGGCATTGACATCCAGTTGCAGGAGCTGGCTGCATACCGGGGCAGAATCATCTCTCCAGTTCTCTTCAGATAGTCAACTTTGTTAACATCCAAGTCTTTTTTATGTTGGAGCCTCAGAGAACGGAGAAATGTGTGTTCTGGCTCATCATCCGCTCTCAACTACTTTCGAGCGGATGATGCCGCCAGAACTCACATTTCTCCGTTCTCTACTAAACTTGCTTGTCTTTTAAAACTAAGTTATATTTTTGACATAAAATCCGCACACTTATTCTGACTAATTTACTACAAACTTTGTATAACAGACAGGCAGACACGAGGCGGTGGGAGTCAGGCCCGCCCGCCCCCTAAAAACCCCCCTTTGGAAAGGTTGGTATAACAATGAAAAAAAAGGTGATTTTTCAGAAATTAAACCTTTTCTTGGGTTTCTATTTTAAATTGTATAGTATGTCGTATGAACTCTGAATGCATTTTGAGCTTTGCATGTGCGGCGGGGGGCGTGCACACGGGGTACACGCGCGCAGGGGTTTGTGTGGGGTGTGTGTTTTTGTGTTTTGTGTTTTGTGTGTGTGTGTGTGTTTTGTGTTTTTGTTTTTTGAAATTTTTTCTCCAGCTCGCGTGGTTGAAAAATTTTTTTTTGTTTTCCAAAAAGGGCAAGGGTTTTGAAAAAAAAAAATGTTTTTTTTTTTTTTTTGTGACAAGCCACCCAAAGGTAAGGCTTGCCCCAAGTTGTCTTTAAAAGCCAACTTTCTTTATTCGCTTTCTTTTTTGTCTTTCTTTTTTTCCCCCTTTTCCTTTGTTCAAATTTTCTTTCTTTTTCCCCCTTTTCCCTTTCCTTCTTTTTTTTTTAAATTTTCCCCTTTTTCCCTAGTTCTCGCCCTTGGCATTCGCCAATCTTTCGGTTTAAAAAGCTCTGGGGTTTCAGCCCCCAATGTTTGGAAAAGCTTCGCTTGGGGGGGCCCGCGTTTTTGCTGACGGCTTTTTGCCCGTCATCTGTAAAAATTGTTTTCAGTTGTCCGGGACATGCACAGAGAGGGGGGAGAGGGGAGGGGAGGGGAGGGGGGGAGAGAGAGAAGAAGAGGAAAAGGGAGAGATGAGAGAGAAGAGAAGAGGCGGAGAAGAGAGGGGGAGGGACGTGAGGGGGAGAAGGGAAAGAGGGGGGGGGAAGGGGGAGGGGGGGGAGAGGGAGAGAGAAAAAAAAGAAAAGGGGGAGGGGGAGAGAGGGGAGGAGGAGATGGGAGGAGAGAGAGAAAAGAGGGAGAAAAAGAGGGGAAAAGAGAAGCATGTGGAGAGAGAGAGGCATGTGGATAGGGTAAATTTTGAGAGGGGGAGAGAGAAAGGGAGATAAAAATAGCATGTAGATAGGGTTTTTTGAGGGGTGAGGGAAGAGAGAGAGAGAGAGGTGAGAGGAAAAAAGAGAGAGAGAGAGTGAGGAGGAGAGAAGAAAAATGGTTGGGAAAGTGGGGTTTTGTGAGGACAGAGAGAAAAGAGAATGACAAAAGGGGGAGAGAGAAGGGCTGTGAATAGTTGTGATGAGAGAGAGGGGAGAGAGAGGGAGAGAGGAGAGGAGGAAGAGAATGCAGGGAGGAGAGAGAAGGGTTTTTGTAAATTTGTGTGAGAGGGGGAGAAGAGAGAGGGGAGAGAGAGGAGGAGAGAGAGAGGAGAGGGGAGAAAAGGAATGACAGAGGGGGAGAGGAATGGCATGGGGAATAGGAGAGAGAGAGAGAGAGAGGAGGAGGAGGACAGGGAGTGGAAAGAGAAAAAAAAGCAAAATTGGGATGTGGAGAGTGTGTTTGAGAAGGAAAAGAGAGGGGAGTGGGGGGGAAGACGGAAAAGGAAGAGAAAAGAGACAGACAGAGAGGGCAAAGTAAATTAGGGAAATTTGAGAGAGAGAGAGGGGGGGGGGGGGGCCCAAAAGGGACAGGGTGTTTGGGGGGTATCGTTTTTTAAAAGGGGGGAAAGGGGTTTGAGAAGTGTAATGGGGGTTTGGAAAGTGGGGTATGGGGGGAGTGGAGGGGGGCCCGGGTGTTTTGGTGTGGGGGTGCTTTAAAATCACTGCTGCTTTTCTGTAAATGTTTGTGTACGTACGTGGGGCGCCGCGGGCGCGTGTTTATTTATTAAAATATATTTTTTATATATATTTTTATATTTTATTGAATTTTTTAAAAAAGCTTGCTCTTATTTTCTTGATTGAAGAAATGGGGGGAGATAAGCAACATATCTGCAGTGGTGTTTGATTCTGCCCAAACAAACAGTTTGTGCTTGGGGGGTTTAAGGGGGGAAATAAAAAAATTAATGCTTCTCAAAATTAAACCCTTCAGCAACCCTTATAGTCCCCCAAAGGGGGAGAAAACCCCCCCAATTTGGGAGGGAAATACCCCAAAACTTTTTAACTCCGGGTTTAATCACCTATTTCAAAATTTGGTGGTTTTCCTCGGGGAAAGCGGAAAGTGGAATTTGACCCCTTCCCTTTTTCCCAGTTTTAAAAATTTTTGGGCAACCCAAAAAAGGGGCTGGGGCAATCCGTTGTATGTTTGTTGATTTTTCAAAAAAAAAACCCAAAAGGGGGCCACCTAAGAAGCAAAAAAAAGAAAATCATAAAAGACCCAAAAAAAGCTCTTTTTTTTGTAAAAAGTAAAAAATTTTAAAAAATTTCCTTTTAAAGCCCAAAAGTGCTGGGGTTTCAGTTTTTGGAAATTGAATCCACAAGGGACAAAAATACAAAAAACTAAAAAATTTTCCAAGGATAAGTACCGCGCACCGTTCCAGAAATTTTTACAGAGCAGTTGGTGTTGAAATGACTGCAAGAAAAAAATTTTGAATTATAAAAAAAGCTTGCTTTTATGTCTTAGATTGAAGAAATGGGGGGGAGTTTAAGGCATTCTTTTTCTGCGTGGTAGTTAAATTCTGCCAAACTAACAGTATGTGCTTGGTGGGGTGTTGGGGAATAAAATAAAAAATTTAAAGCTTCCCCACAATAAAATTCACCCCAGCTTATAGTCTCCAGGGGGAAAAAAACCCCCCAAATTAGGGGGGATAATAAATAACTTTATAACTCCTGGTCTTTTACCAAATTTTTCGAAAATTTTTGGTGGTTTTCTCCCAGTGCCCGCGGAAAGTGGAAATTTTTGTTCTTGCCTTTCTTTTTTAAAAGAATTTTTAAAAAAGTTTTTTTCCCCTTTCACCCACTTAAGCCCTTTAATTTTTGTTGGGCCAAAATCATCAAACCCCTGCGTTTTTGATGTTTTCTCCCCTATTTTTCCCAATCAAAAGAAAAAAGAGCAAGCTTTGTTTAAAATTCAAAAATTTTTGCAGTCATTGCAACCCCAAAGCTGCCTGTAAGTTCCCGGGAAAACGGTGCCCCCGGTACTTACCCTTTGGGGAATTTTTTAGTTTGTTGTATATTTATAAAAATTTTTTAAAAAAATTTAATAAATTCAAGGAAAATTTTCCCGAGACCTTTGCAGAAACCTTACAGAACAGTTTGGTTTTTTGCTTTGGAATGCAAGAAATTTAAATTTTTAAAAAACAAAGCTGTTTTTTCCCTTAGATTGAAAAAATTGGGGGGAGAAAAGGGCATTCATTTGCAGTGGCTGTTTAATTTCCCAAAAACTAACAGTTGTGCTTGAGTGGGTGAATGGGGGAAAAAAAAAAAAAAAATGCTTTTTCAAAATAGTCTTTTAGAAAGTTTTATAGTCTAAAGGGGGGAAAAGTTCCAATGGGGGGGGAAAACTCACTAAAATTTAACCCTGGTAAGATTTTTGATATTTTAAAACCGGGATTGTTTTTCCTTTTGACTGCAGAAAGGTGGTAATTTGGGACCCCTTGCCTTTGGGTTTTTTTTAAGAAGAATGCTATCCGGGAAAAGGCGGGTGTGCAATCCCTTTGTATGTTTGTTGAGTTTTAAAAAAAAAACCAAGCAAAGGTTCCCCTAAGAAGCAAAAGAAAATCATAAAAGATTTTAAAACAAGTTACATTTTTTGGGGAAAAGTAGAAAATAAAAAGATAACCTCTTAAGCCCACAAGTGCTGAGGGCCGTTTTGGATGAATCCGCAAGGGGGCCCCTTTAAAATTTCCCTTTAAAATTAAAAAATTTCCCAAAGGTAAGGGCCAAGCACCTTCCGCAAAATTAAAGAGCGCTTTGGGGTTGCAATGGGCGGGAAGAAAAAAATTCAATTATAAACAAAGCTTGCTTTTATGTCTTAGATTGAAATTATAGGGTTTTATTTCATTTATATATTTATATTTATAGAAACAATTTTTAATTTTTTATTTTATTTATTTATATAATTTGAATCCCCCCCCAAAATGGTTTTAAAGCCTTTAAAAAGATTCTAAAAGCGCCCCGACCCCTTGGGGAGTTTTAAATTCCCTTTTTAAAAATTGTTTTTTTAAAAAATTTTTAAAATTTAATTATACAAAAACTAATAAATTCCCAAAGGGTTAAATTTGTTTTAATTCAATTTTATATATATATATATTTTTATTTATATATGGGTGTGTGTGTTGTGTTGTGGTTGTGGGTGGGTGTGGGGTGTGTTGTAAAACTTTTATCTGTGGCCCTGCGCATGGGAAAAAGGGGTATTAGTGGCCCGTCTCTGTCTTGTCTCCGTCTCACTTGTGTCTGTCTGTCTGTCTGTTGGGGGGTCTGTCTGTCTGTCTGTCTGTTGTTGTCTGTTGTCTGTCTTTTCTCTCTTCTCTCTCTCTCTTCTCTCTCTTTTACGGAAAAAGCTGGAAAAAACCCTTGGGCTTTTTGGCCCAAGAAAAAAATGCCGTTTCATACCCATCTAAATTTGTAACTTAGTTTTGTTTAAAATGCTGTCGGGAATGCCTTCGTTAAACCCCAAAAAATTTTTGGTTGCCATCTTTTTTACCGTTGAAGGACGGGCACGAAATTTTAAATCAGCTTTTCTGGTGGGGTTTCAAAATGGGTTTTCGAGGCCATCCCTCTCTTCATGAAAGTTTCCCGGGGTTATCGGAAATTTTTCCCCTCCCTGGCTGGGGACAAGGCTTTTACAACCAGGGTTTAAAGGGGTTTGGGTGCTTTCCCGGGGGAGAATCTCTCTCCAGTTCTCTTCAGTTTGTCAACTTTGTTTAAAAACCAAGTCTTTTTTATGTTTGGGGCCCCCAGAGAACGGGGAAAAGTGTGTTCTGGCTAAACATCCCCTCTCAAATAAAATTTCGAGCGGATGATTTCCCCAGAAATCACATTTCTCCTTTTTTTAAATAAACTTGCTTTTCTTTTTAAAAAAAAAGTTTTTATTTTTGACTTTAAAACCGCACAATTATTCTGACTAAAATTTTTTCCCACAAAACCCTTTTTTTAACGACAGGCTGACCCGGGCCGGGGGGGGGGAAATCAGGCCCCCCCATTAGGGTGAAAACCGGGAAAACTTTTAAATTTTCTGGCCCAGCGCCCGACAAGGGCCTTTGGGTTTACATTTGAACCGCCCCACGTCAATTAGTTGTAATGAAAAACAACCCCCCAACTTTCGTCCCCTTGCTGTAACCAAAAAAAAACAATAAAAAAGCCTCGCGACCCGGGCCGCGGAAATTTGGTTAGGTTAACTTGCAAAATTTATTGCTTTTGAAATTGTTCTTTTAAAATTTTCGGGGAAGCCACGGGCAAAAATTTCCCCGTCAAAGGCCCCCTACGGGCGCAAGACCCCGGGTTTTGCCCCTTCTTTTTCCCCGGGTGCCGCACAAGGAAGGGTTTTTAGGCTGTGCTCCCGGGTTTTGGGCCCCGTGTTGAGGGAAAAATGATTTACTTTTTAAAAATTTGGATTTTGGGTTGGCGGGCAATGTAGTGTGTTTGGGCATATTTCTGCTGTTGTGCGTGTTAATTTCTAATTTTTTCCCAAAAAGGGAAAACGACAGTTTGAAAAGATTCCCTTTGAATTTCGCAGAAAATTAGACGAACAAATTGTAGAATGCTTGGCGCCCTTTCAACTGGATTGGGTTTTTTGAACTCGGAAAAATTTTTCATTGTCCGAAAATTCTCCTTTTAAAGTGGACTGATTTTGGGTTTTCAGCTTGGGAAAGCAAAAAAAGTGTTTCAAAAATCAAAAACAAAAGAAGCAGTCGTGGACATCCTTTGTTAAAGAAAAATGTCTTATTCATGATTCATAAGCAAGAAGGATGATTCTGCTGTCAAACGCCTTTTACCACTTTCCTAGGTTTCATAAACTGGGAATGAGTTTTGATGATTTACTGAACAAACGACATAAAATTCTAACCTACATGTTTGAGAATGAAGAATTCAGAAAGTTCTGGCAATCTGAAGTCTGATTGCTTTCAAGTCTGGTGGACTGACAAAACGTTCGGATCCGAACGGTTTTTCTAAAATAGATCATACGTCACCTGCTTTCAAGTCTTGTGGACTGACAAAACCGTTCGGATCGAACGGTTTTCTAAAAATAGATCTTACGTCACCCGCTTTCGAGTCTGGTGGACTGACAAAACCGTTCGGATCGAATGGTTTTCTAAAAATAGACCTTACTTCACCCGCTTCAACGTCATTGCTTCGCCGTCCTGCTATTGCTGATTTGTACTACTGGCGATTAGAGCCGCCATAAAAGCTCGGCTACAGAAATAACTGCTGTAACTCTGCCAAAGCCAGTTGCCAAGCCTGGTTGAGAAAAGGGGGTAACTCCTGCGGCACCTCCACCCTACGCACGCACGTCCCACCCCCACCCCACGCACGCACACCCCCACCCCACGCATGCACACCCCCTACCCCATCCTCAAGTTTTAATCAAGTCACCCCAAGTTCTTAATTAAGTTCTTAATTAAGTTCTTAATTAAGTTCTTAATTAAGTTCTTAATTAAGTTCTTAATTAAGTTCTTAATTAAGTTACTCCAAGTTTTTAATAAGTTCTTGATCAAATCGCCTTAAGTTCTTACTCAAGTTAGCCTAAGATCATAACTAAGTCATCCTTTAAGTACAACCAAGTTCTTATTCAAGTTATCTTATAATTATCAAAAAAAATACAATCTATGTTTTTATCTTAAATAGTAGATGTCTAATATAGTACACACACGCCTCAAAAAACGCATCATCGCTGAGAATATCTTGCTCGGCGTTCTCTGCGCGAGATCGGTCAGCATAGATCTTAATGAAGTTCTTACATCCTAAGCAACCGCATTGATTACAATTCTGGTCTATGGAAATGTCTTTTATAGACTCCATGTCTTTATTTATTGACTCCACATTTTATAATACGCCATGATCTATTTTTATTAAAAAAACAAAAAATTAAGTTCTTAAAATATTATTACATTTCAAATGGATCAAACGATCTTTTGTGTTGGCGGTTTTGGCATGTTTTTGTCTTCATTTAGTGGTTCAGGTTGTTTTAACTTCTTGGTTTTTTGTTGCCATTGTTTATATATTTTATAACAGTAATAACCACCCCCAGCAGCAGCAAGGGCGCCAAAAAAAAATGGCAACAGTTTTAAGTTCAATATTCCATGAAGACTTTGGCGCTGTAGGTCTTGATCACATGGAGTTTTTATAGCTGGCATTGAATCAACTTGTTCTGGCGTTGGCGGTGTTATGTTTTCATCATGAGTTATATTCTGTGATTGTAACTGTAATTTTTTTTGTCTGTTCCACTCTGCTAATTTTCTTCCTGCTTTAACCGCCCAGGATGCTTTTCACTGGTCTCCACCTGATTTAGTGTTTTCTGATTCTGCTGATTTTCTGGCTTGGTTACTTTCTCCACCTGATTCAGTGTTTTCTGATTCTGCTGATTTTCCGGCTCGTTCATTTTGAAGGGAAATAAAATCTATATGATTAAAAGTTATTAATCCCATGATTAGCGGCGATAACAATGTTCCAAATCTGTAATATAAATCACAGCTAGAGACTCTAATGACTTTGTTAAAACTGGATCTTGCGTTAAATCATACGTAAGATCTTGTTCAGAATCAATGGGGGCAAATCTACTGACTAGTTTAGTGTACAAACTAAGAACCGTTTGTCCTACACTTTTTACCATTCTCGATCCTAGTTGCGCTTCATACCTGTTATGATACTTTATAATGTCTTGTGGCGACATCTGTTGAATCTGTTCAATGCTGAATTCATTGCCGAGAACTGTTTTGTTTTTCCACATGCTGCCAAAGAATACAACCTCTCCTTTTGGGGCATAACAGCTTGGTCATCAACTTCTTCATTTGTAAGTCCAAGACAGTTTAGTCCACTCTGTAGCTCTAGCAGATCATCGCTGTTCATGTTTTTTTATTAATTATAATTATTTATTTTTTAAAATGAGCACCGAAAAAACTATTACCAACCTTGTATACCATTCTGCTGTTATTGGAGGTCTAAGTGTAGGATACACGATGCTTGGTAAAAGCTTGTTAAAAATTAAACCAGCAGATCTTGGCAAGCTAGGCTTTGAGGATTCAGCAAGCTGATTGCTGTTATAGCAGCTCTTTCGTTCGCTACGAAAGATTTTCTAGTTAAGCAAGGAATAATTCCAGACAGTATTAATATGTAAAAAAAAATACATTTATAAAAAATGCTTCACTCGTAATGATGATAGGCGGCGCTGTGGTTAATGCGCTTGCTTTAGCGGAAGTAATTACGCATTTAGTAAACTACGGGATGACGGCGAGAGAAAAGACATAACAAAGCTATGGAGCAACTAGCAGCTGCACAAGATAACTATGAAAAGCAGAGAATTGAGCAGTTAGATTTTATTAATAACACACTGAAAAAACAGGGACATGCCAGCTTACACATTTAAAGATGTTGACAGGCAATAAGTCTAATATCACCAAGTGTGAACAGACTATAAATCAACAACAACAACAACAACAACCAGGCAATAAAAGAGTATTATCTTGTAACAGGCAAACCAATCGAGACATTGCCCCCACCAAAATTCAGCGACTTTTATCAACCATCAGAAAAACAAAAGATGCAAGAAATCGCGTTTATTGTCGTTGGTATGACTGTTGTGTATTTTGTTGCGCATATATCGGCTGAATAAAAAATGAACAAAATCTATTATTCGCCAAAAGGATATTGGAAGGGAATCACGGCAATAAAAAAGCTAAGCCAAGCAGCTGGAGTCAGTGAACAAACAGCGAAGGAATGGTTATCTAAACAAGCGATTTGGCAAATTTATTACCTGCGCCTAGACGAATACAGAGACCACACTTTGTGAATACAACTCCAAATGACACCCATCAAATGGACCTTCTATATTTACCCCATGATACGATTAGACGAAAAAGATTTAAGTACGCACTCACAGTCATTGACATAGCTTCAAGATACAAAGATGCAGAACCATTAACACAAAAGAGTGCTTCTGCTGTTGCTGTTGCTATACAACTGATATACCAACGGCCCGCTAACTTATCCTCGCATGATTCAAGTCGATGATGGAAAAGAATTTAAAGGCCGAGTGAATCAATTATTGTTTAAAACATAGAGTTACCATTAAAAGAGGCATTCCAGGAGTTCACAGATCGCAGGCTTTAGTCGAAAACTTTAACAAACAGTTAGCCGAAAGACTTTTTTCCTACCAGTATCACAGAGAGCTGGTTGACAATTCTCGCAACACAGAATGGGTTAGAAGACTGCCCTCAGTTCTACGCGCAATGAATAATGAAGAATTTAAAGGGATAAAACCAGTACAAGCAATCAAAAAACAACAATAGATGTGTTGAAGGAGAGTCTTCATCTGGCAAACTATTGCCGTTTGGTTTAAAAGTAAGGTACCTTTATTTGCCGGGGGAAGCAGAAGGGTACTCGCATCAGGGCAACCGATCCAGTTTTGGAGCGTTGATCCATATGAAATAAAAAGAATTGTAAAGATGAATCCGCCCGTGTATTATTTCGAGAAACTGACACGACAAACAACCGGCTCCTCAAAGATCTTTTGTGAAGGAGGAACTGCAGATAATTCCACCAGACACAGTTCCGCTTTAACTGATTTACGAAATACATTTGAGTTAAATGGAAGCTCAGAAGGAAGCGCAGAATGATACAAGAATGATAAATGAAAAGACCTTCGAACTAATAAAAGAATCATTTGATTTTGAGTTCTGCTATTAGTGCAACATTTACGAGGATTCATCAGCACATGGCAATGCATCCAGATCACCTACAACCCAAAATCCCAAATTTTGATTATCAAACATGGGGGGAAAGAATATCTTGAAATAATAAAAAAAATTCGAGCGCATCAAGCAAACATGAAGAAAAAATTTGTCTGAATTGGAGGATGATATGATTGATTTTATAGATAAAGTTGATGAAAAATATGGGCCCGAATATGAACCCGAAGAATATATATAATTATGCCGTTCTCCAATGTCCTATGCATATGAAAACTCTGGATTAACAAACACACGTTTGTGTTTGTTCTATCTAATGACTTCTTTGTTACAACCGTTGTGTTGATCTCATGTAGATTAGATCGCAGTTTTACGTTGTCATGATGAAAAGTCTTATTGTCAAACAATGCTTCTTTATAGTTGTCATGCGATATGTTTGACTGCACAACACTGCGAGATATTCCTTTTGCTTTCTTAATGGTTTTCTCCTGGCTAGAAATACTGTACATTTTCGACCTTAACCCAACATACTCCTTGATCACCTTTCCAGATAATTCATCCTTCATCTTCCCTAAAACCTCTTGTTAGTAATTGAATGCAAAGGCGAATCTTTAGGGTAATCGGATGTGTCATACCATCCTGCATGCCCTTTAGCTACTTCTAATTCCATGTCTTTATAGATGTCTTCAGTAGGGATATTTATAACAAAACTATCTGTATCTGTGTAAAGTACTCTGGACTCTGGATACAGGGGTTTAAAGTAGTCATAAAGAAATTCTAACATCAAAAGCTTTGATAATTCTAAAACGGTAAACCCAATAAATACAGGTTTGTCCAATTTGACTTTCTTTTTTTTCATCATTATGCCAAAAAGCTGATCATGAAATCTTCTGAAGTCCTGATAATTAGGTTTTGAAGTCAGCTTAATTGCTTCGTTCTCTTTAGTGACTAATCTGACATCTTTGCGCTTGTGCGGATTCTCCATAGTTTTTCCGAAACAGCTGTTGTTCATCAGCTTGAAAAAGTCTTTTTCTGAAGCATCTGTGGATTTAGTTCTGAGATCAGTGTTCTTCATGATGTATGGTTTCATGAACTGTTCTTGATCAAAAGCAATTATACGATGAACTGCTTTCAACTTCAAACCATGTCTTAAATAAAAATTTTTAGAAGTCTGTAATGACAGACATAATTTTTTTGCCTCGAAGATTAGGCACAAGTTTAGGCGGTTCTGTTTTTGCCATCTTTAGGCTTTCTGCTGCCAATGGATAGTCATTATGCAGGTCATGGAGCTCATGAGGATATTCTAAGTCAACTTCTTAGAATGAAACCACGCTGTTGACCGGCGTCAAACTGCCCAACCACTTTAATGCCCTTTGAATGTGTCACGGACGGACAGCCCTCCATCCTGCTTTTAATGTAGTTTGTCAGTTTATTTTCCCTTTTTTTTTTATGTGTGTGTAAAAGAGGGATGGGCAGCTGTGTGCTGTCAACTTTTCAGGGAGAAAAGTCTACCGTCCGTGCGGTTTGCGTGCATCCTTTTGCACCGCATGAACATTGCTTTTTGTGAGATACCCGTATAGTTGTGAAAACCGTGGAGAGCTCACTGAGTCATTGGAAGTTATTCCCCTTTGATCGGCAGCTGGCGTTTGGGAAAATTCTTATTTTACTCGGATTGGAGCCACGAGTGGAGAGACCACGTTCTCTTTGGCGAGGCATTTCATAAACCCGTGACGAAGGCCACTTGTCTTTCCTGACGGTGGTAGTCTTAGGGTGAGACAGAGGAATCCCTATTCCTGCCCACCAAGTCTTCAACTTGACCCTCTTCGCTGGGGGTGACCAGCTGTCAGCCATCCCATGGTGAAGGGCTGCTGGTGCTGTCGGCTCCCAGGTTCCGGACAGTCTTGTCGCTGAGGATTAGCCTGGCGGGCCCCCTTTTCCCCTCCTTCCACCCGCCGTTCTGGTGAGTTATTTTCGTGCTTCTTGGTTCTCATGTCGCATTCCACAGTGGTATCGGTTGTAAATTATAAATTAATATTTTCATTCAAAATCTGTCGTTTTTGGTACTGTGCTGGGGGCAGTACTACAGGTGTGGAGAATTATTGTGGTTTCAGGCGCGCTGCGAGCGTTAGCCTGATTTATAAATATGGAAGAGCAAGTTTAAAATTTTATTCTAAATGCGCTACGCTGAAGCGGTGACATTTTTCTTGTCAGCGATTTGGTCAGACACAGAGCGCACCGCGCACGCTTGTTTTCCATTTGGCTGAATCATTCTTTATTTGTATGTACTCGTCAGAGGTAGGGGTGTGCTTGTTTAGTTCTATTATATATTTTCATGTAAAGGAAAGAAAAAAAAAAGGACAAAACCTTCAGGCCGGACGCGGTGTGGATTGAGTTACCGCGCGACTCACTTGGGGTCGGGAAGCGAGCGTTCCTTCACGGCACCCCTGGTTGGTTCCGCTCCGCCTGTTTGTCTATTTGTTTATGTATTGTTTTATTTTGTTTATCATTTATTTTACTATTGTATTTCCTTTAATGTGAATGTGGTATGGGTGTGTTGTTGTAATTTTATTCTCAAGTCAACACGTCATCCGACATGTTTTCCTTGTCAGTTTTTATATACCCGAGGCCTTCAGATTGAAGGGGTAGTATATATTATGACAAAAATAGTTTCATCAGGTAAACGAATTTGTGTTGTTGTTTTTTTTAATCATTAGAGAGAGAAAAAAAAAAAAGATAGTAATAATGAAATGTGAAGTAAATTAAACTAGGTTCAGTCTTGCGGGTGTAGCCCATTTCGCCAGGTAATAGCCTGCACCTACACCATATTTCAGCTGTACCTAGAATGTATTCTAATGCCCCTTTTATAGGGCGGGGGTTTGTTTCTTGTTTTCCGTTGGTTGACGGGGTGCCGGGCCAGACGCCGTCTGGATTTTACATTCCGAGAGCTGTATGAAGAGGAGCCGGACGCTGACCGTGGTGCTAAGAGCGAGGCCAGAGCGCCCTTCCTGAGTATCAGCTTCTTTGGGATGCACCAGTGTTCCCTGGCTCGGACATGAAAAGACTTTAAGTTAAGTTTTATTTCTAGCTGTGTATGGGCGGTGTTTGGTGATGCCTGGCGTGTGGGAGACATTCTGTTTGGCTGTGATGTTTGTGAGGGTACATGTGTGAATGTATCAAGTGTTCATGAACTGTATAAGTGTGCGAATGTTGATGAATATGCTTGTGTGGTTGGGGTAGACCCTGTTTCATCCTTCATTTAATTGTTTCTCCCTGTCCTTTCTTTTCTTTATTTTGGGATATATTAGGGTTTAGGGTTTAAATTTATTTGTTCCCTGGGCCAGGGTGTGGGGTCTTTTGTTGGGTTATTTTGTCCATTTAGTTATTGTCAACCTCGGGTGATGTCGATGGAGGAAGGACTAGCGCACAGCCCAAACACACTCACAGCTTGCTTACAATCTCATTCATATATCATGCATTCGTCACATCAAACCACTAGTAAAGTCTATAACTTTACTACACATGATCATAGAACGAAACATCAATGCATATGGAATCAAACAAAATAAAACATTCTCTCTTTCCTGAACTTCACAAAATCATTTATCTAAAACATCATTAACTAACCCGGGTATAAATAGATTTCTACTTTACCTGGCCAGGTGATCTTAACTATTCACGAATCACTGTCTTTTTCTTTTCCTTTTTTTTTTCTTTTCACTGTCACTTTCACAACACGACACAACTGCTGGCACTGGTGTTGGTCTGCTTGCACCGGTCAGCTGGACTGCTGGCACCGGTCAGGCTGGACTGCTGGCGTTGGTCAGGTTGGACTGCCGATGAAAGTGGCGCTGGCCAAGTATGAGGTCGAACCCCCGGTTCAGATGGAACAGTGACTATCAACATCGATCTGTTCTCCTTTCTTTCTTCCTGCATTAACGCATTGCACTCTCTCTCTCTCTCCTAGTCTGCTCTATTAAATGGACATGGTTGCTTTTCTTTTCCTTTTCTTTTCTTTCTTTTTCTCTTCATTAGTTAGCAACTCTCTCTTTCCACATCTCTCTTTAGTCCTCCCTTTGCAGACTATATCTGGTGCTAATGCTCAAACTTCACTCCTCTCATCTCTCTGCCTTTCTCCTGCAGAGACTACACCCCAGAACCTCTCTCTCTCTCTCTGTCTCTCTGTTCGTTCTCCCCCCTCGTTCTGCCGTTCTCTCACTCTCACATCCTTCTTATTCCGTTCGATCTGTCCAAAAAGGGCGAGTACCATTGGTCAGTATTTTTACCCCTGATACCCGAAGTTATCTCCCTCTAATTCCATTGGATATTCAAATCATGCAGTCACGCCTACACGCCTTACTCTCTGTGGTGGTCAATTGGTCATTTAATTGATTAGCTAGATTTCACCCCCACCACACACTACCTTCTCCCTCTCCCTTTCCTGCTTTAACCTGCGACGTCCGACTAACAATGGCGCTGGTTCCACAAATTGGCTAGATGAGCCTGAGCCAGGCGCTACGACTCGTCTCGCTAGACATCGAGGCGTCGGTCAAAGCTGCTTAGTCCGTCTAGCCTGACAGACCGTCTCTGTGGAGCCTCTCCCCTATGCTTAATTGGCTGGATCCGAACCATGGGCCCGTCTATGTGGCGCCCAGAATATTTGAGTTAGAGCTTATGTCCAAACAACCTGGACCACGACTTGGTTGTTCTATTTTTGACCGTGACAATTTCCCCCTTGCAAAAGACTATGCACCGCATCGTCTCAAAACCACGGTACAAAAAAAACAACAACCGAATTTGCTGACACACAGCTACACGCGCAAAGTTTGAAAAATACTTTCCAACCAACGGTTTATAAATTATAAAATATACCATTAGTGAATACTACTCCAATGAGTTATCATTGACGTGCGTTCTTGCGTTATTTCAACTCATTTTATAACGACCTCTGTGCGCACTTATGCAATTCCCCTACCTGCGGATTTGCCACATCTTCTCTTCACAATTCTTATGAAAAGCACAATATAATATGATCACGATCATGACACTTCACTGAGGAATCTCCATCCTCACTTATTGCAAATAATGCATCACTACACAAGCGACTGTATGCTCCAAGCATAACTACATTCACATGAGCAAGTCTCACAAGGAAAATATGAACAAGTCTCACACCAAAAAAAATATGAACATAGCCAACTGGGAATGAACCCATATCCAATCAACATAACTGTAATCAACACGTGTTATCAACAAAGCACCCTGGATATGACTGACTTCCTCTGAGTTGCAGCTTGCTAGACTACACGGCTTAAATAGTCAGCTCCGACATTCTGTCGACCGGGAATGTACTGCACTCGATACCTGTAGGGCTGCAATGCCATTGCCCAACGCAGCACTCTGCTGTTTTTCAACTGCGCCTCCTGCAGGAATTTGAGTGGTTGATGATCAGTCTCTATCACGAAACTCTTTCCCACACAAGTATTTGTGGAATTTCTGCACGGCCCACACAACGGCTAAACACTCTTTCTCTACGGTTGCGTACCCTTCTCACACTTTGTCAACTTCCTGCTAGCATACCTCACAGGGAACTCGACCCCTTCATGCTCCTGTAACAATACTGCACCTATCCCACCACCTGATGCATCTGTCCGCAACAAAAATGGTTTGGACATATCTGGTAGCTTCAAGATGGGACGGGAACCTAGTCTTTCCAGCACCGTCTGCAGTGCTTGCTCTGCAGCGTCTGACCATTCGACCACTGCCGGTTTCCCTGCCTTGACCAAATCACTGAGAGGACTCGTGATTGCTGCGAAATTTGGAACAAACTCCCTATAGAACCCAATAAAACCTAGCAGACTCCTGACTTCTGTTTTGGTCTTTGGTCTCTCTGAATTCATCATCTTCTCCACCTTTCCCTTTCTGGCTGCTTTGTGTCGCCTCGACAACAAAACCTAGGAACTCCAGGCTTGGAAAACCAACCTGGCACTTTGTTGGTCTGGCTGTGAGATTGGCTTGTCTCAACCTCTCTAAAACTGCTCCTAGCTGCCTCATATGCTCCTCCCATGTCTCGGATGCTATCAGAATGTCATCCATGAAATTCACAACGCCTTCCAATCCCGTCAATAACTTCCTCATCATCCGAGAGAAGACTGCAGGTGCGTTGACCATCCCAAAAGGGAGTACTCGCCACTGGTATAGCCCCATAGGAGTGGAGAATGCTGTGACTTCCTTTGAGTCCTCACTCAAGGCTATTTGCCAGTAACCCTTGCTCAGATCTATCCTGGTGAAATACTGGCTCTTGCTTGTGGCGATCTGAGCGAACAGGTCTTCCATGTTCGGTATGACCTCTGCATCGACCCTGGTGACACTGTTCAGACGTCTATAGTCAACACAGAATCGATGCTCACCTGACTTTTTCCTCACTAAGACGACGGGTGCACTATACGATGATTTGGACGGTTCAATCACCCCAAGGTCCAACATCTTTTCTACCTCCTCCTCGATCACTTGCTTGGTGGCATATGGGATCGGGTAGGCTTTCACATGTACGGGTTTTTGCGATGTTAACTCCACCGTACATGTCTCTAGAGTTGTCCTGCCTGGTTTATCAGTCAGGGACCCCTATACTGTTCTAGGAGCCCCTAACTTCCTCCTGTCTCCTACTGTCTAGCCCTTCATACAGTGACACATCCCTGTATGACTCTTCTCCTGGAATCTCGGGCAACAAAATCTCCCCTTCTTCTGCTGGGTCTCCTTCACCTCCATCAATGATTGCTGCTGCGCCTATGTGCTGGGTCTCACGCTGAATGTATTTGCGGAGCAAATTTGCATGGAAAAGTTTTGATTTCCCATTCACATCGATTCGGTAGTCTGATCTACCTTTTCAATGATGGTGAATGGTCCCTTCCAATGCATCAGCAGCTTGTTGTGATCCGTGGGAAGCAGTTAACAGGACTTGATCTCCCACCTTGAGGAATTGCTTCCTCACCTTCCTGTCATACTGCTTCTTCTGGACGACCCTAGCCTCCTGCAAACTCTCCCTTGCGACCTTACATGTCTCCTCGAGCCTATTGCGTAAGTCCACCACATACTGATATGTGGTTTTGACTTCTTCGGACTCCTGTTCTCCGGACCACAGCTCTTTGAGAATGCACACCGGTCCCCGAACTGTCCGCCCATACAGCAGCTCAAATGGCGAAAAGCCTGTGCTTTCCTGAGGGCTTCCCTGTAGGCGAACAGTGCCGCTGGAATGTAGCGGTCCCAATCTGCTGGCCTTTCCTCACAGAGCTTCTTTAAGATGCCCTTCAGCACACCATTGAATCTCTCCACCAAGCCATTGCATTGTGGGTGGTATGGGGTAGTGAGAAGCTGTGTGATCCCTAGCAGCCTGTGACCTCCTTCATCACGCCTGAGGTGAACTGTGACCCCCTGTCACTGAGAATTTGTGCTGGCACCCCATACGCGAGAAAAGATGTCTACCAGCCCTTCAGCGACCTGTTGCGTATCTAAGCCTTTCAATGCAACCGCTTCTGGGTATCTGGTCGCGTAGTCCACCAGCGTCAACACATACCTGTGCCCACCTTTGGAACAGGGCGCGATTGGGCCAATCAGATCAACAGCCACCTCCTGAATGGTGTGTCAATTAAAGGGGGATGTTTAAGAGGCGCCTTCCTCTTCACCCCTCTTGTGGCTGACCTTTGACACACGTCACATGACATGCAGAAACGCTTGATGTCTGCCATTGCCCCTGGCCATGAAAATCATCGAAGATTCGGTCAGCTGTTTTGCTGGTGCCGAGATGACCGCCATGAGCGACTCGTGACCCACTGACATGACAGTGTCACGATAACCTGCTGGTACCTCTAACTGAGTGGTCACCTTACCTGTCTTCCCCTTGGTGAACACTCGGTACAACAGCCCGCCTTTCACAAGAAATTCTGTCTCACCCTCCTCAAACCTCCTGTTTCTCTCCACCTCTTGCCAACTCCCAAGACTTCACGAGCGAAGGGTCTTGTTCCTGCGCTGCCCTAAACTCATCAGGCGACACATCTATGCCTGACTTCCTTGCCGGAACGACTAACGGTTTATCAACCTTTCCCTCCTTCTTGCTCGTGTTTGAACTGCTGCCCCTGTAGCAGTCAACAACTCAGGATCCCCTGGATCCCTTGCCCCTGGAATATTTCCAATGATCAAATCATGAAGGGGTTTCTCCATCACCAACGCAGACAACTCGCCTGAGAAGTAAGGGGTACGTACTTCTATCTTAGCAACTGGAAACTCCCTCACAGTGCCATCGATTAGAGTACAGGTCTGGATTTGCCCTGTCAAATCCCCTTTCTCGACCAGCGTTGTTCGTACTACCCCGCATGAACAACCAGTGTCTCGTAACACTTTCACCCTCTGCTGGCCAATCCACCCTTCTTCACTGGTAACGAACCACTCAGCCTAGTGCCCTCCATCCCTGACACTGACTGCTGTCCAGTGCTAGCCATAGGCTGCACTCCACCCTCTTCAGACTGAATCCCTTTTGGTTCCACTGCAGGTCGTTTCCCTTGACGACCCTTATCCACCTCTTGCAAGGCTGCTGCCTTCTGGAACCTCATGCGACAATCCCTCGCCACATGTCCCTTCTTGTGACAAATGAAACACCTTTGTCCCTTTGTCCTCCTTTCTGCCCCACCACTGGGTTTGCAGACTGTGCAGAAACTCCCTAGTCTCCTTGCACTCTTCTCACCTGTGCCTAGCACCTGTTTCTCCTGCCACCTTAGTGCCCAAACGTGCCTCTCTATACACCTCTGCGAACTTCAACAACTCCCCTGCTGTCTCTGGCTGTCTCTCTTTCAAATGTATAGTTAACTCAGGGCCGCAACCTGACAAAATCTGTTCCTTCATAACTAGCTCTTTCAATTCAGCGAACTCCTTTTTCGTACCACTCAACTCTAACCATTTATCAAAATAGTGATCTAAACGTGCACCAAAGTGAGTGTACGTCTCACCTGCTTGTAATTTAGCTGAACGAAATTTCTTCCTGAACCCCTCCTCTGTGAGGTCAAATCCTTTCATCAACGATTCCTTCACAGCGCCGAAATCAGACTGTTGTTCTGCTGGTAACGCAGTGAAAATTTGCAATGCCTTACCCGTCAGTAACGCCGACAAAATGACTGCCCACTCTTCTGGAGGCCAACCCTGACTGGTCGCAAACGTTTCGAAACGACTGATGTATGCGTCAATCGAATCGGTCCCTTCCGAGAATTTTGGCAACTTGGGTCGGGGGCGTAACTGCGCACAGAGTCACTGGAAAGGGAACTACCATCCTCGGTGGTCTCCCTTTGTATTCTCACTTTCTCTAACTCTAGTTGAACCTTTAGTCTTTTGTTTCCTGCGTTTCCCTAGCTTTAATCCTTTCTGTTTCCTGCTTCATTTCTTTCTGTTTCCTGCGCCTCCCTTATTCTTTCTGTTTCCTGCTTCATTCTTTCTGTTTCCTGCGCTTCCCTTATTCTGTCTGTTTCCTGCTTCATTCTCTCTGTTTCCTGCGTTGCACTAGCTTTAGTCCTTTCCTGCTCTGCTAATGCTATCTCTACGGCAACACGGCGTCTTTCCGCGCGTTCATCCCTTTCCATCTTTTGCTGGTTTTCAACGAATGCTTGCAACTCTTCTCCCGAATAACCTAAATCAACGAGCGACGCTCACAAGTTGTTCAATAGGGTGTTCTTTTCTTCCGCCATATATATCTCTTTCTTCTTTTTTTTTGTTTTTGAACAAGATTTTATTACTATGACAGCCAAACTGGTGGTTACCGACACGAGTGACGTAATAGCACAACCCTATGAATGATATTAGCTTGGACAACGTAGTTAGTTTTTATAAGACGCCCAGCGCCTGACCCAACTATGAGAGCGAATTATAGGCAATCTGTGCGAAATGAGTACTCTGGGGCTGAAATGCCAAGCCTAGTATTAACTATCTTGGAAGCAATGCCAAGCCTAGTATTTAACTATCTTGGGAACATACAGTAAGACAACCCCTTGTCTTAGGATTACAATACTTGAATCCCACCCAGCTTCCTCTCTGAGAAGTTGAACAATTATAATAAATGGGCCAGAATATCCTGGCAAGCTCGCCAATAAATTGTCAACCTCGGGTGATGTCGATGGAGGAAGGACTAGCGCACAGCCCAAACACACTCACAGCTTGCTTACAATCTCATTCATATATCATGCATTCGTCACATCAAACCACTAGTAAAGTCTATAACTTTACATCACATGATCATTAGAACGAAACATCAATGCATATGGAATCAAACAAAATAAAACATTCTCTCTTTCCTGAACTTCACAAAATCATTTATCTAAAACATCATTAACTAACCCGGGTATAAATAGATTTCTACTTTACCTGGCCAGGTGATCTTAACTATTCACGAATCACTGTCTTTTTCTTTTCCTTTTTTTTTTTCTTTTCACTGTCACTTTCACAACACGACACAACTGCTGGCACTGGTGTTGGTCTGCTTGCACGGTCAAGCTGGACTGCTGGCACCGGTCAGGCTGGACTGCTGGCGTTGGTCAGGTTGGACTGCCGATGAAAGTGGCGCTGGCCAAGTATGAGGTCGAACCCCCGGTTCAGATGGAACAGTGACTATCAACATCGATCTGTTCTCCTTTCTTTCTTCCTGCATTAACGCATTGCACTCTCTCTCTCTCTCCTAGTCTGCTCTATTAAATGGACATGGTTGCTTTTCTTTTCCTTTTCTTTTCTTTCTTTTCTCTTCATTAGTTAGCAACTCTCTCTTTCCACATCCTCTCTTTAGTCCTCCCTTTGCAGACTATATCTGGTGCTAATGCTCAAACTTCACTCCTCTCATCTCTCTGCCTTTCTCCTGCAGAGACTACACCCCAGAACCTCTCTCTCTCTCTCTGTCTCTCTGTTCGTTCTCCCCTCGTTCTGCCGTTCTCTCACTCTCACATCCTTCTTATTCCGTTCGATCTGTCCAAAAAGGGCGAGTACCATTGGTCAGTATTTTTACCCCTGATACCCGAAGTTATCTCCCTCTAATTCCATTGGATATTCAAATCATGACAGTCACGCCTACACGCCTTACTCTCTGTGGTGGTCAATTGGTCATTTAATTGATTAGCTAGATTTCACCCCCACCACACACTACCTTCTCCCTCTCCCTTTCCTGCTTTAACCTGCGACGTCCGACTAACAATGGCGCTGGTTCCACAAATTGGCTAGATGAGCCTGAGCCAGGCGCTACGACTCGTCTCGCTAGACATCGAGGCGTCGGTCAAAGCTGCTTAGTCCGTTAGCCGGACAGACCGTCTCTGTGGAGCCTCTCCCCTATGCTTAATTGGCTGGATCCGAACCATGGGCCCGTCTATGTGGCGCCCAGAATATTTGAGTTAGAGCTTATGTCCAAACAACCTGGACCACGACTTGGTTGTTCTATTTTTGACCGTGACAGTTATCTTCTTTTAGGTGCTGTCATCTTCTATTTTCCTTCTTTTCTAATTTATCTTTCTATCCTCACTCTCCTTGATAGTCGTCCCTCCTCCGCCAGGTGTGAATGAGATTTTTATTAATTTAATAAATTGCTTATTTGGTTTATTTTGTTTTCCATGAGTGGTTTTGAGTGGGTGGTCGATGAGTGTTGTGCCCTGCCTGTCCCTCCTCTTCCATCCTCACATCCTTGATTACGTGGACTTGACCGCGACATTTGGGGGCTCGTCCGGGATGTGAAGGTTTGGAATTGAGGAGGGTTGTCGGGATTTTCACAGCACTCTCGGCTACTGCTCCAGCCCTCATGGCTGTGTTACATTAAGCGGGTGGTTGGCTGGGCCGGAGTCCCACCGTGAAGGGGACTCCACGCGGAGTGGAGCATTTGTGGGGTTGCCGTGACCGGAAAGTCCAGTTCCCGTCCTTGGTCGCCGGCGCTCTAGCCGCCTCTGCGTCTTGTTCGTTTGATTGTTTTCTAAAAATATCGCCGGTGTGTGTGAAACTTAACTCCTTAACTTTGCTGTTATCTTTCAATAGGTAACGGGAGGGTAAAGGGCGGGGAGTGTATTTTGGTTCCATTTGTGCAGTTCTACAGCGTCAGTGTTTGTGCTGACATAGGTTTAGACCGTATTTTGCTTGCCTGATTTTGCTGTACCCCAGACTACGACTGAGAGTAGCGCAGGTAAAGTAGGTAGGATCCTGTTGGTTTATTGGTCTAATTGCGTGCGGAAAACTAGCTGGTAACACCCCCTCTGTCCTGTTAAAACACTTAAGTATTTATTTTTCTGGTGATTATTTTTGTTTACACTAGGGTCAGGTTTCTGTATTTGTTTAGTAGTAAGGAGACTAGCTCCCTTTTTGATAAGCTTCTTCTTCTTCCCATCATTTATTCGTAGCACTCACTAAAAAAATAATTTTATATTTTTACTTGTTTAGGTATTTATATTACACACTCTCTTGAGGGATGGTGCTTGA
>CM031599.1:94827953-94831320 GCA_018398815.1 Conus ventricosus | reverse complement strand
AAGTGGGGAACCATGGGGTCTTTATGAATCGGTGGGGGGGGGGGGAACAATCTCTTTTTCGGTCGGATTTGAGTTTTTTTTTTTTTTTAAATGTTTTGTCTGTGTGAGTAATTCAGATTTCTCTCTGTTCTCCTTGATGAAATACCAGGGGACCCCCCCTTTGTGCTTCGCTGCACGGTTCCTCTATACTCGCCTCTCCTCCTCATCCACTGACTAAACACCCCCACCCCTCCCTCCCTCTCGCTTTCCCTCCCGTGAGGTGTGTGTGTGTGTGTGTGTGTGTGTGTGTGTGTGTGTGTGTGTGTGTGTGTGTGTGTGTGTGTGTGTGTGTGTGAGAAAGAGAGAGAGAGAGAGAGAGAGAGAGAGAGTGTGTGTGTGTATGTGTGTGTGAGTGTTGTGTGAGAGATAGAGAGAGAGAGAGAGGGAGTGTGTGTGTGTGTGTGTGTGTGTGTGTGTGTGTGTGTGTGTGTGTGTGTGTGTGTGTGTGTGTGTGTGTGTGTGTGTGTGTGACAGAGAGTGAGAGAGAGAGAAAGAGAGAGAGAGGAGAGAAGAAGAGAGGAGGAGAGAGAGAGAGTGAAAAAGGAGAGAGAGAGAGGGGAGAGAGAGAGAGAGAGAGAGAGTTGAGAGACAGTTAAATTAGACAGGCAGACAGACAGACAGACCCACACACGGTGAAAACGAGGGGAGAGAGAGAGAGAGGGAGAGAGAGGAGAGAGAGGAGGAGAGAGAGAGAGAGAGGAGAGAGGAGAGGGAGAGAGAGAGAGAGAGAGAGAGTGTGTGTGTGTGTATGTGTGTGTGCGTGAGCGTGCCGTGCGTTCGTGTGTGTGTGTGTGTGTGTGTGTGTGTGTGTGTGTGTGTGTGTGCGTGCGTGCGTGCTGCGTGCGTGCGTGCGTGTGTGTGTGTGTGTGTGTGTGTGTGTGTGTGTGTGTGTGTGTGTGTGTGTGTGTGTGTGTATGTGTGTGTGTGGTGTGTGTGTGTATGTGTGTGCGTGTGTGTGTGTGCGTGTGCGCATGCGCGTGCGTGTGTGGTGTGTGTGTGTGTGTGTGTGTGTGTGTGTGTGTGTGTGTGTGTGTGTGTGTGTGTGTGTGTGTGTGAAGAGGGCAGTGGGGGGCGGGGGGAGTATGAGCGTGAGAGGAAGAGCGGGCAGATTTATTCGCGTGTGTGGTGATTGTGTACGAGCGTACGTCACATTACCTGTCTCTTTTCTCCATTTTTTCCACCCCCCCCCCCCCCCTTCACACACACACACACACACACACACACACACACACACCCCCACACACACACACACACACACACACACGCACGCACACACACATACACACACACGCACGCACACAAAACATCACACACACACACACACACACACACACACACAACACACACACACACACACACACACACACTCCTTTTTTCCATAACCCCCCCCCCCACACACACACACAACACACACACATACACACACACTCGCACACACACACACACACACACACACACACCACACACACACACACACACACACACACACACACACACACACACATCCGTCTAATATCACTATGTGGATAGACGTTACATTGAAGACAACAACAACAACAACAACAACACACACACACACACACACACACACACACACACACACACACACACACACACACAACTCATGCACGCACGCACGCACGCACGCACTCACGCACGCACGCACGCACGCACGCACGCACGCCACGCACGTACGCACACACACACACACACACACACACACCACACACACACACACACAACACACACACACACACACACACACACACACACACACACACACACACAACACCCAGCCACCGATTTACTTCAACAGGTCCATCTGAAAACGACAAGGACAGCAAGGCTTGGCAGTCTAACCAGCCACAAAACAGACAGATACAACACATCCAGAAAACCAAACAGCCACAGACAACAACATTCAACAACAAAGAGTATCTAACATATATTACAATGGAAGAAAAGATACGTTCCTTGTCGACAGGCCAAATCGCCCATGCTGTATCCTACAGAGAGGCGAAGACCTATCATCCGCAGCCAGTTCAGGGCAGCATGGAGAGAAAGACTCCAGGCGGAGGTAGAGAGAAGGATGACATTCACCATCTTGAGCGTGCCCAACAAGTCACCATCTTCAGACTAAGAACCGGACACTGTCAGTTGCTCTCCCACCTCTATCGCCTGAGTATATCGCACACAGAGGAGTGCCCATGTGGCACTGGCCCACAAAACCCAGCCACGTACTTCAGGCCTGTCCACGTTCGACAGCCTGCGAGCATGAGTTTTTGGCCCGGTGCAGTGGAACTCCAAGACAAGCTGTGGGTGGACGGCAGACTCACTCCGACGGACCGCTGACTTTGCCCAAGCGACGGACTTTGTATCTGACCAGCATGACCAGGGAACGCAGAAGAAGAAGTTCCTTGTCGACAGATACAGCTTCTGCAAGAGCCAGACATGCCAGACCTGGCAAACATTAACAGTGGAACTCCCTCAGCTGCCTAAAGAGATCAACTTTTTTTTTTTCATCTGATGTAAGATTGTACAGGAAGAAAGATTGTGACAACATTCCCGATGTGTTCTCTGAAAGTGAATTTTAAAGGGCTTTATGAATGAGGAGGAATTCTGTTTTACGTCTCGTCACACATATAGGTGATTGCAGACGTGTAAATAACATAGTGTTTACAATTTTAGACTATTATCATGAAAGAAGAGAAGCTTTATGAATGAGGTTTTTGTGTGTGTTGTTGTTTTGTTGTTGTTGTTGTTGTTGTTGTTTTGTTTTGTTTGTTTTTTGTTTGGTTATTTGTTTGTTTGTTTTCAATGACTTGTGAGTTGACTTCAACGCCGTCACAGCCCTGATGTGGCCCTGTGCGGTCGGCTTGGCTAGTAAGCAACGTGACCTTGCCTGTGGATAGGGAAGATTCATCTTGGGAGTGCTTCGTTGTACTAGTGACAGCGATCTTGGCAGTATTTTCTTGTTGTGTTTGTTTGTTTGTTTGTTTGTTTTTCCAACTGACTATCGGCTGAGGAGTATGTTCTGTGTGTGACCTACTGATCATCATCTGGGTAATATTTTCTGTTGTTTCCTGCTGATTATTACCTGGAGAGTATTTCGATTTTTTTCTTTCTTGTTTCTTGATTTTCCTACTGACAATAACATCCGCTGAGAATTTGAAATTGCTGACATTTATTTGATGAGTATTTGCCCCTACTGATAGCAGTTTGGTGAGTATGTGCCCCTGCTGACAGTAATTTGGTGAGTAGTTGCCCCTACTGACAGTAATTTGGTGAGTATTTGCCCCTACTGACAGTTATTTGGTGAGTATTTGCC
>CM031599.1:94805282-94817782 GCA_018398815.1 Conus ventricosus | reverse complement strand
TTCTTGACCAATCCCTCTCCTTTGAGAAACAGGTTTCAAATATTTGCAAGATTGCCTATTTAGAACTAAGAAGAATCAGCTCCGTACGTCACCTTCTCTATACAGATGCTACAAAAACTCTCATTTGTGCCTTTGTCTTATCTAGAATAGATTACTGCAACTCACTTTTGGCTGGCCTTCCAAAATACCTGATAGAAAGATTACAGCGAATCCAAAATCATGCAGCCCGAGTCGTCTGTAGAGCAGGAAAATATGATCACATTTCGCCTCTACTTCACTCTCTTCACTGGCTATCTGTCTCAAACCGTATCTCGTACAAAATCTCAACTCTCACTTTCTCTGCTCTCTTTGAAAATGGACCTTCTTATCTCACAGATTTCCTTAAAATCTACACCCCCTCTCGACAACTACGCTCCTGTGCTGACGACCGCCTTCTACGTATGACTCGATTCAGGACTACTACTGGTGAAAGATCTTTCTCTTTTCAAGCTACAGCGACGTGCAACAGACTGCCAGACTCTCTCAGACATTCAGATTCTTTCAAGTCTAAACTTAAAACCCATCTATTTTCTCATAATTAGTCAATGCTGTGAAGGGGGGGGGGGGGGGGGGGGGTACAACCTAACTCATAGCGTCTGGGCCTTTTCAAATGTAGTGTATGTGTATGTTCTCCATTACATATATTTGTTGTATGACTGAACGTTATAGGATTAAGTGTTTGTAGTGATACTTGAAAGATACGTGAACGTCACACTCGTAGGATTAGGATTTGTTATTGTAGTAATAGTATTTGTAGCTGGGTGTAATGTGTACTATTGTATATGAGAAGGGTGAATGTAGTATGACTTTGTAAAGCGCTCACAGAGATATTCGTTTGATTAAGCGCTATATAAGAAACCATTATTATTATTATTATTATTATTATTATTATTATTATTATTATTATTATCATAAAAAACAAGAGAGAAAGAAAAAGACTGTGCACTCCTAATATGCCATTTTATCAAGCAGAGAGAGCGAGCGAGCGAGCGAGAGAGAGAGAGAGAGAGAGAGAGGAGAGAGAGAGAGGAGAGAGAGGAGGAGAGAGAGAGAGAGAGAGAGAGAGAGACAGACAGACAGACAGACAGACAGACAGACAGAGAGGGAGGCAGACAGATAGGACAGACAGACAGACAGACGCCGACAGTGGTTCGGGTGGGGTGGGGGGTTGAGAGTGAGTGGCGAGGGCTTAATTAACGACGTATTCCACCCGGAGTTTGCCAGACAGCAGCGAACGATCCAACATTTCCGAACAATGCGATCCTTCTCTCATCACCATACGACCTGCTATCAAACAGCGATGGATGCAATTAATCTGGCCGTGTGTCTGATCGCTATCAGTTTGGGAAATTCGCCCCTGCTGATATTGTTCATGATTATCCGAGATGTCTACATTACGAACTTAGACGATACACCCACCTCATTAAGACTTGTTTTGGGGGGGGGGGGGGGGGTGAGGGAGGGGAGGGGGAGGGGAGGGGAGGTGGCGGAGGATCCGATTAATGCCGACATGACAAAAGACACAAAATTAGGTTAAGTAGAGAAAGGATCGCAAGTGGATTATACGGATCATGAACATAAGGACACTGTACCCTAGCACGCGCGCGCGCACACACACAACACACACACACACACACACACACACACACACACACACACACACACACACACACACACACACACACACACACACGCACACACACAGACACATACACAACACACACACACGTGTGTGTGTGGGTGCGTGCGTGCGTGCGTGCGTGCGTGCATGCGTGCGTGCATGCGTGCGTGCGTGCGTGTGTGTGTGTGTGTGTGTGTGTGTGTGTGTGTGCGTGTGTGTATGTATGTATGTTTGTGTACACACACAAATAGATAGATAGATAGATATATAGATAGATAGATAGATAGATAGATATTAGAGAGCGGCACGTCAAAGAAAAAAACTAAGACAGAGAGGAAGGATCTAGAGGAGGGATGGCAGATAATGGGTGAAAGTGGAGAAGAGAAACCAAGCTTTCATCATCACAATCTCTCTCTCTCTCTCTCTCTCTCTCTCTCTCTCTCTCTCTCTCTCTCTCTCTCTCTCTCTCTTTCTTTCTCTCTGTCTCTCTCTCTCTCTCTCTCTCTCTCTCTCTCTCTCTCTCTCTCTCTCTCTCTCTCTCTCTCTTTCTCCTTACGTCCACTCATCCGTCCATCCGTCTCTCTCTCTCTCTCTCTCTCTCTCTCTCTCTCTGTAATATACGGAAATGACTTTCGTTTCAAGTGAATGGACTCTTGAGGCACGTGCCATACAGGTTTAACAGCCGAAATACATCTTCAATACCCTACGTTCAAAGACCGCCCATCCCACGTTGATTTTCCGCGCATTCGACACCAACGGGAGAGAAGGAGGGACGGAAATGTTCCTCCGGGCTGATGCGCTAGAGTCAAGAGAGTCAAGGGTATCATGATGGGGCCATCAGAGAGACAGAATGCAACTGTAAAAAAACAGAGGCACTTCTTTTTTTTTAAATGAATAATGTACAAAGAACAAGCATATCCAATTATGTGTAATCGTGCAAGCGAATGATGTTACCCGAACTCTCTGTTTTTATTCTCTCTCTGCCTGTCGTGTTCGCAATTGCACGTACACATTCATACACACAGACGCGTGTAAACACACAAGATCACACGTACAGGTGTACACACACACACACACACACACACACACACACACACACCACACACACACACACACACACACACGCACGCACGCACGCACGCACGCACGCACGCACGCACACACACACACACACACACACACACACACACACACCACACACACACACACACACACACACAGATATGTAAGTGCGAGTGATGGTGGTTGTGGAGGGGGGGGGGAGGGGGGAGGGGGGTTCCCTCGGAATTAACATGTGTTCTGACTCCATTCCTTATACAGTCCTTCGAATGAGACTATAAACCGAGGTTCCGTATGTGAACGCACGCACAAGATCTTGCACACACGTAAAATCCCATCACCAACTTTCGGAAGAGAAGGCCAGTTGGGCCGTTGGTGTGGATGACACGTTACACATAGCATGCCCCTTCCCCAAAGATGGAGTATGGCTGCTTAATGGCGGGATTAAAAAAAACGGTCATACACACAAAGTCCACTGCCTGTCTATACAGGCAGTGTCCGCAGGAGTATCAGCCTGCGTACGCAAAAAGAGAGAATGGAAGAAACGATTTCTCTGAAGCAATGGGAGTTATGAGACAGACCTCTCATCAACAAACGCAATACGTACAAACAATGACACCCCATTTAAAAAGTTCGTTTTCATTTTGAAGACAAATTTCTATCTCACCAACTTTTTTGTTATTTTTAGTAAATAACCCATTCAGAAAGCCTGGGTGATTAAAATCAGTCTGACAGCAACATCCTGGAAGAATATTTGATGCAAAAAGTGGACATTATTTAAAAACAACATCAAACAACAACAAAGGTTGGTAGAAAAAGACTCTTACTCCATGGAATAGATAAAAATTCGTGGATCTTTTTTACCGTTACGAAAGGATGTGCACACACACCGCACACAACACCACACCACACACACACACAAACACAACACCACACCAACACACAACACACACCACTATGCGCACAATCACACACACGCGCGCGTACACATTGTGGTGAGTTTTGAAATGCAAGCCATCTGCCTATATTTTGATGGTGCTTTTGAATACGTTTCAGCGTTGGCGTGGAACGAAGACCCTCAAACACCAGCATGGTGAAATTCGCAGTGGCTGACGGAGATGGGAGAGAGCAGAGGGGAGGAAGGAAGAGCAGAGAGGGAGGAGGAAAGAAGCCGAGAGGGTGGAGGAAGGGCAGGAGAGGGAGGAGGAAAGGGCAGAGAGAGGGAGGAGGAAGGGCAGAGGAAGGGAGGAGGAAAGGGCAGAGAGAGGGAGGAGGAAGGGCAGAGAGGGAGGAAGAAGGGCAGAGAGAGGGTGGAGGAAAGGGCAGAGAGAGGGTAGGAGGAAGGGTAGAAGAGCACGAGGAGGAGGAAGGGCAAGAGAGGGAGGTGGAGGAAGGGCAGCAGAGAGGGTGGAGTAGGAAGGCAGAGAGGGTGGAGGAAGGCAGAGAGAGGGTGAGGAAGGCAGACAGAGAGGGAGGAGGAAGGGCAGAGGGGAGGGTGGAGAAGGGAAAAGGGCGGGAGAGGGAGGAAAGAAGGGCAGAGAGAGGGTGGAGGAAGGCAGAGAGAGGGTGGAGGAAGGGGCAGAGAGGGGAGGAGGAAGGGCAGAGAGGAAGCGGAAAGGCAGAGAGAGGGAGGAGGAAGGCGAGAGGAAAGGAGGAAGGCCCCCAGAGAGGGAGGAGGAAGGAGCAGAGAGGGAGGAGGAAGGCAGAGAGGGTGGAGGAAGGCAGAGAGCGGAGGGGGAGGAAAAGGGCAGAGAGGGAGGAGGAAGGACAGAGAGGGAGGAGGAAGGGCAGAGAGAGGGAGGAGGAAGGACAGAGAGGGAGGAGGAAGGGCAGAGGAGGGAGGGAAGGGCAGAGGAGGGAGGAAGGGCAGAGAGAGAGGAGAGGAAGGTCAGAGAGGGTGGGGGGAAGGGCCCGAGAGAGGGGGAGGAGGAAGGAGAGGCAAAAGAGGGGAGGAAGGAAGGGCAGAGAGAGGGATGGAGGAAGGACAGAGAGGGAGGAGGAAGGGCGAGAGGGAGGAGGAAGGGCAGAGAGAGGGAGGAGGAAGGGCAGGAGAGGGGGGGGGAAAGGGGCCCAGGAGGGAGGAGGAAGGGCAGAGAGAGGGAGGAGGAAGAGCCAGAGAGGGAGGAGGAAGGGCAGAGAGAGGGAGGAGGAAGGGCAGGAGAGGAGAGGGAGGAAGGGCAGAGGAAGGGGGGAGGAAGGGCAGAGAGGGGGGGAAAGGGGAAGGACAGAGAGAGGGAAGGAGGAAAGGGCAGAGAGAGGGAGGAAGGGAAGGGCAGAGAGGGAGGAGGAAGGGCAGAGAGAGGGAGGAGGAAGGAGCAGGGAGAGAGGGAGGAGGAAGGGCAGAGAGGGAGGAGGAAGGGGCAGAGAGGGGAGGAGGAAGGGCAGGAGAGGGAGGGAGGAGGGAGGAGGGCAGAGAGAGGAGGCGAGGAGGAAGGGGCAGAGAGAGGGAGGAGGAAGGGCAGAGAGGGGGGAGGAAGGGCAGAGGAAGGAGAGGAGGGAAGAAGGAAGGGCAGAGAGGGGAGGAGGAAGGGCAGAGGGAGGAGGGGAGGAGGAAGGGCAGAGAGGAGGGAGGAGGAAAGGGCAGGAGGGGAGGAGAGGAAGGGCAGAGAGGGGGGGAAAGGAGGAAGGGCAGAGAGAGGGGGAGGAGGAAGGGCCAGAGAGGGAGGAGGAAGGAGGAGGGGAGGGGGGGAGGAAGGGGCCAGAGAGAGGGAGGATGGAAGGGCAGAGAGGGAGGAGGAAGGGCAGAGAGAGGGAGGAGGAAGGGCAGAGAGAGGGAGGAGGAAGGGCAGAGAAGAGGTGGAGGAAGGGCCCAGAGAGAGGAGGGAGGAAGGGCAGAGAGGGAGGAGGAAGGGCGAGAGGAAAAGGGGAGGGATGGGCAGGAGAGGGAGGAGGAAGGGCAGAGAGGGTGGAGGAAGGGGCCCAGAGAGAGGGAGGAGGAAGGGCAGAGGAGGGGAGGAGGAAGGGCAGAGAGGGTGGAGGAAGGGCAGAGAGAGGGAGGAGGAAGGGCCAGGAGAGGGGGGAGGGGAAGGAAGGGCAGAGGAGAGGGAGAGGAAGGGCAGAGAGAGGGGTGGAGGATGGGCAGCGAGAGGAGGGGAAGGGCAGAGAGGGGGGAGGAAGGCAGAGAGGGAGGAGGAGGGAGGGCGGCAGAGAGAGGGGGAGGAGAAGGGCAGAGAGGGGGGGAGGAAGGCGCAGGGGGAGGGAGGAGGGAAGGGCAGAGCAGAGGAGGGGGACGGAGGGGAGGCGGGAAAGAGGGAGGAGGAAGGGCAGAGAGGGAGGAAGGAAGGGCAGGGGAGGGAGAGGGAACGGGCAGAGAGAGGAGGGAGGAAGGGCAGAGAGGGAGGAGGAAGGGCAGAGAGGGGGAGGAGGAAGGGCGAGAGGGAGGAGGAGGGCAGAGAGGAAGGAGGAAGGGCGGGAGAGGGAGGAGAGGAAGGGCAGAGGAGGGAGGAGGAAGGGCGGGGAGAGGGAGGAGGAAGGGCAGAGAGGGAGGAGGAAGGGCAGAGAGGGAGGAGGAAGGGCAGAGGGGAGGGAGGAAGGGCAGGGAGGAAGGAGGAAGGGCAGAGAGAGGGAGGGAAAGGGCAGAGGTGGGAGGAGGAAGGGCAGAGAGAGGGAGGGAGGAGAGGGCAGGAGAGAGGGAGGAGGAAGGGCAGAGAGGGATGAGGAAGACCAGAGAGGGGAGGAGAAGGGGACGAGAGGGACGGAGGAAGGGCACAGATAGGGAGGAGGAGGGCAAGAGAGAGGGAGGAGGAAGGGCAGGGGAGGGAGGAGGAAGGGCAGAGAGGGAGGGAGGAAGGGGCAGAGAGAGGGAGGAGGAAGGGCAGAGAGGGAGGAGGAGGGCAAGAGGGAGGGGGTGGAGGGGAAGGGCGGGAGAGAGGGCGGGGGGAAGGGCAGAGAGGGGGAGGAAGGGCAGAGAGGGAGGGAGGAGGGAAGACCAGAGAGGGAGGAGGAAGGGCAGAGAGGGAGGAGGAAGGGCAGAGAGAGGGAGGAGGAAGGGCAGAGGGGGAGAGAGGGAGGGAGGAAGGGCAGAGAGGGAGGAGGAAGGGCAGAGAGAGGGAGGGGAAGGGCAGAGGAGAGGGAGGAGGAAGGACAGAGAGGGAGGAGGAAGGGCAGAGAGGAAGGGGAAGGGCAGAGAGAGGGAGGAGGAAGGGCAGAGGAGGGAGGAGGAAGGGCAGAGAGAGGGAGGAGGAAGGGCAGAGAGAGGAGGAGGAAGGGCAGGAGAGGGAGGAGGAGAGGGCAGAGAGAGGGAGGAGGAAGGGCACGAGAGAGGGAGGAGGAAGGGCAGAGAGAGGGAGGAGAGGAAAACACGGGTGGGAGGGCAGGGAAGGAGAGCGTAGGGAGTTGATGAAGAAATGGCGGAGGGGATGGATGGATGTGTGTGTGTGTGTGGTGTGTGTGTGTGTGTGTGTGTGTGTGTGTGTGTGTGTGTGTGTGTGAGTGTGTGTGTGTTGTGTGTGGGGTGTGTGTGTGTGTGTGTGTGTGTGTGTGTGTGTGTGTGTGTGTGTGTGTCCTCCCTTTTTTCTTTTCTCTTCTTTTTCGTTTTATTCGAAATAGTACGCTGGTCTTATTTTTCATATATTGTATTTCCTGTATACCATCATGTAGGAACATCTTCCGAAACATTGCCGCCCTCCATCCATTTTGCTCCTAATTAGTAATTCACTAATCTGCCGTCTACCCGCCGTACGAATATGTCGCTGGATACTGCTCAGTGGGAGGAAGCCGTTTACTGTTCTCTTTCATCTCGCATACTCCATGTCACTTCTACAGAGACATCCGAGAATCTAAAGAGCGTCCAGAAATGAAAGAGAAGAAAAAAAGAAAGAAAAAAAAACCCAAAAAAACGTCTGTACTACTTTTAGGAAATGAACGATACACATTCAGGAGTGTTTCAAAGGAAAGCCAGCATCCGATCTCCAAATCCCTCGTGGAAGCCTGGATTCCATAAGGGTGTATTAGTACAGTACTACAGTATCTTACTTCACCATCTGGGTCATCATCCACACAAACCAATCAAGACGAGCTCATGAACTGACCGAGCACGTAGCCCATATTGGTCATCGCGTGTATAAGCCCCAGTCCTCCCCCCCCCCCCCCCCCCCCCCCCCCCCCCCCCCCCCCCCCCCCCCCGCAGCCCCTCCCCCTTTCCCTTTCCCCTAAACTACTTCTTCGCTCCGTCGTCCCCATCCCTAACCCCCTTCTCTCTTGAAGTGAAGTCTAAACACGAAAAACCCTTTGAAAGACTCCCGCGGTCTTTCAGGGGCGCCATTTTAGACGTCTGATGTGATCAGATGACGTGAGGGTCGCCTCCCTTCTCTCCCCCCCCCCCCCCCCCCCCCCCCCCCCCCCCCCCCCCCCCCCCCCCCCCCCCCCCCCCCCCCCCCCCCCCCCCCCCCCCCCCGCCCCATAAACTCTGTTGTTACCGCTCACATGGAACACCTCCTCGCCCTCTCCTCCGGGATTTATGTTTCCTGAAAAAATGCAGACAGGGCCATTGTGATTCGACGTAAGATACTTGACCCTTAAAGACAACAACAAAAAAGAAGAAAGCTTCAACTCACACGTACATTCATCGCCTTCGCCTCCCACCCCCCCCCCCCTGCTTTCTCCACACCCACCTCTCTCTCTCTTCTCTCTCTCTCTCCTCTCTCTCTCTCTCTCTCTCTCTCCCTCTCCTCTCTTCTCTCTCTCTCTCTCTCTCTCTCCTGTTTGCTCGTGGGTTTTAGCCATTCCAGACCAGACAACTTCTGCGTGGAAAAAAATCTGACTTGTGTGTGAAATATTTAGGAAAGGAAACTTAATCCTTTTCTTCTCTTTCTTCATCGTTTCGTCGTCGTCGTCGTCGTCGTCGTCATTGTTGCTGTTGTTGTCGTCGTTGAGGTCTTCTTCTGATTCTCTTCCTCCTCCTTCGTGTCGTCGTAATCCTTGCCCTCGCCGCCATTTCTCCTCCTCCTCCTCCTCTTTCTTCTTCTTCTTTTTGTTTTGTTTTGTTTATTCTTCTTCTCATTCTTCTTCTTCTCCTCATTCTTCTTCCTCTTCTTCTTCTTCTTCTTCTTCTTCTCTTGTATATTACCTTCTTCGATGTATAGTCTCGATTCACGTTTCAAGCAATGTAAAATTGTTGTTGTTTTCATTTTCGCTGTTATTTCATTCCAATGTCAGCAGGAAGACAGTCTGCATCTGCTATAATAAGGATCAGGGATTGTGTGCACGGGTGCGTGCGCATGAATGCTCTCTCTCTCTCTCTCTCTCTTCCTCTCTCTGGCTCGCTCGTTCGCACGCGTGCGCCAGCGTGAGTACGTATGCGTGAATGTATCCGCACGCGGCGATCATGTTTTTATTTATATGGGTGAGCTAGAGTGCATAGACGCGCGCGCGCGCGTGTGTATGTGTGTGTGTGTGTGTGTGGGCTGATATGGGCGAGAGTATGCATGGGTACGCGCGAACTAGTGCATGCTTGAATGAGGTTGGAAGGGAGGAGGAAAAGAGAGAGATGTTTTAGTGTGTGTGTGTGTGTGTGTGTGTGTGTGTGTGTGGTGTGTGTGTGTGTGCGGTGTGTGTGTGTGTGTGTGAGAGAGAGAGAGAGAGAGAGAAGAGAGGAGGAGAGAGAGGGGAGAGAGAGGAGAAAGTGTGTGTGTTTTCTTTTTTTTTTTATAACAGAAGCACCTCACTGGTCCTCACCTTACATGTCTTTAACCCATGACACTCTAGAAAAGAATATATAACGTTTCGTCCGCAAACCTAAGCCCCCGCCCCACCCGTCCCTCCCCCCCCCCCCGGCCCCACCACCTTCCACCCCCACACCCTCTTCTAATCGTTCAACGTTCCAAAATCGACAAAGGGCAAAAGAAGCATGACCACGGGTACTTTAAAGGAAAAAAAAGGCAAAGGATTAAACATGAAATACCGCGACGGAGACAGAAAGGAAATAAATGGCTGGGGAGGACGGGGGGGGGGGGGGGGGGGGGGCAAATGGGGTGGCACGAAAGAAGAAAGGTAAAAAAAAAAAAAAAAAAAAAGAAAAAGAAAAATCTGGTATTTTCTTGATCGACACAAAAGAGGCAGTGAACGCAGGAACACAAAGAGATTGGCAGACGACATACAACCCAGGGACCCACATCAAAGGGTTGTCCCGGCCAGCTCACGAAAAAGGTGAGCCCACATTCAATAACCGTGACGAGTCTCGAGACCTTTCATCGTCCGCCATCCTAGTCCAGCATAGGACGGTAGGATCGTGCCCGGCACCCCCTCTCTCTTGTACCGCGCGTCAGTGCCTTCAAGGGCGTTATCCAGGTAAACGTATCCACGACCAATCAGACGGGAACCAATCACTGAGGAGAACGTGAGTCTGGGCCGTAGTGGTCATCGCGTGTTATAAGCCCTGTAGGGGGAACACCACTTAAACCGTTTGAAAGGCCTCAGTCTTCTTTCAAGCGCTGACATCCAGACGTCTAATGCCATCAGCCGACGTGCACTTTGTCTGTCTATCTTCCTCTCCCTCCCTTTCCCCCTCTCCTAGCCCACCCCACCCCCTTACCCCCAGCCATGCCATGAGGACGAAGTAAACCTTTCAATCACACCGCGGGAGAGTGAAAATTCCGACCGATTTTTTTTTCTCCACCAATGAGCAGCTTTTTTTTCAATGCAGTGGGTTATACGTTACTGCTGAACGTCATTAGAAAATATTTCGTTTACGATCTCTAATTATTTAAGAAAACGTTTATCCTGTTTCTATCGAAAATGGATTGGGCTTGGAACGGGACAAGGATAAAGCACTAGATTCTGTAATACTCTGACTTTGTTGTTTGATCATTGTCTACTTGATTTGTAAATATTAAAGGAAAACATCCGTCTACATCCTGTATGCCTCCCGTATTTTCCTGCGCTACAAACAAGCTTCGCTGAACTTGCATTGCCAAATCCTACGAGCTACTTTGCGATTGGTAGGAAGAGCGGTCGACGTTCTCCAGTTGCGTTTCAAGATTATACCGACAGGCTGACCGTGATCTGACGACAACAGCATGGCGGCCACACACAGAGACACACGTCAGAAAGAAAAAAAAGCGGTGCCTCTGCCCACCAATCGCCAGAGAATTTCAGAATTCCGCGAATCAGGAAGACCAATCTATACATCAAAGTTGATAAACAAAAGAGACATCCATGGGGAAAAAAAAAAACAACAACCCAAGGGTGGTTTCAACCATCTTTGATTTTCATTCAACTTCTTCCCGTTCAAAAAAATCCGTTTCATCTTCGACGCGAATGAGAACATTGCTGTCTTTTAGTCATGGGGATTAAAAAAAAAGGAAATCGTTTTGAATTCTGTTCAGCCAGTATATTTCATTTTCAATTCTGTTCAGCCAGTATATTTCATTTACAATTCTGTTCAGCCAGTATATTTCATTTTCAATTCTGTTCAGCCAGTATATTTCATTTTCAATTCTGTTCAGCCAGTGTATTTCATTTTGAATTCTGCCCAGCCAGTATATTTCATTTTGAATTCTGTTCAGCCAGTATATTTCATTTTGAATTCTGTTCAGCCAGTATATTTCATTTTGAATTCTGCCCAGCCAGTATATTTCATTTTCAATTCTGCCCAGCCAGTATATTTCATGTTCAATTCTGTTCTGCCAGTATATTTCATTTTCAATTCTGTTCAGCCAGTATATTTCATTTTCAATTCTGTTCAGCCAGTATATTTCATTTTCAATTCTGTTCAGCCAGTATATTTTATTTTCAATTCTGTTCAGCCAGTATATTTCATTTTCAATTCTGTTCAGTCAGTATATTTCATCTTCAATTCTGTTCAGTCAGTATATTTCATTTTCAATTCTGTTCAGTCAGTATATTTCATTTTCAATTCTGTTCAGCCAGTATATTTCATTTTCCGCCGATGTACCAAAACTAGTAACGTCCTCTCATTGGCAGGGACAGCGTCGGATGTTTTTGATTTTTGACCTGTGTGGTGTCACTTTATTGATCCCTTAAAAAAAAGGAAAATGCTAGAAGAACTGAAACAAATTTTGACTTCCCTTATTTTCTGCTGTGTTACATTAATTAAAGAGGAAAAAGAAAACAAGATGCAAAGCATATGAAAGTACTCCCAGTTTATCTGTAATACTCAGGAAATATTCCATAAAGAGGAAACTCCGTTTTGGGCCGCTATAGCCGTTAGTAACAACTACACTGGTAAACATCGGCCATCATCTGTGACCCGTAATGAACATGCCTACAAATTTTCAGAAAGATCGGCCAAGTACTTTCTGAGACATTCCATAAAGAAGAACAACTGTTAAGAGACTTTATAGCCCTTAGTAACGGCTGTACTGGTAAAATATAACATTGGGCATGATCCGTGACCCATAATGAACGTACCTTCAAATTCGCAGAAAGATCGGCCAAGTACTTTCTAAGATATTCCATAAAGACGAAAAACCGTTACGGGCCGTTATAGCCGTTAGTAACGGCTATAACGGTTCAAGTAACACATCGGGCATCATCCGTGACCCATAATCAACATAGCTACACATTTTCAGAAAGATTGGCCCAAATACTTTCTGAGATATTCTATCAAGACGAAAAGCCGTTATGGGCCATTATAACCGTTGGTAACGGCTATAACGGTAAAATAACACATCGGGCATCATCCGTGACCCACAATGGACATGACTACACATTTTCAGAAAGATCGGCCAGGTACTTTCTGATATATTCCATAAAAAAGACAAACCGTTATGGGCCGTTATAGCCATTAGTAACGGCTATAACGGTAAAATAACACATTGGG
>CM031599.1:94780282-94787782 GCA_018398815.1 Conus ventricosus | reverse complement strand
GTATATAGCTGATAATCGCAAAACCCCACCTTAATTGACGGCAGTGCTCGTAGAACAGTAGATGAGTATCCGTTAAACAAATTAGTATCTGTTTTTAACTGCTGTAAATGAACATACAAAATTGGATTCACAAGAAAATCAGAAGGTTTATTACCTTCAAATTGATAAACGCCTTCTCTTGTACTAAATCTATAAGATTTATCACTACTGTGAAAGCCTAAGATTTTAGCTAGCCCTTTAGGTAAGTGTACTCTCTTCTTTCTTCTAGTGGGAAATGTATAGTAATTCTGAGGTTTGCTTCGTTAATTCTCAGCAGTATACCAAATTCACTAAGCACCTCTTTTAAAGAACAAAAGTTGTAGTAACCATCGGGTATTGTTATATGACTTACTTGATTGCCTTGTTCGTCATTAACATTAATCCAGTTATTTTGAGCCCCTTCAGATATGTTAACCCACATAACTTTAAAGCCAATTTCTTTAAGAGCAATCCTACAAACTCCCGCGCCTATTGTCAACTGGGTACGTTAAGAACACACGCTCGTTTTGCTTGGTTATATAGATGTACATCCTTTTTATAACTATTTAAAAAAACTATTTAAAAAATGGAACCATTTAAATACAACGAAAGTGCCACTTACAATGTAGGAGCGTTTTATAATCCCAAATCTTTAGACTTCAGCAATCTAACCATTGCAGTAGTGAATATAATGGCTTCGAAGTTAGACTTGTAACCCACTAACTAAATATTCAAATCCGCCAATAAAGAATGACAGAGTGCCATCAGCATGGTCATCCCGCCCTATGACGTTTTACCAGAATCAGTTAAATTTTGCCATTTACTGCGCAACTACTGGCTGTGGTGTTTCATATGCAAACCATTTAAACCATCCTAATCTTTTTAGTAAGGGCAGTATATAACTTTCATGTTTATTACCAATACAGGCGAATACTAACTGAACTACAAGTAGTCCTCCCTAACGACAATGCATTTAATCCATTTAAAAGTCCAATGGACAATAATGCATATGAAAGAATCTGCAACGAATTTAACATTAATCCTTCAACTGACTTTAGACAAAAGTTAGACCGCAATCATGGGATGGGCACATTGTATTTGTGGGGTGCAAAAAGAGAATATAATCATGACTACTGGCCGGCCACACCTCTTTTCAACCAGACAAACAAGTTCGATTGATGTCAAATAGAACAAAAACGCCTTAATGCTTGGGCAACATTTATCTTAGATGAAAGTAAAGCCTAACAATGCAAGGAGTGCAAAGACTTAATGACTCCATAAGGACATATGTTTGGTGTCTATTAGGAGCACAAGCACAGACTAAGTCTAGCATAATAGATCAGTCTACAGGCTTTGATGCCAGAAAACAATTTTTAGCTAATTTAGAAGATGCTATTAACTCTGCGGTTGATTTGCCTGCCAGCATACAAAGGTATCAAGACGTTCTTGCACATGCTAGGTCATAGGTTGACTTTGTTGTAGGTCATGGATTATACATGCTACCCTCTGACCTTAGACTACAGATTGGCATGATACAGAATTATAACAATGAAATCCTTATAGCTGGAGACGATCAAAACTTAGGGCACAATCAAGGCTTAAACACAAGGCTGCACCATCCATTTTAAAAAAAGTGCCTAGCCTGAAGAAAGAGCCCCACAGCCAGAAAGCGATCCAGTTATAAGCGCCCCACAGCCAGAAAGCAGCCCAGAAAGCACTCCACCTGTTAATGTACCTCGCACTGACAGTCACACTAGCGAAAAGACAGCCCTAGTTGTATTTTTAACTTTTACTGGATTAGCTATACTTTATTTCACTAAAATTAATCCAGCAGCTAGCACTCCTAACGTCCACAGATGGTCAGCCATATAACCAGCAACTTTGCCTATAGTAGACAAAACCCAACTAACAAACACTGCCTATTATGCCAGCAGAGCATCAAGCGCTTTGGCAGCTAACTTCTTTAATAAGTTTGCTAGATGATGTAATTGTTTTCTAATCCAACTTTTACCAGGCTGAGGTGTTGGAGGCGTTACTGGCCCTGTTGGCGCGCTGCCAGTTAAAGCATAAACGAGTGTGGAGATAGCAAACCAACGGCTGTTAATATACTAACTATTGTAATCCCCTGTTCCCTGAACAGGGTCCTTATTCTTTCAGCTAGCGTAGTGTTTTCATAAAGTATTCTGTTTATAGTTTCTCTTATTCTACTTGTTTGTGATGCTAGCTGCGCTCTGTTTAGTAGACAGCACTTCTATCCTGGCCGACCTTTGTAGCATTAAATCCTGTATTTCCTGCTGTATTATAGCCTTTTCTTCTCGCCCTAAATTGTTATCATCTGCATCAGCTAGTTTTATTTTTTTCTTCTTCTATCTCTCTATCTAGCTCACCAAGTTTTGCTAAATTGTTTGTTAGTTCACCCCTTATGTCCGTAAAGCCTCATTAAGTCCCAGGATTTCATGCATGGGCAATGGAGAATCGTTAATTGTTTTTAACTGCGTCTCCTCATTAAAACTCGTTTCAATTTCTGCTATTAGTTCATCTGCTGTTCGATTTAATTCTTCAAGAGGTATGTTTTGTATTTCAGATTGTGTTGGCAACTCTTGGCCCAAGTTCTGTAAAAGACTAACAGCTTCAGATCTTAATCGTCAATAAAGTTTAATTGCCTTCGGTCAGCAGTAGGGAGATCTCTAAGAATTGTGGCCCTGCTTAAAAAACTGGGTTGGATCTGGTTTTGCAGTAAGCCGTACACTCTTTCCTTTATGGTTCTTACATACAAATGATTTATTTTTATCTGTTGAAAAATTAGAAACCCTAAGTGCTTCTGGCTGCTCTCGCCCCATATGGTCATATAATGATTCAATTCTATCTAGCAATCGTATTTGGCTTAATTCTACTCCTTGGCCTGCTGCTGCTCCTTCAAGCTCTTCTTGCAATGAAGGGCCCAGTTCTGTTTCATCTTCTTCTTCTTCAATAGGATCAATTGGGTCAAAATCTTCAGCCATATTTTTTATTTATATTCTTTTTTGTTTTATAAAAAATGAACTCATACGGTTGTGACCTCGATCCATACAGAAAAGAGAAGGAACCCCATGGCGTGAAAGGTATAAGGCAGACTGTAATTAGTGTAATATACTCCATCAACAGTTCAACCTGGACAAACTTTAATAGTCAAGTTCCCTGATCTTGGCGCTGACGATGTTATAATGCCAGGCACCGCTAAACTATCATTCAAATAGATATTACATCAGCAGATCTTAATGCTACTGTTGTTGCCAATTTAGGCAGGGCTATCGTTAAACATATAGCAATCAAACTGGAGGGCAGAGAAGTCTTTGTACTAAGCGAGGCAGACATTTTGCCCTTTATTCTGATCTATGGCTGCCTAAAAAGAAAGAAAAGAGAAAGTTTATCAGGGAATACAAGACACAAACGGTCTCAAGCACAGAGTTGGGGCTGGGGATGCAAAGAATGATGTTAAAGATGAGGCAGTAGCAGAAGCATTTGGCAACAGATTCTGCATCCCTCTAGATTTTGAGCTGTTAAAGACGCATATGCCATATTACCAAGGTGCACTAAAAGAAAAACTTACTTATCATCTGACATTTAATCTAGTGGTTCTGTCGTTCTGTCTGAAGACCCTGAAGCTAAATACGCGGTTAGTGACATTTCTCTTGAGTTTGATGTTGTTACTAACCCTGGACTGGCCAGAACAATCTTAACCCAGTATAAAAGTAAAACGGTTATTTATTATGAAAACGTTATACACGCCATTACAGAAAATAGAAACAAGCGAGACACTCTCTGGAACATACATCTAAATCAGTCTTAAAGTCTTTAAAAGGAATTTTGTTCTTATTTACTGAAGGAACAACTCCTTTTCAGAGAGAATCAGAAGTGTTTTATAATCCAAAAATTGAGAAGGTTGACTGTGCAATAAATGGCAAGTCTGATACAGTTGTATTCGGGGCGTGGACTTTTACCTTACCAACACTTTGATGAAATAAGAAAGTTATTCGCTGGAGGTAGGCAAAGGGATCCTGCAGTTGATCGTGTATGTAAAAAACTTCGCCTTTATGATGTAAGACTCGAAGACTACTTAATAACCAAATATGGGCTGTGGCTGGATTTTAGATCCACATTTGACAACAGATTGTTTGGAAGTGGAGAAAGGGTAGGGCAAGATGGTATAAAAATAAACATTCACAAGAAAGCAGACGGAAACGGCCCAATAAAAATGCACATTTTTATGGTTTGTGATGCCCAGTTAAACATTGAAGAAAACAGGCTAAAAGATGTGGCTTTTTAAATGCAGAAGAAATATTCTAATAAAAACAGATGGATAGCTTGAAGTTTTCTTCCTAAAGATCGCACTGTTCTCTTATCTGCGGGATTACTGGGTGTGGGAAAAACTGTCTTCGTACTTGATTTGTTACAAACAATATACAGGTTTCATTACGAGCACATTGTTATATTCTGCACAACCATTAAGCACAACAAGTCTTACAAAGAAAGGAAGTTTTTTGGACAGACGATAATATATTTTTAGTTGATCCTAGCGACAAACTGAGCGTCTGTTTAGAACATTACTATAGACTATTTGAGGGAACTGAAACGCTGTTTATTATTGATGACTGTTCGGCTGAACGGACATTGTTAAAAAAAGAAAGCTCTGTCAAAGCTAGCCTTTAGCGGTCGTCACGCCTTAGTTTCTGTGTGGCTCTTAACCCAAAAATACAATGCTGTCTTAAAAGACTTTAGATCACAGTTAAAATCGTTGTATTTTTTACACTAAGGACCAAGATAGTTTTGAAGAATGTTTAAGTGAAAATTATATAATAAGGGACAAAGATGAGCTAAAAAAAATAAAAGAGCAGTTGAAAAATCTAAGCACGCTAAGCTATGCTTACGGACTGACCCCCCAGAGAACGGGGAAAAGCTCATTCTGGCTCACCCGGTCTCAACCAGTTTCGACCGGGCGACTCCAGAATGAGCTTTTCCCCGTTCTCTGACAAGTAAGACTTCAATAACCAAAAAATAACGATTATCTACAAACTTTTCAGAGAGTAACGTAGGGAAAAGCAGCAGTGGCTGAACGCACCCCATAGAGTAACGTAGGGGAAAAGCAGCAGTCTCTGAACGCGCCTCATACACAAACGGTAGAGCAGTTAAGCCTTTAATTGCTAATTGTCGACCTGCCAGGAATCCGCACTATCAGAATACTGCCGAGGTCCGTCATTAGGTTGACACCTGATAACTTAATTTGTGATGTTGGGCCTTATGGCGGCAAGGTGCTTACCATGTGACCGGATATGACGATTTAGAAGCAGCGCCCCCCAACCAACGCCACTCAGTTTATTCACGGCTTTCAATACAGACGGTTGTGTTTGTTCACAGAGGAATTCTTGCTATAGGTGATTGTGTTTTATTACAACTGTATGGCGGAGTATCTAAACAAAAGAAAATCAGGCGGACCTATTGCTTTAACTTCTAAACCAAAGAGAAGTATTGCTTTTCGGAAGGTGAGGAAAAAGAAAAAACGAGAACCTACTAATGACGAACTACACAAGCGCCTTGAAAGCTTGTTAATTTAAGACAGAGATTTAGCTGATTATTTGAAAGAGATGTTGTTAACTTTGAAAAGCTTTTAACTTTTGAAGAATGATTTCATTCAAAAAGCTCCAAATGTTCAGTGACAGGTGTACTACTAGTAGTTCAGAAAACTTCTCCACCTTGTGGTGTTTGTGAAACAACGGCAAGCAGACGACACGGAACACGACTCGGGCCGGAGATTTGGAACTACTGGGCCGGAAAATACTATATTAATGGTTCCTGACTGTGCACAGCAATCATCGCAAGAGTAGAATTAGCGAAACCCTGAAACTCCTCCCTGTGTATAGAGTAGCTGAGCTAGAGCATTGTTGTAACACTGAAGTAGGTCGCGAAAACTCCCTGTAGCGCTCAAATAGGTCAACTAGATTGGAATAGCGCTGTTCGCTAATTACTAAGTAGTCGAAACCCCGCACGCTGTTAGGCTGTAACGGTAACCAACTTGCTGCTCTGACGGGGTTTTCTAAATATAGTAACGATCATGCATGATCGGTACCATCTTGCTGCTCTGGCGCGGTTCTAAATATAGTAACGATCATGCATGATCGGTAGCCATCTTCCCAAACCCTACAACTTGCTGCTCTGTGACTTTTCCCCCTTTACTTTCCAGCAGCCCTGTCCTGTCTATTGTTTGTTTGTTTGTGTTTGTTTTTTGTTTGTTTGTGTTTGTTTGTTGTTTGTGTTTGTTGTTTGTTTGTGTGTGTGTTTGTCCTACCCTACGCACGCACGTCACCCCACCCCCGATGCACGCCCCCCCACCATCTACCCCTCCACCCCCACCCCACCCCATGCACACACCCCACCCCACCCTACCCTCCCCTGCCCCACCCCACGCATTCATTTTTTGTTTCCCATCTGATTGTACACTTTCTATAACAATTTGTAGACACAAAAACTTAACCACCTTCTTCCACTCGATCAGAGAACACCACTGTGCTGTCAACGTTCATTGGCAGCGCCCAAAACGCTCTTCAAGGAGCAATTTGGCATTAAACCAAGCGCCCTGTGTGTGTGGGTTTTGTGTGTGGGTGTAGAGACCGACAGCTGTCTTGAATTTACGGTGCTCAAGCGCGAACCATAAACCCCTTTCAAATTTCCCCATGCAAACACCTCCCTATTTGTGTGTGCGATCGGGGCTTGTATATATGTTGTTATTGTTATTGTTGTTGTTGTTTTTTTTGTGTTTTACTGATAATAAATATATTATATTCTGACATTCGTTTCTTATAAATAATCAAAAGGCGCACGCACACCTTCCACCCACCTCCCACCCCACGCATGCACACACTCAAGTCACCCCAAGTCACTTCTAAGTTTTTACTCAAGTTGCCCTAAGTCATCCTTAATCATTCACAAGTTCTTACTTAAGTCTTTCCCTTTAAATCACCTCAAGTCATCCCCAAGTTGTCCTCAAGTCATCTCAAGTCATCCACAAGTTCTTACTCAGTCATCCCCAATCCTCTTCAAGTTGTCCTCAAGTCATCCCAAGTATCCACAAATTCTTACTCAATTCTTACCAAGTTAACCTAAGATCATAACTAAGTCATCCTCTAAGTACAAAACCCAAATTCTTATTCAAGGGTTTTCTTATAATTATCAAAAAACAATACAATCTATGTTTTTACTTAAATAGTAGGTGTCTAATATAGTACACACACGCCTCAAAAAACGCGTCATCGTTAAGGATGTCTTGCTCAGCGTCTTTGGGGTGTAATTGGTCAGCATATGATCTTAATGAAGTTTCTTACATCCTAAGCACCCGCATTGATTACAATTCTGGTCTATGGAAATGTCTTTTTAGACTCCTGTCTTTATTTATTGACACCATCCCCTTTTATAAAAATTTAATTTGGAAAACCTTCTATTTTTATTAAA